>LR738712.1:39364179-39449741 GCA_902687465.1 Secale cereale
TTCGCTTTGATGAGGTGATCAAAGCGTTTGGATTTATACAGACTTATGGAGAAGCCTGTATTTACAAGAAAGTGAGTGGGAGCTCTGTAGCATTTCTCATATTATATGTGGATGACATATTGCTGATGGGAAATGATATAGAATTCTTGGAAAATGTAAAGGCCTACTTGAATAAAAGTTTTTCAATGAAGGACCTTGGAGAAGCTGCTTACATATTAGGCATCAAAATCTATAGAGATAGATCGAGACGCCTCATTGGTCTTTCACAAAGTACATACCTTGACAAAATATTGAAGAAGTTCAATATGGATCAGTCAAAGAAAGGATTCTTGCCTGTTTTGCAAGGTATGAGATTGAGCAAAGCTCAGTCACCGACCACGGCAGAAGATAGAGAAAAGATGAGTGTCATTCCCTATGCCTCGGCCATAGGTTCTATCATGTATGCCATGATGTGTACCAGACCTGATGTGAACCTTGCCATAAGTTTGGTAGGGAGGTACCAAAGTGATCCCGGTACGGAACACTGGACAGCGGTCAAGAACATCCTGAAGTACCTGAAAAGGACTAAGGATATGTTTCTCGTTTATGGAGGTGACGAAGAGCTCGTCGTAAAGGGTTACGTCGATGTTAGCTTCGACACAGATCTGGATGACTCTAAGTCACAAACCGGATACGTGTATATTTTGAATGGAGGGGCAGTCAGCTGGTGCAGTTGCAAGCAAAGCATGGTGGCAGCATCTACATGTGAAGCGGAGTACATAGCTGCTTCTGAAGCAGCGCAGGAAGGAGTCTGGATGAAGGAGTTCATCACCGACCTAGGAGTCATTCCAAGCGCGTCAAGCCCGATGACTCTCTTCTATGACAACACTGGTGCTATTACTATTACCAAGGAGCCCAGGTTTCACAAGAAGACCAAGCACATCAAGCGCCGTTTCAACTCCATCCGGAATTATGTTCAGGATGGAGACATAGATATTTGTAAAGTGCATACGGATCTAAATGTAGCAGACCCGTTGACTAAACCTCTTTCACGAGCAAAACATGATCAACACCAGAACTCTATGGGTGTTCGATTAATCACAATGTAACTAGATTATTGACTCTAGTGCAAGTGGGAGACTGTTGGAGATATGCCCTAGAGGCAATAATAAAAGCATTATTATTATATCTCCTTGTTCATGATAATTGTCTGTTATTCATGCTTGAATTGTATTGTACGGAAACAGCGATACATGTGTGAATATACAAACCACAATGAGTCCCTGGTAGGCCTCTAGTAGCCAGCTCGTTGATCAACAGATGGTCACGGTTTCCTGACCATGGACATAGGATGTCAGTGATAACGGGATCACATCATTAGGAGAATGATGTGATGGACAAGACCCAATCTTGAGCATAACACGAGATCGTATAGTTCGTAATGCATAAGCTTTTCGGCGTCAAGTAATTATTCCTTAGACCATGAGGTTGTACAACTCCCGGATACCGTAGGAGTACTTTGGGTGTGCCAACCGTCACAACGTAACTGGGTGGCTATAAAGGTACGCATCGGGTATCTCCGAAAGTGTCTGTTGAGTTGGTACGAACCGAGACTGGGATGTTGTCACTCCGTATGACGGAGAGGTACCTCTGGGCCCACTCGGTAATACATCATCATAATGAGCTCAGTGTGACTAAGTAGTTAGTCACGGGATGATGGATTACGGATCGAGTAAAGAGACTTGCCATAACGAGATTGAACAAGGTATTGGGAATACCGACGATCGAATCTCGGGCAAGTACCGTACCGATGGACAAAGGGAATAACATACGGGATTGAGTGAATCCTTGACACGGTGGTTCATCCGATGAAGATCATCGAGGAACACGTGGGAACGAACATGGGTATCCAGATCCCGCTGTTGGTTATTGACCGGAGAGTGGTCTCGGTCATGTCTACGTGTCTCCCGAACCCGTAGGGTCTACACACTTAAGGTTCGGTAACGCTAGAGTCGTAGAGATAAATGCACGTGGAAACCCGAAAGTTGTTCGGAGTCCCGGATGAGATCACGGACGTCACGAGGAGTTCCGGAATGGTCCGGAGGTAAAGATTGATATATGGGAAGTCCAGTTTCGGCCAACGGGTGATCTCCGGGGGTCACCGGGAGCGTCCCGGGACCACCGGAGGGGCCCCGGGGGTCCACCGGGTGGGGCCACCCATCCCGGTGGGGCCCCTAGGCCGCGAGGGGATGTGTCCAGCCCTCTGGGCTGGCGCACCACTAAGGGAGGCCCACCTCCCCTGCGCCTAGGGTTCAAACCCTAAAGGGGAGGGGGGGCTCCACTTGCCTTGGGGGCAAGGAACCCCCCTTGGCCGCCGCCCCCTTGCAGATTGGATCTGCAGGGGGTCCAGGCGCCCCCCTGGCCCCTATATATATGTGGGGGGGGGAGAGGGCAGCCGCACCTCAGCCCTGGCGCCTCTCCCCCTCCCGTCACACCTCCCAACTCCCACGCAGGGCGCCCGGCGAAGCCCTGCTGCGATCTCCACTGCATCCGTCATCACGCCGTCGTGCTGCCGGATCTCTGACGACTTCTCCTCCCCCCTTGCTAGATCAAGAAGGAGGTGACGTTGCTGCACCATACGTGTGTTGAACGCGGAGGTGCCGTCCGTTCGGCGCTAGATCATCGGTGACGAAGAACGTGAAGAGTACGACTACTTCATCCCCACTTCGTTGAAAGCTTCCGCACGCAATCTTCATAACGGTATGTAGATGCACTCTTACTTGCTCGTTGCTAGATGTATCCATAGTTGGATCTTGGTGAAGACGTAGAAATTTTTTGAATTATGCTACGTTCCCCAACAGGTACCTCTATGCCACCTTTACAAAGGTCCAAGGAGATAAATCGCATTTGATTTCTCATTTTTGATAGATCTCAACTTGAGGACATCCATACCGGGACAACATAGAAAATAGATGATGGACTCCTCTTTAATGCATAAGCATATTCTCATAAGAGATTGGGGATTAATGTCCAAGCTAAAACTTTCACCATGATGCATGGCTTTGGTTGGCGGCCCAATGTTCTTCTCTAACAATATGCATACTCAATCAACCCATGGCAAATCACCCTTACTTCAGACAAGACGAACATGCATAGCAACTCACATGATATTCAACAAAAGTGTGACAGTTGATGGCGTCCCCAGAAACATGGTTACCGCTCAGCAAGCAACTTATAAGAAATAAGATACATAGGCAACATATTCTTTACCACAATAATTTTTAAGCTACTTTTCCATGAGCTATGTATTGCAAAGTTAGTCTGCTTAGTACAGGTGGAGGTTAGCAAAAGACTGAGAGCGACCAACTAAGAGAGCAATGACGGTCATAATCATGCAGAGCGACAAAGCAATATTGAATCAGGCATGGTAGTTATATCGCTACTCAGAAATAAAAGATCATCAAGGCTTGACAGACTTTCTTTACAGTCTTAAATATGCATGAGCATACGCCAAGTCAATCAAAATAAATTCTCGAAGGAAGATATTACTAAACCATACCACATCATCAGCAAACAAATCAAGTTGGTACTCCAATAACACATTGGGAATCCCCCAGCTATTTGAGACTAACCACAAGAAAACATGAACTACTAAGCGCCATCATGCACGTAGCATCTTTATCACAGACATATCAACCAATGCAACGGAAGCAAACTCTCTTAATTAGATAAGCATGATAATTAAAGAGAGTTCAAGCAACCAACTAAACAAAAGCTCTTTGAAAAGATAAGCACGAATACTAAGAGCATAGCATGATAGTAGCTATTAAAAGACAAAGAACACACACAGCAAAGATAGACATGAAAATTCTATGTTATGTTCTAGGTAGAAGTGGAGCGTGTTTCTCTCCCACATAAAGAAATCTGAGTTCCGACTCGTTATGAAAAACTAAAAAGAAAACTAAAAGCAAGACGCTCCAAGCATAGCACATAACACATGAAGTGATAAAATATAGCGGAACGAAAGACAAACTGATAATGTTGATGGAGAAGGGGATGCACGGGGGCATCCCCAAGCTTAGACGCTTGAGTCTCCTTGAATATTTCTTGGGGGTGCATGGGGGCATCCCCAAGCTTGAGCGCTTGACACTCCTGAATCTTTTTATCATCTTCCCTCGCACACTTGAAAACTCCCTTCATACATAACTCATCATAATTTGATTAGCGAGGTTAGTACCCTTAATAAAATAATTATACCTTGCTGGAAATAAATATATTCTTGAAGGTCTACTGTTTCTCAAGATTGCCAAAAGGTTTTTGCAAAGAAAAAGCAAGCTCTTGGTTTGCAAAATGAAGGAAAGGCAAAACAGGACAGAATCTGTGAAAAACAGAACAGCAGGTAGTAATTGATTTGTACGGGGCACTTCTGCAACTCAAATCAAAAAACTCAGAACAGACACACGAAAGAAAATTATATAGAGAACGCTGTCGAAAAAATTCAGACCAAAAAGATGATCTGGTGATTTTATACGAATTTTTCTATCCAAGGACAGAATCTGTTTCCTGGACAGCACCTCGCAACTTTTGAACTTTCTAGCAATCAGAGGCTATACTTGGCACAAATATGAAAAGCAAAGATACAATGATGATGCTACAGTAGTAAACAACATCAAGACACAACAAAAGCAAAATATAAAAATTTATTCATGTGGGCTGCCTCCCAAAAGCGCTTTCTTTTATGCCTTTAAGCTAGACATACTGCATAGAGATCAAGTTTTATCAAGAGTAAAAGAATAGCTAGCCCGTACAACGGACTCAAAAGGTAACTTGATCTTCTTTCGAGGGAAGTGTTCCATCCCTTTCTTGAGAGGAAACTAAAATTTTATATTACCCTCTTTCATGTCAATGATAGCACCAACGGTGCGTAAAAAGGGACGTCCCAAAATAATTGGACATGAAGGATCACATTCAATATCCATAATAGTGAAATCAACGGGAACATAATTATCATTAACAACGATAAGAACATCGTCGATCCTCCCCAAAGGTTTCTTTATGGAAGAATCAGCGAGATGAACACCAAAAGAATAAGAATCATAAGGTTTCAATTTAAGCATACCATATATTCTTTTGGGCATAACAGAGGTACTAGCTCCAACATCACATAATGCATAACAAGAGAAGTCATTCAATTTAATTTTTATCATAGGATCCCAACCATCTTCTAGCTTTCTAGGTATGGAGGCTTCTACTCTAAGTTTCTCCTCCCTAGCTTTGATAAGAGCATTAGTGACGTGCTCTGTGAAGGCAAGATTAAGCGTGCTAGTGTGGGGATCTTTGGCCATTCCTTGTAGAAAGGTGACAACTTCTGAAATACTACAATTATCAAAATCAATTTTATCATTAGTTGGCAGAATTGTAGTGTCATCCTCTTTGTTTGAATCGCTCTCTATTATAAGAGTTTGAACATCTTCCCAAGTTTGGGGAAGCTTAGGAGCAATTTTAAACTGAGGCTCATACTCTTTTCCTGGAAGACCATGCCATGGGCATAACCCTCCGTCAAGACTAATATAATCACAAGGTTTATTACTTTTGTAGATCCCGACAGTGGTAATTGGGGTAATGGAAGAAGGGGTGTACTCCTCCCATTTAGTGTTTTTGGTAGAATCCATAATAGCAAGCAAGCAAGATAACTATTTTTGTGATTTTTGATAAAAGATACTAAAGCAAAAACTGAAAGGTAAACTAACAAGACTAAAAAGCAAAGGTAAAAGATAGCGTGCAACTCCCCTATCCTGAAGAGTGGAGTCCCCAGCAACGGCGCCAGAAAAACTCCTTGATGGGCCTCTAACCCCTCGTTGGTTACCCCAAGTGGAAGGTGTAAGATGCAGTGTTGTGGAAGTTTTTCCCTTAGCAAAGATGCCAAGGATCGAATCCCTAGAGACTCCTAGGTTCAACAAGTAGGTGTCAACTGCTAACGGCGCCAGATATTAGCAATCAACGTGGACCTGCACACAGATACAAATAACTTTGCTCCCAGCGAGTACAGAGAGGTTGTCAATCCCTCCGGCCTTGTAGTTCACAAAGGATTAAACGCAAATGATAGTAGTGATAGATAATGTTTGCAATAGTAAGTAAAAGCGAAAAGTAAATAGCGGATGTGATCAATGATGGTAATATGGACCGGAGTCTCATGATGTTCACTAGTGATGTCTCTCTCCCAAAAGACGATAAAACAGCTATGTGAGGTAAACGAATTACAGCTGGGCAATTGACAGGACCACGAACGCAAACCAATGCTGACTACATTGCAAGAAAGGTTGAGGTTCAAAGCATGGGCGGTACGCCAAAGTAAGTAGACCGAAATCCATCAATATCTACTACTAATCATCCACCTTGAGATATCTATCCAGAACATCTCGCTGGTATTAAGTTGCGAGCCCCACCCATAGTGTAAACTCAGAGCAATAGACAACTGCATTAAAAGAACTTTGCGTAAAGTAAACAATCCTTGCACCCGCGGGCACAAGCACCGTTGTTTTCCCCATTGTGGCAACAGCACATCCCCTAGACTCATGTTTCTGTCACTCAAACTAGTCATCGAGGGGCATGAACCCACAATCAAGCATAACGTTCCCTCTTGGAGTCACTACCCATTACTTGGCCAAAGCAATAAATAACAACGGAGAACATGCAAGAATTACTTATGAACATAAATATAAAAGAGGTAGATCAAATATATTACTCAAGAACAATCTGAACATAATCTCATAATCCATCGGATCCCAGCAAACTCATCATAGCAACAGCATAAGGATTACATATGTGCCTCGATCATGTAGGGCAGCTCACGAGGACTAATTAGTGAAGCACAAGAACGGGAGGAGAACATCACATAGCTACTGGTCATGGACTCATGGTCCAAGGGAGACTACTCACGACTCATCCGGGAGGCGTCCATGGTGGTGGAGAGGCTCCCGATGGTGATCCTCCCCTCCGGCAGGGTGCCGGGAAGAGTTCTCCTGGTGCTCCCGATCTTGGAAGCGGCGGCGGCGGCAGAACAGAGATGATATCGCGCCTAGAGCCCTGGTGCCCCCTCGGGCTGTCCTTCGGGCGCAAGGTAGGTTCTGGAACGCTGATTTTTTATATACTTTTTCTGGATTTTTCCTGGCAGTTCTCGTAACATGAAAAACTGAAATACAAAAACAGCCGAAAACAGAAACTGGCACCGGGGTGCACTGGATTAGTAGGTTAGTCCAAATATGATCAAAAGTGTATGGAAGTGTATGAATATCATAGCAATATCACCCAAAAGTGGCATGGAGCAAGCAGAAATTATAGATACGTTTTGGACGTATCACCGGAGGGATTGACAACCTCTCTGTACTCGTTGGGAGCAAAGTTATTTGTATCTGTGTGCAGGTCCTGTCAATCGCTAAGTTGCGCCGCTAGCAGTTGACACCTTCTTGTTGACCCTCGGAGTCTCAGGGAATTCGATCCTTGGTATCTTTGCCAAGGGAAAACTACCTCTACACTGCATCTCAAACCTTCCACTTGGGGTAACCAACGAGGGGCGAGAAGCCATCAAGCAAAGTTTTCTGGCGCCGTTGCCGGGGACTCCACTCTTCAAGATAGGGGAGTTGCACGCTATCTTTTACCTTTGCTTTTTAGTCTTGTTAGTTTACCTTTCAGTTGTTGCTTTAGTGTCTTTTATCAAAAATCACAAAAATAGTTATCTTGCTTGCTGCTGCTATGGGTTCCACCGAGAACACCAAGTTGTGTGACTTCACTAGTCATAACAACGATGACTTTATCTGCACGCCTATTACTACACCTGCCACTTCAGCACCTTCTTATGAAATTAAACCTGCTTTACTGAACCTAGTTATGAAAGATCAATTCTCCGGTGCTGGAGATGATGCTGCTTTACACTTAAACAATTTTGTTGAACTCTGTGATATGCAAAAGTACCAAGAAATAGATGGTAATATTGTTAAGCTTAAGCTTTTTCCTTTCTCCTTGAGAGGAGGAGCTAAAATTTGGTTTCAAACTTTGCCTAGGAATAGCATAGATTCTTGGGACAAGTGCAAGGATGCCTTTATTGGAAAGTACTATCCACCTGCTAAAATTATCCAACTAAGGAGTAACATAATGAATTTTAAACAATTGGATAATGAACACGTTGCCCAAGCTTGGGAACGCATGAAATCTCTTGTCAAGAACTGCCCTACTCATGGTTTGACTACTTGGATGGTTATCCAAACTTTTTATGCAGGCTTGAACTTTACCTCGCGGAACTTGTTAGATTCGGCCGCGGGAGGAACCTTTATGTCAACTACACTTGGTGCTGCCACGAAGCTTCTCGATGAGATGATGACCAATTATTCCCAATGGCACACCGAACGCGCTCCAACAGGTAGGAAGGTAAACTCTGTCGAGGAGATTTCCTCCCTAAATGAAAAAGTTGACTTGATCATGTCTCTACTTTCCAAGCAATCTTCTATTGATCCGTGATGTTCCTTTAAATTCTTTGATTGCTCAAGAACAAGTAGATGTGAACTTTATCTCTAGAAACAATTTCAATAACAATGCTTATAGGAGCAATTTTGGTAGCAATCCTAGACCCTTCCCCTCTAATTCCTATGGGAACAACAATGCTTATCCTAGCACCAAGAACTCCACTTCTGAACTAGAGATTATGCTTAAAGATTTTATCACTACCCAAAAAGCCTTCAATAAGAATGTAGAAGAAAAACTAGCCAAGCTAGATGATCTCTCTTCGAAGGTAGACAATTTAGCCCATGAGGTAGAGTTGCTTAAAATTATAACTTCCCCTCTTGAGGAGAGGAAGACCACTCCTATGAATGCTATTCAAGTGCAAATTAATGAAAACATTAGGATGTTGGCTAAACTTAAAAAGAGATGGGCTAGAGAAAAGGAGGAAGAAGATATAATTAAGAACCTTCCTACCCACCACACTGTTGCTACTATCCAAGTTGTTGAGGATATCCAAACTCTTAGCACCCAATGCACTCCTGGTCCCATTGGACCTATTAATGGTGATGCTATGACCATAGAAACTACCAAACAAGTGAGCCTAAAGGACACCACTACCACTTTACTTGATAGTAGTGACCTTGATTTTGATAATTGCACCCTTACCGAAGTTATTGATTTCCTTCACAAGATGTCTAGAGATCCCCGCACTAGCACACTTAATCTTGCCTTCACAGAGCATATCACTAATGCTCTCATCAAAGCTAGGGAGGAGAAACTTAGGGTAGAAGCCTCCATACCTAGAAAGCTAGAAGATGGTTGGGATCCTATGATTAAAATTAAGTTGAATAACTTCTCTTGCTATGCTTTATGTGATGTTGGAGCTAGTACCTCCGTTATGCCCAAAAGAATATATGATATGCTTAAATTGAAACCTTTTGATTCTTGTTCTTTTGGTGTTCGTCTTGATGATTCTTCCATAAAGAAACCCTTGGGGAGGATCGACGATGTTCTTATCATTGTCAATGACAATTATGTTCCCGTTGATTTTACTATTATGGATATTGAATGTGAACCTTCTTGTCCAATTATTTTGGGACGTGGGGAATATAAAATTCCAATTTCCTCTCAAGAAAGGGATGGAACACTTCCCTAGAAAGAAGATTAAGTTACCTTTTGAGTCCGTTATACGGGCTAGCTATTCTTTTACTCTTGATAAAACTTGATCTCTTTGCATTATGCCTAACTTAAAGGCATAAAAGAAACCGCTTTTGGGAGGCAGCCCACAATGAATAAAATTTTATTTTTGCTTTTGTTGTGTCTTGATGTTTGTTACTACAGTAGCATCATCATTGTATCTTTAATTTTCAGCTTTGTGCCAAGTTTAGCCTCTGATTGCAAGAAAGTTCAAAAGTTGTGACGTGCTATCCAGGAAACAGATTCTGTCCTTGGACAGAAAAATTCGTATAAAATTACCAGATCATCTTTTTGGTCTGAATTTTTTCGACAGCGTGCTCTATACAATTGGCTTTCAGGCATCTGCTCTGAGTTTTTTGATTTGAGTTGCAGAAGTGCCCCGAAAAAATTATTTACTACCTGCTGGTCTGTTTTTCACAGATTCTGTCATGTTTTGCCTTTCCTTCGTTTTGCAAACCTTGAGCTTGCTTTTTCTTTGCAAAAACCTTTTGGCAATCTTGAGAAACAGTAGACCTTCAAGATTATCCTTATTTCCAGCAAGGAAAAATTATTTTATTATGGGTACTAACCTCGCTAATCAGATTATGATGAGTTATGTATGAAGGGAGTTTTCAAGTGTGCGAGGGAAGATGATAAAAAGATTCAGGAGTGTCAAACGCTCAAGCTTGGGGATGCCCCCGTGCACCCCCAAGAAATATTCAAGAAGACTCAAGCGTCTAAGCTTGGGGATGCCCCCGTGCATCCCCTTCTCCATCAACAATTATCAGTTCGCCTTTCGTTCCACTATATTTTTATCACTTCATGTGTTATGTGCTATGCTTGGAGCGTCTCGCTTTTAGTTTCCTTTTTAGTTTTCTTTAGCTTTGCTTGCTGTTCATAACGAGTTGGAACCCATCTTTCTTTGTGTGGGAGAGAAACACGCTCCACTTCAACCTGGAACACAACATAGAATTTTCATGTCTATCTTTGTTGTGTGTGTTCTTTGTCTTTCAATAGCTACTGTCATGTTCAGCTCTTAGTTTTCATGCTTTACTTTTTAAATAGCTTTTGTTTAGTTGGTTGCTGGAACTCTCTTGAGTTATCATGCTTATCTTGTTAAGAGAGTTGGCTTCTGTTGCACTGGTTGATATGTCTATGATAAAAATGCTATGTGCATAATGGTGCTTAGTAGTTCATGTTTTCTTATGGTTAGTCTCAAATAGCTGGGGGGTTCTTAACGTGTTATTGAAGTACCAACATGATTTGTTTGCCTATGATGTGGTATGGTTTAGTGATATCTTCCTCCAAGAATTTATTTTGATTGACTTGGCATATGCTCACGCATATTTAAGACTGTAAAGAAAGTCTATCAAGCCTTGATGATCTTTAATTTCTGAGTAGCGATATAATTTCCATGCCCGATTCAATGTTGCTTTGTCGCTCTGCATGATTATGACCGTCATTGCTCTCTTAGTTGATCGCTCCCAGTCTTTTGCTAACCTTCGCCTGTACTAAGCGGACTGACTGCTTGTGCATCCAAAATCCTTTAAACCAGTTAAGCCATATGAGTCCACCATACCTTCCTATACATGGTATTTACCTGCCATTCCTAACAAAGACTTTCATGTACCATCTCGAAATTAATCAAAAAAGCATTTCTCTTTTGTGCCTCTGTTTTAGCTCATGAGGAAGTAGTAGTTAATTCATGATCTTTTTAAGTTGGACAAGCTTCACCCCGGGATTGCATGTCTAATGTGCAAACCCCTAATACGAGAAGGAATTGGCAAAGAGTGCGCCCGGCTCATTAAAAAATATACAACAAACAAACCCTCCTTCACGCTTTGTTCATGAGAAATCAGAAAACTTTGACAGTGATAAACAAAGGAGATTAAGAGGATGTGATCGTCCTCGTGCGGGAGCCGTTCCTCGAAACTTGTCCAGCTCAAGAAGTAATTGAGTTATCTGCTAGCATTCGTTGACGAAATATGCATCTCTAAAAAAATAATTATTACCTCTGTTTTTAAAAACCAAGAACTCTGGTACATGTTTAGTTTTTGTTTCCGACCATGGGTTTTCAACCTTGCCATCAAAAGCCACGGTTCGAGAGTCTTCACTTTCTTTCTTTAAAGCACCAACTATTGAGAGCATGATTGTCATTCTGAGTGTAATGTGCATTGTCCCAAAGTACCATTGTCTTCTGCATGATTATGATATCGTTTATTCTGAAGTCATTGTATCTAGTCGTCATTTAAACTTTGGAGGTGCCCCTGCGTTTATGTTTTGCTTCACTAAAGGGGGCAAGCGAGGTACCACTTTGTCATGTTTGCACACCATGCTCACTACAAATCTATTGAGTGTTTCAATATCATATTGTAAAACTTTCAGTTCTTTGTGATATTCTCATGAGGCAACTTAATTACTACAGATTCATTGTCTCAGTAAGCATTTGTCATGTGACTGTGAAAAGTTCTTATATGGTTAATAGCATGTCACCACAGAAATTATGCTTGTTATCATTTACCTACTCGAGGACGAGCAGGAATTAAGCTTGGGGATGTTGATACGTCCAAAACGTATCTATAATTTCTGCTTGCTCCATGCCTCTTTTGTGTGATATTGCTATGATATTTATGCACTTCCATACACTTTTGATCATATTTGGACTAACCTATTAACTCAGTGCACCCTAGTGCCAGTTTCTGTTTTCTGCTGTTTTTGTATTTCAGGTTTTCCCATTACGTAAATTGCCAGAAAAATCCCGGGAAAAATATATAAAAAATCAGCGTTCCGGAAGCTTCCATGCGGCCAAAGTAGGGCCAGAGGGGGGCCACCAGGGCTCCAGGCGGCCAGAGGGCGCGGCCCCCTCCTGGCCGCGCCGCCTGGGCCCCCCTGGCCTCTTATGACGCCCCCCTTTGGCATATATTTACACCGCGTCCCGAAACCCTCGAGGACGGAACCCTTTTTCGCGATCTCATCTCTGTTCCACCGCCGCCACGCTTCCAAGATCGGGAGCACCAGGAGAACTCTTCCCGGCACCCTGCCGGAGTGGAGGATCACCACCGGGAGCTTCTCCACCACCATGGACGCCTCCCGGATGAGTGGTGAGTAGTCTCCCTTGGACCATGGGTCCATGACCAGTAGCTATGTGATGTTCTCCTCCCCTCTTTGTTCTTCACCGATTAGACCTCGTGAGCTGCCCTACATGATCGAGGCACATATGTAATCCTTATGCTGTTGCTGATGAGTTTGCTGGGATCCGATGGATTATGAGATTATGTTCAGATTGTGTGTGAGTAATATATTTGATTTACCTCTTTTATATTTATGTTCTTGAGTAATTCTTGCATGTTCTCCGTTGCCGTTTATTGCTTTGGCCAAGTAGTAGGTAGTAACTCCAAGAGGGAACGTTATGCTTGATTGTGGGTTCATGCCCCTCGATGACTAGCTTGAGTGACAGAAACATGAGTCTAGGGGATGTGTTGTTGCCACAAGGGGGAAAACAACGGTGCTTGTACTTGCGGGTGCAAGGATTGTTTACTTTACGCAAAGTTCTTTTAATGCAGTTGTCTGTTGCTTTGAGTTGACACTATGGGTGGGACTCGCAAGTTAATACCAGCGAGATGTTCTGGATAGATATCTCAAGGTGGATGATTAGTAGTAGATGCAGATGGATTTCGGTCTACTTGCCTTGGCGTACCGCCCATGCTTTTGAGCCTCTACCTTTCTTTGCAGCATAGTTAGCATTGGTTTGCGCACATAATCCTGTCAATTGCCCAGCTGTAATTCGTTTACCTCGCTTAGCTGTTTTATCGTCTTTTGGGAGAGAGACATCACTAGTGAACATCATGGGACCCCGGTCCATATTACCATCACTGATCACATCCGCTATTTACTTTCTGTTCTTACTTACTAGTTGCAGTCATACCTATCACTATTATCTCTTGTGTTTGATCCTTTGTAAACGACAAGGCCGGAGGGATTGACAACCTCTCTGTACTCGTTGGGAGCAAAGTTATTTGTATCTGTGTGCAGGTCCTGTCAATCGCTAAGTTGTGCCGCTAGCAGTTGACACCTTCTTGTTGACCCTCGGAGTCTCAGGGAATTCGATCCTTGGTATCTTTGTCAAGGGAAAACTACCGCTACACTGCATCTCAAACCTTCCACTTGGGGTGACCAACGAGGGGCGAGAATCCATCAACGTCACATGTGGTTTACTTTTGAATTGCCTAGATCTTAACAAATCCCCGCATTTACTGATACTCCAACAATCGAGGCGCCTGTGCTGTTACTTATCTGTTTTTCGGCCTCCTCAATTCCCGCGTGTGACTCTTATCCACTCACCTTATAAACAGGGTCAGGGGTCCCCTTCCATTTTTCCCATTGCCTCTTCATCTCCGTCTCCTTCCTCGCGATGCCTCCGCACACAAACTCCGCTGGCGCCGTCAACCTCCGTCTCATCCTCAACAACGACCGCAACATCAACCTAACTTGACCAGATCTGATCCGCGCGCCGCCGCCGTTCATCAGCCCAGGTACGTTCTCCTCTTTCTTCCTCCCTTAGATCCATTAGGGTTCCTGCCTGTTCGTCAGAGTTCGTCTTCTTCTTCTTCTACAGTTATGATTTTTTCTTTTGAACTTGATACTCCTCTGCGCAATGGTGTTCATAGTATCTCTTTGTCGATACTGTAACATCTCATCTACATGAAAATGATCGATCTGACTCCATGAACTGCTTCGTACTGATTTTAGGTCTGACTGTTCATCATTTTAGCACCATAGATCCAAGTCAGAATATTAGTTTGTGAAACTTGCGCGGCAGCAGCTTTAATCACTTGTCTTGATCTTGAATATACATCCTCATTGTAATAGATCCCATCTGGACCTTCTTGCTTTCTCGCCGCCACCACCTTAATTTTAGGTTTTTACTTTATTTTCTGAACTGTTGTAGATCCAAGTTACAGCTTCAATCTGTGAAACTCGTTTTTCTCAATACTTAGTAAAATCTACTTTCTTGAGTATCAGTGCTTGTCATGGCGGCTTATCTCACCGGTTTATAGCTACCCATATGTCATTAGGCCCCATTTAAGCCGTCGCGCTGAACATATACTGTAGTATGATTTCCAGCTTAATGAACCAGTTTTGAACCGGAAAAAATGATTCTTTCTTTTAGTCTTCTTTGTTCACAATGCCACCGAAGAGAGTCACTACATGCAACTGGGTTCCTTCTATCGTCACCGAGGCTACACTTGCTGATTTTGTCAAAATTGGGTATCTGCCAAAAAATCCGTTATGCATTACCGCGCCCCTAAACCGGGTGAAGAGAGACCTCATCCAAAGGATGATGAAGTTATTATCTTTTCTGATCATATGAACCGGGCTTTTTCACCACCCGGATCTAAGTTCTTCTGGGACGTTCTGCACTTCTTTCAGCTCCATCCACAAGACATCAGACCCAATTCCGTGTCAAACATCTGCAACTTAGTCTTCTGCAAAGTGTATCTTCAAGAGGAGCCCAGCCTCAAGCTCTTTAGAGAGTATTTCTATTTAAACCGCCAAAATGAGTTCACAAATGGACCCAGCTTGGAACTTGGAGTCATCTCAATTAAACGAAGAAGAGATTCTATCTTCCCCTATGCTTGTCTGCCGAGTCACCCCAAAGATTGGAATCAAACCTGGTTTTATTGCAAAGACATTTCCCCGGCTGATGAGAATCCGCTGTCGGGTTATCGTGTCTAGTGTTTGGACCCAAAGCATCCTCTTGCTGAGAAACTTACCGTCGCAGAACGCAAAAAACTTGCTCCCACTTTTGCAAAGGTCAGGGCCCTACTGGGAAATGGGCTAGCCGGAATTGACTTGGTCCGGTGTTGGATTGCCTGGCGAATCATTTCTTTAAGCCGTAGGCCTGGCTTAATGTGTGCTTATACTGGTGATACCAAAGATCCATTACGACACAGCCCTGAGGACTTGAATGAGGATACAATCACAGAAATGACCAAGACCCTGCTAAACGAAAGCCTGGGATACTGCAGTAAAGTGGGTCTGAACCCTTTCTGCAAGCTTAATCCGACACCGGATGTGAGTCTTAACTTTAACTGTTTTTGCTTTCTTATTGTTTGATTCTCCTGTCAACACAAACTTGCCGACTTTCACAGGCTAAATCAAGTTTTTGGAAGAAAACCTATGACCACGAGACTGCCAAAAAGGCCAGAGCTAGCAAGAAAGCTGCTAAGAAAGCGGTTAGAAGGACAAAGAAGAAACCAATCGCTTCTGACTTGTTTGAACTAAACGACAGCTCTGAGTCAGAGGTAGCCCTTGATTCTCTTGGCTCATTTTTCAATTACCTTATTGACACTGATTATTGCCAGGACGATACGGGGGCCAGCCAGGCTGTTGACGAAGAGGTAATTACTATATCCTCCGGCTCAGAAACCTTGCCAAGACAAAAAATTCGAGGAGTAACCCAGAAAGTAAGATTTTCACACCCTTTAGCTCATTTAGATCCTCACTTTCTTTTGAAGCAACAGCAACACGAGAACCGGCGTCAGCCTCAGAACACCGGAGATGAAGAACTGTCCTCCGGCTTACCGAACACTCCGGTTCGACGGAAACGTCAAAATAAGGTCCTTCCGCACTTAAACTCTCTTTACCCGCTGGCGGGTCTCATTCGTCAACCACTGAACTCTTCCGATTCAAACTATCAGGAGGTCTCTCGCTCTTCGTCTAGCGATTCATCTCAAACTCAGCTGCCGGCTTTCAAGACTGCCCTTGGGTAACAAATTATTCTTTATTCAGCTCTTCCTTATATCTTTATAACTTTGTACTGACTCATCTTAACCCGTGCAGTGGCCAAGCCAAACCCTGTAAGAGAGCAAAGGCGAGTAAACCGGCGAATGATCAAAAAATCATTGAGCCGGAGCAGCAAGTTTTAGCGATAGATGTTGAGAGGCCAACAGAGGTATCTACTCATGATGCTCCTCCTGAAATTCCTGACGTCTCTTTTGACCATGCCAATGTCACCTCTATAACTGCTGAACCGTCAATCTCAACTAAGCCGACAGAGAAGCAGACTGAAGATGTCATAGTTACTGGCACCAACTTTAGAGAACCGGTCAATCCAACTGTTCTGGCCAAACACACTGCCAAACAGGAACTTGCTGAGAAAGAGAAAGTAAGATTTGATATGACTCATTATGCACAGCTGAGCATCAGTGAAGTGCTTTCCGTATATCTCATTTGGTGGGAGCAAATCATAGAGCGAAGAGAAGCAAAAGGTGAACCTCCTATCACTACTTGGGCTCAAATGAAGGAAGTCATGAGAGCACGCTTTATGCCAACACACTACAACTGTGACTTGTTCAAGAAGCTACAACTCCTCAAGCAAGGTACCAAGTCCGTTGAAGCGTACTACAAGGAGATGGAGATTGCCATGATACGAGCAAACATCACGGAAGATGAAGAACAAACGATGGCGAGATTCTTGAATGGACTCAACTATCCTATCAAAAAGATTGCGGACTTTCAACCATACACGAATCTCCTCGAGCTAGTACACCAAGCAACCAAAGCGGAGCGACAAGTTCAAGAGGACTACAAGTACTTGATACGTCCAAAACGTATCTATAATTTCTGCTTGCTCCATGCCACTTTTGGGTGATATTTCTATGATATTCATACACTTCCATACACTTTTGATCATATTTGGACTAACTTACTAATCCAGTGCACCCCAGTGCCAGTTTCTGTTTTCGGCTGTTTTTGTATTTCAGGTTTTCACGTTACGAGAACTGCCAGGAAAAATCCAGAAAAATTATATAAAAAATCAGCGTTCCGGAAACTTCCGTGCGTCCGAAGGGCAGCCGGGGGGGGGGGGCCACCAGGGCTCCAGGCGCCCTGGCGGCGCCCCCCCCTGGGCCGCGCCGGGGGGCGCCTGGGCCCCCCGAAGCTTCCCCGATGCTCCCCTTTGGCATATATTTAAAGCGTCCTCCGAAACCCTCAGAACAGGAACTCTTTTCGCGATCCCATCTATGTTCCGCCGCCGCCACCGCTTCCAAGATCGGGAGCACCAGGAGAACTCTTCCCGGCACCCTGCCGGAGGGGAGGATCACCACCGGGAGCTTCTCCACCACCATGGACGCCTCCCGGATGACTCGTGAGTAGTCTCCCTTGGACCATGAGTCCATGACCAGTAGCTATGTGATGTTCTCCTCCCGTTCTTGTGCTTCACTAATTAGTCATCGTGAGCTGCCCTACATGATCGAGGCACATATGTAATCCTTATGCTGTTGCTATGCTGAGTTTGCTGGGATCCGATGGATTATGGGATTATGTTCAGATTGATCTTGAGTAATATATTTGATCTACCTCTTTTATATTTATGTTCATAAGTAATTCTTGCATGTTCTCCGTTGTTATTTATTGCTTTGGCCAAGTAATACGTAGTGACTCCAAGAGGGAATGTTATGCTCGATTGTGGGTTCATGCCCCTCGATGACTAGCTTGAGTGACAGAAACATGAGTCTAGGGGATGTGCTGTTGCCACAAGGGGGGAAACAACGGTGCTTGTGCCCGCGGGTGCAAGGATTGTTTACTTTACGCAAAGTTCTTTTAATGCAGTTGTCTGTTGCATTGAGTTTACACTATGGGTGGGACTCGCAACTTAATACCAGCGAGATGTTCTGGATAGATATCTCAAGGTGGATGATTAGTAGTAGATATTGATGGATTTCGGTCTACTTATTTTGGCGTACCGCCCATGCTTTGAACCTCAACCTTTCTTGCAATGTAATCAGCATTGGTTTGCGTTCGTGGTCCTGTCAATTGCCCAGCTGTAATTTGTTTACCTCACATAGCTGTTTTATCGTCTTTTGGGAGAGAGACATCACTAGTGAACATCATGAGACTCCGGTCCATATTACCATCATTGATCGCACCCGCTATTTACTTTTCGCTTTTACTTACTATTGCAAAACATTATCTATCACTACTATCATTTGCTTTTAACCCTTTGTGAACTACAAGGCCGGAGGGATTGACAACCTCTCTGTACTCGTTGGGAGCAAAGTTATTTGTCTGTGTGCAGGTCCATGTTGATTGCTAATACGCGCCGTTAGCAGTTGACACCTACTTGTCGAACCTAGGAGTCTCTGGGGATTCGATCCTTGGCATCTTTGCTAAGGGAAAACACTTCTACATACTGCATCTTACACCTTCCACTTGGGGTAACCAACGAGGGGTTCGAGGCCCATCAGTACTCCAAGTTCAACTCCAAGAACTTCGGCTGCAACAACCAAGCTTCAACGACTTCGGCTCCTCCTATTTCTACCAAGCCATCTACAAACTTCGGTGACATATCAAGCTACAAGAATGCGACTACATCAAGTCGTCCACCTTCTACAAACAACTTCAAGCCAAGAGCTTCATCATCTACAACTCAAACCGAGGACAACTCAAAGACGAGTTCCATCAAGTGTTTCAAATGCCAAGGGCGCGACCACAAGTCATTTGAGTGCAAGACCGTTCGTACCATGATAATCAATGATGATGGATCTTATGACTCAATGAGCGACGATGAGATGGAAGCCCTTGAGCATGTAGCTATGCATCAACAAGTGAATGAAGAAGAAGACCATCAAGTGTGTTGCGACAATGACTTGAGTCCCAATCTCGTTGTCTCCAAGGTCTTGACACTCCAACATCAACAAGATGACGACCAACGATGTCACATTTTTCATACCAAGGCCGGCATCAATGGACGCTCCGTCAAGGTTATCATCGATGGAGGAAGTTGTCATAACTTGGCAAGCGAAGAGCTATGCGACAAGCTACAATTGGTCAAGACGAAGCACCCTCATCCCTACAAGGTCCAATGGCTTAACGACGCCGGAATTCTTCGAGTCGAGCATACCGTGCAAGTCTCCTTCAAGATAGGCGCCTACGAGGACACACTTGAGTGTGATGTGGTCCCTATGTCCGTGTGCCACCTTATACTTGGACGACCATGGCAATACGACCGTGGAGTCACACATAATGGACGGACCAACCACTGTAGCTTCAAGATGAAGGGCAAGGAATTCGTGCTACGTCCCATGTCACCAAGTCAAGTAGCCGCCGACAAACACTTACCTACCAACCATCATGGAGAGAATGGTGAGAGAGTGAGCCACTAAAAGGAGAGTGAGAGCCACAAGCCAAATATGAGCGACTCCACGATGAGCGATAAGAAGCAACTAGTGCTATTTGCCACCAAAAGTGAGATGAGAGAAGTGTGTGAGAACCCATCGAGTGTCTTTCACCTTGTGCTTTTATGCAAAGGGGAAGCCAAACCTACTAACACTTCACCACCTCTACCTTTAGTGTTGTCTAAATTGTTGCGGGAATTCTCGGACGTCTTTCCCGATGAGCTACCTCCGGGTCTACCTCCACTTTGCGGCATCGAGCACCGCATCGACCTCATACCCGGTGCACCACTTCCAAACAAGGCTCCTTAGCGTCAACCCCGAGGAAACCAAGGAGATACAACGGCAAGTACAACAACTCATCGACAAGGGTCATGTATGTGAAAGCTTGAGCCCTTGTGCCATTTCGGTTATTCTCGTGCCTAAGAAAGATGGAAGTTTTCGCATGTGTTCCGATTGTCATCCGACAAATGCTATCACCATTAGATACCGTCACCCTATCCCACGCTTAGACGACATGCTTGATGAATTGTGTGGTGCCACCATATTTTCAAAAATTGATCATAAAAGTGGTTATTACCAAATTCGCATTCAAGAGGATGATGAGTGGAAAACGGCTTTCAAAACCAAGTTTGGGTTATGTGAGTGGCTTGTCATGCCAATGGGTTTATCGGAAGCACCCGGTTCATTTATGCGTCTCATGCATTTCGTTCTCTGACCCTACATAGGCGTCTTTGTAGTGGTTTAATTTGATGACATTCTCGTTTTTAGCAAGTTGCTTGAGGACCATGTGACACACATCCGTATGGTTTTACAAACCCTTCGGAAAGAGCGCTTATATGCTAACATGGAAAAATGCACTTTTGGCGTTGACAAGGTCGTTTTCCAAGGATTTGTCGTTTCTTCCCAAGGTGTTCACGTTGATGAAACTAAAATTGAAGCAATTAAAACTTGGCCACAACCAACGAATCTCCTACAAGTGCGTAGTTTCCTTGGTTTAGCCGGTTTCTATCGACGTTTTGTGAAGGACTTTAGCACTATTACTATGCCTCTACACGCCTTGAGCAAGAAGAACGCACCCTTCATTTGGGGTCCTTTGCAAGACACCGCGTTCAATGAGATAAAAAGCTTGCTTACACACGCATCACTTCTTGCCCTACCGAACTTTGATAAACCATTTGAGATCCATTGTGATGCTAGCGGTACCGGCATAGGTGGCGTGCCAATGCAAGAAAAGCGCCCAATTGCGTACTTTAGTGAGAAGCTATCCGGAGCACAACTAAACTACCCCATATATGATAAAGAGCTCTATGCCTTGGTGAGAGTTTTGCGTGTTTGGAAACATTATCTTAGACCTCATGAATTCATTCTTCATACGGACCATGAGACTCTCAAGTATCTCAAGGGCCAAACTAAGTTAAACAAGCATCATGCTAAATGGAGTGAGTTCATTGAGTCTTTCCCCTATGTCAACAAATACATCAAAGGCAAAGAAAATGTTATGGCGGATGCGCTTTCCCGCAAATGCATGCTTGTTACACAACTTGAGTTGAATGTTATTGGCTTTGAGCACATAAAAGATTTATATGAGCATGATCCTTTCTTTGCACATCCTTATGCTAAGTGTTTGACTCACACTTCTTGGGAACGCCACTACATAAATGATGGATATCTTATGAGAGCTAACAAACTTTGCATTCCCGAGTCTTCGCTTCGTTTGCTCCTTTTATAGGAATATCATGGAGGAGGACTCATGGGACACTTTGGTCGCGACAAGACATTTGCTACGCTCTCAAAGAACTACTTTTGGCCCAAGATGCTACGTGACGTCTCACGCCTCACCAACCGATGTTCTACATGCCGCAAAGCTAAGTCAAAAGCTCAATCTCATGGTCTTTACATGCCACTTCCTATTACATACCATCCATGGGAAGACATAAGCATATACTTTATACTTGGATTGCCTAGGACTCATAATGGCAACGATTCCGTGTTTGTTGTCGTCGATAGATTCTCTAAAGTGGCTCATTTCATTCCTTGTAACAAGATCGACGATGCTTCACATGTTGCAAATCTCTTTTGTAGGGAAATCATTCGTCTACGTGGAGTACCAAAGACGATCGTGTCGGACCGGGATGTCAAGTTCTTGAGCTACTTTTGGAAGACTCTATGCGCCAAACTCGGCATCAAGCTCCTTTTCTCTTCGGCATATCATCCACAAACCGACGGCCAAAGGGAGGTGACGAACCGCACACTTTCGACGCTTCTTCGTGTGTTGATCAAGAAGAACATCAAGGAATGGGAGCAATGCTTGCCCATCGCCGAGTACGCCTACAACCGCGCAATACATTCGACTACCGGCAAGTCCCCCTTCGAGGTCGTCTACGGCTTCAATCCGTTGTCCCCATTGGACATCCTACCTCTACCTCTACAAGAGCGCATCAACATGGACGCAAGTGCATGAGCAAGCTATCTCAAGAAGGTGCATGAAGATACAATGGCAACGATCGAGCGACAAGTCCATCACCTCGCCACCAAGCTCAACGTCAACAAGACACCAATGGTGTGTTGGGGAACGTAGTATTTTAAAATTTTCCTATGATCACGCAAGATCTATCTACCAGATGCATAGCAACGAGAGGGAAGAGTGTGTCTACATACGCTCGTAGACCGGAAGCGGAAGCGTCAAGTGACGCGGTTGATGTAGTCGAACTTCTTCGCGATTCAACCGATCAAGCACCGAACGTACGGCACCTCCGCGTTCAGCACACGTTCAGCTTGATGACGTCCCACGAGCTCTTGATCCAGTTGAGCTTCACGGGAGAGTTTCGTCAGCACGACGGCGTGGTGACGGATATGATGTATTCACCGGCGCAGGGCTTCGCCTAAGCACTGCAACGGTATGACCGAGGTGTGTTTCTGTGGAGGGGGGCACCGCACACGGCTAGAACAATTCAACTTGTGTGTCCTAGGGTGCCCCCTGCCCCCGTATATAAAGGAGCAAGGGAGAGGCCGGCCCTAGAGGGGGCGCGCCAAGTGTGGGGAGTCCTACTAGGACTCCCAAGTCCTAGTAGGATTCCCCTTTCCTTTCCGGAGTAGGAGAGACGGAAAGAGGTGGAGAGGGAGAAGGAAAAGGGGGCTGCACCCCTTGTCCAATTCGGACCAGAGGGGAGGCGCGCGCCTCCTTCCTTTTGGCCTTTCTCCTCTATTCCCGTATGGCCCAATAAGGCCCATATACTCCGAAAAATACCCGAATCACTCGGAACCTTTCCGATGTCCGAATATAGTCGTCCAATATATCGATCTTTACGTCTCGACCATTTCGAGACTCCTCGTCATGTCCCCGGTCTCATCCGGGACTCCGAACTCCTTCGGTACATCAAAACTCATAAACTCATAATACCAATCGTCATCAAACGTTAAGCGTGCGGACCCTACGGGTTCGAGAACTATGTAGACATGACCGAGACTCATCTCCGGTCAATAACCAATAGCGGAACCTGGATGCTCATATTGGCTCCTACATATTCTACGAAGATCTTTATCGGTCAAACCGCATAACAACATACGTTGTTCTTTTTGTCATTGGTATGTTACTTGCCCGCGATTCGATCGTCGGTATCTCTATACCTAGTTCAATCTCGTTACCGGCAAGTCTCTTTACTCGTTCCGTAACACATCATCTCGTGACTAACTCATTAGTCTTTTGCTTGCAAGGCTTATTGTGATGTGTGTTACCGAGAGGGCCCAGAGATACCTCTCCGACACTCGGAGTGACAAATCCTAATCTTGATCTATGCCAACACCACGAATACTTTCGGAGACACCTGTAGAGCATCTTTATGATCACCCAGTTACGTTGTGACGTTTGATAGCACACAAGGTGTTCCTACGGTATTCGGGAGTTGCATAATCTCATAGTCATAGGAACATGTATAAGTCATGAAGAAAGCAATAGTAGTAAAACTAAACGATCATAGTGCTATGCTAACGGATGGGTCTAGTCCATCACATCATTCTCCTAATGATGTGATCCCGTTGATCAAATGACAACTCATGTCTATGGCTAGGAAACATAGCCATCTTTGATCAATGAGCTAGTCTAGTAGAGGCATACTAGGGACATACTATTTTGTCTATGTATTCACACATGTATCAAGTTTCCGGTTAATACAATTCTAGCATGAATAAAAGACATTTATCATGATATAAGGAAATACAAATAACATCTTTATTATTGCCTCTAGGGCATATTTCCTTCAGTCTCCCACTTGCACTAGAGTCAATAATCTAGCTCACATCGCCATGTGATTTAATACCGATAGTTCACATCGTTATGTGAATAACACCCATAGTTCACATCGCCATGTGACCAATACCAAAAGGGTTTACTAGAGTCAATAATCTAGTTTACATCGCTATGTGATTAATACCCAAGAGTAATAAGGTGTGATCATGTTTTGCTTGTGAGAGAAGTTTAGTCAACGGGTCTGTCACATTCAGATCCGTATGTATTTTGCAAATTTCTATGTCTACAATGCTCTGCATAGAGCTACTCTAGCTAATTGCTCCCACTTTCAATACGCATCCAGATTGATACTTAGAGTCATCTGGATTTAGTGTCAAAGCTTGCATCGGCGTAACCCTTTACGACGAACTCTTTATCACCTCCATAATCGAGAAACATTTCCTTAGTCATCCAGTTACTAAGGATAATTTTGACCGCTGTACAGTGATCTACTCCTGGATCACTATTGTACCCCCTTGACAAACTCATGGCAATGTACACAACATGTTTGGTACACAACATGGCATACTTTATAGAACCTATGGCTGAGGCATAGGGAATGACTTTCATTCTCTCTATATTTTTCTGCCGTGGTCTGGCTTTGAGTCTTACTCAACTTCACACCTTACAAGTCAGGCAAGAACTCCTTCTTTGACTGATCCATTTTGAACTACTTCAAAATCTTATCAAGGTATGTACTTATCGAAAGTCTTATCAAGCGTCTTGATCTATCTCTATAGATCTTGATGCCCAATATGTAAGCAGCTTCACCAAGGTCTTTCTTTGAAAAACTCCTTTCAAACACTCCTTTATGCTTTCTAGACAATTCTACATCATTTCCGATCGACAATATGTCATTCACATATACTTATCAGAAAGGTTGTAGTGCTCCCACTCACTTCTTGTAAATACAGGCTTCACCGTAAGTCTGTATAAATCTATATGCTTTGATCAACTTATCAAAGCATATATTCCAACTCCGAGATGCTTGCACCAGTCCATAGATGGATCGCTGGAGCTTGCACATTTTGTTAGCACCTTTAGGATTGACAAAACCTTCGGGTTGCATCATATACATTTTTTTAATAAATCCATTAAAGAATGCAGTTTTGTTATCCATTTGCCAGATTTCATAAAATGTGGCAATTGCTAACATGATTCGGACAGACTTAAGCATCGCTACGGGTGAGAAAGTCTCATCGTAGTCAACTCCTTGAACTTGTCGAAAACCTTTCGCAACAAGTCGAGCTTTGTAAACAGTAACATTAACGTCAGCGTCGGTCTTCTTCTTGAAGATCCATTTATTTTCGATGGATTGCCAATCATCGGGCAAGTCAACCAAAGTCCACACTTTGTTCTCATACATGGATCCCATCTCAGATTTCATGGCCTCAAGCCATTTTGCGGAATCTGGGCTCATCATCGCTTCCTCATAGTTGGCAGGTTCATCATGGTCTAGTAACATGACTTCCAGAACTGGGTTGCCGTACCACTCTCGTGCGGAACGTACTCTGGTTGATCTACGACGTTCAGCAGAAACTTGATCTGAAGTTTCATGATCATCATCATTAGCTTCCTCACTAATTGGTGTAGGAATCACTGGAACTAGTTTCTGTGATGTTCCACTTTCCAATTCGGGAGAAGGTACAATTACCTCATCAAGTTCTACTTTCCTCCCACTCACTTCTTTCGAGAGAAACTCCTTCTCTAGAAAGGATCCACTCTTAGCAACAAAGACCTTGCCTTCGGATCTGTGATAGAAGGTGTACCCAACAGTTTCTTTTGGGTATCCTATGAAGATTTACTTCTCCGATTTGGGTTCGAGCTTATCATGTTGAAACTTTTTCACATAAGCATCGCAGTCCCAAACTTAAAAAAAATGACAGCTTAGGTTTCTCGTCAAACCACAGTTCATACGGTGTCATCTCCACGGATTTAGATGGTGCCCTATTTAACGTGAATGTAGCTATCTCTAATGCATAACCCCAAAAGCAATAGTGGTAGATCGGTAAGAGACATCATCGATCGCACCATATCTAATAAAGTACGGTTATGACGTTCGGACACACCATTACACTGTGGTGTTCCAGGTGGCGTGAGTAGTGAAACTATTTCACATTGTTTTTACTGAAGGCCAAACTCGCTAACTCAAATATTTTACCTCTACGATCATATCGTAGAAACTCTTATTTTCTTGTTACGATGATTCTCCACTTCACTCTAAAATTCTTTGAACTTTTCAAATGTTTCAGACTTGTGCTTCATTAAGTAGATATACCCATATCTGCTCAAATCATCAGTGAAGGTCAGAAAATAACGATTCCCGCCGTGAGCTTCAACACTCATTGGTCTGCATACATCAGTATGTATGATTTCCAACAACTCTATTGCTCGCTCCATAGTTCTGGAGAACGGAGTTTTAGTCATCTTGCCCATGAGGCATGGTTCGCAAGCACCAAGTGATTCATAATCAAGTGATTCCAAAAATTCCATCACTATGGAGTTTCTTCATGCGCTTTACACCAATATGACCTAAACGGCAGTGCCACAAATAAGTTGCACTATCATTATTAACCTTGCATCTTTTGGCTTCAATATTATGAATATGTGTATCACACGATCGAGATCCAACAAACTATTTTCATTGGGTGTATGACCATAGAAGGTTTTATTCATGTAAACAGAACAATAATTATTCTCTAACTTACATGAATAACCGTATTGCAATAAACATGATCAAATCATATTCATGCTCAACACAAACACCAAATAACACTTATTTAGGTTCAACACTAATCCCGAAAGTATAGGGAGTGTGCGATGATGATCATATCAATCTTGGAACTGCTTCCAATACACATCGTCACTTCATCCTTTAACTAGTTTCTGTTCATTATGCAACTCCCATTTCGAGTTAATACTCTTTAGCAACTGAACCAGTATCAAATACCGAGGGGTTGCTATGAACAATAGTAAAATACACATCAATAATCTGTATATCAAATATACCTTTGTTCACTTTGCCATCCTTCTTATCCGCCAAGTATCTAGGGCAGTTCCACTTCCAGTGACCTTTTCTTTTGCAGTAGAAGCACTTAGTTTCAGGCTTGAGTTTAGCTTTGGGTTTCTTCACGGGTGTGACAACTTGCTTGTCATTCCTTTTGAAGTTCCCCTTCTATCCCTTTGCCATTTACTTGAAACAAGTGGTCTTATTAACCATCAACACTTGATGCTCTTTCTTGATTTCTACCTTTGCCGATTTCAGGATCGCGAAGAGCTCGGGAATTACCTTCGTCATCCCTTGCATATTATAGTTCATCACGAAGTTCTACTAACTTGGTGATAGTGACTAGAGAACTTTGTCAATTACTATCTTATCTGGAAGAATAACTCCCACTTGATTCAAGTAATTGTAGTACCCAGACAATCTGAGCACATGCTCACTGGTTGAGCTATTCTCCTCCATCTTGTAGGCAAAGTACTGTCAGAGGTCTTATACCTCTCGACACGGGCATGAGTATGAAATACTAATTTCAACTCTTGGAACATCTTATATGCTCCATGGTGTTCAAAACGTTTTTGAAGTCCCGGTTCTAAGCCGTAAAGCATGGTGCACTTAATCTATCAAGTAGTCATCATACCGAGCTTTTGTCAAAACGTTCATAACGTCAACATCTGCTCCTGCAATAGGTCTGTCACCTAGCGGTGCATCAAGGACATAATTCTTCTGTGCAGCAATGAGGATAATCCTCAGATCACGGAACAATTCCGCATCATTGCTACTAACATCTTTCAACTTGGTTTTCTCTAAGAACATATAAAAAAATAAACGTGGAGCAACATCGCGAGCTATTGATCTATAACATAGATATGCTAATACTACCAGGACTAAGTTCATGATAAATTAAAGTTCAATTAATCATATTACTTAAGAACTCCCACTTAGATAGACATCCCTCCGGTCATCTAAATGATCACGTGATCCAAATCAACTAAACCATGTCCGATCATCACGTGAGAAAGAGTAGTTTCAATGGTGAACATCTTATGTTGATCATATCTACTATATGATTCACGCTCGACCTTTCGGTCTCCAGTGTTCCGAGGCCATATCTACATATGCTAGGCTCGTCAAGTTTAACCTGAGTATTCTGCGTGTGCAAAACTGTCTTACACTCGTTGTATTTGAACGTAGAGCCTATCACACCCGATCATCACGTGGTGTCTCAGCACGAAGAACTTTCGCAACGGTGCATACTCAGGGAGAACACTTATACCTTGAAATTTTGTAAGGGATCATCTTATAATGCTACCGTCGTTCTAAGCAAAATAAGATGCATAATAAGATAAACATCACATGCAAATCAAATATGTGACATGATATGGCCATCATCATCTTGTGCTTTTGATCTCCATCTCCAAAGCACCGTCATGATCACCTTCGTCACCTGCGCGACACCTTGATCTCCATCGTAGCATCGTTGTCGTCTCGCGAACTATTGCTTCTACGACTATCGCTACCGCTTAGTGATAAAGTAAAGCAATTACATGGCGATTGCATTTCATACAATAAAGCGACAACCATATGGCTCCTGCCAGTTGCCGATAACATTACAAAACATGATCATCTCATACAAAACCGTATAACTCATCATGTCCTGACCATATCACATCACAACATGCCCTGCAAAAACAAGTTAGACGTCCTCTACTTTGTTGTTGCAAGTTTTACGTGGCTGCTACGGGCTTAGCAAGAACCGTTCTTACCTACGCATACAAAACCACCCGCCAGTCACCTTTAAGCTACGAGTGCTCGTAACGGTGAAACCAGTCTCGCGTAAGCGTACGCGTAATGTCGGTCCGGGCCGCTTCATCTCACAATACCGCCGAAGCAAAGTATGACATGCTGGTAAGCAGTATGACTAGTATCGCCCACAACTCATTGTGTTCTACTCGTGCATATCATCTACGCATAGACCTGGCTCATGATGCCACTGTTGGGGAACGTAGTATTTTAAAATTTTCCTACGATCACGCAAGATCTATCTACCAGATGCATAGCAACGAGAGGGAAGAGTGTGTCTACATACCCTCGTAGACCGGAAGCGGAAGCGTCAAGTGACGCGGTTGATGTAGTCGAACTTCTTCGTGATTCAACCGATCAAGCACCGAACGTACGGCACCTCCGCGTTCAGCACACGTTCAGCTTGATGACGTCCCACGAGCTCTTGATCCAGTTGAGCTTCACGGGAGAGTTTCGTCAGCACGACGGCGTGGTGACGGATATGATGTATTCACCGGCGCAGGGCTTCGCCTAAGCACTGCAACGGTATGACCGAGGTGTGTTTCTGTGGAGGGGGGCACCGCACACGGCTAGAACAATTCAACTTGTGTGTCCTAGGGTGCCCCCTGCCCCCGTATATAAAGGAGCAAGGGAGAGGCCGGCCCTAGAGGGGGCGCGCCAAGTGTGGGGAGTCCTACTAGGACTCCCAAGTCCTAGTAGGATTCCCCTTTCCTTTCCGGAGTAGGAGAGAAGGAAAGAGGTGGAGAGGGAGAAGGAAAAGGGGGCTGCACCCCTTGTCCAATTCGGACCAGAGGGGAGGCGCGCGCCTCCTTCCTTTTGGCCTTTCTCCTCTATTCCCGTATGGCCCAATAAGGCCCATATACTCCGAAAAATACCCGAATCACTCGGAACCTTTCCGATGTCCGAATATAATCGTCCAATATATCGATCTTTACGTCTCGACCATTTCGAGACTCCTCGTCATGTCCCCGGTCTCATCCGGGACTCCGAACTCCTTCGGTACATCAAAACTCATAAACTCATAATACCAATCGTCATCAAACGTTAAGCGTGCGGACCCTACGGGTTCGAGAACTATGTAGACATGACCGAGACTCATCTCCGGTCAATAACCAATAGCGGAACCTGGATGCTCATATTGGCTCCTACATATTCTACGAAGATCTTTATCGGTCAAACCGCATAACAACATACGTTGTTCCTCTTGTCATTGGTATGTTACTTGCCCGAGATTCGATCGTCGGTATCTCTATACCTAGTTCAATCTCGTTACCGGCAAGTCTCTTTACTCGTTCCGTAACACATCATCTCGTGACTAACTCATTAGTCTTTTGCTTGCAAGGCTTATTGTGATGTGTGTTACCGAGAGGGCCCAGAGATACCTCTCCGACACTCGGAGTGACAAATCCTAATCTTGATCTATGCCAACACCACGAATACTTTCGGAGACACCTGTAGAGCATCTTTATGATCACCCAGTTACGTTGTGACGTTTGATAGCACACAAGGTGTTCCTACGGTATTCGGGAGTTGCATAATCTCATAGTCATAGGAACATGTATAAGTCATGAAGAAAGCAATAGTAGTAAAACTAAACGATCATAGTGCTATGCTAACGGATGGGTCTAATCCATCACATCATTCTCCTAATGATGTGATCCCGTTGATCAAATGACAACTCATGTCTATGGCTAGGAAACATAGCCATCTTTGATCAATGAGCTAGTCTAGTAGAGGCATACTAGGGACATACTATTTTGTCTATGTATTCACATATGTATCAAGTTTCCGGTTAATACAATTCTAGCATGAATAAAAGACATTTATCATGATATAAGGAAATACAAATAACATCTTTATTATTGCCTCTAGGGCATATTTCCTTCATGGTGTTCCAACCGGGAGATCTCGTATGGCTTCATCTTCGAAAGGACCGCTTCCCCAACGAACGCAAGTCCAAACTACTACCTCGAGCCGACGGACCTTTCAAGGTGCTAGCACGCTACAACAACAATGCATACAAGATCGACATTCCGCGAGACAAGTACAACGTGAGCAATACCGTCAACATCAAGGACCTATCTCCTTTCCATGGTGATGAAGATTTTGATCCAAGGTCGGATCTTTCCCAAGGAAGGGGAGATGATGTGGAGCATCCCAAGGTCATCCCCATGGACCTACCATCGACTCACCAAGTGCCCAAAGGACCTATCACACGAGCACGTGCAAGCGTTCTCGAAGCCAAGGTGAACTCGCTCCTTTATCAATTCCCTCTTGAGTCACATGGGACATGGCTTCTACCATCATCAGGAACTCTATGCATACTCAGGTACTTGGATGAAGGCCACGGGACAACTCTGCACAGTGGACAAGGCGGTGGGATCGACAAGTGCTTGGAACAAGGAGAAGTGCGGCTGAAGATGCTACAGGCACCGGACGTCCGGCCCCTACCGGACGACCGGTCACCTCCAGGCACCGGACGTCCGACGATCACCGGACGACCGGCGACTCCCAGACGACCGGACGACCGGAAGCCACCGGACGTCCGTGACACCGACCACAGAACATAAATAGCGGAAATCCGAGGATTACCGGACGTCCGGTCCCTCCGGAGCCACCGAACGTCCGGTGACCCAACGGATGTCCGACCCGACGACGTCATCCCATGTAATATATACTCGTTGACTTCCTTCGTGCTAGGTAGCTTTGTGATAGCTCATCATAGACCCTAGTGGTTCCTCTCCTACGAGACCGCGACCTCCTCGGAGAAGATCCACCAAATTCAAGACCTCCTTCACGGAGAAGAACATCAAGACCTCCTCACGGAGATGGATACCGCTACTTGTATCGTCCTTAGTTGATCGTGTATCGTGTATCGCACTTTGTGTACCCGGATCTAGCATTTGTGTGACTTAAACTTGTTGATTTGAGTGTTTCCTTCTTGTTTCCCTTGTGTTTTCCCTCGTGTGCCACGTGTTCTTCCTCGGGATCCCTCCATTTCGTGAAAGATCGGCCATCTAGGGTTCCACCCTACATAAGCGGGCCCCCACCAGGACGCGTGGCGTCCGTAGCGCGCGGCTTAAGGGAGGGAAAAATCATCCGGTAGAAAATAAACGTTTCCCGAAAAATAGACTTTCCACCTTTCATATGCCTATATGCGTTGCTGATACTTACATGTAGCTTTCCTATTTTATTATCCAGCATGCTTGTACTCCCTTCCTTCTTAAATATAAGTTTTTTAGACATTTCAAATGGACTACAATATACGGATGTATGTAGACATATTTTAGAGTGTGGATTCATCAATTTTGGAGTGGAAATTGTCGCATTGTCATCATCAACCATCCTCCATCACCAATTTCATGATGCTCACCGCCGTGTATGAGTAATTCCATCGTAGGCTTGCTGGACGGTGATGGGTTGGATGGGTTTTATCATGTAATCGTGTTAGTTTTGTTAGGATTTGATCCCTAGTATTAACTATGTTCTGAGATTGATGTTGCTATGACTTTGCTATGCTTAATGCTTGTCACTAGGGCCCGAGTGCCATGATTTCAGATCTGAACCTAATATGTTTTCATGAATATACATGTGTTCTTTACCGATCTTGCAAGTTGTAGACACCTATGACGAGTTATGATCCGCATACCCTAAGGTGACAATAATTGGGATTCTTTCCGGTGATTGCCGTAGTTTGAGGAGTTCATGTATTCACTAAGTGCTAATGCTTTGTTTTGGTTCTCTATTAAGAGGAGGCCTTAATATCCCTTAGTTTCCATTAGGACCCCGCTGCCACGGGAAGGTAGGACAAAATATGTCATGCATGTTCTTTTTCATAAGCACGTATGACTATATACAGAATACTTGCCTACATTATATTGATGAATTGTAGCTACTTCTGTGTCACCCTATATTGTAACTGCTACATGATGAATATCATCCAACACCTATCATTACCGATCCATTGCCTACGAGTTCGTTTCATATTGATTCTTGCTTCGTTACTTTCGTTACTGCTGCTGTTACAATTGCTACAAAACTGCTACAAAACTTTTGCCACCGTTACCGTTACTTCCATATTACTTTGCTACTAAATACTTTGTTGCGGATATTAAGTCTTTCAGGTGTGGTTGAATTCACAACTCAACATCTAATACTCGTCAATATTCTTTGGCTCCCCTTACGTCGAATCAATATATTTAGGTTGAATACTCTACCCTCGAAAATGGTTGTGATCCCCTATACTTGTGGGTTATCACTTCCCTCCCTCTACCCCTCTATATATAGGGGAAGGGAGGAGGAGGGGCGCCCTAGGGTTCCCTGGGGGGGCGCACCAAAACTACTTTATATTACCTCTAGGGCATATTTCCAACACAAGCTCCACTACATCATTGATGATCAGGCTGCTACATTGCTACTTGATTTAGGCAGCTCTCGTTCGGTTTCTCACACATCAGTTTGCTTGTAAGCTACCTCATCAACATCCATTGAATAAGTTGCATAGTGTGTGACTTGCTGGGGTGGAGTTGGGTTGCACACACTAGACTCCCTAATGTACTTGGTCCGATTCACAACTGATTTTGAGATCCCGCCTCTTAAGCACTTTGATGGTATTATCAGCATGGGTTGGTTGTTAGCTCGAGGAACGATGAGTGTCAATTAGCATCAACTGTGACTGTCATTTGATGACAAGGGCATTTTCGTGTTTGCAAGGTGAGCCACCGACTAAGTTTTCTTACACTATTATGGAGTTTGCAAGTTATTGGCAATGTCTGATGGCTAATGGTGAATGTGAGTTTGTTTTCTTCACTCCTACTAGCCAACCACCTCATAGGGCTTGTGAAACGGAATTCCTTCAATCGAGGGTGCTAGACCAATCAATATCCAGACCTATAGATATTCGTTAGAGTTGAAGTATGGAATTGAAGTGCAGGTGGGTGAGATGCTCAAGTCTGGAGTGATACTACACAATTCCAGTCCCTTTGCCTCACCTATCATGGTGCGCAAGAAGGACCTTACATGGCGTCTATGTGTAGATTACATACATTTGAACTTATTGACTCTCAGGTCCAAGTTCCCCTTACTAGGGATGGCAATGGGGACAATCCTCTATGGGGATACCTAGAACATTCCCATCCCCATCTATTCCCCATCATCCCATCTCCATCCCTGTTTACATTATTGGGGATGAAATTTCCCCATACCGATGCCCCATTGGGGTACAGTGCCCTATTAGGGTCCACATCCCCATAAACAAATACTCGTATACATAATATGACACCCTATAATCAACATATATATACATGGTATTGTCCTTGTCCTGCCAATGCCGATCTAGGTCGTATTGACTTCTTGGTCATGCTGGCAGCTGAGGTGAGGATGTGAGATAGGTTTAAAGTTCTCTCCAGGGTTTTTTTCTGTCTTCGCAAGTTTGTTTGTGAATATTTTAAGGTTGACCGAAGTGTCACAGTTAAAAATCATGTCCCCGATAGGTATTGGATTTGGGGAATAGGATATCGCCCCCATCCCCATTGTATCTTTGAGGAGTAAATTAGTTCGATAAATATCCCCATGCGGATGTTTTTCATCCATCCCCACTCCCTAATTAGATGAAATCCCCATGGATTTAGCGGGTATGGCCGTATAGAGCCCCGTTGCCATCCCTACCCCTTACCTATTATTGATGAACTCCTGGATTAATTGGTACGTACATCCTATTTTTGAAAGCTTTACTTACGAGCAGGTTACCACCAGATTCGGCTGGCCATAGGCGAAAAGTACATAACTGCATTTCATTCTTACAAAACTGCCACTACGAGTTCAATGTCATGGCGTTCCGTTAAGAGGCGCTCCAGCAACCTTCCAGACAGTTATCTGGAGATGCATGCGCGCAACTTTTTTGAATTTTTTTCTGGTATATAGAAATGTGTTTTTTGAAGCGGCCGGGTACATATGTAGCAAGGGTTCATCCATGTATTTTTCTCGTATATAGTTTGCCCCATCTCATGGTTCCAACTGCGCCGTCTGACGATTCTAAGTTAAAAATGTAGTATATGAACGGTGAGTTTAACAGTACGTACGCTCGCTGTTGCAACACCAAATTGACACCATCAGTTCCGTACGAGTGAAATAGGCACCGTATAAAGTTCAGAATGACCATACCGCAGCTTATATAGTACTCCTACAGTAGTAGTACAACAATATAAAGTTCAGATAACGAGATCTGAACTAGTCGCATGCATGCATGCCTGTCTACTTGCGTGCACGTGATACATTCTTTTTCATGCTACATGACCCTCAGATTTCCTATAAAACGAACAACCTCCATATAACCAGTACTTTTTCCGTGAAAAAAAAAACGAAAACATTTTCCGAAAAGATATAAAAAAAGGAAAGAAAAGAAGCGATTTATTGGCCGAGCTGGCGTCCGACGTCACCGATCCGCGCCTCCCCCGTCCCAGCCAATCGCAGCGCGCCTCGCACCCCAACCCTAACGCTATAAAACCCGAGGCGCCGCCCCGGGTTCTCCTCCCACCGCACCAAATCCCCAGCCCAGTCCCCACCCACCTCTCGAAAGGGTTTAGAAGCTTCCGGAGGCGAATCGGCGATGAGTTCCTCGGGAGCAGGCGTCGCCGGCCGCGGCAAGGCGAAGGCGTCCAAGTCGGTGTCGCGGTCGTCCAAGGCCGGGCTCCAGTTCCCCGTCGGCCGCATCGCGCGCTACCTCAAGGCCGGCAAGTACGCCGAGCGCGTCGGCGCCGGCGCCCCCGTCTACCTCTCCGCCGTCCTCGAGTACCTCGCCGCCGAGGTAACCCATCTTCGTCGAATCCCCTTCTCCTCTCGTTTTCCGTCGGTCGGCGCCCGCCCGATCTCGTGCGCCTCGACTCGACTCGACTCGCCCGATCGTTCGTCCTCCGTGATTCGAATCGGATTGGGGTTTGATTCGATGGTTTCCGTTGTCGCTGGATACGTACGCAGGTGCTGGAGCTGGCGGGCAACGCGGCGCGGGACAACAAGAAGACGAGGATCGTGCCGCGGCACATCCAGCTGGCGGTGCGCAACGACGAGGAGCTGAGCAAGCTGCTGGGCTCGGTGACGATCGCCAACGGCGGCGTCATGCCCAACATCAACCAGGTGCTGCTGCCCAAGAAGGCCGGGCCCAAGGGGGATATCGGCTCGGCCTCCCAGGAGTTCTGAGCGCGCGCGGCTTCAAGGCGAAGAAGGAGAGAGGCCGTCCTGTCCTGTCATGTCTTGTCTGCCTGACGACGATGTTCATCTGAAGTTGTGGATTGGGATGTTTTAGGAGTCTGAAACTCGGGCTGGAAAAAAACCGTGGTGTCTGGGCTCTGGCTCGCTGTTGAATGAATGAGTTGATCGATCAGTAGAAGAGAGGAAACATATATATGTGGTTTCTTATATGCGAACATGATATTGCGCCGTTGTCTTTTAATATTGATTTGGTTCGGTTGTTTGAATGATTGAATGAATTCCCTGTGAAATTTAAGGTACAGGAATCTGACTACTCCGTCTGAAAGAAATGATCATCTCACTGTGCAAATAAAACTGCTCCTCTTCGTCCTTGTGGAAATAAAACAGCATCAAACGCTGTTCCTCTTTCAGAAGTCAGCCTAACATAACTCTTTAGTTGCAGAAGGTAATTTCTCTATGCCGTGAAGAACTGATTTCACTATTGAGAATGGGATTGTTGTGATGTTATTAACAAAAGAAAATACAGAAAAAATGCTGTTCATGTATATATGGCTGTGGCTGCAACTGCAATGCCTGAATTAGTCCCCCCTGAATCCTGGTTACTGCTTAATCAGCTTCGATTGATGATTCACTTTGGTTTGATCAACCAAATGAATGAATTCCGACGGCGGGTGTAGTTTCCTGAATCTGATTACTCTCCTGGTCTTAAATGACTGTCGTAAAATGCTGAAAGTCCAGTGGCTTGCACGACAGCGAGACCTTTCGATCCTCCTGCCCAAGTCCCAGAACAGAATCCGTCCAAGCCTCGATCGGCAGTGTTGTTCTTGCTTCTTGGCATTCTCTCTGTCCCTCTTCCAGAAATCTGGAAACGTAATGCTGCAGGTTGCCGAATCAAAATCTACATATGACAGTGACTTCTGTGCTAGTCGTCAGCAAATTTTGATGCACGGTAAACTGCAACACATGTTACGCTTTGTATTCACAACTAGAGAAGATAATTCGTTTCACCAATCGATTCTTCATACTCAACAAAATGTCTGATTAACAAAATGAAAAGATTACAGAAATGCTATACATCAACAGGTTTGTCTGCAATGAATCAACTTGGTTGCTGCTCGTGAAGTGATGATCGGTTAGTTCTTGCCGCTAAGGATGTTGGCCCTCATGGCCTCCAGCTCTGCCATGTTGGCCTCGACGGCGCCGGAGAAGGACGGCTCCGGGATCGGCTCCTCCACCATCTGCGACAGCCTGACGAGGCTCCTGCAGGCCAGCACCGCGCGCGCGTCCATGGTCTCCATGGCCCTCAGGTAGAGACACTGCGACGCCCGGGCGGCCTGCGTCCTCAGCTCGTCCGAGTTGGTCGGCCCCAGCAGGCAATGCCCCACGATCCGGAGCGCCGGCTGGAACAGCTCCCACGGCATAGGCACCCTCCGCCACTTCTCCTCGCCGCTCTCGGCTGACGCGATCCGAGCCTTGTCGTCGCTGCGGTGCTTCCCCGTCCACGCGATGCAGAACTCGCAGAAGTCCATCTTGGAGGAGAGCGGCATGAGCGCGAGCTTGGCGTGGTAGAGCTCCAGCACCGCGCCGACGATGCGGCCGCGGCGCGTGGCGCGCATCGTGCCGTGCGGCTCCAGCGCGGGGGAGAGCTCGGCGACGTCGGGGTCGTCGGCCTTGCCCGTCTTGGCCGCCGGCGCCGCGGCCGCAGGCTTGATGGCCTCGTGGTACACGCTGGGCTTGGCCAGGTTCGGCAGCGTCACGGTCTCGGCCTCCCCGGCGCCTCGCTGCGCCACGGCGTGCGCGTACAGCGTGAGGAGCACGGCCTCGAACCCGGCGAGCGGCTTGCGGGAGACGGCGCGGGACATGTACACGCCCGCGAGGGTCGGCACGAAGCGCAGCACCGCGAGCTGGAGCGCGGGGAGGCCGGACTGGAAGGCGCCGTAGAGCCAGCCGCAGAGGGCGTCGTGGCCGGCGCCCGAGCCCGCGCCGCGGAGGCGCCCCGTGACGGCGCGGGCGACGCCGTCGTCGTGGAGGAGCGCGGCCGCGGGGTCGTCGGCCGCGGCGAGCGAGTCCGGGAGCGCGCGGCCCAGGATGGCGACGAGCGAGTCGACGGCGGCCTTGGGGCTCTGGATCGCCTGTGGCGCGGCGGACGACATCGTCGTCGGCAGCAATGCAGACAGGAGGACGAGGAGGAAGAGGCTGGCGTCGTCGACGTGCGGGACGTGTGGTTCGGTGCGATCGGAGGAGGAGGTTTGAGCGGGCGGCGCGCTATGGCTTCGGCCTTGACCCGGTTCGTACGCTTAACGCGAGCAAATCAAGGGAAGGACGTGAGGCGGGGGCGCGGGGCTCAGCCGCCATTTACGCATGCAGAAGAGTGCGTGTCATGTGTGCAGTTTGCAACGCGGAAGTTTTGGAGCGAACGTACACGAACGGGAACTCTTTGGAATCCGTTCGCGGACAAAACTTGCCTGCTCCCTCCTCGTGCTCTCATCCGTGCTCCCACTTCATCGTACGCGGGAGCACGGATGGGCACACACGAGGGGAGCAGACAAGTCTCGTCCTCCGTTTGCAACCTAGTAAATGTTCAAGTCCTTAATCAACGGACGGACAATGGTATCCTTAATCAACCCGTGTTCAAGTCATGATGCTCGCAATATTTCAGAATTTATTTCAGAATTTTCTGTGATGGGCTTTTAGTCGAAGGAGACGTTCCCGTCGACGATAAGATGATATGCCGGCTTAGTCTCTCAAAGATGCTCATAGAGGTAAGGAGTGCGTGTGTGTTCATTGGGGCGAGTGTATGCGCATTAGTATGAGCATTTGGGTCCGTACCTAGTTAAAAAAAACAGAGAATTGTACATCTCGAATCTTTTAAAAAGGGGATGGTGTTACATGTGGCATTACTACACTTTTTGTCGCGCATTTCTAAGGTTTCTTGTAAAAATAATTAGATCTATTATAAAAGTTCACTGAAAATAAAAAGTATCTCAAACATAACAAAAAATACATCGAGATTCCACGTCCATCAAACGATCACTACTATCACCAGAACAAGCCGCCAACGCGACGCTGTAGTCATTCCCCTACCGAAGCCGGCTTGACCTTGTTGATGACAGTCGAGAAATCTTCATGCATGTGCCACTAAGAGCATCTCCGGCCGTTGCGCGCCCTAGGAGGCATTTTTTTCAGCCTCATAGGGTTGGCCCGGCGATATTTTTGACATGAGGGTCAGAATTTTCACAGTGTCACGCTCAAGATGCGATTCTATCTCGATCACTAGATAAAACTTATGATTGAGGCACAACCGCATTTCAGGCGCTTAGCAAGATGAATATCATTACATCGTACCATTTCATACAACAAATCATACAATAGTCACATGAATACAACAACATATACACAAGACATCCGACTATGGATGAAAACATGAAAAACACAACAACATCCATCCTGCTATTCCAGGCTGCCGACCAGGAACCTATCCCAAGATCGAAGACGAAGAAGAAAGAACTCCAACACAAGTAAACATCGCTCTCACGTCAAGTCATCGGTAACCTGCACCTGCAACTGTTGTTGTAGTATCTGTGAGCCACGAGGACTCAGCAATCCCATAACCATGTGTATCAAGACTAGCAAAGCTTAATGGATATGAAGAAGGCTAAGTGGTGAGGTTGCAGCAGCGGCTAAGCATTGTATGATGGCTAACTTACAAGTACAAGAATAAGATGAGCATCTACGCAAACGATCGCAAACTAGTAATGATCGCTAAGAGATCTTGAACTACCTACGAGTCAAACATAACCCACCATGTTCTCTTCTCAAAATGAAAAGAGACGGTCATGGTTACTCACACGATTGTGTATTTTATTTCGGATCCTCTGTCAAGTTTCCTACAACCGGACGTTAACAAATTCCAATATGCCACATAACCGTGGGCATGGCTTTTGAAAGATCATAAACCTACATGGGTGTCCCCACTTAGCCCATGACAAGCTCTCACGATCAACAGAGGTAAAAACCCCTTATCTTAGGGACAACCCGATCAGACTCGGAATCCCGGTGCACAAGACATTTCTACAATGGTAAAACAAGTCCAGCAAGACCTCCCAGCGTGCCGACACCCTGATAGTAGCCGCGCGTATCTCGTCTTAGGCCACGTCCGGATTGTCCAAACATCCGGTAGGCTAGCCCAAATTTGCCCATGGTGGTCACCGGCGGTTGACAGGTTTGGACCAACACTCATGAGGAGAACTGGCCCGGGTTGTAAATTAAGTCCTCGGGGTCCGAAAAGTCCCTATGCAAGTTTTTAGTTATGGCAAATGATAAAACCAATGTTGGGCCTTGTTGGAGGAGTTTTTTTCAAAGCGAACTGTCAAGGGGGTCCCTTAACCCCCAACCGTGTTAGGAACGCAAACTCAAGGAACATAACACCGGTGTATCGGTTCTTAAGGCGGCATGAGTGGAACAAAACACCGAGCAAAAGGCCAAACTTTCCACCCATTGCCAAGTATATAGGTGCATTAATTAAGTAATAGATATTGTGATATTCCAAAACATCCAAGTTCCAACATGGAGCAATCATCATCTTCACCTGCAATTAACAACGCTATAAGAGGGGCTAAGCAAGCGGTAACATAGCCACACAACGGTTTGCTGGGATGGTATCAAAGGTTAGAGGTTTCATGGCAACAAGGAGAGGCTGACAACAAATAGATAGGTAACGCGAAATATAGCGATAACATCGAGACAACTAGCATGGCAATGATAGTAATGAGATCCAAGGTGACGGTCATCTTGCCTGAGATCCCGCTAGGAAGAAGAACGCGTCCATGAAGAAGACGAAGCAGACAAAACAAGTGTAGTCGAACGAATCCTCACGATCGCAACGAAACATGAACTAACGAGAAGAAGCAAACAACACGGTAAACACACCACACATAAGCAAGACAAGATGCTCAACCAAGTATGACGCATGACAAGGCTACATGATGCAACACATGACAAGAGATGAAGCACACAAGATCAACACACAAAGCAAGTTTAAATGAGGTCGGAAACCACATAGAACAATTCCAGTAAGTCCTCATATGCAAATTTCGAAATTGGTCCAGAACTGAATAGACATTAAGTTGGAGTTGTTAAACAGCAAGTTAAGATGCACCATGATGATCTGCTCGAAATTCTAGTCAAGTTACATATAAAGTTCGTTTAATTCGGAGCTACGGCCCAGAAGATATGAGCAAAACAAGTCAAGCATGTCATTGATGCATAACGCATCCAAACATCAAGCAATCACACTCCAAACAGGTATACAACATGTTATTGTGCATCTACATGCAAAAACACATAAGTTTCATATATAGCACACTCAAAACGGAGCAACAGTTCAACACATACACATGAAACAAGATATAACAACAATCTGTCCCAAAACAACAACTAGGCACTTTGCAATCATCAAAACAACATGCTATAGGAACATTTCATGGCATCAAAGGGCATGGCAAGCATGTACATGTCAAGAACTACAAGCATGATCATCGAGATACTGTCAAACACCACTAGAACATGCTCAAAACATCATGGCAAGATTGCAAATAATAACAGTTTCACAGACTTAGTGAAATAACCTGAACATGGCAGCAAGAACGACAAGTAGGCATGTTTGCAAGCTTGTGCAACTCATCTCAAAGCATATCATGGCATGTGAATATAACCAACAGCAAGAAGACATGTTTATGCAGCTACTCATGGCAAGAACATGGTCATAGGATGCATAGAACACTAGCTATTCACATGGCAAAACTGAACTTACCGATAACAGGAGGACAGAAACATTTTATAGCAATTTGAGAGCAAGGAAGAGACAAGGTACAACAACCTATAATTGCAAACAAGGGCATGGATGGACAGAGCATAACATGGACTTCAATACATGGTCATTGGACAACCCAAAACATGCATGGATATGACTGGGGCATCAAGCAAACATGGCATCATGATATAATAGTTTCAGACTTAGCAGTTTTCAACAAGTCTCAGAAATCAGCAAACAACGAATAGGCCACTTTACAAGCTTGTTGCACTCACCACAAGGCATATCATGGAAAGTGGATTGCACCACAGCAAAGATGACATGATTGTGCTCCTAACACATGTTGACATGATGCTCAAACAAAAATCACACAAAAAGATATGAAAAAGACAAATCAGCAAGTTATAACCGTTTTCAGCACTTTACGGCAATATGCACTCTTGCAACAGAGATTACAACACCTAAATGAATCCTAACATGAATGCAATCACCACCATCATGTAGAGCACAGTTGGACATATCATACACTCCATTTGGATAAGTATGCACAAAGATACACCCATTCAAACATGCATACATAATGTGGTTTTTCCTAGGGATTAGTCAAATTCTGGAAAAAAAAACCGAGCGCAATATAACAAAAGTGTGCTCGGGCAGGGAATAGGTGGGATTACCACTGGGCTCGGCCCAGGTTGGCAGAGAGGAGGCAAGCCGAGGCTGATGGAAACGGGACGAACGCGGGGCCCACCTGGCCGGCGCACTGGGCCGGGAAGGAGAAGGCCCACGGGGGCGATCGGGGAAGGCGAGCGGGGGCCGTTGACCTTCTCGACCAGGGTCGAGGCTGACAGCGCCGACGGCCAACTGCGGCGGCGGGCGGAACGGCTAGGAGGAGGCCGGTGTAGCGTGAAGGGGCGGATTCGGACGGCGGCTCGCCGGATCAGGCAGAGGAGGAGCCGACGATGTGGTGCAGCAGGCGATGACGCGAGCTCGGCATGCGCGGGGCGATGGCCAGCGGAGGAAGGCGAGCTCGAGGTCGGAGCTCCGGCGAGGTTGGGCACGGGGCACGACGTTGAGGGGTGTCGACGGTGGCGGGGCTCCGGTCGCCGAAGACTGGCGCGGGCGGAGGACGGAGGGAGCTCGGGAGGAGGAGCAGAGTTGAGCCAGGGAGGAGCGGCGGCGGGGACGCGGGCTCGCTCGAGCCCAGATCCGGCCCCGGGGGGACGACGCGGGTGGACAGGTGGCGCGCGGGAAGAGGGCGAGGAGGCTGTAGACGGCGGCGGTGGAGGATTTTGGTACCGACAAGTGGCAAGGCAGGTGTGGAGGGGTACAGAATTTTAGGAGGAAGGTGGAAGAAGGCCAGTTCTGGTAGGGGAGGGTGTTTATATAGGGTAGGGCTAGGTTTAGGGGGTTTGGGGGGCTTTTTGAGCCCTCCGATCGCGATCCAACGTCACCGGAGTGGAGGGGGTCTAGGCAGGCCTAGGTTGGCTGTGTGGAGAGGCCTCGGGCTGTGGGGAGAGAGGCCCGTGGGGGTTTTCGGAGACCGAAAACGTCCGACGTTTTATCCGGCGATAGTGCCGCTATAGTTTAACGATTGGGCTATCAAACAAACTCTGAATGTGACAAAATTTGACATGCGGTCTACCTACACTATAATAAGAGCACACGCCAAGTTTCATCCCATTCCGAGAACATTTTCTGGCCATTTATAAAATAAATATTCGGAGGTGCCGCGGGTGCGTGCAAGTGTGTCTGGGCTCAGAACGGGCAACGGAAAGGACGAGGGGGCTCGGCAACTACGAATGGATGCAAGTTTTGAAAACATGCTAAAGAAATGCACATGATGACATGGCAAAATGCAACACGCAAGCAAATGACATGTCAACGACAGCGAAAAACTGGAAGACACGTGGCGCATTGGTCTCGAGGCGTCACAACACTCCCCTACTAACAAGAGATCTCGTCCCGAGATCTTAGGAATGAGACGGAAGAGGAAAAAGGAAGAAGGTGAAAACAAAGAACCTTGAGAGGTTGAGCCACTTGAAAGGAAGAACACAACGGAGGTGAACGAGATTGAGAAGCTCCGTTAGAAAAGAGGAACAAGGAAGAGTGTGAGATCATAGACGGTTGAAAGACAAGAACCAAGAGCTTAACGACCGAAAATAATATATAACTGCACCGATATCACGAGATAGCCATGGGACAAAATGAAATAGTTTTGATAGCACACCGGTTGAACATGGAAGGAATAGAACAAGATCATGACAAGATGGAACGATACTTGGCGAGAAGAACAACACAATGCCTCCGGAAGAATGGGAACAGTGAAAAGAAAAGAACGGATAAGAGAACAACAAGTTCCACCACGAATGAATTTGAAAGAGGATCTTCAAGAGAAAAGCTTGAACGAAGTTGTTGGGAAAATCTACAACAAAAGAATAAACTCGATGTGGGCTTATGGAAAACATCTCACACTTGAGGTTTATTTGTGCCACTAGTAAAGATCGATTAACTGAGAAGAATGAAGAAATGCAAAACTGCACTTCAAAAGGATACGGAGAATTAATTGCATCTCAAGGTGCAAAAGAATAATGCTTGAGCTGCTCCACAAGAATTATGATGAACACTTGAAGAATGAATTAAATCATGATGAGCCACTATGAAGAACTCCGGTAACAAAAGGATGATGAGATTGAATTGAAGGGTTAAAAGAATAAGACTAGGGCCTTGCGATGATTTTGAACTCCGGAAAGAAGATAAAGGGACTTGGGATTATAATTTATTCATCATGAACAAATTCCGAAGGAAGGAATAATCAACTTAAAGAATAAGAATAAGAATTATGTTATGCTTATCCTTCATCAATTAAATTGATGAGAATCAACGGATTTGCATATCACTTATTCGCGTTGAAATTGATTAAGAGGGATATAGCATAAAACTTGAGAACGACTTTGTGAACCACCGGTATGATTGAAAAGGAACGAATGGGTTGATTTGATAAAAATGAAAAGAACTCTTGAGCGAACCACCATAAGGAATTGAAACCGAGTGATGAAAAGAACGAATCGCTGGAAAGAGTTAGAATACGAACGAAGAAAAGAGAATGAATCACCGAGAAGAATTAGAAAACAAATAAAGAACTTGAAGAAATTAGATAGAAGAGAACAAAGAGATCGCGAACTGATTAAAGAATATTTGAACGAAGCACCAGAAGAATATGGAGACGAACGAAGAGACATCAATTTAGAATATTTGAAGGACAAGGTTAAAAACTAAGAACGAAGAAATCTTCTGAAATGATGGCCTTCGGAGGAACACAATGGAAAGAGTTCATGCAATACTCCGGATGTGTAAGAAAAGATTTAGAGGAAAACTCTTCTTCTGTCTGCAAACGTTGAGAATGATGATGAGGAGCACCACCAAAATTGTTGAGAAACTCTGGATGAATGAAAAAGAGGAAAGGTTGAACCAACGATGGAAGGAATTCGAAAACGATCTTGGCGAAGGCATATGACTGATGGAATCCATACTTACGTCACACTTGTAAAGAATTTGTAAATGGCTCCGAAAAAAATTAGAAGAGTCAGGTAAGATCCTGGGAAAGACCTGTGAGTTATGAGCCCACCGAAAAGGGAACTCCATTGGAAAGGATTATTCGAATGAGAAATGATGCACCGGAATGGTTGAAAGACTCGAATGAGGTGAGAACCTCAGATTAAATTGAACGCAAACAAATCTCCTGAGACGTCTTCAGAACTCTGGAACAATTAAATGGCGAGAGGTGAACGAGCAAGGGGAACATTTGAGCAAAGGAGAAGGATATGATGAACACCGAATACTTGTATTGAATCCACCGGAAAAGAAGCAGAGGTGAAGACTATCGAGCGAGAGGAGAATTCATTGGAGGAGAAAAGAGATGAAGGATGACGAGCTAGACGAGAATTCACCAGTTGAAATCATTGAGGAAAAATTCACAAACTTCGCACGAGTAGGATGGATACTCGATTCAGGACTCCGGCTCCGAGAAGAAAAAGGGTGGGCGGGTGGGAAAAGAAAGACCACATTGGACGGTGAAAAAGACATCAGTTGGAAAGAACTGAGGATTGAACTTGAAGAGGATCAAATCAACTTGACGAGAATTGCACCGGACGAAAAGAGCTGACATCGCAACGGCCGAAAACTAACCGCGTGATCCTAAAAAAATTTGAAGGGGAAGAGGAGTAATTCAAAACACCTACGCAAAGATTCCTCACCAGAGCGACGAAGGGGTTGAGGAGTAAAAAGAATTCCTACTCTCCGATATAACTAGACTCCAAAATAGTTTTTCTGCTAGACTCGCCAACGGCCAAACTACGATCAAACAAGGGGGCTGCTATGGTCGGTCGAGGCTCTAATACCAACTTGTCACGCCCAAGATGCGATTCTATCTCGATCACTAGATAAAACTTGTGATTAAGGCACAACGGTATTTCGGGTGCTTAGCAAGATGGATATCATCACATCGTACCATTTCATACATAGAGGGGATACAACAAATTATACAATAGTCACATGAATACAACAACATATACACAAGACATCCGACTACGGACGAAAACATGAAAAACACAACGACATCCATCCACCTATCCCAGGATGCCGACCAGGAACCTATCCCACGATCGGCGAGGAAGAAGAAAGAACTCCAACACAAGTAAACATCGCTCTCACGTCAAGTCATCGGTAACCTGGACCTACAACTGTTGTTGTAGTATCTGTGAGCCACGAGGACTCAGCAATCCCATAACCATGGGTATCAAGAGTAGCAAAGCTTAATGGGTATGAAGAAGGTTAAGTGGTGAGGTTGCAGCAGCGGCTAAGCATTGTATGGTGGCTAACTTATGAGTACAAGAATAAGATGAGCATCTACGCAAACGGTCGCAAACTAGTAATGATCGCTAAGAGATCTTAAACTACCTACGAGTCAAACATAACCCCACCGTGTTCATCTTCTCAAAATGAAAAGAAACGGTCACGGTTACTCACACGGTTGTGTATTTTATTTCGGATCCTCTGTCAAGTTTTCTACAACCGGACATTAACAAATCCCAATATGCCACATAACCACGGGCATGACTTTCGAAATATCATAACCCTGTAGGGGTGTCCCAACTTAGCCCATGAAAGCTCTCATGATCAGCAGAGGTAAAAAACCCCTATCTTAGGGACAACCTGATCAGACTTGGAATCCTGGTGCACAAGACATTCCGACAATGGTAAAACAAGTCCAGCAAGACCTCCCGGCGTGCGGACACCCTGATAGTAGCCGCGCGTATCTCATATCAGGCCACGTCTGGATTGTCCAAACTTCCGGTAGGCTAGCCCAAATTTGCCCATGGTGGTCACCGGCGGTTGACAGGTTTGGACCAACACTCATGAGGAGCACTGGCCCGGGTTGTAAATTAAGTCCTCGGGGTCCGGAAAGTCCCTATGCAAGTTTTTATTTATGGCAAATGATAAAACCAATGTTGGGCCTTGCTGGAGGAGTTTTTTTCAAAGCGAACTGTCAAGGGGGTCCCTTAACCCCGAACCGTGTTAGGAACACAAACTCAAGGAACATAACACCGGTTTATCGGTTCTTAAGGCGGCATGAGTGGAACAAAACACCGAGCAAAAGGCCAAGACTTCCACCCATTGCCAAGTATATAGGTGCATTAATTAAGTAATAGATATTGTGATATTCCAAAACATCCAAGTTCCAACATGGAGCAATCATCATCTTCACCTGCAATTAACAACGCTATAAGAGGGGCTGAGCAAGCGGTAACATAGCCACACAACAGTTTGCTGGGATGGTGTCAAAGGTTAGAGGTTTCATGGCAATAAGGAGAGGCTGACAACAAATAGATAGGTAGCGCGACATACAGCGATAACATCGAGACAACTAGCATGGCAATGATAGTAATGAGATCCAAGGTGACAGTCATCTTGCCTAAGATCCCGCTAGGAAGAAGAACACGTCCATGAAGAAGACGAAGCAGACGAAGCAAGTGTAGTCGAACGAATCCTCACGATCGCAATGAAACATGAACTAACGAGAAGAAGCAAACAACACAGTAAACACACCACACATAAGCAACACAAGATGCTCAACCAAGTATGACGCATGACAAGGCTACATGATGCAACACATGACAAGAGATGATGCACACAAGATCAACACACAAAGCAAGTTTAAATGAGGCCGGAAACCACATAAAACAATTCTGGTAAGTCCTCATATGCAAATTTCAAAATTGGTCCAGAACTGAACAAACATTAAGTTCAAATTGTTAAACAACAAGTTAAGATGCACCATGATGATCTACTCGAAATTCTAGTCAAGTTACACATAAAGTTCATTTAATTCGGAGCTACGGCCTAGAAGATATGAGCAAAACAAGTCAAGCATGTCATTGATGCATAACGCATCCAAACATCAAGCAATCACACTCCAAACAGGTATACAACATGTTATTATGCATCTACATGAAAAAACACACATTCCTGGGGAATTTAGGGAACCCTGCGGACTTGACTCTTTTAAGAGGAAGAAATTCGAAGTGAAATATCTAGAATATGCTTTACACTCCATTTTCACACAGGTATGCCCCCCTACCTTTCTGTAGATTGATGCACTAATAAGACTCCAAATCCTTGGTTTGAGCATCCCTTTCTTTTGTAACCTCTCTTAGAAACTTCAAACGGAACAAGGCTAGGATCCTAATCTCTATTCCTTCCTCCTTGGCGTCAGATAACTCCAATAAAGCACGACTGAAGTAGATATAAAACGTGTCGAAGAGCAATAGACTCTTTTTTTAAGTTTCATATAGAGAACACTCAAAACGGAGCAACGGTTCAACACATACACATGAAACAAGATATAACAACAATCTGTCCCAAAACAGCAACTAGGCACTTTGCAATCATCAAAACAACATGCTACAGGAACATTTCATGGCATCAAAGGGCATGGCAAGCATGTACATGTCAAGCACTACAAGCATGATCACCGAGATACTGTCAAACACCACTAGAACATGCTCAAAACATCATGGCAAGATTGCAAATAATAACAGTTTCACAAACTTAGTGAAATAACCTGAACATGGCAGCAAGAACGACAAGTAGGCATGTTTGCAAGCTTGTGCAACTCATCTCAAATCATATCATAACATGTGAATATAACCAACATCAAGAAGACATATTTATGCAGATACTCATGGCAAGAAAATGGTCATAGGATGCATAGAACACTAGCTATTCACATGGCAAAACTGAACTTACTAATAACAGGCTGACAGAAACATTTTATAGCAATTTGAGAGCAAGGAAGAGACAAGCTACAACAACTTATAATTGCAAACAAGGGTATGCATGGATAGAGCATAACATAGACTTCAATACATGGTCATTGGACAACCCAAAACATGCATGTATATGACTGGGGCATCAAGCGAACATGGCATCATGATATAACAGTTTCAGACTTAGCAGTTTTCAACAAGTCTCAGAAATCAGCAAACAACGAGTAGGCCACTTTACAAGCTTGTTGCACTCACCACAAGGCATATCATGGAAAGTGGATTGCACCACAACAAAGATGACATGATTGTGCTCCTAACACATGTTGACATGATGCTCAAACAAAAATTACACAAAAAGATATGAAAAAGACAAATCAGCAAGTTATAACAGTTTTCAGCATTTAACAGCAATATGCACTCTTGCAACAGAGATTACAACACCTAAATGAATCCTAACATGAATGCAATCACCACCATCATGTAGAGCACAAAGAGACAAACATTTGGACATATCATACGCTCCATTTGGATAAGTATGCACAAAGATACACCCATTCAAACATGCATACATAATGTGGTTTTTCCTAGGGACTTAGTCAAATTCTGGAAAAAACAACCGAGCGCAATATAACAAAAGTGTGCTCGGGCGGGGAATAGGTGGGCTTACCACTGGGCTCGGCCCAGGTTGGCAGAGAGGAGGCAGGCCGAGGCTGGTGGAGGCGGGCCGGATGCGGGGCCCACCTGGCCGGCGCGCTAGGCTAGGAAGGAGGAGGCCCACATGAGCGATCGAGGAAGGCGAGCGAGGGCCGTTGACCTCCTCGACCAGGGTCGAGGCTGACAGCGCCGGCGGCCAACTGCGGCGATGACCAGAGGGGCTAGGAGGAGGCCGGTGGAGTGGGAAGGGGCGGATCCGGGTGGCAGCTCGCCGGATCCGGGCAGAGGAGGAGCCGGCGACGAGGTACAGTAGGCGACGACGCGAGCTCGGCGGGCGCGGGGCGATGGCCGGCGTAGGAAGGCGAGATCGAGGTCGGAGCTCCGGCGGGGCTGGGCGCGGGGCGCGATGGTGAGTGGTGACGACAGCGGCGGGGCTCCGGTCATCGGAGACTGGCGCGGGCGAAGGGCGGAGGGAGCTCGGGAGGAGGAGCAGAGCTGAGCCAGGGAGGAGCGGCGACGGGGACGCGGTGATGCGGAGCATCCTAAGGACATGACCATGTCAATGGTTCGTTTGGCAAGTGACACGTGCGACCTCTACTTCTCATACATAAAGGTGAATCATCTCCTTTACACATGTTCACTTGACCCCTTCGAGGATGGTATACTACTTGACACTCCACTCGTGTGGATGCATAGGTATTGTCGGAGCTTCACGGACGACGAGGAGGAGTGCAAGCGCCGAGGAACACCTACACCATCCGCGAGGGAAGCTTGGAAGTGACGACGGAAGAAGGCGGAGCTGTGGAAGCTACAGCAGCCGGACATCCGGGTGAAACGCCGGACATCCGGCGCTTCGCCAACTCCCGGACATCCGGCCTTCGGCCCGGAAATCCGGACCATCCTATCCAGAGAGCATCGGGACCGAGCCTCTTCAGTCCGGACATCCGGCCATGACCCCGGGCATCCGGCTCGCCCCGAAGCCCCGGACATCCGGCCGCCAGCCCGGACATCCGGCCTTACCTGCGTGCATGTATCCGGGCCGATGCCCATGTACCCGTTTCGCCCCTCACTTACCCCTTCATGACCCTAGACTATATATACTCCTCCACCTCCACCATTTTAGGGGAGCAAATGTGATAGCTCATTTTAGACTAGAGATTTGCTCATCTTAGTGGTTCTACTCCTAGGAGAGACCGCGACCCCTCTACGGAGAAGATCCACGACGGATTCAAGACCCCTAAACAGGAAGATCCTTTGTGGATTCAAGACCTCCTCTTGGAGATGAACTCTACCTTGTATCTTTCCCTTTGTTGTTCATGTACCTTGTGATCTTGTGTGTTAGATTGTCTAGTGAATGTGTGATTGGACTTGTTCTTGAGTGTTTTCCCTTGTGATTTCTCCTTGTTCGTCCCCGTGTTCATCGTGTTCCTCGCGGGATCCCTCCTTTTCGTGAAAGATCGGCCTAGAATCGGGTTGACCCTGCATCATATGGTATCAAGAGCCATGGTTTCTCACGAAATTGGAGCCCCCCACCTAGTTTAGTGATCATATGGTATCATGAGCCAAGGTTTCTCACGAATTTGGAGCCTCCCCACAGTTTTCTAGCCTTGTTTTGTTGTGTTCTTCCTCAATTCGAAAATTCCCCACCAAAAATAGCCCCAAAAAATTTTGTGATCTGTTGGTTTGATGAAGTTTTGTTGATTTTGATCCATGGATTTGCTTTCTTTCAAGTGGATCTAGCATTTCCCCAAGTTTCTCCATCTTTCCTCCATAAAATCCGTCAAATTTTGCCCCCAAAATCATCAAATTCCGCCCCCAAACGAGTTTGGAAGTCCCAATCCCGATCTGGAAAATCGTTGGGCCGGACATCCGGGCCACAGGCCGGACATCCGGACCATCGGGCCGGACATCCGGGTCCCCAGCCGGACATTCGGCTCCTGGAGGGCAAAATCGCGCAAGTTTCTGGACATGAGGTCCCGGAAATCCGGACCCGACCCCGGATGTCCGACCCCTGGGAATTCAGCCACCCGTGTTTCACCGTTTTGTCCATAACTAATTCATCCGAACTCCGATTTTGACGTTCTTGAGCTCGTTGTGAAGCTCTTGACATCCCCCATAACACAAAAATACCACCTTCATCATTTGACTCCATCATATTTTGTGAATTTTGGCATCTTTGCCTAGGGCTTCCACCACATCATCCGCTATACCACCACCGACTTCCGCAACTTAACCCATTTTGTCCCCCATAGCATTTGTGGTTGCTTGAGTAGTGATTTGAGTCTCGTAAGGTATTTAGGCTACTTAGGGACAATTTCTTATTCATCAACCACCACCACCACTTCCGCATAGCCTTGCCCATTATACATAGCCAACCAAACTTAACCCAATTTTGTTCGAGCTTGTTTGAGTTGTGGCTTGTGTCTCCTAAGGTGTTTCGGCTACTTAGGGACCGTGAATTCAACTCCGACATCGTGTATAGCCCATCATTCCACTTCCGCAACCACCACGGCATTGCCGCTACCACCATTTGACATTTGTCCTTGAGATTTCGAGTTGTGGTTTTTCCGTTTTCTAAGGTGTTTCGGCTAATTAGGAACGGGTCTACATCAAGAGCACCACCTCTCATCATCGACACGGACGATAACTTCGACGACATCATTGTATATTCCTCTTGCAATTGCATTGTTAACCCCTAGCCCATTTTTGCGTCACTTGCCTATCGAGACTAACCTTTGAGTATTGCCGGCAACGTTACTTGTGCACATTAGTGATCATCGATCCACCTTCCATTGCATACATACCATATCATATTGGTATCATCATATCATCCCTTGTGTCACAAGATTGTTCCCGCATATACACAATTGCTATCTTGGTTTGTGCATCATGGCCATATACAAAAAAAGAGAGAATAAGCTTTTAAGCAAAGGAGAAAAGCAAAGAAGCTTGTAAGCAAGAGCCATAGCATCATACCACATTGCATATAAGATTGCCATATCCGATCATCTTGGACCATCTTGTGGTAAAAGCACCGGAACATCATACACATAGCATACTTGTGATAGGAAGTCACTACATTTTGTCTCATATAGGTAGTGCACAAGTTCGTATCCGCCTTTTGAGCAATCGGCTAGCGTCTCTCTAGTGTTGTGCGACAAGAGCATTTTCCGTGGATTCCACATTTTCCGCTCAACCCTTGGTTGCACAACCACATTTATCTATCCGTGCGTGTGTTTCCGTGTGCCACATATTGCTATTGGTCTACTTGTTACATTTGCGAATTTGTGAATCTGTTTCAACATTATTGACTCTTGCTAACATTTTGCAGCAAATTTTTGTGTCACTATCCTCACCGAGCTACTCCATAAGCTTTACTTGATAGGTGTGAGTGAACAAGTCCGGTACCAATTCCACTATTCTTTCATTTCACATTGAGTGAAACAAGATACATCCTCAACGTTGGGAAAAGGTAACTTGGTATTGTTTATCTCATCCCCTACTCACCTTTGCTCGATTCTTGTGATGGATAGGCAAAGCATTTCTTCTACTTCGGTCTACACCAACAACGACAAGTTCGATGCCATGACGAACAACTTGTGCGCCAACATGAATGCTCAAATGGAGGAGCTCAAAGCCCTCATCAAGAACCGCAAGAGGTCTCCCTCATCTTAGAGAAGACGCTCTAGTGCCCATCCTTCCGAGCTGCCATCTTCGGCGAGATCACATCGGCATCGACAACATCAACGGCAAGAACGTGAAGGTCAAGAGCTCATCACCAACAACCGCTCAACGACTTCACCGTACACCTTGGCATCTTCGCCAAGCGACTTCAAGGCATCTTCGCCTTTGGATATGCGGCATCTTCGCCCACAAGCACCTCAAGCTTATGATCAAGAGAAGCTCCCCAAGCTCAAGTCCGCGACTTCCACGAGCTACTACGACCTCGACAACGACTACAAGATTCCTTTCTTTGGGACTCAAGACCCCGTGGAGTATCTCGAGTGGGAGCGCAAGATGGATGACTACCTCAAGCTACATCAAGTTCCCTACGAAGATCAAGTGAAGTGCGCCACAAGAAACTTCCACGACAACGCGTCAACATGGTGGCTTCACACACCTTCGACGAGCTTCAACGTGAATTGGCCCAAGACGAAGAAAGCTATGCGACGAGAGTTCGTGCCTTCCACCTACACGGAACAACTTCTACGCCAATTGGAGAACACCATTCAAGGATCCAAGTCCATCGACAAGTACTTCAAGGAGATGAAGATGGCCTTGCGACGAGCCGGCGTGGACGACCCCATTTCGATGAAGCTCCACTTCATGATGGGATTGCACAACGACATCTACAAGACTATTTTCCTCGAGAACTACAAGTCCCTCGACGAAAACTACATTGGTGCTCTCAAGGCGGAACAAGAACTAATGAAGGCCAAGGCTTCTTCACCGCAAGCAAACTTCTCGAAGACCAAGCTTCAAGACGACGTTCCAAAGTTCGACTTCGTCGCCATTCCTCTTTGTGGCATTCATGATGCCGAGTCTACTTCGACTCTTTTTCAAGACGGTGCGACGACAACTACGACTACGGAGCCATTCGAGGACCAAGCTTTGGAGGCGAACTACATTGTGACGAGCACGGATGATGCTTCCATCTTTGGAGGCGAGAGTGATGATGTGCCATCTTCGGCCTTCATCCCCGGCGACGGTGACGAGATGGTTGAGCATGGGATTTTCCATTCGACCACGGCGACGTATGATGACTTGAGTGACTTGTGCCACCATATTGAGAGTGAGAGCGAGTTCACCACTAGCCCCATATATGACGAGTTGCCCCAATTCCCATGTGAGGAGAGCCACAACCCCCACCACTTGAGTGAGATGAGTGACTCCACCATATGCGACATTGAGTGCACGTACCATGAGGGAGTGAGTGAGCCACCACATAGAGAGAGTGAGATAGTTGATAGGTCATGTGAGGCCACTTTCAACGCTAACGACTTGACCTCTACCTCTATTGTGTCTTCTCATTTGGTGCTAGGTCCCATATTTGATGACGTGCCGATCCTCGACGACTTCGTCCTTCCTATGGACAAGACGATGGCCATGGTGGAATATGATGCGCCCCCCACATGGTTCCATCAAGATGATGATGATGATGACCACCATTTGATCTTTCCCACCTCACCTACACCACATGAGTGGAAAGAGAAAGGTAACAAAGGTGAAGGTGATGCTCTCGTCCCACTAGTGGACTATGTCGACATTGATTGCTTGCATGATGTTGATCCACCTATTTCCATGCTTCGTGCTAGTATGATTTCCCCATGCGATGATTTACCCATTTATGATGAGTTTGATGATTGCCATGTGGAGTCTATTAGTTGTGATGCCATGTTGCATAGGATTTCATGTGATAATTCTCTAGGTTACATCATGTTTGATAATCCGCTTGACTTGTCATATGCTATGAATGAGCTCAACCATATGTCATATTTGCAATCTCTTCGTAGTAACTATGCATATGCCATTAAGATAAACCCAATTTGCACATATGGCATAGATGACAAGCCCATGGTTATTGGCATTTGTTTTTCTTGTGATGATATTCATATGCTACCTTTGCATCATTTATCTCATATGCCATGCCATGATTGCCTAGCTTCCGACATGCATTGTTTTGGATGTTGTTACACTTCTCCAAATTATGCTTCCGATATTGCTTATGAGGAGACCCCCATAGTTTCCTCATACATTTTAGGAGATTTTGACCCATCCCATCCATTGCATGATCCCCATGCTTGTGTGCACAATATGCTCCCCATGAATGAACATGCTATAGATGTGCCATATAATTGTATGCTCAATTTGCATCCACATCATGCTATACACAATAATTATTCATTCATGATGGATGACATGTTCTTATACCATGCATCAAATTTCTTTGAGCGATGCTTATCTTGTGCTAACTCATACGTGCACATACACATCATGATGGATGATGTGTACATTTACCACGCACACAATTTCTTCGGTTTGTGTCTCTTTTGTGTAGGTCCCCATACTTACTCGTCAACCTCGCGAGAGCATGAGTTGACGAAACGAGCTCTAGAGAGCAACGATGACTTGGGATTCCGTGGATTATCTTTCCCACTGCTCCCTTTGCGCATCTCTTCTACATGGCACTCACATGGTTATGGGTTATTGTCCATTATATCTCTTACACCCATCTTGCCATGTCCACTTTGCATGATATGCTCATTTATATGCATTTGCCATGCATTTGCGACCCATGCTTCGCATTACACATGATGATTGATTCTCATACTTGTATGTGTATTTGCAAGCTTGGTGGAGATATTACTTGCTATTGCCATGGTTGCTTTGTGCCCAATGCTTACGATGATACTTTGGGCATGATTCACTTTCATACTTGGGATATGTCATGTGCATTGCCTATATCCACCATTTGCTCACATGACATGATTGCCATGAGTTCCTCTAGTGTGTTGCATCTTTGCGCCACTAGCTTGCATGACGTGATAGATTTGCTTGCTTCGTGTATTGCATCACCGATGATTCATACTTGCTCGTTTCATGCGGTTGATGGCACCTATTTCCATGATTTGCACATGATTGATATTGCTTGTTGTCATATGTCTCCACATGTTGCCTCTCTCATGCTATATGATTGTCCATGCATGGAGCGCAACCATGATTTTAGTCTTGCCAATGAGATTGCCCCCATAGCATTCTCGCATTTATTTGGATATTTTGACATATTTCTTGTGAAGCATGCTTGTCTTACCCCTTTGCACCATATGCCTAGTGCCATGAATATAGCCATTGTTGCATCATATTATTCATGCACTTTTGCTCCTAATGGTTATGTGCAAGAGAAGAGAACCATCATTATGGATGATGTGTTTATCTACCATGCGCATACATTCTTTGTTTTGTTGTGTGCATGTGTAGGATACTTGGACTTCGTGTCGACTTCCACTTCACGTGAGTTGACCATTCGAGCTCTTGAGAGCGAACCACTTTATACCACGACGCTTCTACATCGCACTTGCTTGTGCTTCGGCATTGTGAAGGATGCACAAGGACACGTTTTCAAGGTGATATCCTTCTCATTCGAGGAACCAAAAACCATGTGCATGCATATTGTGGATCACACTACTTGTGTTGCTTGCACCATGACACTTTGCACACATGCTAGAGATCTTTCTTCGACTTGCCATTGCCACATTGTCATGCTTCATGATCTATATGCCTTGTGTGTTGCATACGACTTGATTACTTGTCCCTATCATATGTTTGGTTGCAACAATGTCATCTCTTCACATATGCCGTGTCCCATTGCTTGTCACATGCTTCGCTTGATTGCCTCACACATGTTGAACAATTTCTCTTTCTATTGTGTTGAGTGCCACACGACTTTCACTACACCATATGCATGTTATGCTTGGATTGTCTTGCACTTGACTCATGTGTTTAGACACTTCATTTTATTTCGTGTTGTGATTGATTCCTATGCCTACCATAGACCTTTCATTGAGCGCTTTATGCATGCTTGCTACGACTTTGAGGTAGATGCTTACTCTCTTGTCACACATATGTGCATCTCTACCTCACATTTACATGCTTGTTTGTGCTCAATTCATATGCTTACATGCCATCTCACAATCCTTTGTCACACCACATGATAAGCTTGATGACAACACTTGTTGGGTGAATCACCTCTTGAATGCTTGGTTTTGCACTAATGCTAACCACATTTGTTTTTCCAAGTGTTTGTTGTCCTTGCTCCTTTTGAAGGAATCACTAGACGGTGCGACATTGGAGAGTGCCCATTTCAAGCTTCAAGATGATGAGTGCTTGGTGATCGACCGGTTCGACATGGCGACGCCATCTCTTTCCCATGGTGATTTGGCTTTCGATCTGAGGTCGGATCTTTTCCAAGGGGGAGGGGATGATGCGGAGCATCCTAAGGACATCACCATGTCAATGGTTCGTTTGGCAAGTGACACGTGCGACCTCTACTTCTCATACATAAAGGTGAATCATCTCCTTTACACGTGTTCACTTGACCCCTTCGAGGATGGTATACTACTTGACACTCCACTCGTGTGCATGCATAGGTATTGTCAGAGCTTCACGGACGACGAGGAGGAGTGCAAGAGTCGAGGAACACCTACACCATCCGCGAGGGAAGCTTGGAAGCGATGACGGAAGAAGGCGGAGCTGTGGAAGCTACAGCAGCCGGACATCCGGGCCAAACGCCGGACATCCGGCGCTTCGCCAACTCCTGGACATCCGGCCTTCGGCCCGGAAATCCAGACCATCCTATCCAGAGAGCATCGGGACCGAGCCTCTTCAGCCCGGACATCCGGCCATGACCCCGGACATCCGGCTCGCCCCGAAGCCCCGGACATCCGGCCGCCAGCCCGGACATCCGGCCTTGCCTGCGTGCATGTATCCGGGCCGATGCCCATGTACCCGTTTCGCCCCTCACTTACCCCTTCATGACCCTAGACTATATATACTCCTCCACCTCCACCATTTTAGGGGAGCAAATGTGATAGCTCATTTTAGACTAGAGATTTGCTCATCTTAGTGGTTCTACTCCTAGGAGAGACTGCGGCCCCTCTACGGAGAAGATCCACGACGGATTCAAGACCCCTAAACAGGAAGATCCTTCGCGGATTCAAGACCTCCTCTTGGAGATGAACTCTACCTTGTATCTTTCCCTTTGTTGTTCATGTACCTTGTGATCTTGTGTGTTAGATTGTCTAGTGGATGTGTGATTGGACTTGTTCTTGAGTGTTTTCCCTTGTGATTTCTCCTTGTTCGTCCCCGTGTTCATCGTGTTCCTCGCAGGATCCCTCCTTTTCGTGAAAGATCGGCCTAGAATCGGGTTGACCCCGCATCACGCGGGCTCGCTCGAGCCCAGATCCGGCCCAAGGTGGGCTGCACCCGGGCTTGGCGGGCCGCTGCGACGGGGACGACGCAGGTGGACATGTGGCGCGTGGAGAGAGGTCGAGGAGGCTGTAGACGGCGGCGGTGGAGGGTTTTGGCAGCCACAAGTGGCAAGGCAGGGGTGGAGGGGCACGGAATTTTAGGAGGAAGGTGGAAGAAGGCCATTTCTGGCAGGGGAGGGTGTTTATATAGGGTAGGGCTAGGTTTAGGGGTTTTTGGGGGCTTTTGGAGCCCTCCGATCACGATCCAACGACACCGGGTCGGAGGGGGTCTAGGCAGGCCTAGGTGGGCTGTGTGGAGAGGCCTCGGGCTGTGGGGAGAGACGAGAGAGAGGCCCGCGGGGGTTTTTGGAGACCAAAAACGTCCGACATTTTATCCGGCGATAGTGCCGCTATAGTTTAACGGTTGGGCTATCAAACGAACTCTGAATGCGACAAAATTTGACAGGTGGTCTACCTACACTATAATAAGACCACACGCCAAGTTCCATCCCATTCCGAGAACATTTTCCGGCCACTTATAAAATAAATATCCGGAGGTGCCGCGGGCGCGTGCAAGTGTGTCTGGGCTCAGAACGGGCAACGGAAAGGACGAGGGGGCTCGGCAACTATGAACGGATGCAAGTTTTGAAAACATGCTGAAGAAATGCACATGATGACATGGCAAAATGCAACATGCAAGCAAATGACATGGCAATGACAGCGAAAAACTGGAAGACACATGGCGCATCGGTCTCGCGACGTCACACCCAACCCCCCCATGCTACTCTATCTGCCGTGTCACCGAAGTTGACCAGGAAAAGCAGAGATCCCATCTGCCTTGCAGACGTTCCGACGAGCTCCTCCTCCCCGCCAGCCCTCGAGGTTCCACGATGACGAAGGCGTGGCACGTTCCCTACCGAAACCATCAGGCTTGTTGTGAGAAGCTCTGGTTTGTGAGAAGCTAATACCCAAACCTGCCTCAAATGGGACAAAAAAATTACCATGACATGTTGATGCCGCTCCATGATAGCATGCCAAGTTTCATGAATTTCAGACGTGTTTTGGATTTACAAGAATTTAAAAACCAGATATCTCAATGTTTGCAGTCGAGTGACGGTGGTAGGGTGTTTGACATTCATTTCCATTTCTTGCATGGGACCTAAGAATGCAACCATGGACAAAGATTTGAATTTTCAACCAATTTATATATATTCATTATAGCATGTGTGCATGTTGTTCAAATTTGAATTATGCACATACATGCATTGAAAACTCAATTAATGCATAAAGATGTCCAAACGAACCCCGGAAAATTCCAAAATTTAACGCAACACTCATGTTGTTCTATGTTGACACTGGAGAAAAAATTGAAATCAAGAAGGGGCAACGGATATCGTTTCGTCCAGAAAGGTGAAACGTTCCCTACCGTAACCATGAGGCTTGTTGCGAGAAGCTCTTGTCTGTGAGAAGCTTATACCCCAACCTGCCCCAAATGGGACAATATTTTTACCACTGCATGATGCATGCCATTCGATGATAGTATGTCAAGTTTCATGAATTTCAGACGAGTTTTCGATTTACTAGAATTTTACAACCATGTATCTCAATGTTAGCGGCCGAGCGACGGTGGCAAAGGTGTTTGACATTCATTCCCATTTCTTGCATGGGACCTAAGGTTACAACCAAGGACACACATTTGATTTTTCAACCCGTTTATATGCACTCGAGCATGTGCATGTAGTTCAAATTTGAATTATGCACATGAATGCATAGAAAACTCAGTTAATGTATAAAAATGTCCACGCGAACCCTGAAAAATCCCAAAAAATTGAAAAACACTCCTGTTGTTCTATGTTGACATGAGAAAAAAAATAGAAAGTAAGAAGAGGCAACAAATATCGTTTCGTCCCCCAAGGTGGCATGTTCCCTACGGAAACCATCATGCTTGTTGTGAGAGAAGCTCTAGTTTGCGAGAAGCTTATACCATAACCTGCCCCAAATGAGGAAATATTTTTTTACCCCAACATGTTGATGATGTTCCATGATAGCATGCCAAGGTTCATGAATTTCAGACGAGTTTTGTATTTACTAGAATTACAAAAGCAAGCACCTCAACGTTTGCCTGAGAGCCACGGTGCTATGGTGTTTGAAATTCATCCCCATTTCTTGAATGGGACGTAAGCATCAACCTGTGGACACATATATCATTTTACAACGCATTTTGGTGCACTGGAGCATGTGCATGTAGTTTAATTTTTAATTGTGCACCTGAAATGCCTAGAAAATCAAGTTATTGTATAAAAATGTCCAAACGAACCCTGAATAATTCCAGTTTTTTTGACGACAAACCTATAGTTGCATGTTCACTGTAGATAGAAGTTCTAGCAATTCAAACACCATCCTTCACAGCTGTGACCCCATTATGTAATTCAACAGATATATTTCTCTCCAACTTTCACCTTGCCATGACACCCAACAGATATATTTCTCTCCAAGACCTCCTATTCACCTTAGGACAAGTCTCACATTAATTCCACTGAGTTTCAACCTTATTGGAATTTTTCCTCTATTTATTTTACTCCAAAAACAATTCATGTCCATTAAAGTGAACCTTGGTGATTTACAAAGGAACCACCATGTCCACCTTATTATTTGTTTCCAAACTAACTTCCCTGGATAGTCCTTAGTACCCACAACCTAAATCCATCTTGTTTCACTGGTCCACAGTTCAAAATTTTCAAATTTCACCTGCTGCAAGTTTGGACCAGATTTGCAAAATTTGGTGAAATTCATATTTATCTTCTTCCAAAAATTCTGTGAAAATTCAGGCAGCCTCTAGATACATCAAGAGGCCACTCCACCAAATATCAGCCCCAGAAACATTTCCCACATGCCAGAATCATTTCATCGAACACCTGGCTTACGCTGTTCTGTCAGTTTCAGAAACTACTAACTAAAGATCACAGTCGACAGTGCAGTTCGTCAGTTTCGTCAGAGCCGCAGCGTCAATCTCGCCAATGCTCACCTTGGATCGATGCTCACTGCACCTCCTTCTTATCCAGCACGCCGCACGCTTGCTTGGCTTCTTCTGGGCGTCGGTGGCGCCCTGGCCCGACCACGCCGGCGTCTTCCGTGGCGACAGGACCTCCCGTGGCGGCCGACAGAAGGAAACCTGCGGCTCGACGCTGTTTGGCACCGCCCAAGCCACCCGAGAGCTCCGCGTGGCCTTCTCCACCGCCAGCGCACGCCTGCAGCGCCGTCGCCGTGGCCTGGCGCGCACAGAGCGCGTTCTCTGCCGCCGACGTGCCGCACGGCCGTTCCGTCGAGGAAAGACCGTAATCGCCCCTCCCCTGCTGAGTTAGACACGGGAATGGAACCAGTGCATCGCCTAGTCAGTGCTCAAGCCCCTAAACCCACCGTCCAGCCACTTCGCCGTCGTGATCGCTCGCCGGACTTATCCCGTTCACGGCAACCGCCTCGGGCCGGCTATATAAAGCGCCCCCGAGCTCGCTCTCGAGCCCGCACACCTCCACCATCTCCCTAGACCACGCCCAACCTCTGGAAGAGCCTCGAGGGGCCCTTCTTCCTCAACTCCGGCCAACTCCGTCCGCCTCGGGCTCCAGCAGCGTTCTCTCCGGTGAGAACTCCTCCGCCGCCCTGGACTCGAGCGTAGCCTCCTGGAACCTACCTAAGCCTAACTCCCACTCCAATTTGACCCCAGGAGCTCTCTCCGACGAGGCCCACGACCACCCGAGCCGCCGTCCGCCGGAGACAGGGTCGCCGTCGACGTGGGGCTCGCCGACGCTCAACTCCACCACCAATCGATGCGGAATAACACCAGGAAGCTGTACGTACCACTCCCCCTCTAACTCGCCGTGGATCGGCGCCGGCGACCACCGCAGCTTCTGGCGCCGGCGCGACTCTGTTTTAGTGTTTAAACCCGACGAGTGGGACCCCCTCGTCAGCCTCTCGTTTCCCTCCGAAATGTTTTTCTGGAAAGCGCCTTCGGGCAAAGTACGTATTCGTCTTCAGTTGGCGTACTGCGTACCGGTTCGCTTTTCTGTTTTCTATTCTAGCCCCTGGAAACTTTCTGTTTCATTACAGATGAGTCCCTGGACAGAAACTCTAATATCTTTTTAACTAAAGATGATTTTGAGTTGATTCTTTTTCTGTCCTCTTTAGTTTTCTGTCTAGTTTTTTGTTATATTTATGTGAAAATATTTGGAGCAACTTTCTTTGCATGCGTGGTATTTATGTTAGTATCCGTTTTGTTTGAATACGTAGATACCGAAGGACGTGACGGAGCCGCGAACCTCACCGAGTTAGACTCCGACTACTCCAAACCAGGCAAGCATGTTTGAACCTTTGATATGATGAGTGTGTTGCATGTTTGCTCGAGTAGTTCTTTTCATAGCATGGTCATATAAGCATTTGTGTATGGTTATATTCTCATGCAAGCAAGTTTTGGGTGAGCCCCGAATGTTAATGGTTGAACCACCTCGATCATGTGGGGACATGATGAGTGGTGTACTGGTATTGTTGGAGCATGCCAGTAGTTGGTTAACTTAGTGTCAGCGTGGATCAAGTCATGATCCCGCTCATCTCCTTTTTGGTACTGTCATATGCCATCTGTTGTGATTACGGTCTAGTCAGTTGCAAATCACTTTCCAAGTACACACCAAGTAGAGGGGCCGGGATGAGGGTTCCATGGCCCTGGATTAAAGCCCGTCATCCGTTCAGGGGGCATGGGTGTTTCCGGTTGGGACCGAGAGGGGGGCACCCCTTAGAGCGCGCATATATAAATTTGATCCCATGCTATTCGAGGTTGTAGCCTCCCCGTCTTAAAGTTTTTCGTGAATGTTGTCACGGGTGATTCCGGACAGCAGGATGTGAAATGGGTGTGTACTGGTCAGTTGTGTTTCTTCTAAAACACCGTAGACGGAACTAGTCCCTGTGGCTAGTAGAATCCGTTGGCTATGATTTAATAGTACAAGCTCTGTAGAGTCAAATCTTCCGAGTAGCCATGTTTATGGCCTAGGGTCAATCTTCGTGTCAACCCGGTGACCGTCTCTAGTAAATTCTTGATAGTAGCAAGAGTAGTGATTTTGTCAAGTTCATTTGGTAGATGAATTAACCAATTATCTCTGTACTGATTTACTTCCTGAAGTATTCCACTGTTATACTATTGTTTATATAAGCCCTTTCTGTGATGTCGCTCAGACGTCCGACTGTGGCATTCTTGTTATTTATTTTCATTATAAGCCATTTATGTGATGTAGCTCAGACGTCCGACTGTGGCATTCTTGTTATTTATTTTCATTATAAGCCCTTTATGTGATGTCGCTCAGACGTCCGACTGTGGCATTCTTGTTATTTATTTTCATTATAAGCCCTTTATGAGATGTCGCTCAGACGTCCGACTGAGGCATTCTTGTCATTTATTTTCTTTATAAGCCCTTTGTGTGGTGTCGCTCAGACGCCCGACTGTGGCATGTTTCCATTTATTTATCCTCACGAGGCGTCACTCAGACACTCGTTTGGTGTCCTTTTATTTATCTTATGGATTTCGGGAGGATTACCGCCCGACTTCTATTTTGCATACAGCTCAGAAATATTATTATCCGGTTGCTCTTTGCTAGAATACTCTTATGCATCATGCTTGAATTTCTTATATCTTAAGTCCGAACTGTCTTGCGAGTACATTCAAAGTACTTACCTGGCTTGTTGATTTGGCCAGATGTGGACGAAGGCGATCTCATGGATGAAGAGTACGATAGCGAGTCCGACGTCTAGTGGAGTCCCAGTCAGTCTCTTGCGATCTTGGAGTTGATCACTGTTATATAACCGCTTCCGCCAACCACCAAATAAATTCATCGGGTCTCACTAACACACTCGATGAACTGTAAGATATTGGAGTCACGCCACCCACTACACTGTGACATATCCACCACCTTTTTATCACGAGTAGTAGTATGCCACCCTACCATTGTGTCATATCCGCCTTTATGTATTATATTGGCGCTTCTGTAATAAAATTGTTGAGCAACCTCAACTCAACCTTGTATAATATTCAGTATTCTGGAATTCTGTATCAAGGAATTGTCCATCGGCAAGAAGTATTCTTCCTTGCTGGTTTAACAAAAAGGTCGGTCTTTCGGTAATTATTTTACTGAAAAATCGGTCCTGACAAAGGAGCCAATCATCATCGATATCTCCGACAATGAGGAGTAACTTGTCTTATTAGCTCACTATAAGGTCCCATGTTCAGTTGCTAGCTACTGCCTTTCCTTAACAAATTCTAGTGAATTACGCTATCTACTTTTACCATGCAATCTGTTACTCTAGTGTATATGTTCTATATGCCGTGCAATGTGGCGCTCACTTATTAACTGTTTGGTTAATTAGTTGTCGTGTTCAGTTAACTGTTTGCTTTTATTCTGCAAATGTGATGTTCAATTCTTCAAGGTGCAATTTTGTATTGTCTTCCATGTGAGGAATAAATAGAATTTTTCTTTACAAAATACATGAGAAACAATACAATTGCTATATTTCCAAGTTGTCAAGCTTGCTTGGTTTGGTTAATCGTTTGATCTTCTAGTACGTTATACATTGTGCAATGCGGTGCTCAGTTAATGTTTGGTTCATTTGTTGTGGTGTTTAGTTAATTTTTTGGTTCCATTCTGCAATGCGATGTTCAATTGTTGTGGGTGCATTCTGTTATTGTATACCATGTGAGAAATAAATCGAATTTGGCTATACTAAATACATGAGAAACAAATACAATTACTATATTTCCAAGTTGTTAAGCATGTTTGGTTTGATTAACTGTCTGATCTTCTATTAGGAGTATGTAATATTGTGCAATATGGTGCTCAGTTAATGTTTGGTTCATTTGTTGTGGTGCTTAGTTAGCTGCTTGGTTCAATTCTGTAATGCAATGTCCAATTGTCGTGCATAGAATTTTGGATTGTTGTGCATGTGAGGAATAATCGAATTTGGCTGCACTTAATACATGGGAAACATATACAATTGCTATATTTCCTAGTTCTTAATCAGGCTTGGTTTGGATAAATGAGTTTTCCATGTGGCTTGAATTAATCTGATGAATCTGCAAAGTGCTTATTTTTCATCAACATATTTTACTAATAGCATGTGAACCCTCACTTAACCTGACCACTAACTACCTTATATGTGTTGCGGGGAAACAACGGGAAGCACTGAAGTTTACAATCGAGGTTTGCACATGCATGATCCTTTATTAATAGCACATTATTGTGCAATTGCAGGAACCATTCTAATACTTAGGTTTTAAACAACTTGGTCTTGCACATGTAGGTCATGTTGTCAGAGGTTTTGACCCACTATTCGACTCTTTTTGCATATGGGGAAATGAGTTGTCCACGAATATCACTCAAGTCAAGAAACTTAGAAAGATTGTTAGGATAAAGAAATTTGCGACAAAAAACAACAAGATCTTTGTCTGCACAATGAAGAAGACATCAGTTCACTACATGATGGTACTAACTATTATACCTTGCCTTTTTTTATCCCTTTGCCCCATTTCCAATATAGAGAAGATATTTATGCACATCCTTAGTTTCAGGCCTTTCCAAAGCAGTTCACTGATATTTACCTCTCAAACCACCTATATGGTCAGGAGGCGAGGAAGGTATTCATACAACACCCACGGTTCAATATTGAAGTGTTCCTGAAGAGGATGAAGGATGGACGGTCAATCATCCACAGGCACTGGCCTAAAGTTGCAAAGACCTTCAACGTCAATGAAGGCTCAAGATTCGCCTTCTGCTTCAGCAGTTTTCTAGATTAGATACATATGTCTATGTACCATCTATGATGCTAATTTCGAAAGGTTATATATGTTGCATATTAAACTTGGTGCTAGTGCAGTTGTGTAATGGGGTAGCTGAGTGCTGAAGTTATATGATGTTGTACTCTGATGTATTTCAATTATGAAAATGAAATATATTGTGTGCTTAAGATGAAATGTCAACTAGATCAATAAATGGATTATTAATATGATAATTAGCCTACTATTAGGGTTTTTCTATTGCAAACGGTTATTGAGAAAATACCATGGGCGGTGACCTCGGGCAACGCACACATTTTCTAGGAATAAACCGTGTTGGATTAATGAAAAATCACACACGACATCCTCTTGAAAACTGTTTGCGTTAGGCCACCTGGTGCAAACGTTTACCACATAAAAACCATGTGTGATGGACTACCTTTGCCACACAGTTTCTTCTACGCATCGTGTGTGATGCATTCAATAACACAAACGATAATTTTTTTAATACCGTGTGCAATGGAAACGCTATCACAAACATTTTAACGGGGAAAATTGTGTGTGATGTACCTGCGAACAGAAATGTTTTCCTTGGAACGACTATGTGGGATGTATACACGAACGGAAATGTTTACCTAGGACTGACTGTGTGGGATGAACTTACAACTAGAAATGATTTCTCCTATATAATTGAATTTTTTTAGCACTACTGTAGTTATAACCGTATTTGATCGCTCGCCTGTCACACACGACCTCATTTTGCCGAGCGTGTGTGCCAGGAGGGCATATCCCCAACGGTTTTTGGGTTGTGTGGGAAGGACCCCCCCCAATAGCAGTCACTCACTAGGCGACGGTTCCAAATGCCGTCGCGGAAAGGGGTTAAAACCCGTTTGTACATCACCGACGCGTACAAGTGCGCACTACGAGAGGGAGAGAGCATCTACATACCCTTGTAGATCGCTAAGCGGAAGCGTTTATCGACGCGGTTGATGTAATCGTACACCTTCATGATCCGTCTCGGTCAAGTACCGAACGTATAGCACCTCCGCGTTCAGCACACGTTCAGCTCGATGACGTCCTCGCCTTCTTGATCCAGCAAGAGGGGTGAAGCAGTAGATGAGTTCCGGCAGCACGATGGTGTGGTGACGGTGGTGGTGAAGAATAATCTCCGCAGGGCTTCGCCAAGCACAAAGGAAACAATGACGGAGGATAAACTAGAGGGGGCGGGGTTGCCGGCACATGACTTGGTGAATCTTGATGTGTTCCGGGTGCTAGCCCCACCCCTCTATTTATATGGTGAGCCCTGGGGTCGTTTCTTGGAGAAAGAGCCTCATCAAAGTCGGTTTAGCCCGCAAGGCAAGAGTCCTTCCTGGACTCCAGGACCAGACACCAGGGTCCTCGGTGTCTGGCCCCTGGCCTCAGCAAAACTTCCTTTCGCACCTTCCTAAAGCCCGATGGGCTTTAGCCCTTGGCCCAAACAAAGTGTTCTCGCACCAGAACATTTCAGGAAACATCCGAAACCCCTTCTGGTGAATTTCGGAACCCTTCAAGAGACCAAACACTATTATCCTATTGGAAATATGCCCTAGAGGCAATAATAAAATGGTTATTATTATATTTCCTTGTTCATGATAATAGTCTATTGTTCATGCTATAATTGTATTAACCAGAAACCCTAATACATGTGTGAATAAATAGACCACAACATGTCCCTGGTGAGGCTCTAGTTGACTAGCTCATTGATCAATAAATGGTTATGGTTTCTTGACCATGGACATTGGATGTCGTTGATAACGGGATCACATCATTAGGAGACTGATGTGATGGACAAGACCTAATCCTAAGCACAACACAAGATCCAGTAGTTCGTTTGCTAGAGCTTTTTTAATGTCAAGTATCTTTTCCTTAGACCATGAGATTGTGCAACTCCCGAATACCGTAGGAATGCTTTGGGTGTATCAAACGTCACAATGTAACTGGGTGGCTATAAAGGTGCACTACAGGTATCTCCGAAAGTGTTTGTTGGGTTGGCATGAATCGAGACTGGGATTTGTCACTCCGTATGACGGAGAGGTATCTCTGTGCCCACTCGGTAATGCATCATCATAATGAGCTCAATGTGACTAAGGTGTTAGCCATGGGATCATGTGTTACAGAACAAGTAAAGAGACTTGTCGGTAACGAGATTGAACAAGGAATAGGGATACCGACGATCGAATGTCGGGCAAGTAACATACCGATGGACAAAGGGAATTGTATATAGGATTGATTGAATACCCGACATCGTGGTTCATCCAATGAGATCATCACGGAACATGTGGGAGCTAATATGGGTATCCAGATCCCGCTATTGGTTATTGGCCGGAGAGCTGTCCCAGTCAAGTCTGCATGGTTCCCGAACCCGTAGGGTCTACACACTTAAGGTTTGATGACGCTAGAGTTGTAACAGGAAATTGTATGTGGTTAACGAAGGTTGTTTGGAGTCCCGGATGAGATACCGAACGTAATGAGGAGTTCCGGAATGGTACGGAGGTAAATATTTATATATGGGAACTCCAGTTTCAGCCACCGGAAGAGTTTCTGGGGTCACCGGTATTGTACCGGGACCACCAGAAGGGTTTCGGGGTCCACCTGCCCCCGAGGGCCTAGTGGGCTGAATATGGGTGGCGACCAGCCCCTTAGTGGGCTGGTGCGCCCCCAAGGGCCCAAGGCGCCTAGGGTTGGAAACCCTAGGGGGTGGGGGCACCCCCACCAGCTTGGGGGGCATGTTACCCACTCCTGGCCGCCCCTTCTGATGTAGACCGAACCTCGATGGCGAGATCCGATCTGTTGTTGCGGCCTGATCTTTCACGACACACCACCAAGAACAGTAGTAACCTCTCGCCCGCGCACGCGTGTACACTAAATAGAGGGTTTGAACCTTGCGGCTCAGCACGAGAAAACCAATCTCGACGACGGTACTCACGCGCAAAGCAATTTCCTCGGAGAGAAATCGCAACACGGAGGTTTTCTAAAGCTTCCTCCAAAACTTAGGGATTTGTAGACAGCTTCCCCCAAAACTCGATACGGGTATTTACCCTAAAAACACATCGTGTTTATTATCAAAATATAACCTGTTTTACAATGAACGTATCATGGCTATTTGTAGTAGCCGGACCTGTTAGACCAACGTGGAAAACAAATTTGATGGACTCCTCTTTCCTAACGCATGCTATCTCTTTCTTAAACAAAAACATAGTACGAATATCTATATTACCTAAACCGACTTGGACTCTCTCTAACTGATGCACCGTATTTACTTTTGTTGTAGGTGCACCGCATCCAATGTCCTTGAGAGAGAGCTGATCTACATCACGTACATGTCCTCTCGCATGTTCCTTGCGTGGCAAAAATAGGAACATAAATATGATTTCTTGCACCTGCCATCTAAACCACGTACATGCAATACATAGATCCTCAACTTTAATTAATTGGTCTCCTTGATAATAGAATCTCCATCCAGCCATCTCGCTTACGTAGCCATGCACATAACAACTATCATAATTCTTGTATGTGTACTCCTTTCCTTCAAACATGTACGTGCAGGATCTAGTTTTCTCACAGGGATTAATGTTACTCATTTGTTTATCTCTTGAAATAAATGCACCAGTCTCCGCTTGACCCGCACACCATGTATTTTGCACCACAACTAGTTCTTGGTCATTGCAGCTTCGACATAAATATATCGACACACATACGTCGTCAACTTGATCATGAGAGGCAGCTTGTATGTCGTCTTTGTCATTGGTACAACTGAAACTGGTCGTATCATCCTCTCCCCCTTGAAGCAAAACCGTCCTCGGTTTCTGATACGTCCAAAACGTATCTATAATTTCTGCTTGCTCCATGCCACTTTTGGGTGATATTGCTATGATATTCATACACTTCCATACACTTTTGATCATATTTGGACTAACTTACTAATCCAGTGCACCCCAGTGCCAGTTTCTGTTTTCGGCTGTTTTTGTATTTCAGGTTTTCACGTTTCGAGAACTGCCCAGAAAAATCCAGAAAAATTATATGAAAAATCAGCGTTCCGGAAACAACACTGCGTCCGAAGGGCAGCCTGGGGGGGCCACCAGTGCTCCAGGCGCCCTGGCGGCGCCCCCCCCCCCCGAGCCGTGCCGGGGGGGCGCCTGGGCCCCCCGAGACTCCCCCGGTGCCCTACTTTGGCATATATTTAAAGGACCCTCCGAAACCCTCAGAACAGAAACTCTTTTCGCGATCCCATCTCTGTTCCGCCGCCGCCGCCGCTTCCAAGATCGGGAGCACCAGGAGAACTCTTCCCGGCACCCTGCCGGAGGGGAGGATCACCACCGGGAGCTTCTCCACCACCATGGACGCCTCCCGGATGACTCGTGAGTAGTCTCCCTTGGACCATGAGTCCATGACCAGTAGCTATGTGATGTTCTCCTCCCATTCTTGTGCTTCGCTAATTAGTCCTCGTGAGCTGCCCTACATGATCGAGGCACCTATGTAATCCTTATGCTGTTGCTATGTTGAGTTTGCTGGGATCCGATGGATTATGAGATTATGTTCAGATTGATCTTGAGTAATATATTTGATTCACCTCTTTTATATTTTTGTTCATAAGTAATTCTTGCATGTTCTCCGTTGTTATTTATTGCTTTGGCCGAGTAATAGGTAGTGACTCCAAGAGGGAACGTTATGCTTGATTGTGGGTTCATGCCCCTCGATGACTTGCTTGAGTGACAGAAACATGAGTCTAGGGGATGTGCTGTTGCCACAAGGGGGAAAACAACGGTGCTTGTGCCCGCGGGTGCAAGGATTGTTTACTTTACGCAAAGTTCTTTTAATGCAGTTGTATGTTGCATTGAGTTTACACTATGGGTGGGACTCGCAACTTAATACCAGCGAGATGTTCTGGATAGATATCTCAAGGTGGATGATTAGTAGTAGATATTGATGGATTTCGGTCTACTTACTTTGGTGTACCGCCCATGCTTTGAACCTCAACCTTTCTTGCAATGTAGTCAGCATTGGTTTGCGTTCATGGTCCTGTCAATTGCCCAGCTGTAATTTGTTTACCTCACATAGCTGTTTTATCGTCTTTTGGGAGAGAGACATCACTAGTGAACATCATGAGACTCCGGTCCATATTACCATCATTGATCACATCCACTATTTACTTTTCGCTATTTACTTACTATTGCAAAACACTATCTATCACTACTATCATTGCTTTTAATCCTTTGTGAACTACAAGGCCGGAGGGATTGACAACCTCTCTGTACTCGTTGGGAGCAAAGTTATTTATATCTGTGTGCAGGTCCACGTTGATTGGTACTAATCTGGCGCCGTAGCAGTTGACACCTACTTGTTGAACCTAGGAGTCTCTGGGGATTCGATCCTTGGCATCTTTGCTAAGGGAAAACACTTCTACTTACTGCATCTTACACCTTCCACTTGGGGTAACCAACGAGGGGTTCGAGGCCCATCAGTTTCGACTTAATTTCTTGAGCAATATTTTCATGTATTGATTGACCGGTCACCACAGAATTTTCAGTAGGTTCGACCATGTTGTTTTTTGCATCTTCCTCTTCTCTTATATTTTTCTGATGGTCGCTCCTCCAAGCAATGAAACGATCCTCACACATGGGCACGAGGTCGTACTTCTTACCCTTCTTGACAGTATATATGTGTGTTTGACAATCATAGGCAACATCGTGCTCTTTGTACCATGGCTTGCCCAATAATAAGTGACATGAAACCATCGGTGCCGGTATCACGTCACACAAAATCGTGCAAAAAAAAAATTCCCAACAAAAATGGTACCTCGGTTTGATGTGTGACAGTGAGCTCTTCATGTCCCCAACGGAACGAGTATGGTTATGGGCGTGGTGTCATCGGTAGTTCCAACTTCTCCACCATCTCGATGCTTGCCGTGTTGATCAAACTCATATGGTCGATTGTCATAGCACATGATCTCTCTTGTACCACAACACGAGTATGAAAAAGTCCATCCCATTGGCCTTCCTCCTCCAATTGAAATCCATAGCTTAGCTTCCATGATAAACTAGTCATCTTTTGCACAGTGCCGTGAACAACCTTGCTCTAAATACCACTTGATGTAGACCGAACCTCGATGGCGAGATCCGATTTGTTGTTGCGGCCTGATCTTTCACGACACACCACCAGCAACGGTAGTAACCTCTCACCCGCGCACACGATGTACACGAAATAGAGGGTTTGAACCTTGTGGCTCAACACGAGAAAACCAATCTCGACGACGGTACTCATGCGCAAAGCAATTTCCTCGCAGAGAAATCGCAACACGGAGGTTTTCTAAAGCTTCCTCCAAAACTTAGGGATTTTTAGACAGCTTCCCCCAAAACTCGATACGGGTATTTACCCTAAAAACACATCGTGTTTATTATCAAAATATAACCTGTTTCACAATGAACGTATCATGGCTATTTGACGTAGCCGGACCTGCTAGACCAACTTGGAAAAAAAATTGATCGACTCCTCTTTCCTAACGCATGCTATCTCTTTCTTAAACAAAAACACAGTACGAATATCTATATTACCTAAACCGACTTGGACTCTCTCTAATTGATGCACCGTATTTACTTTCGCTGTAGGTGGGCCCCATCCAATGTCCTTGAGAGAGAGGTGATTTACATCACGTACATGTCCTCTCGCATGTTCCTTGTGTGGCAAAAATAGGAACGGAAATATGATTTCTTGCACCTGCCTTCTAAACCACGTACATGCAATACATAGATCCTCAACTTTAATTAATTGGTCTCCTTGATAATAGAATCTCCATCCAGCCATCTCGCTTACGTAGCCATGCACATAACAACTATCATAATTCTTGTATGTGTACACCTTTCCTTCAAACATGTACGTGCAGGATCTAGTTTCTTCATAGGGATTAATGTTACTCGTTTGTTTATCTCTTGAAATAAATGCCTCAGTCTCTGCTTGACCCGCACACCATGTATTTTGCACCACAACTAGTACTTCGTCATTGCAACTTCGACATAAATATATCAACACACATACGTCGTCAACTTGACCATGAGAGGCAGCTTGTATGTCGTCTTTGTCATTGGTACAACCGAAAGTGGTCGTATCACCCTCTAGATTGGATCTAGAGGGGCCGGCCCCTCTCGCGTTCCCCCTATATATAGTGAGGGGGTGAGAGGGAATCCACACTCCTCTCCTGGCACAGCTCTCCCCCCTCCAACTGCTCCTCCTCCGTAGTGCTTGGCGAAGCCCTGCCAGAGAACCGCAAGCTCCACGACCACGCCGTCATGCTGCCGGAGCTCTCCCTCAACTTCTTCTTCCCCCTTGCTGGATCAAGAAGAAGGAGACGTCCCCAGGTTGTACGTGTGTTGAACGCAGAGGCGCCGTCCGTTTGGCGCTTGGATCGGATCTTTCGCGATTTGAGTCGCCGCGAGTACGACTCCATCATGAAGTTAATATGCCCTAGAGGCAATAACAAAGTTGTTATTTATATTTCCTTATATATCATCATAAATTTCTTTTATTCATGCTAGAATTGTATTAACCAGAAACTTGATACATGTGTGAATACATAGACAAAACAGAGTGTCCATAGTATGCCTCTACTAGACTAGCTCGTTAATCAAAGATGGTTGAGTTTCCTGACCATAGACATGTGTTGTCATTTGATGAACGGGATCACATCATTAGGAGAATGATGTGATGAACAAGACCCATCCGTTAGCTTAGCATTATGATCGTTTAGTTTTATTGCTATTGCTTTCTTCATGACTTATACATGTTCCTGTGACTATGAGATTATGCAACTCCCGAATACCGGAGGAACACCTTGTGTGCTATCAAATGTCACAACATAACTGGGTAATTATAAAGATGATCTGCAGGTGTCTCCGAAGGTGTTTGTGGTGTTGGCATAGATCAAGATTAGGATTTGTCACTCCGAGTGTCGGAGAGGTATCTCTGGGCCTTCTTGGTAATGCACATCATAATAAGCCTTGCAAGCAAATGACTAATGAGTTAGTCATGAGATGATGTATTATGAAACGAGTAAAGAGACTTGCCGATAATGAGATTAAACTAGGTATGATGATACCGACGATCGAATCTCGGGCAAGTAACATACCGATGACAAAGGGAACAATGTATGTTGTTATGCGATTTGACCAATAAAGATCTTCGTAGAATATGTAGGAGCCAATATGAGCATCCAGGTTCCACTATTGGTTATTGACCGGAGATATGTCTCAGTCATCTCTACATAGTTCTCGAACCAGTAGGGTCCGCACGCTTAACGTTCGATGACAATTTATATTATGAGTTATGTGTTTTTGATGACCAAAGTTTGTTCAGAGTCCCGGATGAGATCACGGACATGAAGAGGAGTCTCGAAATGGCCAACACATAAATAATGATATATTGGACGATGTTATTCGGACACCGAATGAGTTCGGAGGGTTACTGGATAATTATCGGAGTGTCGGGGGGTTATCGGAACCCCCGGGGGAAGTAATGGGCCAACATGGGTCTTAGGGGAGAGAGAGAGGGCAGGCCGCGAGGAGGTGGCGTCCCCCATGGGGAGTCGGAATAGGACTAGGGGAGGGGGCGTGGCCCCCCTTTCCTCTCCCTCTCCCTCTCCCTTCCTTGTTCCCCCTTCCACCAAGTGGAATCCTACTGGGACTTGGAGTCCTAGTAGGACTCCTCTCCCTTGGCGCGCCCTATAGGGGCTGGCCGGCCTCCCCCTCTCCTCATTTATATACAGGGGTAGGGGCACCCTAGAACACACAAGTTGATCTTTTAGCCGTGTGCGGTGCCCCCCACCACAATTCAACCCCTCGGTCATATTGTCGTAGTGCTTAGGCGAAGCCCTGCACGGATCACATCATCAACACCGTCAACACGCCGTTGTGCTGCCAGAACTCTTCCTCGTGCCTCTGCTGGATCAAGAGCTCGTGGGACGTCATCATGCTGAACGTGTGTTGAACACGGAGGTGCCGTACGTTCGGTACTTGGATCGGTTGGATCATGAAGACGTTCGACTACATCAACCGCGTTACTAAACGCTTCCTCTTCCGGTGTATGAGGGTATGTGGACACACTCTCCCCGCTCATTGCTATGCTTCTCCTAGATTGATCTTGCGTGATCGTAGGATTTTTTTGAAATATTGCATTCCCCAACAATGGTATCAGAGCTAGGTCTATGCGTAGATGATATGCACGAGTAGAACACAAAGAGTTGTGGGCGATAATAGTCATACTGCTTACCATCAACGTCATACTTTGATTCGGTGGTATTGTTGGATGAAGCGGCCCGGACCGACATTACATGACCGTGTTCATGAGACTGGTTCTACCAGCGTGCTTTGCACACAGGTGGCTGGTGCTACCTCTTGAGCATGCGTTGTTTTTTCCTTGAAGAGGAAAGGGTGATGCAACAAAGTAGCGTAAGTATTTCCCTCAGATTTTTAGAACCAATGTATCAATCCAGTAGGAGACTACATGCAAATCCCTAGTACCTGCACAAACAATTAAGAACCTTGCAACCAACGCGATAAAGGGGTTGTCAATCCCTTCACGGACACTTGTAAAAGTGAGATCTGATAGAGATAAAAAGATAAATATTTTTGGTATTTATGTTGTGTAGATTGAAAAGTAAAGATTGCAAAATAAAAGAACAATAAAGATAGCTAGTTGACGGAAGATTAATATGATGGAAAATAGACCCGGGGCCATAGGTTTCACTAGTGTCTTCTCTCAAGATAGAAAATCTTACGGTGGATGAACAAATTACTGTCGAGGAATTGATAGAAAAGCGCATAGTTATGAGAATATCTAGGCACGATTCTGCATCTACTACTATTACTCCACACATCGACCGCTGTCCAGCATGCATCTAGAGTATTAAGTTCATAAGAACAGAGTAACGCCTTAAGCAAGATGACAAGATGTAGAGGGATAAACTCAAGCAATATGATATAAACCCCATCTATTTATCCTCGATGGCAACAATACAATACGTGCCTTGCTGCCCTTGCTGTCACTAGGAAAGGACACTGCAAGATTGAACCCAAAGCCAAGCACTTCTCCCATTGCAAGAACTATAGATCTAGTAAGCCCAACCAAACCAATAATTCGAAGAGACTTGCAAGGATATTTAAATCATGCATAAAAGATTTCAGAAAAGAATCCAATATTGTTCATAGATAATCTTGATCATAAACCCACAATTCATCGGATCTCGACAAACACACCGCAAAAAGATTATATTGAATAGATCTCCTCGAAGATCGAGGGGAACTTTGTATTGAGATCTAAAGAGAGAAGAAGCCATCTAGCTAATAACTATGGAACCGAAGGTCTATGGTAAACTACTCATAACTCATCGGAGAGGTTGTGGTGTTGATGTAGAAGCCCTCCGTGATCGATGCCCCCTCCGGAGGAGCTCCGGAACAGGCCCCAAGATGGGATATCACGGGTACAGAGGGTTGCAGTGGTGGAATTAGGGTTTCGTGCTCCTCCTCTATAGTTTCAGGGTACGTAGGTATATATAGGCTGAAGAGGGAAGTCAGGGGAGCAACATGTGGCCCATGAGGGTGGGGGGCGCGCCTACCCCCCTGGGCACACCTCCTATTCTCGTGGCCACCTCCTTCGCTTCCTGGCGTGTACTCCAAGTCTTTCGTGTTGATATTGTTCCAAAAATAACTCTCCCAAAGGTTTCATTCCGTTTGGACTCCGTTTGATATTCCTTTTCTGCGAAACACTGAAATAGGCAAAAACAACAATTTACACTAGGCCTTGGGTTAGTAGGTTAGTCCCAAAAATAATATAAAACTGTATAATAAATCCCATTAAACATCCAAAACAGAATATATAATAGCATGGAACAATAAAAAATTATAGATACGTTGGAGACGTATCAAGCATCCCCAAGCTTAATTCCTTCTCGTCCTCGAGTACGTAAATGATAAAAACAGAATTTTTGATGTGGAATGCTAAGCAACGTAATTCTCAATGTAATTTTCTTTATTGTGGCATGAATGTTCATATCCGGAAGATTCAAGACAAAAGTTTAATATTGACATAAGAGTAATAATACTTCAAGCACACTAACAAAGCAATCATGTCTTCTCAAAATAACATGGCCAAATAAAGTTATCCCTACAAATTCATATAGTCTGGCTATGCTCTATCTTCATCACACAAAATATTTAAATCATGCACAACCCCAGTTTTAGCCAAGCAATTGTTTCACACTTCAATTTTTTCAACTTTCACGCAATACATGAGCATGTGCCATGGATATAGCACTATGTGGAATAGAGTGGTGGTTGTGGAGAAGACAAAAGAGGAAGATAGTCTCATGTCAACTAGGCGTATCAATGGGCTATGGAGATGCCCATCAATAGATATCAATGTGAGTGAGTAGGGATTGCCATGCAACGGATGCACTAGAGCTATAAGTGAATGTAAGCTCAACAAAAGAAACTAAGTGGGTGTGCATCCAACTTGCTTGCTCACAAAGACCTAGGGCATTTTTAGGAAGCCCATCATTGGAATATACAAGCCAAGTTCTATAATGAAAATTCCCACTAGTATATGAAAGTGACAAAACAAGAGACTCTCTATCATGAAGATCATGGTGCTACTTTGAAGCACAAGTGTGGAAAAAGGATAGTAAAATTGTCCCTTCTCTCTTTTTCTCTCATTTATTTTTTCTTTCTTTTTCTCTTTTTTTTCTTTGGGCCTTTTCTCTCCCTTTTTTCTATGGCCTCTTTTTTTTTCTTACGTCCGGAGTCTCATCCCGACTTGTGGGGGAATCATAGTCTCCATCGTCCTTTCCTCACTGGGACAATGCTCTAGTAATGAAGATCATCACACTTTTATTTACTTACAACTCGAAGCTAGAACAAAATGATTCTATGTTAATGATAATGATGAAGCGTGTCATATGAACGGAACGGTGGAAAGTTGCATGGCAATATATATCGGAATGGCTATGGAAATGCCATGATAGGTAGGTATGGTGGGTGTATGGTACCGACGAATGTTGCGCGGTAAAAGAGAGGCTAGCAATGGTGGAAGGGTGAGAGTGCATATAATCCATGGACTCAACATCAGTCATAAAGAACTCATATACTTATTGCAAAAATCTACGAGTCATCAAAATAAAGTATTCAACGCATGCTCCTAGGGAAAGGGTTGGTAGGAGTTAACCATCGTGCGATCCCGACCGTCGGTACGAAACGACACCTATGGGATCACTGGAATCCCTTCTACGGTTGGCGGGCGCGAAGTTGTGCAAAGTGCAGGTCTAAGAGTCAGCACAGCGATCGTTTACCTAGGTTCGGGCCGGGAGGATGCGTAATACCCTAGTCCTGCTTTGGTGTATATTTGAGTGTTCTTGAGTTCTTGAGCTAGCTACGGTGCCTATCCAGCTTTTCAGGATCTGAATCCCCCTCCAGTATGCCGCGGGCCTCCTTTCATAGTCTAAAGGGGCTGCCACAGTGGCACACAGGAGGTGGAAAGGTGTATAGTGTAAAGGCTTATCCCATGCCATTATGGGACAAGGCGCATTAAATGCACTGCTTAGGTGTCTATTTACTTTATCGGGGATGGAAAAGAAGCCCGTCCCGTCCGTGGTCGCTTTGTCTGGTCGCGACGCGCGTCCAGGCCAGCGAGCCAGGCAGCTGAGGTGGCGTTGCGGTAGGGCCTTCACGAAGATTTGCATGCCATCACGCAGGTGTTTGACTAGCCGGCCCTGGAACCACGTATCGCCACGTGGGTGCCTGCCTGGGCCAGCGGGTCGGCGGCTGAGCTGGGGCAGTGATGGGGCGGCAAGGGCTTGCCTTAGACTTTCTTCTGTTCCCGGCAAGGGTCTTATCGGGGCCTCCGTGAGTATCCTGTGGTAAGAGGCTTGCCAGGGCTCCGGGGTGTCTTCGGTAAGGAGCCTTGTCGGGGCCTCATGGGCGTCCTCGGCAAGGAGCCTTGTGATTGCCATGTCTTCAGGTTCTTATCTTGGGAGTCATAGATCTTTGTCTTCACAAAGATATGAATGCCATCACATGGGCGCTTCCCGAGCCTTGGCTCCAATGTTGTTGGTACCGTTGGAGCCCATAGGCTTCAAGGGTGGCTGTGACGGAGGCGTCTAAGTGGATCGCCCCGGCAAGAGCCCTTGCCGGGGGGTGCGCAGGCCGCCCCGGCAAGAGTCCTTGTTGGGGAAGAGCCCGTCTCCTTGTTTGGTCTTCTCGTGCTACCTCTCTTGGCGTTGTTCTGGTAACTCCACGTTCCTGGCTTCCTCCTTCTGCCCTGTTATGTTTGGCCACAGGCGTGACTCTGACTGCCCGTGCACAAGTAAGGGGTAAAAAAGAGCGCCCCTACTTTTGTACACCGACACCTACCTCCACACAAAGGATGACACTCAATAAATAAATCATGCTCCAACTTCATCACATAACGGTTCACCATACGTGCATGCTACGAGAATCACAAACTTTAACACAAGTGTTTCTAAAATTCACAATTACTTACTAGCATGACTCTAATATCACCATCCTCATATCTCAAAACAATCATCAAGTATCAAACTTCTCATAATATTCAATGCACTTTTATATGAAAGTTTTTACTATACCCATCTTGGATGCCTATCATATTAGGACTAGATTTATAACCAAAGCACATTATCATGCTGTTATAAGAGACTCTCAAAAAGATATAAGTGAAGCATGAGAGACCAATAATTTCTACAAAATAAAGCCACCACCGTGCTCTAAAATGATATAAGTGAAGCACTAGAGCAAAACTATCTAGCTCAAAAGATATAAGTGAAGCACATAGAGTATTCTAATAAATTCCGATTCGTGTGTATTGTCGGTGTACTAAAGTAGGGGTACCTTAGTATCCCGAACTTGTGCACGGGCAGTTGCAGCGTCCCGCGGCAAGGCTTGCCGAGCGACCGCCAAGATCCTCCGTGGTTCCCTTGGAGCCATTCAAGAACAAAGTATCCAAGTCAAGGAGACAAGGCCCCGACAAGAGGAGCTTGCCGGGAAGGCCACTCAAGGCACAAGGCCCCGGCAAGAGGAGCTTGCCGGGAATACCAACCAAGGCATTTCAAGAAACTTGCCGTGATGCGCCACGCGTCCCGGCAAGGCCCGGTGAGCGACAAGCTCCCGGAAGCGACAAGATAGCGACCGCGGCAAGGTGCTTGCCGCGGCAAGCTTCCACTCAGTACCCGCGCTCCAGCGCATCCACCCACGTGTCGCTCTGGGACCATCCCAGGCGCACGTGGCGGAAGGCTGTGCAGCTAGGGGTACATGGTGGCAAGCAGCGATGACAAGGCTACCGTCTTGGCGAACGGTGGCGCCCCTGACGGCCACTTTTTGCACTGTTTGGGCGACGGCGACGGGCATTTAATGTCCTTGTCCCCTGCCGTCAGGGTTAGGTATGGAACACTGTTCCAACTACCACCATTTTTACATTTTTACCCTCAACTGCGTTGCCACCTGTCGGTGACCCCTTGAGCCTATAAAAGGAGGCCCATGCGCAACGTAGAGGGGGGTTCGAACATTCTCACGCTCGGTCTCGTTAGCTGCTAGAGGGTACTGTAGCTCTCAGCGCTCCCGAGCAAGAACTCAATACAAACCGAAGCAGGAGTAGGGTTTTACGCATCCGTGCGGCCCGAACCTGGGTAAACTGCTCGTGTGCCTCGCCTCGATCTGCTCTTCGCGCGATCTCCGCCCCCTGCCGTACCGAAAAGGGGCTCCGTCCCCATAGGTGTTCGTGGGTGGATCAGTTTCCCCGACATCTTTGGCGCCCCAGGTAGGGGGTGCGTCGAGGTTGTGTGGATCTGATCCGGCGTTCACACGGGCTAGATCTTCATCATGTTCATCAACATGCCGCCGAAGAAGAAGGCTTCGGAGGCAGCAGGTCCGTCCGCGTCGATCCCACCACCACCGGAGCCAACGGCTGGTGGGGTAGACGCCGGCGGAAGAACGGACGTCGACGAGGGAACTCACGGAGCCGCCAAGTCCAAGGACAAGGCAGACGACCGGGCGCACTCCAAGACCTCGGCGTCCGTGCATGCACCGCGCCCCTCTCAGGAGCCGCGGGACCGGCAGCGTCGTGGTACTCAAGGTACCATACGCTTGCTGGGCCAAGGTCAGGCTGGCGGATCTCGGGATGCTCAAGGCCAACATGCAAACCAACATGCCGGCACCAGCAAGGCACGGTCGCCGGGACGGGAAAATGCTCCTTCTAACGTAGTTAGAAGTCCGAGCATATCCCGCTCCTCGCATCGTTCGCCACCGCTACCCGCCACTCCAGTAGAAGCTCTAGCACGAGCTCAACTGCTCCTAGACTTCCCTCCAGCGGCAGACAAGGCCGACGACTGGAGGGCCACCATTCAGAGTCTCATCGCCTTCGCCAACGGCGACACTCCGCAGCAGCCGAGCACGTCGCGGCCGCGACAAGTCAGCCAGGCGCGGGCCTATGGCGACAAGACCGCTGGGGGTGCAACCACCGTGCACTCTCCGCCCCAAAGGCCAAGATCGCCGACTCGCCGGATCAACATCGACGACGACTCCACTGCGTCATCAGATCCGCGAGCTCGCCGCGATCAGCGCCAAGTTCTCGACGATCGACAACAAGAGGACGCTCGGACCCGCATCGAGCGCCGAAGAGAAGCGCGGCGTCAATCGGACCAGCGCGCTGGGCCCACTGTCGACATGCATGCGCCAGGGGGGCCAGGCGACTTGCCGTACGCGGTAGGTTATTCTGCGTTCACTCGTGAGCTGCGGCAAGTCCAGTGACCCAGCATGAAGAACTTCAAACCAGACGTACCGGAGAAGTACGACGGCAAGACGCACCCGTCGGAGTTCCTCAGTATCTACACCATCGCAGTGCAAGCTGCCGGGGGGCGAGACGACAAGATCCTTGCCAACTACTTCCCTTTGGTACTCAAACCCAATGTCAGGTCCTGGCTCATGCACTTGCCGGACAACTCCATTTCTTCTTGGGCTGACCTGTGCCATCAGTTTGTCGGCGCCTTCACGGGCGGTCACAAGCCTCATGGCCAGGAGAGTGACCTTCATCTGCTCGCCCAGAAGGAAGGAGAGCCCCTGCGCAAGTACATCCAAAGATTCAGCCGTGTCCAACACAACATCCCAGACGTCCACCCTGCCGCGGTTATCAGCGCGTTCCATCAGAACGTGCATAACCGCAGGATGAGGGAGGAGATGGCGATGTGCAAGATCAGGGACGTCAGCGAGCTGTACGCCCTGGCCGACAAGTGTGCACGCGCTGAGGAGGGGAAGAAACTCCCCGGGGAGGATACAGGAGCAGGGGGATCTGACAGTGAGGATGCCGCCCCGGCAAGGAAAAACCAGCGGCGGAATAACAGGAAGAAGAAGAACAAGGAAGTGCTAGTCGTTGAGCAGTCCGGCAAGGAGGCTGGCGCCAAGAAAGCCCAAGTTGGTAGCTCCGGCAAGGAGACTGCCGCATGCACCAACTGCCAGGCTGTGGCGGCCGCCGACAAGCTGGACGGCGCCGACAAGTAGTACAGCAAGATCCACCGCACCAAGGGTCATGATCTCCAGAACTGCAAGAGAGTCGAGCAGCTCGTTGAGCAGCAAAAGGCTGAGTACGAGCGACGCGACAAGGAAAAGGCCCAAGGAGGTGATGGAGGACCCGGCAAGAAGCGGCCATTCAACGGCCGGGGAGGACGCCGCGGCAAGGCCAAGCAGTGACAAGGAGACAGACCTCCCCGTGGCCGCGACAAGGACGAAGACGACGACGACGATGAAGACATGGACGATGTGGAGAACAGCGAGCGGGAGTTCCAGAAAGCCACAGAGGTTTTGTGCGTTGACGGTGGAGCTTCTCTGCATACTTCTCACCGCCAACTCAAGCAGTGGGTGCGGGAAGTTAATGCAGCAGAACCACCCGTCGAGTCGCGCAAACTTCTGAAGTGGTCCAGCACGCCTATCATCTTTGACATTGAGGACCACCCTGATCGCACGACTGCGGTCGGGTGCTTGCCGATGTTGGTTTCACCAACTATCCGCAACCTCAAGGTCACTAAGATGTTAGTTGACGGCGGGGCCGGCTTGAACCTGAACTCCTCCGCTGTGATCCAGATACTCCAGATCCCTGACAGCGAGCTCGAAGAGACCGGCACGTTCCAAGGAATAAACCCGGGGAGGAGCAAGCCGAAGGGGAAGATCACGCTGCCAGTAACATTTGGCGGCGAGCTGAACTTCAGGACCTAGAGGGTCACTTTTGACGTTGCCGATTTCCCATTGCCTTACAATGGGATACTTGGCCGTCCAGCACTCGCCAAGTTCATGGCAGCCTCTCACTATGCCTACAACATGCTCAAGATGCCAGGCCCGATAAGCGTCATCTCTGTCCCTGGCGACAAGAAGGATGCTCTTATCTGCGCCGACAAGATCTGCCGGGAAGCAGCAGCCGCAACAAATCGACAAACACTTGCCGCTGAAGCTCCCGGGGGGAAGAAGAAGACCACGCCCGGCAAGAGCTCTGGGGCCCACTCCGGCAAGCGCACCTCTTCGGAGTGATGCGCTACCGTTGAGGACGCACCATCGAGCTCCACCGGCAAGTGTAAGAAGACGATGGCAGCTCCGCCAGAGACAAAGAAGGTGTCCGCCAAGGAGGACGACACTGGTGGTACTTTCACCTTTAGTGCCATGCTAGATCCTAAATAGGAAAGCGCGCTCATTGCTTTCCTGTGGGCGAATGTCGACGTGTTTGCATGGCAACTGATACGTCCAAAACGTATCTATAATTTCTGCTTGCTCCATGCCACTTTTGGGTGATATTGCTGTAACACCCCGGACACACCCGCCGGTGGTCGTTAATCCTGGCGGGATCTAGACTGGCCTCACATATCAATACTAGTCTTTTCTGCGCACTTTGTCCTCACTCGTGCGCACCCGGGAGCAACTTCCCGGTCGGTCACCCATCCTGAAACTACTCCAAGCTGAGCACGCTTAACTTTGGAGTTCTATCCGAATGGGCTCCCGGAAAAGAAGGAATTCCTTATTGATATGAGTAGTCTATCATCCCTAATAAGCCAGGCCATCACATACACCCTCACTCAGAGGAACCGACGTCCTCGTCGGGCCACAGGAACGTTCCCTCTTGGCACAACCGTCTGTGCTTCCAGGACAGCACATGTGCCATGCCGTGTGCCACGACGGGTCACAAACGTCATGCACAACATGACTGCAAACTGTCCGCGAACATCCGTGTAACCGCGAGAACCTGGCTCTGATACCAACTTGTAACGCCCCGGACACACCCGCCGGTGGTCGTTACTCCTGGCGGGATCTAGACTGGCCTCACATATCAATACTAGTCTTTTCTGCGCACTTTGTCCTCACTCGTGCGCACCCGGGAGAAACTTCCCGGTCGGTCACCCATCCTGAAACTACTCCAAGCTGAGCACGCTTAACTTTGGAGTTCTATCCGAATGGGCTCCCGGAAAAGAAGGAATTCCTTATTGATATGAGTAGTCTATCATCCCTAATAAGCCGGGCCATCACAATTGCTATGATATTCATACACTTCCATACATTTTTGATCATATTTGGACTAACTTACTAATCCAGTGCACCCCAGTGCCAGTTTCTGTTTTCGGCTGTTTTTGTATTTCAGGTTTTCACGTTTCGAGAACTGCCCAGAAAAATCCAGAAAAATTATATAAAAAATCAGCGATCCGGAAACAACACTGCGTCCGAAGGGCAGCCTGGGGGGGGGGGGGGCACCAGGGCTCCAGGCGCCCTGGCGGCGCGCCCCCCCTGGGCCGCGCCGGGGGGGCGCCTGG
>LR738712.1:39449751-39461247 GCA_902687465.1 Secale cereale
GGGGGGGGCGCCTTGGCCCCCCGAAGCCCGTCCGGTGCCTCCCTTTGGCATATATTTAGAGGGACCTCCGAAACCCTCAGAACAAGAACTCTTTTCGCAATCCCATCTCTGTTCCACCGCCGCTGCCGCTTCCAAGATCGGGAGCACCAGGAGAACTCTTCCCGGCACCCTGCCGGAGGGGAGGATCACCACCGGGAGCTTCTCCACCACCATGGACGCCTCCCGGATGACTCGTGAGTAGTCTCCCTTGGACCATGAGTCCATGACCAGTAGCTATGTGATGTTCTCCTCCCGTTCTTGTGCTTCACTAATTAGTCCTCGTGAGCTGCCCTACATGATCGAGGCACCTATGTAATCCTTATGATGGTGCTATGTTGAGTTTGCTGGGATCCGATGGATTATGAGATTATGTTCAGATTGATCTTGAGTAATATATTTGATTCACCTCTTTTATATTTTTGTTCATAAGTAATTCTTGCATGTTCTCTGTTGTTACTTATTGCTTTGGCCGAGTAGTAGGTAGTGACTCCAAGAGGGAACGTTATGCTCGATTGTGGGTTCATGCCCCTCGATGACTAGCATGAGTGACAGAAACATGAGTCTAGGGGATGTGCTGTTGCCACAAGGGGGAAAACAACGGTGCTTGTGCCCGCGGGTGCAAGGATTGTTTACTTTACGCAAAGTCCTTTTAATGCAGTTGTCTGTTGCATTGAGTTTACACTATGGGTGGGACTCGCAACTTAATACCAGCGAGATGTTCTGGATAGATATCTCAAGGTGGATGATTAGTAGTAGATATTGATGGATTTCGGTCTACTTACTTTGGCGTACCGCCCATGCTTTGAACCTCAACCTTTCTTGCAATGTAGTCAACATTGGTTTGCGTTCGTGGTCCTGTCAATTGCCCAGCTGTAATTTGTTACCTCACATAGCTATTTTATCGTCTTTTGGGAGAGAGACATCACTAGTGAACATCATGAGACTCCGGTCCATATTACCATCATTGATCACATTCGCTATTTATTTCCCGTTATTATTTACTATTGCAAAAACTATCTATCACTACTATTATTGCTTTTAACCCTTTGTGAACTACAAGGCTGGAGGGATTGACAACCTCTCTGTACTCGTTGGGAGCAAAGTTATTTGTATCTGTGTGCAGGTCCACGTTGGTTGCTACTAATCTGGCGCCGTAGCAATTGACACCTACTTGTTGAATCTAGGAGTCTCTGGGGAATCGATCCTTGGCATCTTTGCTAGGGGAAAACACTTCTACAATACTGCATCTTACACCTTCCACTTGGGGTAACCAACGAGGGGTTCGAGGCCCATCAAGGAGTATTTTCTAGCGCCGTTGCCGGGGACTCCACTCTTTAGGATAGGGGAGTTGCATGCTATCTTTTACCTTTGCTTTTTAGTCTTGTTAGTTTACCTTTCATTTTTGCTTTAGTTCCTCTTATCGAAAATCACAAAAATATTTATCTTGCTTGCTTGCTACTATGGGTTCCACCGAGAACACCAAGTTGTGTGACTTCACTAGTAACAACAACGATGACTTTATCAGCACACCTATCACTACACCTGCCACTTCAGCACCTTCATATGAAATTAAACCTGCTTTACTTAACTTAGTCATGAGAGAACAATTCTCCGGTGCTTGAGATGATGCTGCTTTACACTTGAACAACTTTTTTGAACTTTGTGATATGCAAAAGTACCAAGAAATAGATGGTAATATTGTTAAGCTTAAGCTTTTTCCTTTCTCCTTGAGAGGAGGAGCTAAAATTTGGTTTCAGTCTTTGCCTAGAAATAGCATAGATTCATGGGACAAGTGCAAAGATGCTTTTATCGGAAAATACTATCCACCTGCTAAAATTATCCAACTTAGAAGTAACATCATGAATTTTAAACAATTGGATAATGAACACGTTGCCCAAGCTTGGGAACGTATGAAGTCTCTTATCAAGAACTGCCCTACTCACGGTACGACTACTTGGATGGTTATCCAAACTTTTTATGCAGGCTTGAACTTTACCTCGCGGAACTTGTTAGACTCGGCCGCGGGAGGAACTTTTATGTCAACTACACTTGGTGCTGCCATGAAACTTCTCGATGAGATGATGACCAACTATTCCCAATGGCACACCGAACGCGCTCCAACAGGTAGGAAGGTAAACTCTGTCGAGGAGATTTCCTCCCTTAATGAAAAAGTTGACTTGATCATGTCTCTATTTTTGAAGCAATCTACTGTTGATCCTCGTGATGTTCCTTTAAATTCTTTGATTGCTCAAGAACAAGTAGATGTGAACTTTATCTCTAGAAACAATTTTAACAACAATGCTTATAGGAGTAACTTTGGTAACAATTCTAAACCGTTCCCCTCTAACTCTTATGGGAACAACAATGCTTATCCTATTACCAAGAACTCCAATACTGAACTAGAGACCATGCTTAGAGATTTCATCACTACCCACAAAGCCTTTAATAAGAATGTAGAAGAGAAACTACATAAACTAGATGATCTTTCTTTTAAGGTAGACCACTTAGCCAATGAGGTAAAATTGCTAAAAATTGAAACTTCTCCTCTTAAGGAGAGGGAAGTCATCCCTATTAATGCTACTCAAGTACAAATTAATGAAAATATTAGGATGATGGCTAAGCTTAAAGAAAGATGGGCTAGAGAAAGGGAGGAAGAAGAGAATTAAGAGCCTTCCTACCCACCACACTGTTGCTACTATCCAAGTTATTGAGGATGTTCACACTCTTAGCACCCAATGTACTCCTGGTCCCAATGGACCTATTAATGGTGATGCTATGACTATAGAAGCTACCAAACAAGTGAACCTTAAGGACACCGCTACCACTTTACTTGATGCTCGTGACCTTGATTTTGATAATTGCACTCTTACCGAAGTTATTGATTTCCTTCACAAGATGTCTAGAGATCCCCGCACTAGCACGCTTAACCTTGCCTTCACAGAGCATATCACTAACGCTCTCATCAAAGCTAGGGAGGAGAAACTTAGAGTAGAAGCCTCCATACCTAGAAAGCTAGAAGATGGTTGGGATCCTATGATAAAAATTTATTTGAATGACTTCTCTTGTTATGCATTATGTGATTTTGGTGCTAGTACCTCTGTTATGCCCAAAAGGATATATGATATGCTTAAATTGAAACCTTATGATTCTTGTTCTTTTGGTGTTCGTCTCGTTGATTCTTCCATAAAGAAACCTTTGGAGAGGATCGGCGATGTTCTTATTGTTGTCAATGATAATTATGTGCCCGTTGATTTCACTATTATGGATATTGAATGTAATCCTTCTTGTCCAATTATTTTGGGACGTCCCTTTTTGCGCACCGTTGGTGCTGTCACTGACATGAAAGAGGGTAATATAAAATTTCAGTTTCCTCTCAAGAAAGGGATGGAACACTTCCCTCGAAAGAAGATCAAGTTACCTTTTGAGTCCGTTGTACGGGCTAGCTATTCTTTTACTCTTGATAAAACTTGATCTATGCATTATGCCTAGCTTAAAGGCATAAAAGAAAGCGCTTTTGGGACGCAGCCCACATGAATAAATTTTTTGCTTTTGTTGTGTCTTGAAGTTGTTTACTGCTGTAGCATCATCATTGTATCTTTGCTTTTCATATTTGTGCCAAGTATAGCCTCCGATTGCTAGAAAGTTCAAAAGTTGTGAGGTGCTGTCCAGGAAACAGATTATGTCCTTGGATAGAAACATTCGTATAAAATCACCAGATAATCTTTTTGGTCTGAATTTTTTCGACATCGTTCTCTACATAATTGTATTTCGTGCGTCTGTTCTGAGTTTTTTTATTTGAGTTGCAGAAGTATCACAAACAGATCAATTACTGCCTGCTGTTCTGTTTTTCATAGATTCTGTCCTGTTTTGCCTTACCTTCACTTTGCAAATTAAGAACTTGCTTTTTCTTTGCAAAAACCTTTTGGCAATCTTGAGAAACAGTAGAACTTCAAGAATATCCTTATTTCCAGCAAGGTATAATTATTTTATTAAGGGTACTAACCTCGCTAATCAGATTATGATGAGTTGTGTATGAAGGGAGTTTTCAAGTGTGCGAGGGAAGATGATAAAAAGATTCAGGAGTGTCAAGCGCTCAAGCTTGGGGATGCCCCCGTGCACCCCCAAGAAATATTCAAGGAGACTCAAGCGTCTAAGCTTGGGGATGCCCCCGTGCATCCCCTTCTCCATCAACACTATCAGTTCGTCTTTCGTTTCGCTATATTTTTATCACTTCATGTGTTATGTGTTATGCTTGGATCGTCTTGCTTTTAGTTTTTCATAACGAGTCGGAACCCAGCATTCCTTTATGTGGGAGAGAAACACGCTCCACTTCTACCTAGAACATAACATAGAATTTTCATGTCTATCTATGCTGTGTGTGTTCTTTGTCTTTTAATAGCTACTATCGTGCTCTGCTCTTAGTATTCATGCTTATCTTTTCAAGAGCTTTTATTTAGTTGGTTGCTTGAACTCTCTTTAATTACCATGCTCACCTTATTAAGAGAGTTTGCTTCCGTTGCATTGGTTAATGTGTCTATGATAAGGATGCTACTTTCATGATGGTGCTTAGTAGTTCAGGTTTTCTTTTGGTTAATCTCAAATAGCTGGGGGGTTCCCAATGTGTTATTGGAGTACCAACTTGGTTTGTTTGCCTATGATATGGTATGGTTTAGTAATATCTTCCTTCGAGAATTTATTTTGATTGACTTTGCGTATGCTCACGCATATTCAAGACTATAAAGAAAGTCTGTCAAGCCTTGATGATTTTTTATTTCTGAGTAGCAATATAACTACCATGCCTGATTCAATATTGCTTTGTCGCTCTGCATGATTATGACCGTCATTGTTCTCTTAGTTGGTCGCTCCCAGTCTTTTGCTAACCCCCACCTGTACTAAGCAAACTAACCATGCAATACATAACTCATGGGAAAGTAGCCAAAAAACTATTGTGGTAAAGAATATGTTGCTTATGTATCTTATTTCTTACAAGTTGCTTGCTGAGCGGTAACCATGTTTCTGGGGACGCCATCAACTGTCACACTTTTGTTGAATATCATGTGAGTTGCTATGCATGTTCGTCTTGTCTGAAGTAAGGGTGATTTGCCGTGGGTTGAATTAATATGCATATTGTTAGAGAAGAACATTGGGCCGCCAACCAAAGCCATGCATCATGGTGGAAGTTTTAGCTTGGACATTAATCCTCAATCTCTCATGAGAATATGCTTATGCATTAAAGAGGAGTCCATCATCTATTTTCTATGTTGTCCCGGTATGATGTCCTCAAGTTGAGATCTATCAAAAACGAGAAATCAAATGCGATCTATCTCCTTGGACCTTTGTACAGGTGGCATAGAGGTACCCCTTTGTGACACTTGGTTAAAACATATGCAATGCAATGATAACCCATGGGGATCCGAGCTAATTAGGACAAGGAGCTAGCACTATTGGTATTCGATGCATGAGGCTTGCAACTTATAGGATGTTTTATACATGACACATATGAAGTACTACTACCGTTGACACAATTGCTTCCATGTTTTCAAAATAAAAAGCCCTAGCACTTAACCTTTCTTTTACCTTTATGTTGAAGCACCAACTACTGAGATCATGATTGTCATTCTGAGTGTAATGTGCATTGTCCCAAAGTAGCATTGTCTTTTGCATGATTGTGATATCGTTTATTCTAAAATGATTGTATCTAGTCATCACTTAAACCTTGAAGGTGCCCTTGCATTTATGTTTTGCATCACTAAAAGGGGCAAGCTAGATATCACTTTATCATATTTGCATATCATGGTCATTGCAAATCTTTTTGATGTTTCAGTTTCATGTTGTAAAACTTTCAGTCATTTGTGATTTTCTCTTAAGACAACTAAATTACTATAGAATCATTGTCTCAGTAAGCTTTTGTCATATGACTATGAGAAATTCCTATATGGTTAATAGCATGTCACCACAGAAATTATTCTTGTTATCATTTACCTACTCGAGGACAAGCAGGAATTAAGCTTGGGGATGTTGATACGTCCAAAACGTATCTATAATTTCTGCTTGCTCCATGCCACTTTTGGGTGATATTGCTATGATATTCATACACTTCCATACACTTTTGATCATATTTGGACTAACTTACTAATCCAGTGCACCCCAGTGCCAGTTTCTGTTTTCGGCTGTTTTTGTATTTCAGGTTTTCACGTTTCGAGAACTGCCCAGAAAAATTATATAAAAAATCAGCGATCCGGAAACAACACTGCGTTCGAAGGGCAGCCTGGGGGGGGGGGGGGCACAGGGGCTCCAGGCGCCCTGTGGGCGCGCCCCCCCTGGGCCGCGCCGGGGGGGCGCCTGGGCCCCCCGAAGCCCGTCCGGTTCCCCCCTTTGGCATATATTTAGAGGGACCTCCGAAACCCTCAGAACAGGAACTCTTTTCGCGATCCCATCTCTGTTCCGCCGCCGCCGCCGCTTCCAAGATCGGGAGCACTAGGAGAACTCTTCCCGGCACCCTGCCGGAGGGGAGGATCACCACCGGGAGCTTCTCCACCACCATGGACGCCTCCCGGATGACTCGTGAGTAGTCTCCCTTGGACCATGAGTCCATGACCAGTAGCTATGTGATGTTCTCCTCCCGTTCTTGTGCTTCACTAATTAGTCCTCGTGAGCTGCCCTACATGATCGAGGCACCTATGTAATCCTTATGCTGTTGCTATGTTGAGTTTGCTGGGATCCGATGGATTATGAGATTATGTTCAGATTGATCTTGAGTAATATATTTGATTCACCTCTTTTATATTTTTGTTCATAAGTAATTCTTGCATGTTCTCCGTTGTTACTTATTGCTTTGGCCGAGTAGTAGGTAGTGACTCCAAGAGGGAACATTATGCTCGATTGTGGGTTCATGCCCCTCGATGACTAGCTTGAGTGACAGAAACATGAGTCTAGGGGATGTGCTGTTGCCACAAGGGGGAAAACAACGGTGCTTGTGCCCGCGGGTGCAAGGATTGTTTACTTTACGCAAAGTTCTTTTAATGCAGTTGTCTGTTGCATTGAGTTTACACTATGGGTGGGACTCGCAACTTAATACCAGCGAGATGTTCTGGATAGATATCTCAAGGTGGATGATTAGTAGTAGATATTGATGGATTTCGGTCTACTTACTTTGGCGTACCACCCATGCTTTGAACCTCAACCTTTCTTGCAATGTAGTCAGCATTGGTTTGCGTTTGTGGTCCTGCCAATTGCCCATCTGTAATTTGTTACCTCACATAGCTGTTTTATCGTCTTTTGGGAGAGAGACATCACTAGTGAACATCATGAGACTCCGGTCCATATTACCATCATTGATCACATCCGCTATTTATTTCCCGTTATTATTTACTATTGCAAAAACTATCTATCACTACTATTATTGCTTTTAACCCTTTGTGAACTACAAGGCCGGAGGGATTGACAACCTCTCTGTACTCGTTGGGAGCAAAGTTATTTGTATCTGTGTGCAGGTCCATGTTGGTTGCTACTAATCTGGCACCGTAGCAATTGACACCTACTTGTTGAATCTAGGAGTATCTGGGGAATCGATCCTTGGCATCTTTGTTAGGGGAAAACACTTCTACAATACTGCATCTTACACCTTCCACTTGGGGTAACCAACGAGGGGTTCGAGGCCTATCAGCAACCGTCTGACATCCCCGGTGTTCCCAGGAAAGTAATTGAGCGCAAGCTTGCCGTTTGTCCTCACGCGCGGCCCGTCAAGCAGAAGGTCAGAAAACAAGCAGTGGAGCGCCAAGAATTCATTGCAGAAGAAATCAAGAAGTTGGAAGCAGCAGGCCTTGTCAGAGGAGTGCTCCATCCTACGTGGTTGGCCAATCCTGTAGTCGTGCGCAAGGCAAACGGGAAATGGAGGCTTTGTATTGACTTCACCGGTGTGAATAAAGCTTGTCCCAAAGATCCATTTCCCTTGCCGCGCATTGACCAGATTGTTGACTCCACGGCCGGATGTGACCCGCTTTCATTTCTTGACGCATACTCAGGATACCATTAGATCTTCATGGCAGAAGAAGATGAGGAGAATACCGCATTCATTACTCCATGTGGTACTTACTGCTTCATACGCATGCCTTTCGGATTGAAGAATGCCGGTTCAATGTTTGCAAGGGTGGTCCATACAGCTTTTGAGCCACAAATTCACAGAAATGTAGAAGCATACATGGATGACATAGTGGTCAAGAGCAAGGACAGGGCAACCCTGGTTCAAGATTTAGAAGAGACCTTTGCAAATCTGCGCAAGATCCAGCTCAAGCTCAACCCTGAGAAGTGTGTGTTTGGAGTCCCTTCCGACAAGCTTCTCGGGTTCTTCGTGTCTCAGAGGGGGATTGAAGCCAACCCCGACAAGATCAAGGCCATCGAGCAGATTGAAGCACCCAAGCGCGTCAAGGATGTGCGAAGACTTGCCGGTTGCGTGGCTGCTCTCAGCAGGTTTATCTCTAAGTCAGCTGAGCGCGCCCTACCATTTTTCAAAATTTTGAAAAAGGCAGGTCCAATGAAATGGACTCCAGAAGCGGAGGCTGCGCTGCAAGACTTGACGAAGTATCTGTCCTCCACTCCAATACTTGTCGCACCTAAGCCACAAGAGAAGTTGCTGATGTATCTAGCGGCAACCAATCAAGTGGTTAGTGCTGCATTAGTAGCGGAGAGGGAGGCAGACGAAGAGCCAGCGACCGCGGCAAGCACATCCAGCGACAAGCAGGAGGCTTCTCCGGCAAGCTCTGGTCCCGACAAGGATGGATCTGCGCAGATGCAAGAGGAGATGCGGAAGAAGATGGTGCAGCACCCAGTTTACTTTGTCAGCTCCCTTCTGCAGGGGGCTAGGTCAAGGTACTCTGGAGTGCAGAAGTTGCTTTTCGGCCTTCTCATGGCCTCGAGAAAGCTGCGCCATTACTTCCAAGCACATGAGATAACAGTTGTCACTCGCTTTCCGCTGAAGAGGATACTGTAGAATCCAGAAGCAATAGGCAGGATTGTCGAGTGGGCACTGGAACTGTCAAGCTTTGGACTCAAGTTTGAAAGCACTTCAACTATCCAGAGCAGAGGATTGGCAGAATTCATAGCAGAGTGGACGCCAACGCCAGATGAAGAAATTCCAGAAACGAGCATCCCCGTCAAGGAAGCAAGCAAAGAGTGGCTGATGTACTTTGATGGTGCCTTCTCGCTGCAAGGCGCCGGTGCCGGCGTGCTGCTTGTCGCACCCACCAGAGAGCACCTCAAGTACGTAGTCCAAATGCACTTTCCCAAGGAGCAAGCGACAAACAATACTGCAGAGTATGAGGGTTTGCTTGCCGGTCTCAGGATCGCGGCAGACCTTGGGATCAAGAAGCTTATTGTCAGGGGTGACTCACAGTTGGTTGTCCGCCAAGTAAACAAGAATTACCAGAGACCGTTGATGGAAGCTTACGTCGATGAAGTGGGAAAGCTTGAAGAACACTTTGACGGCCTACAAATGGAGCATGTACCAAGAGCTCAGAACGACATCGCCGACAACCTGTCAAAGTGTGCCGCACTTAAGTTACCTGTGGAACCAGGGATCTTTGTGCTCAAGCTGACTCAACCATCCGTAACACCATCAACTTTACAGAGCAAGAAGAGGAAGTTGATCGATGGTGACTATTTTCCGGCAAAGCTTCCCGAAGCGCCGCCAAGAATGTCCCCAAGATCAACGCCAAGAATGCTGAGGAGCAGTCCGCTCCGGCGAGCCCTAGGGCTTGTTCCGTTGAAGCGAACGCTCCCGACAAGTTTTGCCCCGGCAAGCTTGCCGGGGAACATCAAGCTCCGGCTGAGACACAGGTTCTCGCCGTGGAAGCGGATGTTCCCGCAGCAGCAGATATGCCTTTAGTCCTTGTTGTCGAGCCACAAGCTCCAGCATGGGCGCAACAGATTGTCCGTTTCCTTCAGACAGGAGAACTTCCCGAAGATCAAGAAGAAGCAGAAAGAGTAGCCCGGCAGTCAAGTATGTACCAGTCTGTCGATAACACACTGTACAGAAGAAGACTCAACGGTGTGAAATTAAAGTGTATTCCCTGGGAAGATGGACATAAGCTGTTGGCAGAGATACACGGAGGCATATGTGGTCACCACATTGGCGCAAGAGCACTTGCCGGCAAAGCATTCCGGCAAGGGTTCTTTTGGCCAGAAGCCCTCCCGGATGCAACTGCACAAGTAACCAAGTGTGAAGCGTGCCAGTTCCATTCCAAGCAGATACACTAGCCAGCTCAAGCTCTCCAGACGATCCCTTTATCCTGGCCATTTTCGGTCTGGGGGCTCGACATCCTCGGCCCTTTTCCCCGCGCAGCCGGGGGCTTTGAGTACTTGTACGTCGCAATCGACAAGTTCACAAAGTGGCCGGAAGTGGAACCAGTGAGGAAGGTGACAGCACATTCAGCAGTCAAGTTCTTCAGGTCGATTGTTTGCCGTTTCGGGATCCCTAACAGGATCATCACCGACAACGATACACAATTCACGAGCCGCACCTTCATGCAATACGTCCAAGATCTTGGCGCCGAGGTCTGCTTCACTTCTGTTGCTCACCCGAGAAGCAACGGTCAAGCGGAGAGGGCAAATGCTGAAGTGCTGCGTGGCCTCAAGACCAGAACTTTCGACAGGCTGCACAAGTGTGGAAGAAACTGGATCGAGGAGCTGCCGGCGGCTCTTTGGTCGATCAAGACGACACCAAATCGAGCCACCGGACAGACACCTTTCGCTCTAGTCTATGGAGCAGAGGCAGTTCTCCCCACGGAACTCGTATACGGGTCGCCTCGAGTGCTCGCTTATGATGAGCTCGAGCAAGAGCAGCTGCGACAAGATGACGCGCTGCTCCTTGAGGAAGACCGTCTTCAGGCTGCTGTACGAGCTGCTCGTTACCAGCAAGCTTTGCGCCGCTACCATAGCCGCAAAGTTAACGCCAGAAGTCTCGAGGAAGGCGACCTTGTTCTTCGGCGCGTCCAGTCCGCCAAGAATTCCAACAAGTTGACGCCGAAGTGGGAAGGCCCTTATCGGGTGAAACGAGTCACTAGGCCCGGCGCTGTCCGCCTTGAGACCGAAGATGGCTTTCCGGTGAGGAACTCCTGGAACATCGAACATCTTCGTAAGTTTTACCCATAAGGTGCAGTTGCCGTGATCCGCTCCGGCAACCACCTTTTGTACAAGTCTTGCCGCTGTTGCATGTAATCCTTTGTACAAAGCCGGGCGCAGACCCCGTGCATCAGTAAAGCTTATGTGCCCCGCACGTCTTGTCATTTCATGCTTTCTATTTTCTTGCATGTATTATCTGACACTTTGTGCAGCACCTAACCCCGGTAAGCAATAACAAGCCGTGAGGCTCCATATATGTATTTTGTCTTCTTTGTTTTTTCGCAAGGAAAGGAAGGCTCCCTCGCGCACAAGTTTGCCGCGGGGGGGGGGGGGGGGGGG
>LR738712.1:39465893-39526905 GCA_902687465.1 Secale cereale
GGTAGATCTTCACGAAGTAGGCGATCTCCTTGCCCTTACAAACTTCTTGGTTCAACTCCACATCTCAAAGACGGAGGCTCCCAAGCGACACCTAACCAATCTAGGAGGCACCACCCTCCAAAAGGTAAAAGATGTTGTTGATGATGATGAACTCCTTGCTCTTGTGCTTCAAATGATAATCTCCCCAACACTCAACTCTCCTCACTGATATGGCTGTGGTGGAAGAAAGGATTGAGTGGAAAGCAACTTGGGAAGGCTAGAAATCAAGTTTCATATGGTAGGAATGGAATGGCTTGATCTCAACACAAGGGTAGGTGGTTCTCTTCTCAGAAAGTGTATGGTAGGAGTGGTAGACTTTCTGATGGCTCTCCTCACGAATGAAGAGGGGGTGGAGGGGTATATATAGCCTCCACACAAAATCCAACCGTTACACACATATTTGAGCCATCTCGGTGAGACCAAAGTGAAAACTCGGTCAGACCGAAAGTTCAAATATAGTGAACGTTGGGATTTTCGGTGGGACCGAAAATACCATCTCGGTGAGACCGAAAGTGTAAATGATATGAACGTTGGAGTTTTCGGTGGGACCGAGAAAGAAAACTCGGTTAGACCGATTTGAGAAAAGACAGGAACATGCCAGAATCGGTGGGACCGGAAATGCAATATCGGTGAGACCGATTTGAGCCAAGACAGAAGCTTGTCAATCTCGGTAAGACCAATAATGCAAACTCGGTTATTCCGATATGATGTCAGATGGTTACAGAAGGTTGGCAGTCCACATTTCGGTGAGACCGATCTCAAACTCGGAATGACCGATTTTTCTAGGGTTTGGAATATGGCTGAAGTGGTTCATCTCGGTGGGACTGAGTTGGAAGAATCGGTTTGTCCGAGATTACTTATGAGTGTGTATAGAAGTGAAAGGTGCTGATAGTTGAAGGAGCTAAATCACTAAGCACTTGAGCAACCAGATCATCAACACAACCTCATCCCCTTTTAATAGTATTGGCTTTTCCTATGGACTCAATGTGATCTTTGATCACTAAACCAAAAATGGAGTCTTGAGCTTTTGCCAATGCTTGCCTTAGCATTTGAGGGGTCCACTTCTTCAGTCATCTTGCCATACCAATGTGATTGAATTTCCTGAAACATACTTGATAAAAGTATTAGTCCAACCACAAAGTATGTTGTCATTAATTACCAAAACCACCCAGGGAGCAAATGTGCTTTCACTCCTGTCGGTGTACTAAAGTAGGGGTACGTTAGTATCCCGAACTTGTGCACGGGCAGTTGCAGCGTCCCGCAGCAAGGCTTGCCGGGCGACCGCCAAGATCCTCCGTGGTTCCCTTGGAGCCATTCAAGAACAAAGTATCCAAGTCAAGGAGACAAGGCCCCGGCAAGAGAAGCTTGCCGGGAAGGCCACTCAAGGCACAAGGCCCCGACAAGAGGAGCTTGCCGGGAAGACCAACCAAGGCATTTCAAGAAACTTGCCGCGACGCGCCACGCGTCCCGGCAAGGCCCGGTGAGCGACAAGCTCCCGGAAGCGACAAGATAGCGACCGCGGCAAGGCGCTTGCCGCGGCAAGCTTCCACTCAGTACCCGCGCTCCAGCGCATCCACCCACGTGTCGCTCTGGGACCATCCCAGGCGCACGTGGCGGAAGGCTGTGCAGCCAGGGGTACACGGTGGTAATACATCCAAAACGTATCTATAATTTCTGCTTGCTCCATGCCACTTTTGGGTGATATTGCTATGATATTCATACACTTCCATACACTTTTGATCATATTTGGACTAACTTACTAATCCAGTGCACCCCAGTGCCAGTTTCTGTTTTCGGCTGTTTTTGTATTTCAGGTTTTCACGTTTCGAGAACTGCCCAGAAAAATCCAGAAAAATTATATAAAAAATCAGCGATCCGGAAACAACACTGCGTCCGAAGGGCAGCCTGGGGGGGGGGGGGCACCAGGGCTCCAGGCGCCCTGGCGGCGCGCCCCCCTGGGCCGCGCCGGGGGGCGCCTGGGCCCCCCGAAGCCCGTCCGGTGCCCCCCTTTGGCATATATTTAGAGGGACCTACGAAACCCTCAGAACAGGAACTCTTTTCGCGATCCCATCTCTGTTCCGCCGCCGCCGCTTCCAAGATCGGGAGCACCAGGAGAACTCTTCCCGGCACCCTGTCGGAGGGGAGGATCACCACCGGGAGCTTCTCCACCACCATGGACGCCTCCCGGATGACTCGTGAGTAGTCTCCTTGGACCATGAGTCCATGACCAGTAGCTATGTGATGTTCTCCTCCCGTTCTTGTGCTTCACTAATTAGTCCTCGTGAGCTGCCCTACATGATCGAGGCACCTATGTAATCCTTATGCTGTTGCTATGTTGAGTTTGCTGGGATCCGATGGATTATGAGATTATGTTCAGATTGATCTTGAGTAATATATTTGATTCACCTCTTTTATATTTTAGTTCATAAGTAATTCTTGCATGTTCTCCGTTGTTACTTATTGCTTTGGCCGAGTAGTAGGTAGTGACTCCGAGAGGGAACATTATGCTTGATTGTGGGTTCATGCCCCTCGATGACTAGCTTGAGTGACAGAAACATGAGTCTAGGGGATGTGATGTTGCCACAAGGGGGAAAACAACGGTGCTTGTGCCCGCGGGTGCAAGGATTGTTTACTTTACGCAAAGTTCTTTTAATGCAGTTGTCTGTTGCATTGAGTTTACACTATGGGTGGGACTCACAACTTAATACCAGCGAGATGTTCTGGATAGATATCTCAAGGTGGATGATTAGTAGTAGATATTGATGGATTTCGGTCTACTTACTTTGGCGTACCGCCCATGCTTTGAACCTCAACCTTTCTTGCAATGTAGTCAGCATTGGTTTGCGTTCGTGGTCCTGTCAATTGCCCAGCTGTAATTTGTTACCTCACATAGCTGTTTTACCGTCTTTTGGGAGAGAGACATCACTAGTGAACATCATGAGACTCCGGTCCATATTACCATCATTGATCACATCCACTATTTACTTTCCGTTATTACTTACTATTGCAAAACTATCTATCACTACTATCATTGCTTTTAACTGTTTGTGAACTACAAGGCCGGAGGGATTGACAACCTCTCTGTACTCGTTGGGAGCAAAGTTATTTGTATCTGTGTGCAGGTCCACGTTGATTGCTACTAATCTGGCGCTGTAGCAATTGACACCTACTTGTTGAACCTAGGAGTCTCTGGGGAATCGATCCTTGGCATCTTTGCTAGGGGAAAACACTTCTACTTACTACATCTTACACCTTCCACTTGGGGTAACCAACGAGGGGTTCGAGGCCCATCAAGGAGTATTTTCTGGCGCCGTTGCCGGGGACTCCACTCTCCAGGATAGGGGAGTTGCATGCTATCTTTTACCTTTGCTTTTTAGTCTTGTTAGTTTACCTTTCATTTTTGCTTTAGTTCCTTTTATCAAAAATCACAAAAAAATATATTTGTCTTTTTTATTAGTAGTCCTTTCTGTTTAGCCAAACTTGTTAGGATTTGGTGCTATGAGGGAATCAGAAGTTTTAGATTTCCATCAAAGGGATGGAGAAAATATGAAGAAGGCATGGGACAGAATTTCTGATGCACATAGGAGAATTATGCCTTGGATACCTATAAAAATTGTGCTTAGGAATTTTTACCATGGTCTTTTTAAATGGTGGAAACACTCCCTTGACATTATAGCTGAGGGAGATTTCTTAGAATGTGATGAAGCTAGAGCTCTTGAGATTATACATGGTCTATCTAGTTACTTTGTTTATGATCATAACTTTAATACTATCATAGATAGACTTGCTACTATTGAGAAAAGAATGGATGCTCTAGACTTAATGAAGGTAGAGAAACCCAAACCCAATAAGAGAGATATTTTGGAAATAGATAATGACTGGGAACCTCTTGTTAGGATTAGCATCTCTAATCAAGACTTCCTCGCTTATTGTGATATTGGATCTATGGTTTCTACTATGCCAAAAATTGTTCATGATTCTTTAAAATTTAACATGGATAGATTACCATCTTATCATGAACACACTAATGGAGATATTTCTGAAATCCAGGGAAAAATAAAAGACGTACCAGTTAAATTCCTTAAAGGGATTGCAATGATTGATTTCTTCATCGTGGAGCCAAACCAAGGAAATATAGTGCTTGGAAGGGACTTCCTCCGAGCAGTTAAAGGCTTCATCGATATAGGTAAGGGACAAATCCACTTATGCGGGAAGGCAAAAGGTGTGTACCCCTTTCCTAGAAGGAACAAGAATGACCTTATTGAGGAACCATTTGAGACAATTTATAACTCCGATTATTATGATGATTATTGATTCCTCTATGCATTATGCCTAGCTTAAAGGCATAAAAGAAAGCGCTTTTGGGAGGCAGCCCACATGAATAATTTTTTTGCTTTTGTTGTGTCTTGATGTTGTTTACTGCTGTAGCATCATCATTGTATCTTTGCTTTTCATATTTGTGCCAAGTATAGCATCCGATTGCTAGAAAGTTCAAAAGTTGTGAGGTGCTGTCCAGGAAACAGATTCTGTCCTTGGATAGAAAAATTCGTATAAAATCACCAGATCATCTTTTTGGTCTGAATGTTCTCGACAGCGTTCTCTATATAATTGTCTTTTGTGCCTCAGTTCTGAGTTTTTTGATTTGAGTTGCAGAAGTATCCCGAACAGATCAATTACTGCCTGCTGTTCTGTTTTTCACCGATTCTGTCCTGTTTTGCCTTTCCCTCACTTTGCAAATCAGGAACTTGCTTTTTCTTTGCAAAAACCTTTTGGCAATCTTGAGAAACAGTAGAACTTCAAGAATATCCTTATTTCCAGCAAGGTATAATTATTTTATTAAGGGTACTAACCTCGCTAATCAGATTATGATGAGTGATGTATGAAGGGAGTTTTCAAGTGTGCGAGGGAAGATGATAAAAAGATTCAGGAGTGTCAAGCGCTCAAGCTTGGGGATGCCCCCGTGCACCCCCAAGAAATATTCAAGGAGACTCAAGCGTCTAAGCTTGGGGATGCCCCCGTGCATCCCATTCTCCATCAACATTATCAGTTCGTCTTTCGTTTCGCTATATTTTTATCACTTCATGTGTTATGTGCTATGCTTGGAGCGTCTTGCTTTTAGTTTTCTTTTTAGTTTTTCATAACAAGTCGGAACTCAGCATTCCTTTATGTGGGAGAGAAACACGCTCCAATTATACCTAGAACATAACATAGAATTTTCATGTCTATCTATGCTGTGTGTGTTCTTTGTCTATTAATAGCTACTATCGTGCTCTGCTCTTAGTATTCATGCTTATCTTTTCAAGAGCTTTTATTTAGTTGGTTGCTTGAACTCTCTTTAATTACTATGCTCACCTTATTAAGAGAGTTTGCTTCCGTTGCATTGGTTAAAGTGTCTATGATAAAGATGCCACTTTCATGATGGTGCTTAGTAGTTCAGGTTTTCTTATGCTTAATCTCAAATAGCTGGGGGGTTCCCAATGTGTTATTGGAGTACCAACTTGGTTTGTTTGCCTATGATGTGGTATGGTTTAGTAATATCTTCCTTCGAGAATTTATTTTGATTGACTTGGCGTATGCTCACACATATTCAAGACTGTAAAGAAAGTCTGTCAAGCCTTGATGATCTTTTGTTTCTAAGTAGCGATATAACTACCATGCCTGATTCAATATTGCTTTGTCGCTCTGCATGATTATGACCGTCATTGCTCTCTTAGTTGGTCGCTCCCAGTCTTTTGCTAACCTCCACCTGTTCTAAGCAAACTAACCATGCAATACATAGCTCATGGGAAAGTAGCTCTAAAAACTATTGTGGTAAAGAATATGTTGCCTATGTATCTTATTTCTTATGAGTTGCTTGCTGAGCGGTAACCATGTTTCTGGGGACGCCATCAACTGTCACACTTTTGTTGAATATCATGTGAGTTGCTATGCATGTTCGTCTTGTCTGAAGTAAGGGTGATTTACCGTGGGTTGAATGAATATGCATATTGTTAGAGAAGAACATTGGGCCGCCAACCAAAGCCATGCATCATGGTGGAAGTTTTAGCTTGGACCTTAATCCTCAATCTCTCATGAGAATATGCTTATGCATTAAAGAGGAGTCCATCATCTATTTTCTATGTTGTCCCGGTATGGATGTCCTCAAGTTGAGATCTATCAAAAACGAGAAATCAAATGCGATCTATCTCCTTGGACCTTTTTACAGGTGGCATAGAGGTACCCCTTTGTGACACTTGGTTAAAACATATGTAATGCAATGATAACCCATGGGAATCCGAGCTAATTAGGACAAGGAGCGAGCACTATTAGTATTCGATGCATGAGGCTTGCAACTTATAGGATGTTTTATGCATGACACATATGAAGTACTACTACCGTTGACACAATTGCTTCCATGTTTTCAAAATAAAAAGCTTTAGCACTTAACCTTTCTTTTACCTTTATGTTGAAGCACCAACTACTGAGAGCATGATTGTCATTCTGAGTGTAATGTGCATTGTCCCAAAGTAGCATTGTCTTTTGCATGATTGTGATATCGTTTATTCTGAAATGATTGTATCTAGTCATCACTTATACCTTGAAGGTGCCCCTGCATTTATGTTTTGCATCACTAAAGGGGGCAAGCTAGATATCACTTTATCATATTTGCACATCATGTTCATTGCAAATCTTTTTGATGTTTCAGTTTCATGTTGTAAAACTTTCAGTCATTTGTGATTTTCTCTTGAGGCAACTTAATTACTTTAGAATCATTGTCTCAGTAAGCTTTTGTCATATGACTATGAGAAAGTCCTATATGGTTAATAGCATGTCACCACAGAAATTATTCTTGTTATCATTTACCTACTCGAGGACGAGCAGGAATTAAGCTTGGGGATGTTGATACGTCCAAAACGTATCTATAATTTCTGCTTGCTCCATGCCACTTTTGGGTGATATTGCTATGATATTCATACACTTCCATACACTTTTGATCATATTTGGACTAACTTACTAATCCAGTGCACCCCAGTGCCAGTTTCTGTTTTCGGCTGTTTTTGTATTTCAGGTTTTCACGTTTCGAGAACTGCCCAGAAAAATCCAGAAAAATTATATAAAAAATCAGCGATCCGGAAACAACACTGCGTCCGAAGGGCAGCCTGGGGGGGCCACCAGGGCTCCAAGCGCCCTGGCGGCGCGCCCCACCTAGGCCGCGCCGGGGGGGCGCCTGGGCCCCCCGAAGCCCGTCCGGTGCCCCCTTTGGCATATATTTAGAGGGACCTCCGAAACCCTCAGAACAGGAACTCTTTTCGCGATCCCATCTCTGTTCCGCCGCCGCCGCCGCTTCCAAGATCGGGAGCACCAGGAGAACTCTTCCCGGCACCCTGCCGGAGGGGAGGATCACCACCGGGAGCTTCTCCGCCACCATGGACGCCTCCCGGATGACTCATGAGTAGTCTCCCTTGGACCATGAGTCCATGACCAGTAGCTATGTGATGTTCTCCTCCCGTTCTTGTGCTTCACTAATTTGTCCTCGTGAGCTGCCCTACATGATCGAGGCACCTATGTAATCCTTATGCTGTTGCTATGTTGAGTTTGCTGGGATCCGATGGATTATGAGATTATGTTCAGATTGATCTTGAGTAATATATTTGATTCACCTCTTTTATATTTTAGTTCATAAGTAATTCTTGCATGTTCTCCGTTGTTACTTATTGCTTTGGCCGAGTAGTTGGTAGTGACTCCAAGAGGGAACGTTATGCTTGATTGTGGGTTCATGCCCCTCGATGACTAGATTGAGTGACAGAAACATGAGTCTAGGGGATGTGTTGTTGCCACAAGGGGAAAAACAACGGTGCTTGTGCCCGCGGGTGCAAGGATTGTTTACTTTACGCAATGTTCTTTTAATGCAGTTGTCTGTTGCATTGAGTTTACACTATGGGTGGGACTCGCTACTTAATACCAGCGAGATGTTCTGCATAGATATCTCAAGGTGGATGATTAGTAGTAGATATTGATGGATTTCGGTCTACTTTCTTTGGCGTACCGCCCATGCTTTGAACCTCAACCTTTCTTGCAATGTAGTCAGCATTGGTTTGCGTTCGTGGTCCTGTCAATTGCCCAGCTGTAATTTGTTACCTCACATAGCTGTTTTATCATCTTTTGGGAGAGAGACATCACTAGTGAACATCATGAGACTCCGGTCCATATTACCATCATTGATCACATCCACTATTTACTTTCTGTTATTACTTACTATTGCAAAAACTATCTATCACTACTATCATTGCTTTTAACCCTTTGTGAACTACAAGGCCGGAGGGATTGACAACCTCTCTGTACTCGTTGGAGCAAAGTTATTTGTATCTGTGTGCAGGTCCACATTGATTGCTACTAATCTGGCGCCGTAGCAATTGACACCTACTTGTTGAACCCAGGAGTCTCTGGGGAATCGATCCTTGGCATCTTTGCTAGGGGAAAACACTTCTACTTACTGCATCTTACACCTTCCATTTGGGGTAACCAACGAGGGGTTCGAGGCCCATCAGGTGGCAAGCAGCGATGACAAGGCTACCGTCGTGGCGAACGGTGGCGCCCTTGATGGCCACTTTTTGCACTGTTTAGGCGACGGCGACGGGCATTTAATGTCCTTGTCCCCTGCCGTCAGGGTTAGGTATCGAACACTGTTCCAACTACCACCATTTTTACATTTTTACCCTCAACTGTGTTGCCACCTGTCGGTGACCCCTTGAGCCTATAAAAGGAGGCCCATGCGCAACGTAGAGGGGGGTTCAAACATTCTCACGCTCGGTCTCGTTAGCTGCTAGAGGGTATTGTAGCTCTCAGCGCTCCCGTGCAAGAACTCAATACAAACCGAAGCAGGAGTAGGGTTTTACGCATCCGTGCGGCCTGAACCTGGGTAAACTGCTCGTGTGCCTCGCCTCGATCTGCTCTTCGCGCGATCTCCGCCCCCTGCCGTACCGAAAAGGGGCTCCGTCCCCATAGGTGTTCGTGGGTGGATCAGTTTCCCCGACATGTATCTCTATCAAAAGGTGTGTCCAGCAAGGATGATTGTGGTAAACTAAAAAGCAAAGACTCAAATCATACATGACGCTCCAAGCAAAACACATATCATGTGGAATAAAAATATAGTCTCAAGTAAAGTTACCGATAGATGAAGACGAATGAGGGGATGCCTTCCCGGGGCATCCCCAAGCTTAGGATTTTGGTTGTCCTTGAATTTTACCTTGGGGTGCCTTGGGCATCCCCAAGCTTAGGCTCTTGCCACTCTTTGTTCCATAGTCCATCAAATCCTTACCCAAAACTTGAAAACATCACAACACAAAACTTAGCCAAAAATCTCGTGAGCTCCGTTAGTATAAGAAAACAAACCACTACTCAAAGGTGCTGCAATGAACTCATTCTTTGTTTATATTGGTGTTAAACCTACTGTATTCCAACTTGTGTATGATTCATACCCCTCGATACTACTCATAGATTCATCAAAATAAGCAAACAACACACAAAAAACAGAATCTGTCAAAAACAGAACAGTCTGTAGCAATCTGTAACTTTCGAATACTTATGTAACTCTAAAAAAATTGATAAATTGGTGGACGTGAGTAATTCGTCTATTAATCATCTGCAAAAAGAATCTACTAAAAAGCACTCTCCAGTAAAAATGGTAGCTATTCTCGTGAGTGCTAAAGTTTCTGTTTTTTACAGCATGATCGCATAAACTTCACACAAGTCTTCCCAAAGGTTCTACTTGGCACAAACACTAATTAAAACACAAAACCACATCTAAACAGAAGCTAGATGCAATATTTATTCCTAAACAGAAGCAAAAACAAAGATAGTAAAATTGGGTTGCCTCCCAACAAGCGCTATCGTTTAACGCCCCTAGCTAGGCACGATACAAGAATAGATCTAGGTATTGCCATCTTTGGTAGGCAATCCATATGTGGCTCTCATAATAGATTCATAAGGTAATTTGATTTTCTTTCTAGGAAAGTGTTCCATGCCTTTCCTTAACTGAAATTGGAATCTAATATTTCCTTCCTTCATATCAATAATTGGACCAATCGTTCTAAGGAAAGGTCTACCAAGAATAATAGGACAAGTAGGATTGCAATCTATATCGAGAACGATGAAATCTACGGGCACATAATTCCTATTTGCAACAATAACAACATCATTAATCCTTTCCATAGGTTTCTTAATAGTGGAATCCGCAAGATGCAAATTTAAAGAACAATCATCAAGTTCATGGAAACCTAACATATCACACAAAGCTTTTGGAATTGTGGAGACACTTGCACCCAAATCACACAAAGCAAAGCATTCATGATCTTTAATCTTAATTTTAATAGTAGGTTCCCACTCATCATAAAGCTTTCCAGGTATAGAAACTTTTAATTCAAGTTTTTGTTCATAAGATTGCATTAAAGCATCAACTATGTGTTTGGTAAAAGCTTTATTTTGACTATAAGCATGCAGAGAATTTAGCACGGATTGCAACAAGGAAATACAATCTATTAAAGAGCAATTATCATAATTAAATCCCTTGAAATCCAAAATATTGGTTCATTGCTATGTAAAGTTTGACCTCTTCAATCCCACTTTTAACAATTTTAGCATCAAGATCTAAAAACTCCGAATCATTGGGACACCTTTTAACTAAAGTAGACTCATCTCGAGTCCCATCTTTATCAAGATTCATACTAGAAAACAAGGATTTAATAGGAGACAGATCAATCACTTTTAGATCTTCAGCTTTATTATCATGAAAACTATAAGAACACGCTTTCATAAAGCAATCTCTTTTAGCACGCATCCTAGCGGTTCTTTCTCTGCATTCATCAATGGAAATCCTCATGGCTTTGAGAGACTCATTGATATCATGCTTAGGTGGGATAAATCTAAGTTTCAAAGAATCAACATCAAGAGAAATTATATCCACGTTCCTAGCCAACTCATCATTCTTAAGCATTTTTTCTTCAAGCAAAGCATTGAAATTCTTTTGCGAATTCATAAACTCTTTAACCCTAGTTTCAAAATCAGAGGGCATCTTACTAAAATTTCCATAAGAGTTATTGTAGGAATTACCATAATTATTAGAGGAATTACTAGGGAAAGGCCTATAATTATAATTTCCTCTATAAGCGTTGTTACCAAAATTATTCCTACCAACAAAATTCACATCCAAAGACTCATTATTATTCTCAATAAACGTGGACAAAGGCATATCATTAGGATTATAAGAAGCACTCTTAGTAGCTAATAATTTCATAAGTTCATCCCTCTTTCCACTCAAAACACTAATCACTTCAATAGCATGTACTTTTTTACTAGTAGATCTTTCGGTGTGCCATTGAGAGTAGTTAACCATAATATTATCTAGGAGTTTAGTAGCTTCTCCTAAGGTTATTTCCATGAAAGTGCCCCCCGCGGCCGAATCTAAAAAAATTCTAGAAGCAAAATTCAAGCCGGCATAATTTTTTTGTATAATCATCCATATGTTCAAACCATGTGTAAGGCAATTACGCATCATTAATTTCATTTTCTCCCAAGCTTGTGCAACATGCTCATGATCTAGTTGCTTAAAATTCATGATATCATTTCTAAGAGAGATAATCTTAGCGGAAGGAAAATACTTAGACATAAAGGCATCTTTGCACTTATTCCATGAATCAATACTATTTCTAGGCAAAGAAGAGAACCAAGTTTTAGCACGATCTCTAAGCGGAAACGGAAATAGCTTCAGTTTAACAATACCATTATCTGTATCCCTCTTCTTTTGCATATCGCACAAATCAACAAAGTTGTTTAGATGGATAGAGGCATCTTCACTAGGAAGGCCAGAAAATTGATCTTTCATGACAAGATTCAACAGAGCAGCATTGATTTCACAAGCTTCAGCATCGGTAATAGGAGGAATCGGCATGCTAATAAAATCACTATTGTTGGTATTAGAAAAGTCACACAATTTGGTATTGTCTTGAGTCATAGTGACAAGCAAGCAATCCAACACACAAGCAAACAAGAGACAAGCGAACGGTAAAACACACGGAAAAAGAAGGGCGAATAAAACGGCAAGGGTGAAGTGGGGGAGAGGAAAACGAGAGGCAAATAATGTAATCCGAGGGATAAGGGTTTGTGATAGGTACTTGGTATATGACTTTTGCGTAGATCTCCCCGGCAACGGCGCCAATAATTCTTCTTGCTACTTCTCGAGCTTGCGTTGTATTCCCTCGAAGAGGAAAGGGTGATGCAACACAGCAGCGTAAGTATTTCCCTCAGTTTTTGTGAACCAAGGTATCAATCTAGTAGGAGACCACGCGCGAGTCCCTCGTACCTGCACAAACAAATAAGAACCTTGCAGCCAACGTCATAAAAGGGGTTGTCAATCCCTTCTCGGTCACTTACAAAAGTGAGATCTGATAGATATCATAAGATAATATTTTTGGTATAGAAATTGAAAGTAAATAATGAAAAGTAAAGTAAATAGTTGAAGGAAGATTAATATGATGAGAATAGACCCGCGGGCCATAGGTTTCACTAGTTGATTCTCTCATGATAGCAGATTTCTACGGTGGGTGAACAAATTATTGTCGAGCAATTGATAGAAGAGCGCATAGTTATGAGAATATCTAGGCATGATCATTGTATATAGGCATCACGTCTGTGACAAGTAGATCGAAACGATTCTGCATCTACTACTATTACTCCACACATCGACCGCTATCCAGCATGCATCTAGAGTATTAAGTTCATAAGAACAGAGTAACGCCTTAAGCAAGATGGCATGATGTAGAGGGATAAACTCAAGCAATATGATATAAACCCATCTTTTTATCCTCGATGGCAACAATACAATACATGCCTTGCTGCCCCTGCTGTCATTGGGAAAGGACACCGCAAGATTGAACCCAAAGCCAAGCATTTCTACCATTGCAAGAACTATAAATCTAGTAGGCCAAACCAAACCAATAATTCGAAGAGACTTGCAAGGATATTTAAATCATGCATAAAAGATTTCAGAAAAGAATCCAATATTGTTCATAGATAATCTTGATCATAAACCCACAATTCATCGGATCTCGACAAACACACCGCAAAAAGATTACATCGAATAGATCTCCTCGAAGATCGAGGAGAACTTTGTATTGGGATCCAAAGAGAGAGAAGAAGCCATCTAGCTAATAACTATGGACCCGAAGGTCTATGGTAAACTACTCACAACTCATCTGAGAGGCTATGGTGTTGATGTACAACCCCTCCATGATCGCTGCCCCCTCCGGCGGAGCTCCAGAACAGGCCCCAAGATGGGATCTCAAGGGTACAGAAGGTTGCGGCGGTGGAATTAGGTTTCGTGCTCCTCCTCAATAGTTTAAGGGTACGTAGGTATATATAGGCTGAAGAGGGACATCGGGGGAGCAACAGGTGGCCCACGAGGGTGGGGGCGCGCCTGCCCCCTGGGCGCGCCCCTACCCTCGTGGCCACCTCCTTCGCTTCCTGGCGTGTACTCCAAGTCTTTCGTGTTGATATTGTTTCAAAAATAACTCTCCCAAGGTTTCATTCTGTTTGGACTCCGTTTGATATTCCTTTTCTGCGAAACACTGAAATAGGCAAAAAACAACAATTTACACTGGGCCTTGGGTTAGTAGGTTAGTCCCAAAAATAATATAAAAGTGTATAATAAAGCCCATTAAACATCCAAAACAGAATATATAATAGCATGAAACAAACAAAAAGTATAGATACGTTGGAGACATATCACAATACAGGCAAGAACCCCTTCTTGGACTAATCCATTTTGAACTTCTTCAAAATCGTATCAAGGCATGTGCTTTGTGAAAGTCCTATTAAGTGTATTGATCTATCCCTATAGATCTTGATGCCCAATATATAAGCAGCTTCACCGAGGTCCTTCATTGAAAAATTCTTATTCAAGTATCCTTTTATGCTATCCAGAAATTATATATCATTTCCAATCAGTAATATGTCATCCACATATAATATTAGAAATGGTAAAGAGCTCCCACTAACTTTCTTGTAAATACATGCTTCACCATAAGTCTGTATAAAACCAAATCCTTTGATCAGTTCATCAAAGCGTTTATTCCAACTCCGAGATGCTTGCACCAGTCCATAGATGGATCGCTGGAGTTTGCACGCTTTGTTAGCACCTTTAGGATCGACAAAACCTTCCGGTTGTATCATATACAACCCTTCCTTAAGAAACCCGTTAAGGAATGCAGTTTTGACATCCATTTGCCAGATTTCATAATCATAAAATGCGACAATTGTTAATATGATTCGAACAGACTTAAGCATCGCTACGAATGAGAAAGTCTCATCGTAGTGAACCCCTTGAACTTGTCAAAAACCTTTTGCAACAAGTCGAGCTTTGTAGACAGTGATATTACCATCAGCGTATGTCTTCCTCTTGAAGATCCATTTATTCTCAATGGCTTGCCGATCATCGGGCAAATCCACCAAAGTCCATACTTTGTTCTCATACATGGATCCTATCTCAGATTTCATGGCCTCAAGCCATTTTACGGAATTTGGGCTCATCATAGCTTCTTCATACTTTGTAGGTTCATCATTGTCCAACAACAAGAGTCTTCCAGGACAGGATTACCCTACCACTCTAGTGCGGAACGTGTTCTAGTCGACCTACGAGGTTCAGTAGTAACTTGATCTGAAGTTTCATGATCATCATCACTTGCTTCCTCTCTGGTTCGTGTAGGCATCACGGGAATGGTTTTCTTTGATGTACTACTTTCCAATTCGAGAGATGGTACAACTACCTCATCAAGTTCGACTTTCCTCCCACTAACTTCTTTCGAGAGAAACTCTGTAGGATCGAAAGTAGGTCTAGAGGGGGGGTGATTAGACTACTTGACAATCTAAAAGTCTGCCTTTGGATCATGCAAAGTTTTTGGCAGTTTCACAAACAAGATCAAATCAAGTAACACCCTACACATGCAATTCTAGAGTATATGCAGCGGAAAGTAAATTGCACATGTAAAAAGAGAGGTGGAGAAGATCAAACGCAGTTTGGTGACACGGAGATTTTTGTCGTGGTTCCGATAGGTGGTGCTATCGTACATCCACGTTGATGGAGACTTCAACCCACGGAGGGTAACGGCTGCGCGAGTCCACGGAGGGCTCCACCCACGAAGGGTCCACGAAGAAGCAACCTTGTCTATTCCATCACGGCCTACGCCCACGGAGGACTAGCCTTACTCGGGGTAGATCTTCACGAAGTAGGCGATCTCCTTGCCCTTACAAACTTCTTGGTTCAACTCCACATCATCAAGACGGAGGCTCCCAAGCGACACCTAACCAATCTAGGAGGCACCACCCCCCAAAAGGTAATAGACGGTGTTGATGATGATGAACTCCTTGCTCTTGTGCTTCAGGTGATAAACTCCCCAACACTCAACTCTCCTCACTGATATGGCTGTGGTGGAAGAAAGATTTGAGTGGAAAGCAACTTGGGAAGGCTAGAGATCAAGTTTCATATGGTAGGAATGGAATGGCTTGATCTCAACACAAGGGTAGGTGGTTCACTTCTCAGAAAGTGTATGGTAGGAATGGTGGTACTTTCTGATGGCTCTCCTCACGAATGAAGAGGGGGTGGAGGGGTATATATAGCCTCCACACAAAATCCAACCGTTACACACACATTTGACCAATCTCGGTCAGACCGAAGTGAAAACTCGGTTAGACCGAAAGTTCAAATATAGTGAACGTTGGGATTTTCGGTGGGACCGAAAATACCATCTCGGTGGGACCGAAGTGAGTCAAAGGTTAGGGTATGCCATTTCGGTGAGACCGAAAATATAAACTCGGATATTCCGAATTGATGTCAACTGATCACAGAAGGTTGGCAGCCCTTTTTCGGTGAGACCGAAACTCGAAATCGGTTTGACCGAGAAGCTAGGGTTTGGAGAAACAACTGAAGAGGTTCATCTCGGTGGGACTGAGTTGGAGAAATCGGTGTGACCGAGATGTTAGGGTTTGTGTAAAGTAGTGAATAGTGCTGATAGTTGAGGGAGTTAGATCACCAAGCACTTGAGCAACAAGAACATTAACACAACCTCATCCCCTTTTAATAGTATTGGCTTTTCCTATGGACTCAATGTGATCTTTGATCACTAAACCAAAAATGGAGTCTTGAGCTTTTGCCAATGCTTGTCTTAGCATTTTGAGGGGTCCACTTCTTCAGACATTTCCATACCCATATCATCGAACTTCTCTGAAATGATTCTCAAGATAATATTAGTTCAATGATGTATATGTTGTTATTAATTACCAAAACCACCCGGGGATTAGTTGCACTTTCAATCTCCCCCTTTTTGGTAATTGATGACAACATATAGATCAAAGCTTCGACAAAAGATATAATCAATGAATAATATCGTCGCTTTGAGAAGTATGTGATAAACAAGAGCTCCCCCTAAATTTGTGCATTATTTAAAATTTGCGTTTGAATGCAAATGCACAATCGATTAGGATTATGGGTCACTCTTCCATGTCACATACATCTTGGTGGAGCGCACAAAATGATAAGAATGAATAACATGCACTTAATCACCAAGACAAGAGTAAATAGCCATACAATAAGGAATATCATAGGATAAGCAATAAGCACACATTAAAGCATAGTATGGCTAAGCACTCATTAAGGTAGCATCAAACGTAGTAGCAAGCACACATAAAGTATCTGGAACCAAAAGAAACCAATGTATCTCAAGGAAAACCGGCAAAAGAACGAAAAGACGAAAGAGCACTCTCTCTCTGGAAGCCCTATGATCTATAACAATTTCTCCCCCTTTGGCAACAAGTTACCAAAAAGTTCGAAAGAGTATAGAGCTAAACGTCACTGCGGGCTCGGCTGGCTGCTCCCGTCTGGGTCGATGTCGGTGTAGAGATAGCTGCATCTGCGAAGACCTCTGCTGATGTCTGCGGTGGAGGAGTGGATGCTGGAGCTGAAGGAACTGCTGGAGCTGTAGCTGGTGCTGAAGTGGTAGCCCTGGAGTCTGTCACTGGGATAGCTGCAGATCTGGATCCTCTGGGAACCTGAGCAGCCTGGCGATGAGAGTCCTGGACTAGATCATCCTGCATAAGCTCTGCTCTCTCTTGCCTAGTCTCCTCCATGTCTGCCTCAAGCTTGTTGACAGACACCTGAATCTCAGTCAGCTTCACGTCTAGAGCGTGGATCTTGTCCTCGACAATCCTCTCAAGGCTCTCCTGAGATTGCTCAATGCTGGCCAGGCGTTGTTCAATTCTCTGGGTTGCTTCATGAATCTGATCTCCAAAGCTCTTTGGCTTAGCTGCTGCTGCTGCTGCCTCTTTGTCAGCTTTGGCTTTCTTTGCAGCTTCGATCTTGGCTTGCCCTTCAACTGAGGTGGGATCCTCTTCATCCATCACAACTACGTTGTCCTCATGCTCTGGCTGCAGTGGCAAGTGCTTCCTATCCAGCATGAATTTGCCCGTGCCAAACTTGGCGTTGATGAGCATCTGTATCTGCGGTGCAAACCCACATGACCTCTTTTGGTCAGCTGCAGTCCTCTTAATGGTTTCTACCATCAAGTCCATCACCTTAAAAGGTGCCTTCTCATCGAGAATGTGCAGCATGTTGATAGAATAGCCTCGTATCATCCGGTGGTCACCTGACTTAGGCATCAAAGTATGCCTCAGAATAGTGTTAGTGGTGGTCAGACCAGCCTGGAGATAATACACTGAGCCGAGCTTCCATCCCTCCAAATCAGCAGCTGGGATCTCCTTGTACATATTCTTCATAGAATCATGACTCTTCTTAGGAATCCCATAGACATCAATGTCGTCCTCTCTCTGCACAGGAGTGTTCAGAAGTTCTGCCCATTCTGCAACAGTCGAAGAAAACCGTTGACCTTCAGTCATCCAGGTGATCTTGCCATCGGGGTAGAAATGGGCTGTGGCATAGAACTTCATGATCATCTCGTCATTCCATGCTGTCAGTTCTTGACCCACAAAATCAGCAACTCCACATGCAGTAAAGCTCTCATGCACATGGGGAAAGAAGTCTCGATGCTCTCTGCTGTCAATATACTTCTAGTCAACATACCTGGTGTCAGCAACAATGGGCTTCTTATCCATTAGCACGGTCTCATAGAAATCCTGCTGCTCTCTGGTGTGGAATCTGGGGTCCACAGCAGTCCTTCTTCTAACGGCATATGGATTATACTGTCTCCATAGCCTGAGACCTTTGTCCTTCCTTGCCTTCATGTCCTCAGCTTGAGGATGAGTATCATTGTGGAGTGGCAACTTGGGACGGAGCTTGAGCAACACATGTTCTTCATCTGACTCAGAAGGTGGCATCTCACCTTTGTTCTTCTCAGAAGCTGGAATGCTTCTGGTTGTCCTCTTGGGCTTCGCTGGAGCTGCCTTAGCTGGAGCAGGCTTCTTGGGCTTGGAGGAGGCTTGAGCCCGAATAGCATCACCCATGAACTTAGCTTTCTGAGGAGGAGGCTGGGGTGCATCTTCTTCTTCTTCTTCTTCAGCAGCATCTTGAGGTTCAACATAAACAACTCTCTTCCTCTTGGAAGTCTTCTTCACCTTGCTTGGAGCTGGCTCTTCCAAGATGAGCTTCTTAGCAACTGCAGACTGTTTTACCTTGCTTGTGCCTTTCTTTGGCTGCTGCCCTTGGTGCTCTTTGGCAACCACATTCCTCTTGGGCTTGGAGGTAACCTCCTCAGCAACAAAGTCGGAATCCTCATCATCAGAGGTTCTCTTCTTCCTGGTTCTCGTAGCTGCGGGAGGCAGACCACTAGGGGTGCTCCTCTCACCATCATCACTAGAGCTGCTTGCAGGACTTGTATCTGCCTCTGGAATTTCAGCAAATGGTGATTTAGACCTGTTCTGGCTGTCACTGACATCTGACATGGCTGAAAAACCTGTGAAAAGATAAGGTATAGGCAGAATGGAAGAGTTATCACAACTGCAGAAGTTTTTGCAAAGAAAAATGAGTTAAAAACTTAGTTTTGAGTTTTCACAGAATGTATTTCGATCAAACCGATTTCAAGTTTCGGTGTAACCGAAGTGTTCAACAGAACCTGCACACCACTTTCGGTCAGACCGAAATGGGTTTCGGTCCTACCGAAAACTTAGGGTTTCACAGAAACTTCAATTCGGACATTCCGATTTTCACAACTCGGTCAGACCGAACTATGTAGTGCAATGGTCAGAGACCAAATCGGTCAGTCCGAGTTTCAGGAATCGGCTTCACCGAGATGCATTCCGTGGAAACCTAAACCTAAGAATTTTCCTCGAAACTAGAAGATCTGAACAATGTATTGGGATCATATCAAACGTGGATTGAATCAGGGCAGTCCTATCATGCAAGAATCAGAAGTGGAGCATGAAAGGGATCGGGACACACCCTAACTTGGTGGTGTCCCTCTACGGCGGCAACGGCGGAGAAGATTACCGTTGACGGCGGCGGAGACCTGCGGCGAGGGCGCACAGGCGACGACGGCGACGATCCTTAGATCAGGGCGGCGGCAGCAGGGGTCTTGGAGGGCGAGCGTTTGAAAGGAATAGATCGCGCGCAGCCCTCAGTATATATAACCCCATGCTGTCGGTGGGACCGAGTTGAACAACTCGGTGTCACCGAGATGCATAATTGCAGTGCAGTTACGCATATCGGTCAGACCGAGATTTTGAACTCGGTTTCACCGAGATGAAACCTAGATCAATCTAAGTGTTTCGGTTGGACCGAGATTGGGAAGCCGGTCAGACCGAAATGGACTTAGAAGGTTTTGGAAGTCAGCCTTAGACGAATCGGTGGTTCCGAGTGCTCCTCACTCGGACTGTCCGAAAAAGACTTGTTCAAAGTTGTGATATAAGCATGAATAGAATTTGAGACAAGATAGCATAGATAGCTAGGGAAGGTGCTTAGGCATTCTTGTCCATCCATTTGGCCAGAAAAAGAAACCAAAACAATCAAAACAACAAATGGATGTCCTTGAATGAATAGAATCATGCATTCAACATGCTCACACAATAAGATAGCAACTGAAATATGTGTCAAACATGCACAACCAAAACTCTAGCTACTAGCACACAATTTGTCGATGACTAGGTCATCTATATATGAGTATATTGACTTAGGAGCCCAATGAGAACATTTGGTCATAGGTCATACTCATCGTTTAAGCACAAGTGGGGTTACCACTTTTACATAAAGCATTTATGTGTTCACATCATTTGGAGATGCTTTAGCTCAATTTTTAGAGCAAAGCTCCCCCTAGATGTGAGAACCCCTTTTAAAGGGTCAAACTAACCTTGGGTTGTCGTAGAAGACTTCATGTAGATGTTTAAGATGTGGATGCTCAATGTTGATGTAGATCATCAAGAGTTGAGAGCTATCCTTGGATTAGGGCACTTTCAATACCTACATGGGTTAGTCCCACAAGGAACAAACAAGAATATCCATGGACATAGAGTGAAGTACACAAGAGATGATGTCCATGAAAGCAATGATTACCTTGTCCCTTGACTTACCAACAAGAGGGTTTGTGACTCCTTGAACAAGTGCATGATGTGGAAGTTGATTGCACAAGTTCTTGCCAAAATGAATATGAGTGAAATTTGTTGGCGGAGTCACCCTCAAGAACCTACTAGTTCTTCTTCTTTGGGATCCACATCATCTTGATGGGAATCCTTGGTGTTGTAGTTGAGCTTGACGAAGTAGAACTTGATTTGTCCTTGGGAACCCACTTGACCATGGCTTGAGGTGCTTCAATGAATGCATCAATCTCCTCTTGAAGCTTGTCCTTGGCCTTTAGCTTGTGGTCTTGTGGTGGAAGGTCATCTTGAGCTTGTTCCACATTGGAAGAAGTAGGATCATACTTCTCCTTTTGTGAGACAAACTGTGGAGTAGGGTATTGACCTTCTTCCCACTCAACACCTTCGGCGTTGAACTTTCGCTCAAAACCAATCCCTTGATTCTTCCGGTGTCTTCCTTGTTTGCGAACAATCTCCTCAAAGTTCTTGCTTCCGGCAAGACTCTTGTAGACACCTTTCTCTATGATTTCCTTCAATAAGCTATTTTCTTGCTCAAGTGTAACTTGGCTTGAAACATTGTTAGTGGAATCAAGAGAACTACTAGAAGTAACAACATTTGATTTAACATTGTTATTGTTACTACTAGAGGAAGAATTTTTCTTATGCTTGTCATGCTTAGTCTTCTTCTTGTGTAGCTCCTTGATGACTTGTCTTTCCTCTCCGAATCCTTGCTTCTCCGAGAGGGTCTTCGTTCATAACGATCATCTCTACTCCTTCTCTCTCTCCGAGGTGACTCATCTCTTGCTCTTCTTCTTGGAGATTCTTCTCTTCTCTTGTGGGGAGCCGTACACTCATTTGAGAAGTGTCCGGGTCTTCCACAATTGTAGCAGTTTCGATCACGACTAGAAGATCTCTTTCCATCATATGATCTAGACTTTGAGCTTCTTTCTTTGCCTCTATTCTTGTAGAACTTGTTGAAGTTCTTGACCATTAGGCTTATCTCTTCATTGGAAACTAGCTTGTCACTTGAGGTAGTAGGAGCATCACTTGTAGCTTTGTAAGCACCACTTGACTTGTTGTGAAGCTCTTCCTTATCCTTAAGTGTCATCTCATGAGCAACAATTCTTCCAATGACTTCAGTTGGCTTGAGAGTCTTGTAGTTTGGCATCATTTGGATCAAAGTGCACACGGTGTCATATTTTCCATCCAAAGCTCTGAGAATCTTCTTAATGATGAATCGGTCGGTCATTCTTCGCTTCCTAAGCCAGCAATCTCATTTGTGATGAGAGCAAGCCTAGAGTACATTTCAGCGACTCCTTCACCATCCTTCATCTTGAACTTGTCAAGTTGACCTTGAAGAATATCTAGCTTTGATTCCTTCACAGATTCAGTACCTTCGTGCATTTCAACCAAAGTATCCCAAATCTCTTTAGCATTCTCAAGACGGCTGATTTTGTTGAACTCTTCGGGACACAAAGCATTGAAGAGAATGTCACAAGCTTGAGCATTGTTTTGCAACATCCGCAACTCTTCGGGTGTAGCTTCGCGATCCGGAACTTTTCCTTCTTCAAAGAAATCACCTTGCATGCCAACACAAATAATGCCCCATGCGGCAGGATTATGACCAAGAATATGCATTTTCATTTTATGCTTCCAACTAGCAAAATTTGTACCATCAAAGTAAGGACCTCTACGATAAGTACCCTCACTAGACGCCATACTCTCCTAGGTTGTGAAACCAAGCTTATGGAGTCCAATGCAATGGAAACCAAGGCAATGGAGACCAAAGCTCTGATACCACTTGTAGGATCGAAAGTAGGTCTAGAGGGGGGGTGATTAGACTACTTGACAATATAAAAAATCTGCCTTTAGATCATGCAAGGTTTTTGGTAGTTTCACAAACAAGATCAAATCAAGTAACACCCTACACATGCAATTCTAGAGTATATGCAGCGGAAAGTAAATTGCACATGTAAAAAGGAGGTGGAGAAGATCAAACGCAGTTTGGTGACACGGAGATTTTTGTCGTGGTTCCGATAGGTGGTGCTATCGTACATCCACGTTGATGGAGACTTCAACCCACGGAGGGTAACGGCTGCGCGAGTCCACGGAGGGCTCCACCCACGAAGGGTCCACGAAGAAGCAACCTTGTCTATTCCATCACGGCCTACGCCCACGGAGGACTAGCCTTACTCGGGGTAGATCTTCACGAAGTAGGCGATCTCCTTGCCCTTACAAACTTCTTGGTTCAACTCCACATCATCAAGACGGAGGCTCCCAAGCGACACCTAACCAATCTAGGAGGCACCACCCCCCAAAAGGTAATAGACGGTGTTGATGATGATGAACTCCTTGCTCTTGTGCTTCAGGTGATAAACTCCCCAACACTCAACTCTCCTCACTGATATGGCTGTGGTGGAAGAAAGATTTGAGTGGAAAGCAACTTGGGAAGGCTAGAGATCAAGTTTCATATGGTAGGAATGGAATGGCTTGATCTCAACACAAGGGTAGGTGGTTCACTTCTCAGAAAGTGTATGGTAGGAATGGTGGTACTTTCTGATGGCTCTCCTCACGAATGAAGAGGGGGTGGAGGGGTATATATAGCCTCCACACAAAATCCAACCGTTACACACACATTTGACCAATCTCGGTCAGACCGAAGTGAAAACTCGGTTAGACCGAAAGTTCAAATATAGTGAACGTTGGGATTTTCGGTGGGACCGAAAATACCATCTCGGTGGGACCGAAGTGAGTCAAAGGTTAGGGTATGCCATTTCGGTGAGACCGAAAATATAAACTCGGATATTCCGAATTGATGTCAACTGATCACAGAAGGTTGGCAGCCCTTTTTCGGTGAGACCGAAACTCGAAATCGGTTTGACCGAGAAGCTAGGGTTTGGAGAAACAACTGAAGAGGTTCATCTCGGTGGGACTGAGTTGGAGAAATCGGTGTGACCGAGATGTTAGGGTTTGTGTAAAGTAGTGAATAGTGCTGATAGTTGAGGGAGTTAGATCACCAAGCACTTGAGCAACAAGAACATTAACACAACCTCATCCCCTTTTAATAGTATTGGCTTTTCCTATGGACTCAATGTGATCTTTGATCACTAAACCAAAAATGGAGTCTTGAGCTTTTGCCAATGCTTGTCTTAGCATTTTGAGGGGTCCACTTCTTCAGACATTTCCATACCCATATCATCGAACTTCTCTGAAATGATTCTCAAGATAATATTAGTTCAATGATGTATATGTTGTTATTAATTACCAAAACCACCCGGGGATTAGTTGCACTTTCAAACTCCTTCTCTAGAAAAGACCCATTCTTAGCAACAAAGATTTTGCCTTCGGATCTACGGTAGAAAGTATACCCAATAGTTTCTTTGAAGTATCCTATGAATAAGCACTTATCTTCTTTGGGTTCGAGCTTATCAGGCTGAAGCCTTTTGACATAAGTGTCGCATCCCCAAACTTTCAGAAACAACAGCTTAGGTTTCTTGCCTAACCATAGTTCATACATTGTCGTCTCAATGGATTTAGACGTTGCCCAATTTAACGTGAATGCGGCTGTCTCTAATGCATAACGCCAAGGCAATAGTGTAAAATCGGTAAGAGACATCATAGAACACACCATATCTAATAAAGTACAGTTACGATGTTCGTACACACCATTACACTATAGTGTTCCCGGTGGCGTGAGTTGTGAAACTGCTCCACATTGTTTTAAATGAAGGTCAAAGTCGTAACTCAAATATTTCCCTCCACGATTAGATCGTAGAAACTTTATTTTCTTGTTATGATGATTCCCCACTTCATTATGAAATTCTTTGAACTTTTCAAATGTTTCAGACTTATGTTTCATCAAGTAGACATACCCATACCTACTCAAATCATCTGTGAAGGTTAGAAAATAATGATACCCGCCGCATGCTTCAACACTCATCGGACTGCATACATTGGTATGTATTATTTCCATTAGGTCATTAGCCCGCTCCATTGTTCCTGAGAACAGAGTTTTAGCCATCTTGCCCATGAGGCATGGTTCGCAAGGATCAAATGATTCATAATCAAGTGATTCCAAAAGTCCATCTGCATTGAGTTTCTTCATGGCTTTACACCAATATGACCTAAATGGCAGTGCCACAAGTATGTTACACTATCATTATCGACTTTGCATCTTTTAGCATCAATATTATGAATATGTGTGTCACTACAATCGAGATTCAACAAGAGTAGACCATTCACTAAGGGTGCATGACCATAAAAGATGTTACTCGTATAAATAGAACAGTCATTACTCTCTGACTTAAATGAATAACCGTTTCATATTAAACAAGATCCAGATATAATGTTTCATGCTCAACGCCGGCACCAAATAGAAATTATTGAGGTCTAAAACTAATCGCGAATGTAGATGTGGAGGTAGTGTGCCGATGGCAATCACATCAACCTTGGAACCATTCTCTATCTGCACCGTCACCTCGTCCTTAGCCAGTCTTCGTTTATTCCACGGCTCCTGTTTCGAGTTACAAATATGAGCAATCGAACGAGTATCAATTACCCGGGTGCTACTATGAGCATTAGAAAGGAACACATCAATAACATGTATATGAAATATACCTTTGTTCACTTTGCCATCCTTCTTATCTGCCAAGTATTTGGGGCAGTTCCGCTTCCAGTGACCATTACCCTTGCAGTAGAAGCACTCAGTATCAGGCTTGGGTCCAACTTTGGGCTTCCTCGAGGGAGCATCAACTTCCTTGTCGTTCTTCTTGAAGTTCCCTCTCTTTCCCATGCTTTTTCTTGAAACTGGTGGTCTTGTTAACCATCAACACTTGATGCTCTTTCTTGATTTCTACCTCCATTGATTTCAGCATCGAGAAGAGCTCGGGAATTATTATTTTCATCCCTTGCATATTATAGTTCATCATGAAGCCTTTGTAGCTTGGTGGTAGTGACTAAAGAACTCTATCAATAACACACTCAACTGGAAGATCAATTCCCAGCAAAGTCAAGTGGTTGTGGAACCTAGACATTCTGAGTATGTGTTCACTGACAGAACTGTTCTCCTCATCTTACAACTCAAGAACTTGTTGGAGACTTCATATCTCTCAACCCGAGCATTAGCTTGAATCAACTTCAGCTCTTTGAACATCTCATATGCTCCATGTCGTTCAAAACACTTTTGAAGTCCCGGTTCTAAGCCGTATAGCATAGCACAATGTGTTGGGGAACGTAGCATAATTCAAAAAATTTCTACGTCTTCACCAAGATCCACTATGGATACATCTAGCAACGAGTAACTAAGAGTGCATCTACATACCGTTATGAAGATTGCGTGCGGAAGCTTTCAACGAAGCAAGGATGAAGTAGTCGTACTCTTCACGTTCTTCGTCACCGATGATCTAGCGCCGAACGGACGGCACCTCCGCGTTCAACACACGTACGGTGCAGCAACGTCACCTCCTTCTTGATCCAGCAAGGGGGGAGGAGAAGTCGTCAGAGATCCGGCAGCACGACGGCGTGATGACGGATGCAGTGGAAATTGCAGCAGGGCTACGCCGGGCGCCCTGCGAAGGAACTGGGAGGTGTGACGGGAGGGGGAGAGGCGCCAGGGTTGAGGTGTGGCTGCCCTCTCCCCCCCAACATATATATAGGGGCCAGGGGGGGCGCCTGGACCCCCTGCAGATCCAATCTGCAAGGGGGCGGCGGCCAAGGGGGGTTCCTTGCCCCCCAAGGCAAGTGGAGCCCCCCTCCCCTTTAGGGTTTGAACCCTAGGCGCAGGGGAGGTGGGCCTCCCTTAGTGGTGCGCCAGCCCAGAGGGCTGGACACATCCCCTTGCGGCCTAGGGGCCCCACTGGGATGGGTGGCCCCACCCGGTGGACCCCCGGGGCCCCTCCGGTGGTCCCGGGACGCTCCCGGTGACCCCCGGAGATCACCCGTTGGCCGAAACTGGACTTCCCATATATCAATCTTTACCTCCGGACCATTCCGGAACTCCTCGTGACGTCCGAGATCTCATCCGGGACTCCGAACAACATTCGGGTTTCCACGTGCATTTATCTCTACGACCCTAGCGTTACCGAACCTTAAGTGTGTAGACCCTACGGGTTCGGGAGACACGTAGACATGACCGAGACTATTCTCCGGTCAATAACCAACAGCGGGATCTGGATACCCATGTTGGTTCCCACGTGTTCCTCGATTATCTTCATCGGATGAACCACTGTGTCAAGGATTCACTCAATCCCGTATGTTATTCCCTTTGTCCATCGGTACGGTACTTGCCCGAGATTCGATCGTCGGTATTCCCGATACCTTGTTCAATCTCGTTATGGCAAGACTCTTTACTCGATTCGTAATCCATCATCCCGTGACTAACTACTTAGTCACATTGAGCTCATTATGATGATGTCTTACCGAGTGGGCCCAGAGGTACCTCTCCGTCATACGGAGTGACAACATCCCAGTCTCGGTTCGTACCAACTCAACAGACACTTTCGGAGATACCCGATGCGTACCTTTATAGACACCCAGTTACGTTGTGACGGTTGGCACACCCAAAGTATTCCTACGGTATCCGGGAGTTGTACAACCTCATGGTCTAAGGAATAAATACTTGACACCGAAAAGCTTATGCATTACGAACTATACGATCTCGTGTTATGCTCAAGTTTGGGTCTTGTCCATCACATCATTCTCCTAATGATGTGATCCCGTTATCACTGACATCTCATGTCCATGGTCAGGAAACCGTGACCATCTGTTGATCAACGAGCTGGTAACTAGAGGCCTACCAGGGACTCATTGTGGTCTGTGTATTCACACATGTATCGCTGTTTCCGTACAATACAATTCAAGCATGAATAACAGACAATTATCATGAACAAGGAGATATAATAATAATGCTTTTATTATTGCCTCTAGGGCATATCTCCAACAGTCTCCCACTTGCACTAGAGTCAATAATCTAGTTACATTGTGATGAATCGAACACCCATAGAGTTCTGGTGTTGATCATGTTTCGCTCGTGAAAGAGGTTTAGTCAATGGGTCTGCGACATTCAGATCCGTATGCACTTTACAAATATCTATGTCTCCATCCTGAACATAATTCCGGATGGAGTTGAAGCGGCGCTTGATGTGCTTGGTCTTCTTGTGAAACCTGGGCTCCTTGGTAATAGCAATAGCACCAGTGTTGTCACAGAAGAGAGTCATCGGGCTTGACGCGCTTGGAATGACTCCTAGGTCGGTGATGAACTCCTTCATCCAGACTCCTTCCTGCGCTGCTTCAGAAGCAGCTATGTACTCCGATTCACATGTAGATGCTGCCACCACGCTTTGCTTGCAACTGCACCAGCTGACTGCCCCTCCATTCAAAATATATACGTATCCGGTTTGTGACTTAGAGTCATCCAGATCTGTGTCGAAGCTAGCATCGACGTAACCCTTTACGACGAGCTCTTCGTCACCTCCATAAACGAGAAACATATCCTTAGTCCTTTTCAGGTACTTTAGGATGTTCTTGACCGCTGTCCAGTGTTCCGTACCGGGATCACTTTGGTACCTCCCTACCAAACATATGGCAAGGTTCACATCAGGTCTGGTACACAGCATGGCATACATGATAGAACCTATGGCCGAGGCATAGGGAATGACACTCATCTTTTCTCTATCTTCTGCCGTGGTCGGCGACTGAGTCTTACTCAATCTCATACCTTGTAAAACAGGCAAGAATCCTTTCTTTGACTGATCCATATTGAACTTCTTCAATATTTTGTCAAGGTATGTACTTTGTGAAAGACCAATGAGGCGTCTCGATCTATCTCTATAGATTTTGATGCCTAATATGTAAGTAGCTTCTCCAAGGTCCTTCATTGAAAAACTTTTATTCAAGTAGGCCTTTACATTTTCCAAGAATTCTATATCATTTCCCATCAGCAATATGTCATCCACATATAATATGAGAAATGCCACAGAGCTCCCACTCACTTTCTTGTAAATACAGGCTTCTCCATAAGTCTGTATAAAGCCAAACGCTTTGATCACCTCATCAAAGCGAATATTCCAACTCCGAGATGCTTGCACCAGCCCGTAAATCGAGCGCTGGAGCTTGCATACCTTGTCAGCGTTCTCTGGATCGACAAAACCTTCCGGTTGCATCATATATAACTCTTCCTTGAGGAAGCCATTAAGGAATGCTGTTTTGACGTCCATTTGCCATATCTCATAATCATAGAATGCGGCAATAGCTAACATGATTCTGACTGACTTCAGCATCGCTACGGGAGAGAAAGTCTCGTCGTAGTCAATCCCTTGAACTTGTTGATAACCCTTAGCGACAAGCCGAGCCTTATAGATGGTCACATTACCATCCGCGTATGTCTTCTTCTTAAATATCCATTTGTTTTCTATGGCATGCCTATCATCAGGCAAGTCCACCAAAGTCCATACTTTGTTTTCAAACATGGATTCTATCTTGGATTTCATGGCTCCAAGCCATTTATTGGAATCTGGGCCCGCCATCGCTTCTTCATAGTTCGAAGGTTCACCATTGTCTAACAACATGATTTCCAGTACAGGGTTGCCGTACCACTCTGGTGCGGAACGTACCCTTGTGGACCTTCGAAGTTCAGTTGTAACTTGATCTGTATCTTCATGATCATTATCATTATCTTCCTCCCTTGTCGGTGCAGGCACCTCAGGAACAGTTTCCTGCGCTGCGCTACTTTCCGGTACAGGAGGGGTGACTGTCACCTCATCAAGTTCTACTTTCCTCCCACTCACTTCTTTCGAGAGAAACTCTTTCTCCAGAAAGCATCCATTCTTGGCAACAAAGACTTTGCCTTCGGATCTGTGGTAGAAGGTGTACCCAATTGTTTCCTTTGGGTATCCTATGAAGACGCATTTTTCCGATTTGGGTTCGAGCTTTTCAGGTTGAAGTTTCTTGACATAAGCATCGCAACCCCAAACTTTCAGAAACGACAGTTTCGGTTTCTTGCCAAACCAAAGTTCATACGGAGTCGTCTCAACGGATTTCGACGGAGCCCTATTTAAAGTGAATGCGGCAGTCTCTAAAGCATAACCCCAAAAAGATAGCGGTAAATCGGTGAGGGACATCATAGATCGCACCATGTCCAACAGAGTACGATTTCGACGTTCGGACACACCGTTACGTTGAGGTGTTCCGGGCGGTGTCAATTGTGAAACAATTCCACAGCTTCTAAGGTGTGTGCCAAATTCATGACTTAAATATTCACCCCCACGATCCGATCGCAAGAACTTTATTTTTCTGTCACGCTGATTCTCAACCTCATTCTGAAATTCTTTGAACTTTTCAAAGGTCTCAGACTTGTGTTTCATCAAATAGATATACCCGTATCTACTCAAGTCATCCGTGAGGGTGAGAACATAATGGTAGCCTCCGCGAGCCTCAACACTCATTGGACCGCACACATCAGTATGTATGATTTCTAACAAGTTGGTTGCTCGCTCTATTGTTCCGGAGAACGGAGTCTTGGTCATCTTGCCCAAGAGGCATGGTTCGCATGTGTCAAATGATTCATAATCAAGAGACTCTAGAAGTCCATCCGAATGGAGCTTCTTCATACGTTTGACACCAATATGACCAAGGCGGCAATGCCACAAGTATGTGGGACTATCATTATCAACTTTACATCTTTTGGCATCTACACTATGAATATGTATATCACTACGTTCGAGATTCATCAAAAATAAACCATTGACCAGCGGGGCATGACCATAAAACATGTCTCTCAAATAAATAGAACAACCATTATTCTCCGATTTGAAAGAATATCCATCTCGCATAAGACGAGATCCAGAAACAATGTTCATGCTCAAAGCTGGTACTAAATAACAATTATTGAGGTTTAAAACTAATCCCGAGGGTAGATGTAGAGGTAGCGTGCCGACGGCGATCACATCGACCTTGGAACCATTCCCGACGCGCATCGTCACCTCATCCTTCGCCAGTCTCCGTTTATTCTGCAGCTCCTGTTTTGAGTTACAAATGTTAGCAACTGCACCGGTATCGAATACCCAGGAGCTACTACGAGTGCTGGTAAGGTACACATCAATAACATGTATATCATATGTACCTTTGACGTTGCCGGCCTTCTTGTCTGCTAAATATTTGGGGCAGTTCCGCTTCCAGTGACCCGTTCCCTTGCAATAAAAGCACTCTGTCTCAGGCTTGGGTCCATACTTTGGCTTCTTCCCGGCAACAGACTTGCCAGGCGCGGCAACTCCTTTGCCGTCCTTCTTGAAGTTCTTCTTACCCTTGCCTTTCTTGAACTTAGTGGTTTTATTGACCATCAACACTTGATGTTCTTTCTTGATGTCAACCTCTGCTGATTTCAGCATTGAATACACCTCGGGAATGGACTTCTCCATCCCCTGCATATTGAAGTTCAGCACGAAGCTCTTGAAGCTTGGTGGGAGCGACTGGAGGATTCTGTCAACGACCGCTTCATCTGGGAGATTCATTCCCAGCTGAGACAAGCGATTGTGCAATCCTGAAATCTTGAGGATGTGCTCACTGACAGAACTGTTCTCCTCCATTTTACAGCTCTAGAATGCGTCGGAGACATCATATCTCTCGACTCGGGCATGAGCTTGGAAAACCATTTTCATCTCTTCGAACATCTCATATGCTCCATGGTGCTCAAAACGCTTTTGGAGCCCCGATTCTAAACTGTAAAGCATGCCGCACTGAACCAGGGAGTAATCATCACTACGCGACTGCCAGACATTCAAAACGTCTTGGTCCGCATCGGGAGCAGGTGCATCACCTAGCGGTGCTTCTAGGACATATGATCTCTTGGCAGCTATGAGGATAATCCTCAGGTTATGGACCCAATCCGTATAGTTGCTACCATCGTCTTTCAGCTTGGTTTTCTCTAGGAACGCGTTGAAGTTGAGGGAAACTGGAGCGTGGGCCATTTGATCTACAAGAGATATTGTAAAGAATTTAGACTAAGTTCATGATAATTAGGTTCATCTTAATCAAATTTTAATGAACTCCCACTCAGAATGACATCTCTCTAGTCATCTAAGTGATACACGATCCGAATCGAGTAGTCCGTGTCCGATCATCATGTGAGACGGACTAGTCAAAAACGGTGAACATCTTCATGTTGATCGTATCTTCTATACGACTCGTGTTCGACCTTTCGGTCTTCCGTGTTCCGAGGCCATGTCTGTACATGCTAGGCTCGTCAAGTGAACCCTAAGTGTATCGGGTGTGTAAATCTGTCTTACACCCGTTGTATGTGAACGTTAGAACCTATCACACCCGATCATCACGTGGTGCTTCGGAGCAACGAGCTTTAGCAACGGTGCACAGTTAGGGGAAACACATTACTTGAAATTTTAGTGAGAGATCATCTTATTTACTACCGTCGTTCCAAGTAAACAAGATGCAAAAACATGATAAACATCACATGCAATCAATTATAGTGAGATGATATGGCCAATATCATCTTGCTCCTTGGATCTCCATCTTCGGGGCACCATGATCATCTTGTCACCGGCTCGACACCATGATCTTCATCATCATGAACTCCATCATCGTGTCTTGAAGAAGTCGTCACGCCAACTATTACTTCTACTACTATAGCTAACGTTTAGCAATGAAGTAAAGTAATTACATGGCGTTATTCAGTGACACGCAGGTCATACAATAATAAAGACAACTCCTATGGCTCCTTCCGGTTGTCAAGTTCATCGACATGCAAGTCGTGATTCCTTATTACAAAAACATGATCAATCTCATACATCACATATATCATTCATCACATCTTCGTTCTTGGCCATACCACGTCACATAGCACATGCTGCAAAAACAAGTTAGACGTCCTCTAATTGTTGTTGCAAGTTTTACGTGGCTTCTATAGGATTTCTAGCAAGAACGTTTCTTACCTACGCCAAAACCACAACGTGATTTGTCAACTTCTATTTACCCTTCATAAGGACCCTTTTCATCGAATCCGATCCGACTAAAGTAGGAGAGACAGACACCCGCCAGCCACCTTATGCATCTAGTGCATGTCTGTCGGTGGAACCAGTCTCACGTAAGCGTACGTGTAAGGTCGGTCCGGGCCGCTTCATCCCACAATACCGCCGAATCAAGATTGACTAGTAACGGTAAGAAAGTTGAACAAGATCATACGCCCACAACTGCTTTGTGTTCTACTCGTGCAAGATGCTACGCATAAAACCTAGGCTCAGATGCCACTGTTGGGGAACGTAGCATAATTCAAAAAATTTCTACCTCTTCACCAAGATCCACTATGGATACATCTAGCAACGAGTAACTAAGAGTGCATCTACATACCGTTATGAAGATTGCGTGCGGAAGCTTTCAACGAAGCAAGGATGAAGTAGTCGTACTCTTCACGTTCTTCGTCACCGATGATCTAACGCCGAACGGACGGCACCTCCGCGTTCAACACACGTACGGTGCAGCAACGTCACCTCCTTCTTGATCCAGCAAAGGGGAGGAGAAGTCGTCAGAGATCCGGCAGCACGACGGCGTGATGACGGATGCAGTGGAAATTGCAGCAGGGCTACGCCGAGCGCCCTGCGAAGGAACTGGGAGGTGTGACGGGAGGGGGAGAGGCGCCAGGGCTGAGGTGTGGCTGCCCTATCCCCCCCACATATATATAGGGGCCAGGGGGGGCGCCTGGACCCCCTGCAGATCCAATCTGCAAGGGGGCGGCGGCCAAGGGGGGTTCCTTGCCCCCCAAGGCAATTGGAGCCCCCCTCCCCTTTAGGGTTTGAACCCTAGGCGCAGGGGAGGTGGGCCTCCCTTAGTGGTGCGCCAGCCCAGAGGGCTGGACACATCCCCTCGCGGCCTAGGGGCCCCACCGGGATGGGTGGCCCCACCCGGTGGACCCCCGGGGCCCCTCCGGTGGTCCCGGGACGCTCCCGGTGACCCCCGGAGATCACCCGTTGGCCGAAACTGGACTTCCCATATATCAATCTTTACCTCCGGACCATTCCGGAACTCCTCGTGACGTCCGGGATCTCATCCGGGACTCCGAACAACTTTCGGGTTTCCACGTGCATTTATCTCTATGACCCTAGCGTTACCGAACCTTAAGTGTGTAGACCCTACGGGTTCGGGAGACACGTAGACATGACCGAGACTACTCTCCGGTCAATAACCAACAGCGGGATCTGGATACCCATGTTGGTTCCCACGTGTTCCTCGATTATCTTCATCGGATGAACCACTGTGTCAAGGATTCACTCAATCCCGTATGTTATTCCCTTTGTCCATCGGTACGGTACTTGCCCGAGATTCGATCGTCGGTATTCCCGATACCTTGTTCAATCTCGTTATGGCAAGACTCTTTACTCGATCCGTAATCCATCATCCCGTGACTAACTACTTAGTCACATTGAGCTCATTATGATGATGTCTTACCGAGTGGGCCCAGAGGTACCTCTCCGTCATACGGAGTGACAACATCCCAGTCTCGGTTCGTACCAACTCAACAGACACTTTCGGAGATACCCGATGCGTACCTTTATAGCCACCCAGTTACGTTGTGACGGTTGGCACACCCAAAGTATTCCTACGGTATCCTGGAGTTGTACAACCTCATGGTCTAAGGAATAAATACTTGACACCGCAAAGCTTATGCATTACGAACTATACGATCTCGTGTTATGCTCAAGTTTGGGTCTTGTCCATCACATCATTCTCCTAATGATGTGATCCCGTTATCACTGACATCTCATGTCCATGGTCAGGAAACCGTGACCACCTGTTGATCAACGAGCTGGTAACTAGAGGCCTACCAGGGACTCATTGTGGTCTGTGTATTCACACATGTATCGCTGTTTCCGTACAATACAATTCAAGCATGAATAACAGACAATTATCATGAACAAGGAGATATAATAATAATGCTTTTATTATTGCCTCTAGGGCATATCTCCAACACAATGAACTATCGAGGAGTCATCAGATCGAGTCTGCCAGGCGTTCATAACGTCTGCATCAGCTCCTGAAGCAAGTCTGTCACCTAGCGGTGCATCAAGGACATAATTCTTCTGTGCATCAATGAGGATAATGCTCAAGTTATGGACACAGTCCGTTTAGTTGCTACCATCATCTTTCAACTTATCTTTCTCTAGGATCGCATTAAAATTCAATGGAACAATAGCACGGGCCATTTATCTACAACATAGATTTGCAAATACTATCAGGACTAAGTTCATGATAAATTAAGTTCAATCAAGAAAACACTAATGAACTCCCACTTAAATTAACATCCCTCAAGTTATCTAAGTGATACATGATCCAAATCAACTAACCCATGTCCGATCATCACGTGAGATGGGATAGTCATCAATGGTGAACATCTCCATGTTGATCATATCTACTATATGACTCATGTTTGACCTTTCGGTCTCTAGTTTTCCGAGACCATGTCTGTTCATGCCAGGCTCGTCAAGTTTAACCCAGGTATTCTGCTTGTGCAAAACTGGCTTACACCCATTGTATGTGAACGTAGAGTCTATCACTCCCGATCTGTTGGGGAACGTTGCATGGAAAACAAAAACAAAAATCTATGCACGTGCAAGATCTATCCATGGAGATGCATATCAACGAGAGGGGAGAGTATGTCTATGTACCCCCGTAGACCATAACCGGGGCGTTTATTAACATGGTTGATGTAGTCGAACTTCTTCGCGATCCAACTGATCAGGTACCGAACGTACGACCACTCCGCGTTCAGCACACGTTCAGCTCGGTGACGTCCTTGCCTTCCTGATCAAGCAAGACGGGCGAAGTAGTGGATGATTTCTGGCAACACGACGGCATGGTGACAGTGGTGGTGATGTTATCTCCGCAGGGCTTCGCCTAAGCACTACGAAAATATGACTGGGGGCGAAACTGTGGAGAGGGGCGCCGCACATGGCTAAGAGATTGTCTTGGGTTGTGTGGCGCTCCCTCCTCATGTATATATAGGTGGGGGAGAGGGGAGGCAGCCAGGAGGCGCCGCAAGTGGGGCTGAATCCCACTTGGGATCCTACCCCTAGCCGCCCCCTTCCTTGTTTTGCCTGCGGGGGGAAGGCAGGAGAAGGTGCCCCCCTCCCTCCTCATAGGTGGAGGGAAGGAAAGAGGGGCTAGCCCTCCCCTTTTCCATCACTAGTGCCGGAGGCCAGGGAGAGAGCGTGCCAGCCCCCTTGTGGGCTGGTATGTGCCTCCCCCCATTAGGCCCATAGACCCCCGAGGGCCTCCGGAACCCTTCCGGTGATCCAATGACTACCCCGTACCTCCCAAAACTCTTCCAGTGCACAAATAGCATCGTCCTATATATTGATCTTGACCTCCGGGCCATTTTGGAGTTCCTCTTCATGTCTGTGATCTCATCTAGGACTCCGAATAACATTCTGTCATCAAATCACATAACTCATATAACACTATATCGTCAACGAACGTTAAGCATGCAGACCCTACGGGTTCGAGAACTATGTAGACATGACCAAGACAATTCTCCGGTCAATAACCAATAGCGGAACTTGGATGCCCATATTGGTTCCTACATATTCTAAGAAGATCTTTATCGGTCGTACCGTTATGACAACATACGCATTTCCCTTTGTTTGTCGGTATGTTACTTGCCCGATATTCGATCGTCGGTATCTCCATACCTAGTTCAGTCTCATTAATGGCAAGTCTCTTTACTATTTCTGTAATACATCATCTCATAACTAACTCCTTAGTCATTTTGCTTGCAAGCTTCTTGTGATGTGTATTACCGAGAGGGCCCATAGATACCTCTCCGACACACGAAGTGACAACTCCTAATCTCGATCCATGCCAACTCAACAGACACCTTCAGAAGTACCTGTAGAGCATCTTTATGATCACCAGTTATGTTGTGATGTTTGATAGCACACAAGGCATTCCTCCGGTATCCGGGAGTTGCATGATCTCATAGTTGAAGAAATATGTATTTGACATTAAAGAAAGCTATAGCAATAAACTGAATGATCAAAGGCTAAGCTAACGGATGGGTCTTGTCCATCACACTGATGTCGCTTGAACTACATCGGTATTTCCCCAAAGCAGAAGGGGTGATGCAACACAACTACGGTAGGTATTTCCCTTAGTGATGAGACCAAGGTTATCAAACTAGCAGGAGAACCATGCAACACTTTGTAAATGGTAAATGCACACAAAGAACAAATACTTGCAACCCGACATGTAAAAGTGGTTTTCAATCCCTTTCGGGTAATGGTGCCAGAAATTGTCAAGTTGACGGGAATAAAAATGTAGTAGATTGAAAGATGCAAATAACGACAAATAAAATGCATCAAGTTATTTTTTGTGTTTTTGATAATATAGATCTGAAAATAAAAGTTGCACATAGATGAAAAAGCAAATAGCAATATAGATCTGAAAGTATATGATAGGAAAATAGACCCGAGGCCCGTAGATTTCACTAGTGGCTTCTCTCGAAAAATAGCATCGATGGGTAGACAAGTTACTGTTGGGCAATTGATAGAAAAGCAAATAATTATGACGATATCCAAGACAATGATCATGTATATAGGCATCATGTCCAAGATTAGTAGACCGACTCCTGCCTGCATCTACTACTATTACTCCACACATCAACCGCTATCCAGCATGCATCTAGTATATTAAGTTCATGGAAAAATAGAGTAATGCAATAAGAACAATGACATAATGTACACAAGATCTATTCATGTAGGAATAGACCCCATCTTTTTATCCTTAATAGAAACGATACATGCGTGCCTTGCTGCCCCTACTGTCACTAGGAAAGGACACCGCAAGATCACACCCATTACAAAGCACCTCTTCCCATTGCAAGATACATAGATCAAGTTGGCAAAACAAAACCCAAATATCAGAGAAGAAATACGAGGCTATAATAATCAAGAATGGATACAAAATCAAGGCAAATCTGATCATAAACTCACAAATCACCGGATCCCAACAAACACACCATACAAAGTCATTACATCAAATAGATCTCCAAGAGATCATTGTATCGAGATACAAAGAGAGAAGAAGCCATCTAGCTACTGCCTATGGACCCGTAGGTCTGTGGTAAACTACTCACGCATCATCAGAGAGGCACCAATGAGGATGATGAACCCCTCCGTGATCGTGTTCCCCTCCAGTGGAGTGTCGAAAAAGGGCTCTAGATTGGATCTTGTGGTTCTGGAACTTGCGGGGGCTGGAATAAAATTTCGTCGACGCCCCTAGGGTTTTTGGAATATTAGGGTATCTATAGATCGAAGAGGCGGTGCGGGAGACCACCGAGGTGGCCACAACCCACCAGGGCGCGCCTGGGGGCCCAGGTGCGCCCAGGTGGGTTGTGCCCCCCTCAGGGCACCCCATTAGTACTTCTCCGGCCCATGTTGTGTCTTCTGGTCCAAAGAAAATCTCCAAAAAGTTTGATAACTCACAAGTGTAGGGGATCGCAACAGTTTTCGAGGGTAGAGTATTCAACCCAAATTTATTGATTCGACACAAGGGGAGCCAAAGAATACTCTCAAGTATTAGCAGTGGAGTTGCCAATTCAACCACACCTGGAAGACTTAATATCTGCAGCAAGGTAATTTAGTAGCTAAGTAATATGGGAGTAACGGTAACAGTGGCAAACGTAGCGATAGTAGTTTGGTAGTGACTGTGACAGTAGCAGCGGTAAAGTAAATAAGCAACTAGCAATATGTGAAAAGCTCGTAGGCATTGGATCAGTGATGGATAATTATGTCGGATGCGATTCCTCATGTAATAGTTATAACATAGGGTGACATAGAACTGGCTCCAGTTCATCAATGTAATGTAGGCATGTATTCCGAATATAGTCATACGTGCTTATGGGAAAGAACTTGCATGCCATCTTTTGTCCTACCCTCCCATGGCAGCGGGGTCCTATTGGAAACTAAGGGATATTAAGGCCTCCTTTTAATAGAGTATCGGACCAAAGCATTAACACATAGTGAATACATGAATTCCTCAAACTACGATCATCACCGGGAGTGGTCCCGATTATTGTCACTTCGGGGTTGTTGGATCATAACACATAGTAGGTGACTATTGACTTGCAAGATAGGATCAAGAACACACATATATTCATGAAAACATAATAGGTTCAGATCTGAAATCATGGCACTTGGGCCCTAGTGACAAGCATTAAGCATAGCAAAGTCATAGCAACATCAATCTTAGAACATAGTGGATACTAGGGATCAAACCCTAACAAAACTAACTCGATTACATGGTAAATATCATCCAACCCATCACCGTCCAGCAAGCCTACGATGGAATTACTCACGCACGGAAGTGAGCATCATGGAATTGGTGATGGAGGAAGATTGATGATGACGACCACAACGATCTCCACTCTCCGGAGCCCCGAACGGACTCCAGATCAGCCCTCCCGAGAGAGATTAGGGCTTAGAGGCGGCTCCGTATCGTAAAACGCGATGAATCCTTCTCTCTGATTTTTTTCCCGAAAGTGAATATATGGAGTTTGGGGTGATGTCGGTGGAGACTCAGGGGGCCCACAAGGCAGGGTGTGGCCCCCCTGGTCTGGTTCTTTCCGTAGGTATTTTCAATATATTGCAAAATAAATCTCCATTGATTTTTAGGTCATTGTGAGAACTTTTATTTCTGCACAAAAATAGCACCATGGCAGTTCTGGTGAAAACAGCGTCAGTCCGGGTTAGTTCCATTCAAATCATGCAAATTAGAGTCCAAAACAAGGGCAAAAGTGTTTGGAAAAGTAGATACGTTGGAGACGTATCAACTCCCCCAAGCTTAAACCTTTGCTTGTCCTCAAGCAATTCAGTTGATAAACTGAAAGTGACAAAGAAAAACTTTGACAAACTCTGTTTGCTCTTGTTCTTGTAAATATGTAAAGCCAACATTCAAGTTTTTAGCAAAGATCATGAACTAACCACATTCACAATAACTTTCAGGTCTCGTGTCTACTCATATCAGTGGCATAATCAACTAGCAAGCAATAATAATAAACCTCGAATGACAACACTTTATCAAAACAATCATAATATGATATGACAAGATGGTATCTCGCTAGACCTTTCTGAGACCGCAAAACATAAATGCAGAGCACCTTTGAAGATCAAGGACTGACTAGACATTGTAATTCCTGGTAAAAGAGATCCAGTCACAATCATACTCAATGAAAATTAATAGCAATACATGCAAATGACAGCGGTGCTCTCCAATGGGTACTCTTTAATGAGAGGATGATGACTCAACATAAAAGTAAATAGATAGGCCCTTCACAGAGGGAAGCAGGGATTTCTAGAGGTGCTAGAGCTCGATTTTGACATAGAGATGAATAATATTTTGAGTGGTATACTTTCATTGTCAACATAACAACCAAGAGATCTTGATATCTTCCATGCTACACATGTTATAGGCGGTTCCCAAGCAGAATGGTAAAGTTTATACTCCCCCAACCACCAACAAGCACACCCCGCGGCCATCCGAATCCACGGGGTACCGTCCATACCGAAAACAGCCCTGGGGGAGTTTTGTTTAATTAATATGATTTGAGCATGGGACTGGGCATGCCGGTTACCAGCCATTTTCTCATGAATGATGTGCGGAGTCCACTCATCATGAGAATAGCCCACCTAGAATGGAAGATATAGACAACCCTAGTTGATATATGAGTTGTTCGAGCATACAAAACATAATTTCATTTGAAGGTTTGGAGTTTGGCACATACAAATTTACTTGGAATGGCAGGTAGATACCGCATATAGGAAGGTATGGTGGACTCATATGGAGTAACTTTGGGGTTTTATGGAAGTGGATGCACAAGCAGTATTCCCGCTTAGTACAAGTGAAGGCTAGAAAGAGATTGGGAAGCGACCAGCTAGAGAGCGACAACAGTCATGAACATGCATTAAAATTAATCAACAATGAATGCGAGCATGCGTAGGATATAAATTACCATGAACATAAATATCGTGGAGGCTATGTTGATTTTGTTTCAACTACATGCGTGAACATGTGCCAAGTCAAACCACTTGAATCATTCAAAGGAGGATACCACCCTATCATACCACATCACAACCATTTTAATATCATGTTGGTACGCAACGTAAACCATTATAAACTCTTAGCTAATTAAGCATGGCAAGAGCAGCTATGATCTCTAATTGTCGTTGCAAGCATGTTTCATTCATAATAGGCTGAATCAGGAACAATGAGGTATCATATTTACAAAAACAAGAGAGGTCGAGTTCATACCAGCTTTTCTCATCTCAATCAATTCATCACATATCGTCATTATTGCCTTTCACTTGCACGACCGAACAGTGTGGATAATAATAATAGTGCACGTGCATTGGACTAAGCTGGAATCCGCAAGCATTTAATACAAAAGAGAAGACAAAGTAATATGGCTCATTGTTAAATCAACAATAATGCATATGAAAGCCACTAAACATTTTTATCATGGTCTTCTCCTCTTGACCCCAAAGAAAAGAAAAGAAACTATTTACATGGGAAAGCTCCCAACAAGCAAGAGAAGAACGAGAAATATTTTTGGGTTTTCTTTTAATTACAACTACAGGCACGGAAAGTAAACTAGCTAAAAAGCTACAACTGAATTTTTTGTTTTTCTTAAGGTTTTTCTAACAAACAAGAAAAAGACTAAAAAAAGAAATGAAACTAGCATGGATAGTACAATGAAAGAGTATGAGCACCGACTACTGGAATAAGTGTGTGAACATGAATGTAATGTCGGTGAGAAATACGTACTCCCCCAAGCTTAGGCTTTTGGCCTAAGTTGGTCTATTGCCACGGATCAAAGCTACTCTCTCCGGTGCACGGAGGAGCGTCCTCTGGGTGCCACTGGTTGGCAATCTCCTCCAGGTCCCACTGATAAACCGACTGGCGATAAGGGTCAAGTAATGGCTCCGGCTCCGGTACTGAAGCTCGTGCATGGCCCCAGTACGCATAAACGGCATCCGGCAAAACGAGGTATGTGCCTGAAAATAAATCAAACAAAGATGGTGCAGGCAAGGTAATAATCTCACAATATTCTTCATAAAACATCAATTTATACTTAAGCAACTTCTTCTTATCTTTAACAATAAAATCATGTGCTATCATACTCTTATAATTTAGAAAAGCTGGGGACAACCACTTTTCTTCCTTCTCATGATGCCTAATAGGTATTCTAAAGTGTTCAGCAAACCGTGAAGCAAAGATGCCTCCAAAGATGGGACCATTTGTACGGTTCAGACTTAATCGTTTAGCAACAACAACACCCAAGCTAAAAGTTGTATCTCGAAACAAAGCATGGCGCAAAATAACAATATCAGGGGCACCAAGATTCCCACTATTCCCGCGACCAATTAAGCATCTACTAGCAAATATCGCAAAGTACCGAATAACAGGAAAATGTATACTAGCAATTCTTGCCCATGAAACTTGTCTTGTTTCCCCTACAGCTATCATATCGATAAACCCCTCAACATCCTTACGATGTGGTTCCTCAAGACTACCAGTAAAGGGTATCTTGCATACTTGACAAAATTCGTAGAATGGCATCTCCTTAACATCATCATATAAATGAAACTCCACTGAACGTGGTGATTTCTTAGCATGAAAATGAAAGTTTTGCGTGAAAATATTAGTGAGCAAGAGATACTGTTCACGCTGGTCGTGGAGGAACTCGGTGAGCCCTACATTCTCCGCCAAATAATAAAAATCTTTATAAATCTCGGCGGCTTCCAAGAACTCATTGCAAGGCCATTCGCACGGCCAAACTTCCGCGGTGCGAGGAAGATTGTATTTGGGCTTCTTATTCTCCTCCTTTTGCTTATTCTTTGAGCTTTGACTAGAAGAGCCTCTCAACAATCTCCTCGTCATTTTCTTCCTCTGAAAATTCTGAAATTTTTAGTGACTCAAAATAAAATTGAACCAAACTCAACAAGATTGATAGCAACTACTCCCACAAGTGCCTAGAGCCTATATCATGCATTAGAACTACTTGGAACCACATAAATTTGGCATGCAAGCTCAAGAACAGGGTCACCTAAGCAGCAAAAATTTACAATAAATAAAGCACTAGAACAAAAACTAATTGGACCATTGGAGGAGTCACATACCGATGAACAATCTCCCGAAACAGTTTGGTGAACGTAGCAATGAGCAAGGAGATCGAAAATGGCAGTAAGATGAGCTAGAACTCGTGCTTGACCTGGTTGGTGATTTTTTTGGGAGGAAGGAGTGTGTGGGTGCTGGAGTAAGTGGAGGGGGGCACGTGGGGCCCACGAGGGAGGGGGCGCGCCCAGGGGGTGGGCGCGCCCTGTATCCTTGTGGCCAGGTGCTGAATCCCCCTGCTGTGTTCTCAGTGCCAAATATTCTTAAATATTCTAGAAAAAATCATATTTCATTTTCGGGGCATTTGGAGAACTTTTATTTTCGAGGTAATTTTTTATTGCACGGATAACTCTGGAAACAGACAGAAAATACTATTTTTGCTTTATTTAATCTAATTAATAGAAAATAAAAGGAGGGTACAGAAAGTTGTGCTCTCTGAATTCAACCATCTCATGCTCATCAAAAGGAATCCATTAACAAGGTTGATCAGGTCTTGTTAATAAACTATTTCCGAATAATCCTGAAACCGAAGAATTTTCGAATAACTCTAGGTTACTTCAATGGGGATATGTATGTCCCTAACAATAAGAATATCATATTTCTTCTTGACAGTAGGAAGAGGAAATTCAAAAGCTCCAATAATAATCGTTGATTTTTTTCAATAGAATTGATACTGTGGACCTGAGGTTGTTTCCTCAGAAAGTGTACCGTATGCTCATTACCATTGACATGAAAAGTGACATTGCCTTTGTTGCAATCAATAACAACCCCTACAGTATTCAAAAAGGGTCTACCAAGGATAATAGACATACTATCGTCCTCGGGAATATCAAGGATAACAAAGTCCATTAGAATAGTAACATTTGCAACCACAACAGGCAGATCCTCACAAATACCGACATGTATAGCAGTTTATTTATCGGCCATTTGCAAATATATTTCAGTAGGTGTCAACTTATTCAAATCAATTCTACAATATAAAGAGAGAGGCATAACACTAACACCGGCTCCAAGATCACATAAAGCAGTTTTAACATAGTTTCTTTTAATGGAGCATGGTATAGTGGGTACTCCTGGATCTCCTAGTTTCTTTGGTATTCCACCTTTAAAAGTATAATTGGCAAGCATGGTGGAAATTTCAACTTCAGGTATTTTTCTTTTATTTGTGATAATATCTTTCATATACTTAGCATAAGGATTTGTTTTGAGCATATCAGTCAAATGCATACGCAAAAAGATAGGTCTAATCATTTTGGCAAAACGCTCAAAATCCTCATCATCCTTTTTCTTGGATGGTTTAGAAGGAAAAGGCATGGGTTTATGAACCCATGGCTCTCTTTCTTTACCGTGCTTCCTAGCAATGAAGTCTCTCTTATCATAACGTTGATTCTTTGATTGTGGGTTATCAAGATCAACAGCAGGTTCAATCTCTACATCATCATTATTGCTAGGTTGAGCATCATCATGAACATCATCATTAGGTTCATGTTCATTACCGGAATGTGTTTCAGCATCAGAGATAGAAATATTATTGGGATTCTCAGGCGTGTCAGCTACAGGTTAACTAGAAGCATGCAAAGTCCTATCATTTTTCTTTTTCTTCTTCTTAGAAGAACTAGGTGCATCTATATTAGATCTCTGAGAATCTTGCTCAATTCTCTTAGGGTGGCCTTCAGGATACAGAGGTTCCTGAGTCATTTTACCACCTCTAGTAACAACTCTAATAGCATTATCATTTTTCTTACTATTTAATTCATTGAGCAAATCATTTTGTGCTTTAAGTACTTGTTCTACTTGAGTAGTAACTATAGAAGCATGTTTACTAATGAGTTCCAGTTCACCTTTAACTCTAGACATATAATCACTCAAGCGTTCAATCATATAAGCATTACGTTGCAATTGTCTACCAACATAAGCATTGAAGTTTTCTTGTTTGACAATAAAGTTGTCAAACTCATCTAAACATTGGCTAGCAGACTTATAATGAGGAATATCACCTTCATCAAATCTATAAAGATAATTTACATTTACTACCTGTGTCTGGTTATCAAGACCATGTATTTCTTCAATGGGTGGTAAATTCTTAACATCTTCAGCTTTAATACCTTTTTCTTTCATAGATTTCGCCTCTTGCATATCTTCGGGACTGAGAAATAAAACACCCATTTTCTTCAGATTTGGCTTAGGAGTTAGTTCAGGAAGTGTCCAATTGCTTTTATTGGTCAACATATTATTCAATAACAATTCAGCTTGATCAACAGTTCTTTCCCTGAAAACACAACCAGCACAACTATCCAGGTGGTCTCTGGAAGCATCGGTTAGTCCATTATAAAAGATATCAAATATTTCATTTTTCTTAAGAGGATGGTCAGGCAAAGCATTAAGTAATCGGAGAAGCCTCCGCCAAGCTTCTGGGAGACTCTCATCTTCAATTTGCACAAAATTATATATTTCCCGTAAGGCAGCTTGTTTCTTATGAGCGGGAAAATATTTAGCAGAGAAGTAGTAAATCATATCCTGGGGACTACGCACACAACCAGGATCAAGAGAATTAAACCATGTCTTAGCATCACCCTTCAACGAGAACGTAAATAACTTAAGGATATAGTAGTAACGAACTTTTTCCTTGTTGGTGAATAGGGTGGCTATATCATTCAACTTAGTAAGATGTGCCACAACAGTTTCAGATTCATAGCCATGGAAAGGATCAGATTCAACCAAAGTAATTAACTCAGGATCGACAGAGAAATCATAATCCTTATCAGGAACACAGGTAGGTGAAGTAGCAAAAGCAGGGTCATATTTCATTCTAGCATTCAAAGACTTTTCCTTAAGCTTAGCTAATAATTTCTTAAGATCATATCTATCATTTCAAGCAAGAAAGTCTCTAGCAGTTTCTTCATGCATAACATAACCCTTAGGAACAACAGGCAATTCATATCTTTGGGGAGAATCTTCATCATCACTTTCATCAATATTATCAGTTTCAATAATTTCATTCTCTCTAACCTTAGCAATTTGTTCATCTAGAAATTCACCTAGTGGCACAGTATTATCAAACATAGAAGTAGTTTCATAATACATAGCAGAAGTGGCATCATCAAGAACATGTGACATATCAGATTCAATAGCAGGAGTAGGTGTCGCAAGTTTACTCATAATAGAGGGTGAATCAAGTGCAGAGCTAGATGGCAGTTCCTTACCTCCCCTCGTAGATCTCGGTTTTTGAGTCTTTCAAGTTCTTCATAGTGATCAACATATATAAATCCCAAGTGAAGTAAATAATATAGCTATGCTCCCCGGCAACGACGCCAAGAAATATTATTGATAGCCCACAAGTGTAGGGGATCGCAACAGTTTTCGAGGGTAGAGTATTCAACCCAAATTTATTGATTCGACACAAGGGGAGCCAAAGAATACTCTCAAGTATTAGCAGTTGAGTTGTCAATTCAACCACACCTGGAAGACTTAATATCTGCAGCAAGGTAATTTAGTAGCTAAGTAATATGGAAGTAACGGTAACAGTGGCAAAAGTAGCGATAGTAGTTTTGTAGTGATTGTAACAGTAGCAGCGGTAAAGTAAATAAGAAACTAGCAATATGTGAAAAGCTCGTAGGCATTGGATCAGTGATGGATAATTATGTCAGATGCGATTCCTCATGTAATAGTTATAACATAGGGTGACATAGAACTGGCTCCAGTTCATCAATGTAATGTAGGCATGTATTCCGAATATAGTCATACGTGCTTATGGAAAATAACTTGCATGACATATTTTGTCCAACCCTCCCGTGGCACCGGGGTCCTATTGGAAACTAAGGAATATTAAGGCCTCCTTTTAATAGAGTACCGGACCGAAGAATTAACATATAGTGAATACATGAACTCCTCAAACTACGGTCATCACCGAGAGTGGTCCTGATTATTGTCACTTCGGGGTTGCCGGATCATAACACATAGTAGGTGACTATTGACTTGCAAGATAGGATCAAGAACACACATATATTCATGAAAACATAATAGGTTCAGATCTGAAAGCATGGCACTCGGGCCCTAGTGACAAGCATTAAGCATAGCAAAGTCATAGCAACATCAATCTTAGAACATAGTGGATACTAGGGATCAAACCCTAACAAAACTAACTCGATTACATGGTAAATATCATCCAACCCATCACCGTCCAGCAAGCCTACGATGGAATTACTCATGCACAACGTTGAGCATCATGGAATTGGTGATGGAGGAAGGTTGATGATGACGACGACGACAATCTCCACTCTCCGGAGCCCCGAACGGACTCCAAATCAGCCCTCCCGAGAGAGATTAGGGCTTGGCGGCGGCTCCGTATTGTAAAACGCGATGAATTCTTCTCTTTGATTTTTTTCTCGCCGAAAATGAATATATGGAATCGGGGGTGATGTCGGTGGAGCCTCAGGGGGCTGCTACTTCTCGAGCTTGCGTTGTATTCCCTCGAAGAGGAAAGGGAGATGCATCACAGTAGCGTAAGTATTTCCCTCAGTTTTTTATAACCAAGGTATCAATCCAGTAGGAGACCACGCGCGAGTCCCTCGCACCTGCACAAACAAATAAGAACTTCGCAACCAACGCGATAAGGGGTTGTCAACCCCTTTACAGTCACTTACGAAAGTGAGATCTGATAGAGATGATAGTTTATATTTTTTGTTTTTTTGTTTATAAGAACAGAAAGTAAAAGCGGAAAAAGTAAAGTAGATGTAGATTGATATGTTGAGAATAGACCCGGGGGGCCATAGTGTTCTCTAGTGGCTTCTCTCATGATAGCGATATTATACGGCGGGTAAACAAATTACTGTCGAGCAATTGATAGAAAAGCGAATAATTATGAGACTATCTAGGCATGATCATTGTATATAGGCATCACGTCCGATACAAGTAGACCAACTCCTGCCTGCATCTACTACTATTACTCCACACATCGACCGCTATCCAGCATGCATCTAGTGTATTGAGTTCATAAGAACAGAGTAACGCCTTAAGCAAGATGACATGATGTAGAGGGATAAACTCAAGCAATATGATGTAAACCCCATATTTTTATCCTCAATGGCAAAAATACAATACGTGCCTTGCTACCCCTACTGTCACTGGGAAAGGACACCGCAAGATTGAACCCAAAGCTAAGCACTTCTCCCATTGCAAGAACTATAGATCTAGTAGGCCAAACCAAACCAATAATTCGAAGAGACTTGCAAGGATATTATGAGCACACCTAAAGAGTTCAGAAAAAAACCAAATATTTCTCATAGATAATCTTGATAACAAACTCACAATTCATCGGATCTCGACAAACACACCGCAAAAAGAGATTATATCGAATAGATCTCCTCGAAGACCGAAGAGAACTTTGTATTGAGATCCAGAGAGAGAGGAAGCCATCTAGATACTAGCTATGGACCCGAAGGTCTGTGGTAAACTACTAACAACTCATGGTGAGGGTGATGATGATGATGTAGAAGCACTCCATGATGGACCCCCCCTCCGGCGGAGCTCCGGAACAGGCTTCAAGATGGGATCTCATGGGAACAGAAGGTTACGGTGGTGGAACTAGGGTTTTTTCTTCTCCTCTGATGGTTTCGGGGTACGTAGGCTTATATATGAGGAAGGAGGACACCGGGGGACTCACGAGGGACCCATGAGGCAGGGGTGCGCCCTGGGCAGGGGGCGCGCCCTGGGCAAGGGGCACGCCCCCACCCTTGTGGGCACCTCGTGGCCCCTACTCTGTGGTTCTCAAGTCTACCGTGCATGATTTTCTCCAAAAATATCTCTCCCGAAGGTTTAATTCCGTTTGGACTCCATTTGATATCCCTTTTCTGTAAAACCCTAAAACAGGCAAAAAAAGCAATCTGGACTAGGCCTTTGGGTTAGTAGTTTAGTCTCAAAAATAATATAGAAGTGTATGACAAAGCCCATTAAACATCCAAAACATCATAAATAATAGCATGGAACAATCAAACATTATAGATACGTTGGAGACGTATCAAGCATCCCCAAGCTTAATTCCTGCTCGTCCTCGAGTAGGTAAATGATAAAAACATAATTTTTGATGTGGAATGCTAACCAACATAGTTTTTAAATGTAATTCTCTTAATTGTGGCATGAATGTTCAGATCTGAAAGATTCAAGATAAAAGTCTATATTGACATAAGAAATAATAATACTTCAAGCATATTAACAAAGCAATCATGTCTTCTCAAAATACTATGGCTAAAGAAAGTTATCCCTACAAAATCATATAGTCTGGCTATGCTCCCTCTTCATCACACAAAATATTCATACCATGCACAACCCCGATTTCAGCCAAGCACTTGTTTTCATACTCTATTCTTTCAAACCTTTCAACTTTCACGCAATACATGAGCGTGAGCCATGGACATAGCACTATGGGTGGAATAGAGAGGTGGTTGTGGAGAAGACAAAAAAGGAGGGAGATAGTCTCACATCAACTAGGCATATCAACGGGCTATGGAGATGCCCATCAATAGATATCAATGTGAGTGAGTAGGGATTGCCATGCAACGGATGCACTAGAGCTAAATATGTATGAAAGCTCAACAAAAGAAACTAGTGGGTGTGCATCCAACTTGCTTGCTCACGAAGACCTAGGGCATTTGAGGAAGCCCATCGTTGGAATATACAATCCAAGTTCTATAATGAAAATTCCCACTAGTATATGAAAGTGACTAAGCATGAGACTCTCTACAATGAAGAACATGGTGCTACTTTTAAGCACAAGTGTGGGAAAAAAGATAGTAGCAATTGTCCATTTTTTGGGCCTTTCTTTTTTTCTTTGGCCTTTTTTTCCTTTTTTTGCTGAGGGGCTTTATTGATTTAGCCTTTCCTCCCATGGGAGAATGCTCTAATAATGATGATCATCACACTTTCATTACAACTCGATATTACAACTCGATACTACAACAAAGTATGACTCTATATGAATGCCTCCGGCGGTGTACCGGGATATGCAATGAAACAAGAGTGACATGTATGAAAAATTATGCATGGTGGCTTTGCCACAAATACGATGTCAACTACATGATCATGCATGGCAATATGACAATATGAAGCGTGTCATATGAACGGAATGGTTGCATGGAAATATATCTCGGAATGGCTATGGAAATGCCATGATAGGTAGGCATGGTGGCTGTTTTCAGGAATATATGGTGGCTGTTTTGAGGAAGGATATATAGTGGGTTTATGGTACCAGCGAAAGTTGCGCGATACAAGAGAGGCTAGCAATGGTGGAAGGGTGAGAGTGCGTATAATCCATGGGCTCAACATTAGTCATAAAAACTCATATACTTATTGCAAAAATCTACGAGTCATCAAAACAAAGCAATCAACGCATGCTCCTAGGGGGGAGGTTCGTAGGAGTTAACCATCGCGCACCCCCGACCTCCACACAAAGGATGACACTTTACAAATACCTCTTGCTCTAACTTCGTCACATAGCGGTTCACCATACGTGCATGCTATGGGAATCACTATCCTTAACACAAGTATTTCTCAATTTCATAATAACTCCACTAGCATGACTCTAATATCAGTATCCTCATATCTTAAAACAATTATCAAGCATCTAACATCTCATCATATTCAATGTACTTAGTGCGAAACTGTCGGGGGAAACTGTCCACCACGAGCACCTATGGGACCGGAGCCCCTTGTTCGTGCGGTAAGGGAGCGGAGGGAGCACAAAGAGCAGATCGTGGAGAGCACGCGGGCAGTTTACCCAGGTTCGGGCTGCGATGGACGCGTAAAACCCTACTCCTGCTTAGTTTGTATTGAGTTGGGGAGCTCGGGAGCTTGAAGAACTAGCTACACCGAGCATATGAGCGATCTAGGTTCCGAACCCCCTCTACGTTGTGCATGGGCCTCCTTTTATAGCTCAAGGGGTCACCGACAGGTGTCAACATAGGAGAAGGGGTAAAAATGTAATTGTGATGGTAGTTGTAACAGTGCGGGAATAGTGGAGCAACAGTGCATGAACAGTGGTCATCACCTACTTTGACAGTGGGGGACAAGGGCATTAAATGCCCGTCACCGTCGACCCCAAAAGCGCCCGCCCTTGCGTCTCCGTTTGCCACGGCGATGGCTTTGTCACCATGGAGTGCCACCGTGTCCCCCAGGCTGCACAGCCATCCGCCACGCGTCCCTGGAATGGCCCCAGGGCGACGCGTGGTTTGATGAGCTGGAGCGCGGGCACATAGCTTAACTCCCCCCGGCAAGCACCTTGCCGGGGCCTTGACCTTGCCGGGCCCGGGAGCTTGTCGCTCCCCGGGCCCTGCCGAGGCGCATACTGCGCCGAGGCATGTCTTCTGAAATGTGATCTTCTAGTCTTCCTGGCAAGCTCCTCTTGCCAGGGTCTTGTGCTAGTGAGGTAATCTTGAGCCTGGGACGGCCTTCCCGGCAAGCTCCACTTGCCGGGGCCTTGAGCTTCTGTCTTGTATACTTTGTTTTTGAATGGCTTTATATGGGGCAGAAGAGGTCTCCGGCAAGCACGTGATAGGCCCTGCCGCGGGGAGCTGCTACTGCCCGTGCACCAGTTGGGGTACTGAGGTACCCCTTCCTTAGTACACCGACAGGAGCCCCCGGGCCTGGGCCACACACGGTGTCGAGCGCTGTTGGGCCAGGCCCAAAACAGTGCACGGGCACGCGCGGCCCACGGTACGCCGAACCCACTTCCGCATCCGCCGCGCCCCTCCGTAACGGCACGCGTCGATTGCGGCGTCGTGGGAGGGAACGTGGCCACGTTCTTTTAATGGAAACAGCGAAACGTCCCCCACTTCCCCATAAAAGCAGAGGAAGCAGGAGCGGTTCCCCTCCTACGCCTTCATTGCTTCTTCTTCCATCTCCAGAAATTCCCCTCTGCGCTCCACCTCCACACCTCCTCCGCCGTCTCTTGCATCTGCGGCGCCGCCGGACTCTTCGTCCCCCTTCCCTCGCCGCCTCCGCCATGGCCCCGAAGACCGAGAAGGCGAAGGCGGAGAAGACCAAGAAGGAGAAATCTGAGCAGGCGGCGAGGCTTGCTCTGCTGCGGAAGCGGAACATCGTCTTCGCGCCGCGGCTCAGCGCGCGGGAGCTCTGGAACAAGTACTACTTGTTCTGGGCCAAGGAGACCAAGGCGCATCCCCGGACCAGAGCTTATCCCGCCGCCGCCAAGGACATGTACCCCGGCGGGTATTTCTTCTTCGCCGTTTTCTTCCACTGCGGTCTTTGTCCTCCCTTTTCCGAATTTTCCTGCGACATCATGAACACCTACAACCTCCATCTTCTAGACTTCACCCCCAATGCCATCCTTACGATGGCGGTTTTCGCACATCTATGCGAAAACTATATTGGGATCTATCCGAATGTAGCACTGTTTAGGCACTTCTTCACCCCTAGAGTAGAGGCCGGCGCCCCCCTCTCCGGGGGGATTTCTTGGGTCTTCCGCTTGAACAAGAAGGAGTCCTATCTGCGAGGAGAGCTCCGCGGCAAGTGGGAGGAGTGGCGCGCGGACTGGTGCTGGATAGTAGAGGACGAGCCGCAGCCCTTCACCGCGCCGCGCACAACCGCCATAGTGCGCGGCAGGGACTGGAGTGAGCTGGACTCGGACGACATCAAGCTCAACGTCGCCCTTGTCAGAATCCTTCGTCTCCGGGCAGCCAAGTTATCCATGGGAGAGGTAGGAGCAGATTTCCTCCGCCGCCGCATCGCCCCTCTTCAGGAGAGGAAGAGGCCAGCGTGGGAGTACGGCAACGCGGCGGACATAATGAGATTGCGCCCGGGACTGAACTTCAATTTCACGTCGCTGGAGCTGAAGGGGATGGTCCGGGAACTTTTTAAGCATGACCCGGCCCACCCAGAGTGGTTCAGAGCTCCCCGGGGAGTGGTGCCCCTCTGCAACAGCACGGCCCGGGATCCCCTACGCGCAATGATGCCCGCATGCGACTCGCATGGCGTGGATCCAACATGGATAGCGCCCAAGCCAGACGCCATCATGAGCTTCTTCGACAACCTGGTGGAGGTGCCGAAGGACAAAGATGAGATCAAGGGGCTCACCCGGGACACCACCGACCGGGAAATTGCTTATATAGCTTCTCGGGTGGAAGAGGCCGCTGCAGCCGCAGCGGCAGGAGAGTTTGGCTTCACGGTTGAAGAAGCAGAGGCTGCGGATGCGTCCTGCCAAGCTGAGGAGGCGGAGATCCGCAGGCTACTGAAGCTTCCTCCCGACGAGCTCGCCAGGGTCCCCTCTTTGAGGCATGCCGGGATCCCCGGAGTTGTGACCGAGGCCGCGGCGAGAGGCGAGGTTGCCGGAGGAAACAGAGGCGCCGGAGGGAGCACGGCCGCAGGGCAGGGCGCCGGGCCCAGCGAGCCGGCCGAGGAGGAGGAGGACGCCGGGGCCGGCGAGGACTCCGGTGGATCCCTGGGGCTCTACCACGACGACGTCTCTTCGTCATCGGAGACCTCCCCGCCTTGGGCAAGTCCCAGGCGATCTCCGCTGAAGCGCCTCCGCAAGGCGACGACGGGGACGAGGGCGCAGGCGCCCCGACAACAACCAGCTCGCCGGGCGGCGCGAGCTACCCGGGGGAGCCAAGCTGCGACGGGAGCGCCCGGCGCACCAACCGCGGCGGAGGCGTCCCGCACACAGGCTACGGCGGAGGCGCCCTGCACGTCAGTGCCAAGCGGCGGAGGGTCTTCACCGAGCGGAGCGGCTGCTCCGCCCGCTCCCCGGGCCTCGGCGTCCACAGGGGCTGGGTCTTCGCAGCCCCCAGTCCCGGGGACCGCCAAGCGCCCGAGGGAGCCTTCTCCTCCTGCTCCTCGCGCGGACGCGCCCCAGGTGGCGTTCGACTTCTCCGCCCTGAGCGACGACGACGACGACGACGAGGAACAGGAGTAAGGACTTGAAGTTTTGTATCTTCTTTAATTTCGTTCTGATTTTTCCTTCGATGATTCTGATCTTGTTTCTTGCTTTGATTCCAGGACCCTGTCCCAGCGAGCGGCGAAGAAGGCCAAGGTTCCCGTTGTCAAGGTCGAGGACGACTCGCCCGTCGCGGCGACAGGGGACGTGCCAGCGACGAGCTTGCCGGACCCGAGCGCTGCTCCGAGGAGTAGCCCCCAGCGCAGCCCCCAGCGTAAGTTTGGTTTTTTGATTCTTCCGCTCGTCGGGCGCGCTTGAGGATTTTGTCTTGTGCTAATATCTTGATTGTCTTGTACAGAAGTGGAGCCGCAGCCACAGGAGCACCCGGAGATCACTCCCGAGGAGCCGCAGGCCCAGCCGTCCCCGCCAAGGGCGAACTCTCCGGCGAGGGAGAGCACTCCGCCAAGGGCGGGTACTCCGCCAAGGGCGAGTACCCCGCCAAGGGCGAGCAGCCCGGCGAGGGTGGCCACCCCGCCAAGGGAGAGCTCCCCGGCGAGGGAGCCTGCCGTTGACGAAGTCCGTCAAGGTAAGTTTTGTAATCTTGTCTTCTTGGATTCGTCTTTTTTGGATATTTGCTTGAACTTCTTCTTCTTTTTCTTCTTCTTCTAGATCCTCCTCCCCCAGAGCAGATGGAGACGGAGATCGTTGTCGAGGAGGAGGGCGCGCAGGGCGACGGCGGCAACGCCCCTGTCGTTGAAGACACGGCGGGAGCCGCCGAGCCTGCCGCGGAGGAGACTGCTCCGACCGCAGACGCAGCGGCCGGGGAGGGGGTCGGCGGCCATACTGCCGGCCCGGAGGCGGCAGGAGCGTCGAGCGCTGCGCCGGCCGCCGACCCCTCCACCGAGAAGGAGCAGTCCGCCTACTACCTTGAGGCCCCCAACGGCGTCTTCATCCAAGTGCCGCGGGGATCCTCATCGCGAGCCCCCGAGGAGGGAGAGGCCTTCGATGGAGAGGTCCTCGCCTCCGCGGGTCTGAAGATTGTCGAGGCGCCTGGCGGGAGCGACGAGCCCGAGGAGGAGAAGTTGCTCCACCGGCTCCTGGCTCTTTACCGGGCCAGGCAGGCGAAGCTTGAATCTCGGGAGGCCCTCACCGCCAAGGCCGCAGCTGACATGGAGAAACGCGCGGCGGAGCTCCGCGCTACCAACCAAGCGGCCCTCCGCGACGTGGCGGAGGAGCGCGAGAGGCTCGCCGGGGAGTATCAGGAATGGCTCCTGGAGAAAGCCGAAGCCGAGGAGCAGCAGCGACTCGCCGGAGAAGAGCTGTCCCGGCGAGAAGGAGAGCTCACCCAACGGAAGGTCAACCTCGACGCTCATGAGGAAGACCTTACCGCCCGGGAGCAGGCCCTTGGCGGAGAGCTGAAGGAGGCGAAGGCCGCCGCGGCCGCCGCGGAGACCGCCAAGAAGGAGCTCGAGGCCAAGGTTGCGCAGCTGGAGGAGTTCTTGAAGGCGAGCACGGAGAGGGTCAACGCGCTCAACGTAGAGCGCGAGAAGGACGCCCACACTAACTCTGAACTCCAGGTGCGTCTTTCCAAACAAGGCGACGAGCTGAAGGCCGCCAAGGACTCGATCGCGGACCTGGAGCTGAAGGTTTCCACGCTGAAGGACTCGCTCGACGCCGTCCGGGACCGGGAAACCAAACTGAAGGAAGAGCTCCGCAAGGAGCGAGGCTTGGTGGAGAGCGCCACCACAGCGGCCAACAACTTCCGCCAAACCGTCGAGGTATGGACCGAAGACCTGGTGGCCTCTGCAGCTAGCATCGACAAGGAGCTGATGGCGCTGAGGGTTGAGCATCTTATATACTCTCCGGATCCAAACCTCCCCCACAGCGCCAAGCTCAGCCTTTTCTTCAGAGGGGTCGCGCCGGCACTTGCAGATCTTCAGAAGAAGCTCCCCGCGCAACTGGCCGAGGAGTCGCGCCAGCTCTGCGCGGGGACCTTGGAGCGCGTCCTGACGAAGATAGTGTACCGCAACCCGGGCATAAATCTCGTCAACGTTCTCCGTAGCTTGCCGGCCGACGCGGATATGGAGGCACTGAAGGCGCAGGTCGCCCATATTATCGCCAAGGTGAACAAAATCTCCAGGGTTGAAGGCGACCGCGTGGATTAGTCCTCCTTTTCTTTATCTCTTTTGTTGCTGCATAGTGTGTCATGAACTTATTAGTCATTGCGACAAGTTATCCCTTGTAATATATTATCTTATTTTGATCAATCAGATGCAATGTTATCTCCCTTGTCTCGGTCCTCTACTTTGTATGTTTTCGACCCTACGCTTCTAGAGGACTTGCCGGCAAGGGGCCCTTGCCGCGAGCGCTGAGTACTGGACTCCGAGCAGCCTGCTGGCCAAGGTCCTACCGGCAAGCAACCTTGCCGCAGCTAGTCGCAACGCACTTAGCTTGTTGAGTAAACTCGGAAACGAAGCAAGGGCGCGACACTTGTCGCAGCTCACTTAAGTCGTTGAGCGTACTCGAAAACAAGATAAGGGTGCGGTTAGCCACGGGTAGGTTCCTCCGCGCACAGGTTTTCCATACAAAGCGTGGTTGTTCAAGGAAGACAACTAAAATTTAAAAATTCGAACTGCTCAAATTCTGGTGACTTAGCTTTCATATATCGCTTGCTTCCCGGTAAGGCTTCTCTTTCTTGAACAACACTTGGTTCTTCTTCCATCTCCTTCCCCCCGGCAAACTTGTGCGCGAGGAACATTCCTTCTGTTTAAGAGGGAAAGAAAAAGAAGAGGGAAACAAGTATATGGCCTTTCGGCTTACTAATGCTTACCGGATACGTATGTTGCACAAGAAATGCCAAATAACGCATGCAAATAGCGGAGAAAAGCATGGAAAAGGCAAATAGCGCAAAACACGAAAGCTTTACTGATGCACGGGGTTTGCGCCCGGATTTGTACAAAGGGTTACATGCAACAGCGGCAAAGCTTGTACAAAAGGTGGTTGCCGGAGCGGATCACGGCAACCGCGCCTTATGGGTGAAACTTGCGAAGATGCTCTATGTTCCAGGAGTTGCTCACCGGTAAGCCTTCTTCGGTCTCAAGGCGGACAGCGCCGGGCCTTGTTACTTGTCTCACCCGATAAGGGCCTTCCCACTTCGGCGTCAACTTGTTGGAATTCTTGGCGGACTGAACACGCCGAAGAACAAGGTCGCCTTCCTCGAGACTCCTGGCCTTAACCTTGCGGCTATGATAGCGGCGCAAGGCTTGCTGGTATCGAGCAACTCGTACAGCAGCCTGGAGATGTTCCTCCTCGAGGAGCATTGCATCATCTTGTCGCAGTTGCTCTTGCTCGAGCTCATCATAAGCAAGCACCCGAGGAGATCCGTATACGAGTTCCGTGGGGAGAACTGCCTCTGCTCCATAGACTAGAGCAAAGGGTGTCTGTCCGGTGGCTCGACTTGGTGTCGTTCTGATTGACCAAAGAGCCGCTGGTAGCTCCTCTATCCAGTTTCTTCCGCACTTGCGCAGCCTGTCAAAGGTCCTTGTCTTGAGTCCGCGCAGCACTTCAGCATTGGCCCTCTCCGCTTGACCATTGCTCCTCGGGTGAGCAACAGAAGCGAAACAGACCTTGGCGCCAAGGTCTTGGACGTACTGCATGAAGGTGCGGCTAGTAAATTGTGTGCCGTTGTTGGTGATGATCCTGTTAGGGATTCCGAAACAGCAAACAATCGACCTGAAGAACCTGACCGCTGACTGTGCTGTCACCTTTCTCACCGGTTCCACTTCTGGCCACTTTGTGAACTTGTCGATTGCAACGTACAAGTACTCAAAGCCCCCGACAGCACGAGGGAAAGGGCCGAGGATATCGAGCCCCCAGACCGAGAAGGGCCAGGACAAAGGGATTGTTTGGAGAGCTTGAGTTGGCTGATGAATTTGCTTTGCATGGAACTGGCACGCTTCACACTTGGTTACTAGTGTAGTTGCATCTTGGAGGGCTTCTTGCCAGAAAAACCCTTGCCGGAAAGCTTTCCCGGCAAGTGCCCTTGCGCCAATGTGGTGGCCGCATATGCCTCCGTGTATCTCTGCCAACAGCTTCTGTCCGTCTTCTCGGGAGATGCACTTCAACCTGGCACCATTGAGTCTTCTTCTGTACAGCTCGTTATCCATGAACTGGTACATACTTGACTGCCTGGTTATCTTTTCTATCTCTTCTGGGTCGTCGGGAAGTTCTCCAGTTTGCAGAAAACGAACAATCTGCTGCGCCCATGCCGGAGCCCGAGGCTCAACGGCAAGGACTAAAGGCTCGAGGGCTGCCGCGGGAACCCCCGCTTCCACGGCAAAAACCTCTGGTTCTGCCGGAGCGGACGGTCCCCCGGCAAGCTCGCCGGGGCGAGGCTTGTCGGGGACGCTTGCTTCAACTGTACAAATCCGAGGATATGCAGGAGCAAACTGTTCCTCAACATTCTGATCATTGATCTTGGGGACCTTGGCGGCGGTTTCGGGAAGATCCGCCGGCAAGTAGTCGCCGGAGACCAACTTTCTCTTCTTGGGTTGCCCAATTGATGGTGTGACGGATGGCTGAGTCAGCTTGAGCAGGAAGGTCCCTGGTTCCACAGGTAACTTCATTGCAGCACACTTTGAAAGGCCATCTGCAATGTCATTCTGAGCTCTTGGAACGTGCTCCATTTGCAGACCTTCAAAGTGTTCTTCAAGCTTCCTCACTTCATCTACATAAGCTTCCATCAAAGGGCTCTGGTAACTCTTGTTAACTTGTCGGACCACCAACTGAGAATCTCCCCGGACAATCAGCTTCTGGATCCCAAGTTCGGCCGCAATCCTGAGGCCGGCAAGCAAGCCTTCATACTCAGCAGTGTTGTTTGTCGCTTGCTCCCTGGGAAAGTGCATCTGGATAACATACTTGAGGTGCTCTCCGGTGGGCGCGATGAGTACCACGCCGGCACCGGCGCCTTGCAGCGAGAAGGCACCGTCAAAGTACATTACCCATTCACTTGTCGCTTCTTGTACGGGTACACTTGTTTCTGGAACTTCTTCATCGGGCGTCGGGGTCCATTCAGCTATGAATTCTGCCAAAGCTCGGCTCTATATGGTTGAAGTACTTTCAAACTTGAGTCCAAAGCTCGACAGCTCCAGTGCCCACTCAACGATCCTGCCTGTTGCTTCTGGATTGTGCAATATCCTCTTCAGCGGAAAGCGAGTGACCACTGTTATCTCATGTGCTTGGAAATAATGGCGCAGCTTTCTCGAGGCCATGAGGAGGCCGAAAAGCAACTTCTGCACCCCGGAGTATCTTGACCTAGCTCCCTGCAAGAGGGAACTTACAAAATACACCGGTCGCTGCACCATCTTCTTCCGCACTTCTCCTTGTTCCTGCGCAGAGTTGTCCTTGTCGGGGCCAGAGCTTGTCGGAGCAGCCCCCTGCTTGTCGCTGGATTCGCTTGCCGGCGGTGCAGACTCCTCGTCGGCCTCCCTCTCCGCTATTAACGTAGCACTAACCACCTGGTTGGTTGCCGCTAGGTACAGCAGCAACTTCTCCTGTGGCCTAGGTGCGACAAGTATTGGAGTGGAGGACAGGTACCGTTTCAAGTCTTGCAGCGCTGCCTCCGCTTCCGGAGTCCATTTCATAGGACCTGCCTTCTTCAAAATCTTAAAGAAAGGCAGGGCGCGTTCTGCAGACTTCGAAATGAACCTGCTGAGGGCAGCCACACAACCTGCAAGTCTCCTGACATCCTTGACGCGCTTCGGGGCTTCTATCTGCTCGATGGCTTTTATCTTGTCGGGGTTGGCTTCAATCCCCCTCTGTGACACAAAGAACCCGAGAAGCTTGCCGGAGGGGACTCCAAAGACGCACTTCTCGGGGTTCAACTTAAGCTGGATCTTGCGCAGATTTTCAAATGTCTCTTCCAAATCTTGGATCAGCGTATCCTTGCTCTTGCTCTTCACCACGATGTCATCCATGTAGGCTTCTACATTTCTGTGGATCTGTGGCTCAAAAGCAGTGTGTACTACCCTTGCAAATGTTGAGCCTGCATTCTTCAATCCGAAAGGCATGCGAATAAAGCAATAGGTGCCACATGGAGTAATGAATGCAGTCTTCTCTTCATCTTCCTTGGCCATGAAAATCTGGTGGTAGCCTGAATATGCATCAAGAAAAGAGAGCAGCTCACATCCGGCAGTGGAGTCAACGATCTGGTCAATGCGCGGCAAGGGGAATGGATCCTTGGGACATGCTTTATTCACATCGGTGAAGTCTATACACAGTCTCCACTTCCCATTGGCCTTACGCACGACGACTGGGTTTGCCAACCACGTCGGATGGATCACGCCTCTAACTAGGCCCGCTGCTTCTAGTTTCTTGATTTCTTCGGCAATGAATTCTTGGCGCTCCACGGCTTGCTTTCTGACCTTTTGCTTGACGGGCCGCGCATGAGGACAAACAGCAAGCTTGTGCTCAATCACCTTCCTGGGAACACCGGGGATGTGTCAGGACCGGTTTTTCAATAAAACATTTATTGAAAAATCGCCCCTTTCGCTAGACCAGTAAGGAAATTCCTCCTTACTGGTAGACAAATCCTTGATACAGAAATCCAGAAGTACTAAATATTATACAGGGTCGAGCTGAGGCTGCTCAACAATTTTATTACAAGCACGCCAATATTCACATAAAGGCGGATATGACGCAAAGGGTATGGTGGCATAACTACTAACTCGTAATAATAGTGGTGGTGGATATGTCACAACGATGTGGGTGACATGACTCCAAAATCTTACACTCATCAAGCGCCGGAGTGAGGCTCGATGATTTTATTCGGGTTGCGGAAGCGTATATAATACAAGTGACCAACTCCAGGATCGCAAGGGACTGACTGGGACTCCTCTAGGCGTCGGACTCACTATCGTACTCTTCATCCATAAGATCGCCTTCGTCAACATCTGGCCAATCAACAAGCCAGGTGAGTACTTTGAATGTACTCGCAAGACAGTTTGGACATAAGATATAACAAATGCAAACATGATGCATACGAGCAGATTAGTAATACACACATGAGTAATTAAATTGGCACTGCAACATAAATAAAATAGCTGAAGACCGATCGGGTGTCTGAAGCGACGCCTCGAAAGGTAAAATAGAATAAACATGCCGCAGTCGGGCGTCAGGGCGACACCGCAGAAATGGCTTGTATCAAAGTTAAATAACAAGAATGCCACAGTCGGACGTCTGAGCGACATCACATAAAGGGCTTATATCAAAAGTAAATGACAAGGATGCCACAGTCGGACGTCTGAGCGACATCACATAAAGGGCTTATATCAAAAGTAGATGACAAGAATGCCACAGTCGGACGTCTGAGCGACATCACAT
>LR738712.1:39527032-39558014 GCA_902687465.1 Secale cereale
CAAAAGTAAATGACAAGAATGCCACAGTCGGACGTCTGAGCGACATCACATAAAGGGCTTATATCAAAAGTAAATGACAAGAATGCCACAGTCGGACGTCTGAGCGACATCACATAAAGGGGCTTATATCAAAAGTAAATGACAAGGATGCCACAGTCGGACGTCTGAGCGACATCACATAAAGGGCTTATATCATACAAAAATTGAGTAGTTCATGGAGGTAGCACCATCCCAAGAAATACTCGGCACATAAAAGTAAACAGGTTAGTCCATCCACAGGAGTAACGTTCAGCCGGGTTTACCTCTGTCAGTTAAGTATTTGTTCTACAGAGACTAACACTGAGACTGACACTGATCTGCTAACCAACGTCCCTGACCATGGACATGGTTATGCGAATGGTTTTGACTCTGCAGAGTTTGTACTTTTTACCACAGCCAACGGATTTCAGTAGTCACAAAGGACTAGTTCCGTTCACGGTATTTTAGAAGAAAACACATCTAACCAGTACACACCCATTCCACATTCCGCTGCCAGGAATCACCCTAGGCAACGTTCAAGAAAAACTCTTGAGACGGGGAGGTCAACTCCTCGAATAGCATGGGATCAAATTTATATCGCGCGCTCTAAGGGGTGCCCCCCTCTCGGTCCCAACCGGAAACACCCATGCCCCCTGACCGGATGACGGCTTTAATCCAGGGCCATGGAACCCTCATCACGGCCTCTCTATTTGGTGTGTACCAGGAAAGAGGTTTGCAACTTACTAAACCGTATTCTTTGCAGACAACATGTGGCAGCACAAAAAGGGAAATGGACGGGATCGAGACTTGATCCACGTCGACACCGGAGTTAAACAGTTGATATAGAACTGGCATGCTCCAACAATACCAGCTTGCAACCTATCATGCCACCACATGATCAGGTTGTTTCTCCAACTTACGATCTCATCAAGTTTTGTAGCTCACTTGCAACTTACCTTGCATGGAATATAACATTCAACAAATGCTTATATAAACATGCCATAAGAAAACCACTCTAGCAAACATGAAAAACATTCATCATATCAAAGGTTCAAACATGCTTGCCTGGTTCGGAGTAGTCGGAGTCTAGCTCGGCGAAGTTTGCGGCTCCGTCACCTCCTTCGGTATCTACGGTATAAAAGAAATCGAATAATAACGTAAATACGTGCGTGCGCAAAACTTGTTCCAAATATTTTTCAATTAAATATGATAAAAAACTAGACAGAAAAATGAAGATGACAAAAAAGGAATCAACTCAAAAATCATTTTTTTGTTTAAAAGTTATAAGGAAAACAAACCCAGGGACTAGTCTGTAATAAAACAGAAACTATCCAGGGGGTAGTTTAGAAAAACAGAAAACATTTCGGTTGGAAATACGCCAACCCAATGGGGAAGACGTACTTCGCCCGAAGGCTCTTTCAGAAAACGTTTTCGAATAAAAAGAAAAGGCTGACAAGGGGGTCCCGCATGTTAGGTTTAAACGGGCTCGCCGGCGCCAGAGAGCTTGCGGGGGACGCCGGCGACGATTTACGGTGAGGCAGAGGGAAAGGATGGTACCGGCGTGTTCAGGAGGTTGGCCCGCGTCGATGAGAGGTGGAAGGGGTTGGCGGGAGGCACCACAGCGATGACCTCTTCCTCTCCAGCGGACGGCGGCGTCGGGTGGAGATGGATCTCACCGGAGAGAGCTGCTGCCACCAAATTGACGCTTGGGTGAGAACGGCAGGTGGAAAAGAATGTTGCTGACAAGATTTGGGCGTCGGGGACGCGCTCACCAGAGAGAATCGAGCTGGAGCCCGAAGCGGATCGGGGCGGCCGGAGTCGGGGAAGAGAGCTCTTCCGAAGCCCTCTGATGGGTGTGGCGAGGCTCTGAGGAGAGGAGGAGAGGTGCTGGAGTGATTGGAGAGCTCGGGCCTCTATTTATAGCCGGATCGAGGAGGTGCCCGAGAACGGGATAACGCCGGTGCGCGATTACGGCGAGGCAGTGGCTTAGCAGGCGGTTAGCAGATGTCGGCGGCTTCGGATTCGACCCTAGGTTCCATTCGAAGCATAAACTTGGTCTAATTTGGTCGGGAGCTCGGAAACGCGACGGAATGGCCTCACGGGCTCGTCGGCGGCAGGGAGCGTGCTCTGCGCGTCTCAGGCCACGGCGAGTGTCCCTTAGCGCGCTCTGAGGGTGAGATGGCCACGCGGAAGCTTGAGGAGGCTTGGGCGGTGCTGGATTTCGGTGCTCTTCGCTGAGCTTGTCTGACGGCCGAGGCGGGCGGCTCTGTCATTGCTGCACTCGTCGGAGACGATGGGACGGCTCAGCGCCGACGCCCACGTCCAGCCAACCGACCGTGCGGCACGAGGATAAGGAGGAGGAGCAGTGAGCAAGAGGCCAAGCGAGGAACTGGCGAGATTGGCGACGATCGACTGAAGAAAACGACACTGAACCCTGAATTGAAACACTGAACTCTGAAACTTGACAGGAACAGTGCACGCAAGCTGCTTGATGAAATGTTTGACGCACGTGGAAAATTTTTCTTGAGCTGGGACTTGGTGAGGGGGTCTCTTGATGCATCTGGAGACTGCCTGAATTATCTCAGATTTTTAGGGAAAGAAAAAGAATGCATTTCACCAAAAATGGCAAATCTGCTCCAAACTTGCAGCAAGCATATTTTGAAAATTTTGAACTGTGGATTAGTAGATCTTGATGGATATAGGTTGAGGGTACTAAGGACTAGCCATAGGAATTTATTTGGAACCAAAACTCAAAGGAAATCTAGTAGTTCCTTTGTAAATCACGAAGGTCCAAATAAATGACAGAAAAAGATTTTGTGGTTTAAATAAATAGGAATAAAATCTAGGGAAAGTTGAAACTTGCTGGACTTGATGCTTGACTTGACCCAAAGTAGGGAGGAAGGTTTTGGAAGGAAATTTTCAACATAGGTCATGGCAAGGGTGTATTTTTGAATAGGGAGGGATAAATCCAAAAATGATAGGAATTCTTTTTAACAAAAGAATTAGTAAAACAATCCAAGAGTATTTGTGTTGAACCAACATAAGTTGAAAGACCCTCAAGACCAGAATCAAGATTGAGAAGGACTCAAAAAGATTTGTCATAAACAAAATTTGGGAAGGAGAGTCCCTCTTTAGAAAAAAAAATTCCAATAACCTCCTTTAAATCAAATAAAGAATTTGGTAAAAACCAAACCAAAATTTTGGGGTGTTACAGGATGTCAGATGGTTGCCAGGCAAACACATCGACATTCGCCCGCAGGAAGGCAACGAGCGCGCTTTCCTATTTGTTGTCAAGTGTGGCACTGATGGTGAAGGTACCACCAGTGCCCTCCTCCTTGGCGGACACCTTCTTGGTTGCCGGAGGAGCGGCCATCCCCTTCTTACACTTGCCGGTGGAGCTCGATGGAATGTCCTCGACGGCAGCGCAGCACTCCGAAGAGGTGCGGTTGCCGGAGTGGGCCCCAGAGCACTTGCCGGACTTGGTCTTGGTCTTCTTCCCCCCGGGAGCTTCAGCGGCAAGTGTGTCCTTCTCTGCTGCGGCTGCTGCGTCCCGGTAGATCTTGTCGGCGCAGATAAGCGCATCCTTCTTGTCGCCATGGACAGAGATGACGCTTATCGGCCCCGGCATCTTGAGTATATTATAGGCGTAGTGGGAAGCTGCCATGAACTTGGCGAGGGCGGGACGGCCGAGTATCCCATTATATGGTAATGGGATATCGACGACGTCGAATGTGATGCGCTCGGTTCTGAAGTTGAGCTCCCCGCCAAAGGTCACCGGCAAGGTAATCTTCCCCTTGGGCTTGCTCATTCGCGGGTTTATTCCTTGAAAAGAACCGGTCTCTTCGAGCTCGCCATCTGGGATCTGGAGTTTCTTGATCACAGCGGAGGAGATCAAGTTCAGCCCGGCCCCGCCGTCAACCAACATTTTGGTGACCTTGAGGTTGCGGATAGTTGGTGAGACCAACATCGGCAAACACCCGACCGCAGTAGTGCGGTCAGGGTGATCCTCAAGATCAAAAATGATGGGCGTGCCGGACCATTTGAGGAGCCTGCGCGACTCCACGGGCGGCTCTGCTGCATTCACTTCCCGCACCCACTGCTTGAGGTGGCGGTGGGAAGTGTGCATAGAGGCGCCGCCGTCGACGCACAGGACTTCCGTGGCCTTCTGGAACTCCTGCTCGCTGTTATCCTCATCCTCCATGTCATCGTCATCGTCTTCTTCATCCTTGTCGCGACCCCGGGGAGGCCTATCACCTTGCCGCTGCTTGGCTTTGCCGCGGCGTCCTCCCCGGCCATTGAACGGCCGCTTCTTGCTTGGTTCTCCTCCGCCACCTTGGGCCTTCTCCTTGTCGCGCCGCTCGTACTCAGCTTTCTGCTACTCGACGAGGTACTCGACGCATTTGCAGTTGGAGAGGTCGTGGCCCTTGGTGCGGTGGATCTTGCAGTATTGCTTGTCGGAGCCGTCCTGCTTGTCGGCTGCCGCTACAGGGGCAGGCTCCTTGCCGGAGCCGCCAGCCTGTGTTTGCTTGGCGGGAGCCTCCTTGCCGGACTTCTCGACGGCAAGCACTTCCTTCTTGTTCTTTCTTCTATTGTTCCGCTGCCGGCTCTTCTTTGCCGGGGCGGCGTCGTCGCTGTCGCTTCCCCCTGCGCCAGCATCCTCCCCGGGGAGTCTCCTCCCCTCCTCAGCGCGCGCGCACTTATCAGCAGAGCGTAAAGCTCGCTGACATCCCGTATCTTGGTCATGGCCATCTCCTCACGCATGCGGCGGTTACGTACGTTCTGGTGAAACGCACTGATAACCGCAGCAGGGTGGACGTCGGGGATGTTGTGCTGCACGCGGCTGAAGCGCTGGATGTACTTGCGCAGAGGTTCTCCTTCCTTCTGGGCCAGAATGTGGAGATCACTCTCCTGGCCGTGGGGTTTGTGGCCGCCCGTGAAGGCGCCAACAAACTGGTGGCAAAGGTCTGCCCAAGAAGAAATGGAGCCTTCCGGCAAGTGCATAAGCCAAGAACGAACGTTCGGCTTAAGCACGAGCGGGAAGTAGTTCGCCAATATCTTCTCGTCGCGCCCCCAGCAGCCTGCACTGCGATTGTGTAAATGCTGAGGAATTCCGACGGGTGCGTCTTGCCGTCGTACTTCTCCGGTACGTCGGGCTTGAAGTTCTTCATGCTGGGCCACTGGACGCGCCGCAGCTCACGGGTAAACGCAGGGCAACCTGCCGCGTACGGCAAGTCGCCTGGCTCACCGGGCGCGTGCGTGTCAACAGCGGCTCCAGCTTGCTGGTCTGATTGTCGCCGAGCTTCTCGGCGGCGCTCGATCGTCGTTCGAGCGTCTTCTTGTCGCCGGTCGTCAAGGACCTGGCGCTGGTCCCGACGAGCCCGCGGATCCGACGACGCCGTGGAGTCGTCGTCGACGTTGATCCGGCGGGGCGGCGTCTTCTGCTTCCGCGGCGGGGAGTGCACGGTGGTTGCACCCCTGGCGGTCTTGTCGCCGTCGGCCTTCGTCTTCTCGACTTGCCGTGGCCGCGAGGTCGCTGGCTGCTGCGGAGAGTCGTTGTTGGCGAAGGCGATCAGGCTCTGGATAGTGGCCCTCCAGTCTTCGGCCTTGTCTGCCGCTGGAGGGAAGTCGAGGAGCAGTTGCGCTCTTGCGAGCGCTTCTGCTGGAGAGGAGGGGAGCGGGGGCGAGCGGTGTGAGGAGCGGGATATGCTCGGACTCCTAACGGGGTTAGAAGGAGCAGGGTCCCGCCCCGGCGACCGCGCCTTGCTCGTGCCAGGACGATGGCCTGGAGCATCCCGCGAGCCTCCGGTTTGCCCTTGGTCCAGCAAGCGGATGCCACCTCCTGTGGCATGGCGCTGCTGGGTCGTTGTTTGCTGAGATGGACGTGGCGCGTCCACGGAGACCGAGGCTCGGTCATCCGTCTTGTCCTTGGATTTGGTGGCGCCGCGAGTCTCCTCGCCGGCGACCACCCTTCCGACGGCGTCTCCTCCACCCACTGTTGGCTCCGGTGGCGGCGGATGAGACGCAGACGGGCCTGCGACCTCCGAAACCTTCTTCTTCGGGGCCATGTTGCTGTTGCTGATGAAGTTGCTGATGAAGCTGGAGAGGTTGATGAAGAATGCGCCCGCGTGAACGCCGGATCAGGTTCGCACAACCTCGACGCCCCCCTACCTGGCGCGCCAAAGATCTCGGGGGAAACTGTCCACCACGAGCACCTATGGGACCGGAGCCCCTTGTTCGTGCGGTAAGGGAGCGGAGGGAGCACAAAGAGCAGATCGTGGAGAGCACGCGGGCAGTTTACCCAGGTTCGGGCCGCGATGGACGCGTAAAACCCTACTCCTGCTTAGTTTGTATTGAGTTGGGGAGCTCGGGAGCTTGAAGAACTAGCTACACCGAGCATATGAGCGATCTAGGTTCCGAACCCCCTCTACGTTGTGCATGGGCCTCCTTTTATAGCTCAAGGGGTCACCGACAGGTGTCAACGTAGGAGAAGGGGTAAAAATGTAATTGTGGTGGTAGTTGTAACAGTGCGGGAATAGTGGAGCAACAGTGCATGAACAGTGGTCATCACCTACTTTGACAGTGGGGGACAAGGGCATTAAATGCCCGTCACCGTCGACCCCAAAAGCGCCCGCCCTTGCGTCTCCGTTTGCCACGACGATGGCTTTGTCACCGTGGAGTGCCACCGTGTCCCCCAGGCTGCACAGCCATCCGCCACGCGTCCCTGGAATGGCCCCAGGGCGACGCGTGGTTCGATGAGCTGGAGCGCGGGCACACAACTTAACTCCCCCCGACAAGCACCTTGCCGGGGCCTTGACCTTGCCGGGCCCGGGAGCTTGTCGCTCCCCGGGCCCTGCCGAGGCGCATACTGCGCCGAGGCATGTCTTCTGAAATGTGATCTTCTAGTCTTCCTGGCAAGCTCCTCTTGCCAGGGTCTTGTGCTAGTGAGGTAATCTTGAGCCTGGGACGGCCTTCCCGGCAAGCTCCACTTGTCGGGGCCTTGAGCTTCTGTCTTGTATACTTTGTTTTTGAATGGCTTTATATGGGGCAGAAGAGGTCTCCGGCAAGCACGTGATAGGCCCTGCCGCGGGGAGCTGCTACTGCCCGTGCACCAGTTGGGGTACTGAGGTACCCCTTCCTTAGTACACCGACAGAAACTTTTTACTACATTGATATTGGATGTCTATCATGTGAAGACTAATTTTATAGCCTAAACACATTACCATGCTGTTTTAATAGACTCTCAAAAGGATATAAGTGAAGCATGAGAGTTCAACAATTTTCTCAAATATAATCACCACCGTGCTCGAAAAGATATAAGTGAAGCACTAGAGCAAAAACTATTCAACTCAAAAGATATAAGTGAAGCACATAGAGTGTTCTATCAATTCCTAGGCCATATTTAACTCTCTCAAATAGGTGTGTCTAGCAAGGATAATTGTGGCAAACTAACAAGCAAAGACTCAAATTATACAAGATGCTCCAAGCAAAACACATATCATGTGGTGAATAAAAATATAGCTCCAAGTATAGTTACCGATGGATGAAGACGAAAGAGGGGATGCCTTCCCGGGGCATCCCCAAGCTTAGGCTTTTGATTGTCCTTGAATTTTACTGGGGGTGCCATGGGCATCCCCAAGCTTAGGCCCTTGCTACTCTTTGTTCCATAGTCCATCAAAGCAATACTCAAAACTTGAAAACTTCACAACACAAAACTTAGACAAAAATTCTCGTGAGCTCCGTTAGTATAAGAAAGCAAACCACTACTCAAAGGTACTGCAATGAATTCATCCATTGTTTAAATTGGTGTTAAACCTACTGTATTCCAACTTCTCTATGGTTCATACTTCCCAATATTACTCATAGATGCATTGAAATAAGCAAACAACACACAAAAACAGAATCTGTCAAAACAGAACAGTCTGTAGTAATCTGCAGGTTTTGCATAATTCTGTAACTCCAAAAAATTCAAACTAAATTGGTAAACGTGAGTAATTTGTCTATTAATCATCTGCAAAAAGAATCAACTAAATATCACGCTCCAGTAAAATCTGATGACCATTCTAGCGAGCGCTAACGATTCTGTTTTTCACAGCAAAATCAGATAAACTTCACACAATTGTTCCCAAAGGTTCTACTTGGCACAAACACTAAACAAAACATGAAACCACATCTAAACAGGAGCTAGATGCAATATTTGTTCCCTAACAGCAGCAAAAACAAAAAAATATAAAATTGGGTTGCCTCCCAACAAGTGCTATCGTTTTACGCCCCTAGCTAGGCACGATACAAGGATAGATCTAGGTATTGCCATCTTTGCAAGGCAATCCATAAGTGGCTCTCATGATAGATTCATGAGAGAATTCCTTATTTGGCCCGATCTTAAAATTTAGTTCCCTTTTTGGCCCAGAAAACAGTTTTGTTCCCTATTTGACACTCAAACTTCATTTTGTGCCTTACGTGACACTTTCATCCTTTTTTTTTCCATCCAGAGATGTTAACTGGCACGTGCAAAGACAATTTTACCCTTGATGATATTATGTCATTAGAAAAGGGTATAAGAGGGGCGTGAACAAACAAAAAATATGACGAAGTGCACCTGTGTCATGTCCGGTTGGATACATGTGTACACTCGTGCGGCCATCAAACCAGCTAGCTTTTATGTTCAAAAATAAAAACCAGCTAGCTTTTTATTTTATTTTATTTAGGGTATCAAACCAACACCATGCGGGAAGTGTGGTAAAAGCAATCTCAGATTGACACAAAGAGGGTATCAAACCAGCTAGCTATTGCGTGCGTTTCCTGTGTGTGCAGCTAGCCGGATCGATTAATCTGATGTTGTATACATGCGTGAGATGCTTCTGTCTACGACCGATGTACGTACGTGTGTGGCGTACGTGGCTAGCTTTGCTAGTCTCGGTCGAAAGTGTGTTGCTTCGTCCATCATCGTCATCCTCGAGCGCTGCCATCGCCGAAGTACTTTTTTTAGGAAATCTTCCGATCTATTCATCTTCAATCATGGTAGTACAATGAATACCGAAAATAATAAAAATTACATCCAGATCCGTAAACCACCTAGCGACAACTACAAGCACTGAAGCGAGCCGAAGGCGCGTCGCCGTCATCGCCCCTCCATCCTCGGAGTTGGGCACAACTTGTTGTAGTAGACAGTCGGGAAGTCGTCGTGCTAAGGTCCCGTAGGACCAGCGCACCAGAACAGCAACCACCGCAGATCAAGAACAACGTAGATCGGAAGGATCCAATCCGAAGACACACGAACGTAGACGAACACCAACGAGATCCGAGCAAATCCAATAGAGATAGATCCATCGGAGACACACCTCCACACGCCCACCAATAATGCTAGACGCACCACTGGAACGGGGGCTAGGCGGGGAAACCTTTATTCCATCTTCAGAAAGCCGCCGCCGTTTCGCCTTCCTGAGTAGAACACAAACCCTAATAAAATTGAAAGGAACAACTAAAAACGAAGCCCTCCCGCCGGCCCTTGGCAGGATCCACCGCGCTTCCATGACCCTAGGGCCACCGGAAACGAGGCGGACCTGCTTCGAAGCCGGCGAGAGGCAGGAACCCTATATGCTTCTTTTAGGAGGAGGAAGAGGCGGCGGCTGTAACAGCACAAGTTTTTCGTCGGGCTGACTTCTGGTGCAACTTGTACACTTGTCTACATGTCGCCGAAGTACTCGTGTAGTCTGTACTGGGCCACCACAACCTGTCACGTATTGCAGGTGGATCCCTGAGAATCGATCGATCTGTATCGCAATGGCTTGCGCGTGTGCAGCACTTGAGGCATGAACACATCTATGCGACATGACCCATTGACATGCCGCGTTCTAACTTATCACACGCTAGATTAATGTGTACAAATTTATATGCTACAGTAGAGGCTAAATCGGTTCATCACTGTTCCACTCATTGTATTATTATTATTAGTCATATAAATAATTTTGTTTTCTTTACTTATTCAAACATGAAAAAATATTTGACTTTACCTTTGTGTTGCATGTAAATAATCTGTTCACATACTACATTAGGGGTAAAACAGTTTTTTTAGGTTAGACTTAACACCGTTAATAGCCGAAACTGACAGAAGTGTCGCATAGGGAACAAATTGAAGTTTGGGTGTCAAAAAGGGGAGAAAACAAAATTCTGGGCCAAAAAGGGAACCAAACTTTTAAAAATGGCCAAATAAGGAATTATTTCTAGATTCATATGGTAATTTGATTTTCTTTCTAGGAAAGTGTTCCATGCCCTTCCTCAACAGAAATTGGAGTCTAATATTTCCTTCCTTCATATCAATAATTGCACCAATCGTTCTAAGGAAAGGTCTACCAAGAATAATAGGACATGAAGGATTGCAATCTATATCAAGAACAATGAAATCTACGGGCACATAATTCCTATTGGCAACAATGAGAACATCATTAATTCTTCCCATAGGTTTCTTAATAGTGGAATCCGCAAGATGTAAATTTAAAGAACAATCATCAAGCTCATGGAACCCTAGCAAATCACACAAAGTTTTTGGGATAGTGGAGACACTTGCACCCAAATCACACAAAGCATAGCATTCATGATCTTTTATTTTTATTTTAATAGTAGGTTCCTACTCATCATAAAGCTTTCTAGGGATAGAAACTTCCAACTCAAGTTTTTCCTCATAAGATTGCATCAAAGCATCAACTATTTATTTGGTGAAAGCTTTATTTTGACTATAAGCATGCGGAGAATTCAGTACGGATTGCAACAAGGAAATACAATCAATCAAAGAGCAATTATCATAATTGAATCCCTTGAAATCCAAAGTAGTGGGTTCATCACTATGCAAAGTTTTAATCTCTTCACTCCCACTTTTAACAATTTTAGCATCAAGATCTAAAAACTCCGAATTATTGGGACACCTTAAAGCAGAATCATCTCCAATCCTATCTTCATCAAGATTTATCCTAGAAAACAAGGATCTAATAGGAGACACATCAATAACTTTCAGATCTTCATATTTATTTTCATGATAAATAGAAGAACACGCTTTAATATAATTCTCTCTTTTAGCACGCATCTTAGCGGTACTTTCTTTGCATTCATCAATGGAAATTCCCATGGCTTTGAGAGACTCATTGATATCATGCTTAGGTGGGATAGATCTAAGTTTCAAAGAATCAACATCAAGAGTAATTCTATCCACACTTCTAGCCAATTCATCAATCTTAAGCAATTTCTCTTCAAGCATAGCATTGAAATTCTTTTGCGAGATCATAACACTAGTTTCAAATTCAGAAGGCATCTTTCCATAAGAGTTGTTGTAGGAATTACCATAATTATTAGAGGAATTACTAGGAAAAGGCCTAGGATTAAAATTCCCTCTATAAGCATTGTTACCAAAATTATTCCTACCAACAAAATTCACATCCAAAGATTCATTATTATTTTCAATCAAAGTGGACAGAGGCATATCATTAGGATCAGAAGAAGCACTCTTAGCAGCAAACAATTTCATAAGTTCATCCATCTTTCCACTCAAAACACTAATTTATTCAATAGCATGCACTTTTTTACTAGTAGATCTTTCGGTGTGCCATTGAGAATAATTAACCATAATATTACCTAGGAGTTTGGTAGCTTCTCCTAAGGTAGTTTCCATGAAAGTGCCTCCTGCGGCCGAATCTAAAAGATTTCTCGAAGCAAAATTCAAGCCAGCATAAAAGTTCTGAATAATCATCCACAAGTTCAAACCATGTGTAGGGAAATTACGTATGATCAGTTTCATTCTCTCCCAAGCTTGTGCAACATGCTCATGATCTAGTTGCTTAAAGTTCATAATATCGTTTCTAAGAGAGATGATATTAGTAGCAGGGAAATACTTAGAGATAAAAGCATCTTTGCGCTTATTCCACAAATCAAAACTATTTCTAGGCAAAGAGGAAAACCAAGTTTTAGCACGATCTCTAAGTGAAAACGGAAATAACTTCAATTTAACAATATCGTTATCCGTATCCCTTTTCTTTTGCATATCACACAAATCAACAAAGTTGTTTAGATGGGTAGCGGCATCTTCACAAGGAAGGCCGGAGAATTGATCTTTCATGACAAGATTCAACAAAGCAGCATTGATCTCACAAGATTCAGCATCGGTAATAGGAGCAATCATAGTGCTAATAAAATCATTATTGTTGGTATTGGAGAAGTCACACAATTTGGTATTGTTCTAAGCCATAGTGACAAGCAAGCAATCCAACACACACAAGCAAATAGGAAGCAAGCGAACGATAAACACACGGCAGAAGAAGGGCAAATAAAACAGCAAGGGTGAAGTGGGGAGAGGAAAACGAGAGGCAAAACTGTAATGCGAAGGATAAGGGTTTGTGATAGGTACTTGGTATATGACTTTTGCGTAAGCCTCCTCGGCAACGGCGCCAGAAATTCTTCTTGCTACTTCTCGAGCTTGCGTTGTATTCCCTCGAAGAGGAAAGGGAGATGCATCATAGTAGCGTAAGTATTTCCCTCAGTTTTTTAGAACCAAGGTATCAATCCAGTAGGAGACCACGCGCGAGTACCTCGCACCTGCACAAACAAATAAGAACTTCGCAGCCAACGCGATAAGGGGTTGTCAATCCCTTTACGGTCACTTACGAAAGTGAGATCTGATAGAGATGATAGTTTATATTTTTGGTATTTTTGTTCATAAGAATAGAAAGTAAAAGCGGAAAAAGTAAAGTAGATGTAGATTGATATGTTGAGAACAGACCCGAGGGCCATAGTGTTTGATACGTCCAAAACGTATCTATAATTTCTGCTTGCTCCATGCCACTTTTGGGTGATATTGCTATGATATTCATACACTTCCATACACTTTTGATCATATTTGGACTAACTTACTAATCCAGTGCACCCCAGTGCCAGTTTCTGTTTTCGGCTGTTTTGTAATTCAGGTTTTCACGTTTCAAGAACTGCCCAGAAAAATCCAGAAAAATTATATAAAAAATCAGCGATCCGGAAACAACACTGCATCCGAAGGGCAGCCTGGGGGGGCACAGGGGCTCCAGGCGCCCTGTGGGCGCCCCCCCCTGGGCCGCGCCGGGGGGGCGCCTGGGCCCCCCGAAGCCCGTCCGGTGCCCCCCTTCGGCATATATTTAGAGGGACCTCCGAAACCCTCAGAACAGGAACTCTTTTCGCGATCCCATCTCTGTTCCGCCGCCGCCGCCGCTTCCAAGATCGGGAGCACCAGGAGAACTCTTCCCGGCACCCTGCCGGAGGGGAGGATCACCACCGGGAGCTTCTCCACCACCATGGACGCCTCCCGGATGACTCGTGAGTAGTCTCCCTTGGACCATGAGTCCATGACCAATAGCTATGTGATGTTCTCCTCCCGTTCTTGTGCTTCACTAATTAGTCCTCGTGAGCTGCCCTACATGATCGAGGCACCTATGTAATCCTTATGTTGTTGCTATGTTGAGTTTGCTGGGATCCGATGGATTATGAGATTATGTTCAGATTGATCTTGAGTAATATATTTGATTCACCTCTTTTATATTTTTGTTCATAAGTAATTCTTGCATGTTCTCCGTTGTTACTTATTGCTTTGATCGAGTAGTAGGTAGTGACTCCAAGAGGGAACGTTATGCTCGATTGTGGGTTCATGCCCCTCGATGACTAGCTTGAGTGACAGAAACATGAGTCTAGGGGATGTGCTGTTGCCACAAGGGGGAAAACAACGGTGCTTGTGCCCGCGGGTGCAAGGATTGTTTACTTTACGCAAAGTTCTTTTAATGCAGCTGTCTGTTGCATTGAGTTTACACTATGGGTGGGACTCACAACTTAATACCAGCGAGATGTTCTGGATAGATATCTCAAGGTGGATGATTAGTAGTAGATATTGATGGATTTCGGTCTACTTACTCTGGCGTACCGCCCATGCTTTGAACCTCAACCTTTCTTGCAATGTAGTCAGCATTGGTTTGCGTTCGTGGTCCTGTCAATTGCCCAGCTGTAATTTGTTTACCTCACATAGCTGTTTTATCGTCTTTTGGGAGAGAGACATCACTAGTGAACATCATGAGACTCCGGTCCATATTACCATCATTGATCACATCCGCTATTTATTTCCCGTTATTATTTACTATTGCAAAAACTATCTATCACTACTATCATTGCTTTTAACCCTTTGTGAACTACAAGGCCGGAGGGATTGACAACCTCTCTGTACTCGTTGGGAGCAAAGTTATTTGTATCTGTGTGCAGGTCCACGTTGGTTGCTACTAATCTGGCGCCGTAGCAATTGACACCTACTTGTTGAACCTAGGAGTCTCTGGGGAATCGATCCTTCGCATCTTTGCTAGGGGAAAACACTTCTACAATACTGCATCTTACACCTTCCACTTGGGGTAACCAACGAGGGGTTCGAGGCCCATCAAGGAGTATTTTCTGGCGCCGTTGCCGGGGACTCCACTCTTCAGGATAGGGGAGTTGCATGCTATCTTTTACCTTTGCTTTTTAGTCTTGTTAGTTTACCTTTCATTTTTGCTTTAGTTCCTCTTATCGAAAATCACAAAAATAGTTATCTTGCTTGCTTGCTACTATGGGTCCTACCAAAAACACTTAATGGGAGGAGTACACCCCTACTTCCATTGCCCCAATTATCACTGATGGGATTTACAAAAGTAATAAACCTTGTGATTATACTAGTTTTGACGGAGAGTTATGCCCATGGCATGGCCTTCCAGGAAAAAAGTATGAGCCTCAGTTTAAAATTGCTCCTAAGCTTCCCCAAACTTGGGAAGATGTTCAAACTCTTATAATAGAGAGCGAATTAAACAAAGAGGATGACACTACAATTCTGCCCACTAATGATAAAATTGATTTTGATAATTGTAGTATTTCAGAAGTTGTCACCTTTCTACAAGGAATGGCTAAAGATCCCAACACTAGCACGCTTAATCTTGCCTTCACAGAGCATGTCACTAATGCTCTTATCAAAGCTAGGGAGGAGAAACTTAGAGTAGAAGCCTCCATACCTAGAAAGCTAGAAGATGGTTGGGATTCTATGATTAAAATTAGGATAAACAACTTCTCATGCTATGCTTTATATGATATTGTAGCTAGTACTTCCATTATGCCCAAAAGACTATATGATATGCTTAAATTAAAATCTTTTGATTCTTGTTCTTTTGGTAATGTTCTCGTTGATTCTTCCATAAAGAAACCTTTGGGGAGGATCGACGATGTTCTTATTGTTGTCAATGATAATTATGTTCCCGTTGATTTCACTATTATGGATATTGAATGTGATCCTTCTTGTCCAATTATTTTGGGACGTCCCTTTTTGCGCACCGTTGGTGCTGTCATTGACATAAAAGAGGGTAATATAAAATTTCAGTTTCCTCTCAAGAAAGGGATGGAACACTTCCCTCGAAAGAAGATCAAGTTACCTTTTGAGTCCGTTGTACGGGCTAGCTATTCTTTTACTCTTGATAAAACTTGATCTATGCATTATGCCTAGCTTAAAGGCATAAAAGAAAGTGCTTTTGGGAGGCAGCCCACATGAATAAAATTTTTGCTTTTGTTGTGTCTTGATGTTGTTTACTGGTGTAGCATCATCATTGTATCTTTGCTTTTCATATTTGTGCCAAGTATAGCCTCCGATTGCTAGAAAGTTCAAAAGTTGTGAGGTGCTGTCCAGGAAACAGATTATGTCCTTGGATAGAAAAATTCGTATAAAATCACCAGATCATCTTTTTGGTCTGAATTTTTTCGACAGCGTTCTCTATATAATTGTCTTTCGTGCGTCTGTTCTGAGTTTTTTTGATTTGAGTTGCAGAAGTATACCGAACAGATCAATTACTGCCTGCTGTTCTGTTTTTCACAGATTCTGTCCTGTTTTGCCTTACCTTCACTTTGCAAATTAAGAACTTGCTTTTTCTTTGCAAAAACCTTTTGGCAATCTTGAGAAACAGTAGAACTTCAAGAATATCCTTATTTCCAGCAAGGTATAATTATTTTATTAAGGGTACTAACCTCGCTAATCAGATTATGATGAGTTATGTATGAAGGGAGTTTTCAAGTGTGCGAGGGAAGATGATAAAAAGATTCGGGAGTGTCAAGCGCTCAAGCTTGGGGATGCCCCCGTGCACCCCCAAGAAATATTCAAGGAGACTCAAGCGTCTAAGCTTGGGGATGCCCCCGTGCATCCCCTTCTCCATCAACACTATAAGTTCGTCTTTCGTTTCGCTATATTTTTATCACTTCATGTGTTATGTGCTATGCTTGGAGCGTCTTGCTTTTAGTTTTCTTTTTAGTTTTTCATAACGAGTCGGAACCCAGCATTCCTTTATGTGGGAGAGAAACACGCTCCACCTCTACCTAGAACATTACATAGAATTTTCATGTCTATCTATGCTGTGTGTGTTCTTTGTCTTTTAATAGCTACTATCGTGCTCTGCTCTTAGTATTCATGCTTATCTTTTCAAGAGCTTTTATTTAGTTGGTTGCTTGAACTCTCTTTAATTACCATGCTCACCTTATTAAAAGAGTTTGCTTCCGTTGCATTGGTTAATGTGTCTATGATAAAGATGCTACTTTCATGATGGTGCTTAGTAGTTCAGGTTTTCTTTTGGTTAATCTCAAATAGCTGGGGGGTTCCCAATGTGTTATTGGAGTACCAACTTGGTTTGTTTGCCTATGATGTGGTATGGCTTAGTAATATCTTCCTTCGAGAATTTATTTTGATTGACTTGGCGTATGCTCACGCATATTCAAGACTGTAAAGAAAGTCTGTCAAGCCTTGATGATCTTTTATTTCTGAGTAGCGATATAACTACCATGCCTGATTCAATATTGCTTTGTCGCTCTGCATGATTATGACCGTCATTGCTCTCTTAGTTGGTCGCTCCCAGTCTTTTGCTAACCTCCACCTGTACTAAGCAAACTAACCATGCAATACATAGCTCATGGGAAAGTAGCCTAAAAACTATTGTGGTAAAGAATATGTTGCTTATGTATCTTATTTCTTACAAGTTGCTTGCTGAGCGGTAACCATGTTTCTGGGGACGCCATCAACTGTCACACTTTTGTTGAATATCATGTGAGTTGCTATGCATGTTCGTCTTGTCTGAAGCAAGGGTGATTTGCCGTGGGTTGAATTAATACGCATATTGTTAGAGAAGAACATTGGGCCGCCAACCAAAGCCATGCATCATGGTGGAAGTTTTAGCTTGGACCTTAATCCTCAATCTCTTATGAGAACATGCTTATGCATTGAAGGGGAGTCCATCATCTATTTTCTATGTTGTCTCGGTATGGATGTCCTCAAGTTGAGATCTATCAAAAACGAGAAATCAAATGCGATCTATCTCCTTGGACCTTTGTACAGGTGGCATAGAGGTACCCCTTTGTGACACTTGGTTAAAACATATGCAATGCAATGATAACCCATGGGGATCCGAGCTAATTAGGACAAGGAGCGAGCACTATTGGTATTCGATCCATGAGGCTTGCAACTTATAGGATGTTTTATACATGACACATATGAAGTGCTACTACCGTTGACACACTTGCTTCCATGTTTTCAAAATAAAAAGCCCTAGCACTTAACCTTTCTTTTACCTTTATGTTGAAGCACCAACTACTGAGAGCATGATTGTCATTCTGAGTGTAATGTGCATTGTCCCAAAGTAGCATTGTCTTTTGCATGATTGTGATATCGTTTATTCTGAAATGATTGTATCTAATCATCACTTAAACCTTGAAGGTGCCCTTGCATTTATGTTTTGCATCACTAAAGGGGGCAAGCTAGATGTCACTTTATCGTATTTGCATATCATGTTCATTGCAAATCTTTTTGATGTTTCAGTTTCATGTTGTAAAAATTTCAGTCATTTGTGATTTTCTCTTGAGGCAACTTAATTACTTTAGAATCATTGTCTCAGTAAGATTTTGTCATATGACTAAGAGAAAGTCCTATATGATTAATAGCATGTCACCACAGAAATTATTCTTGTTATCATTTACATACTCGAGGACGAGCAGGAATTAAGCTTGGGGATGTTGATACGTCCAAAACGTATCTATAATTTCTGCTTGCTCCATGCCACTTTTGGGTGATATTGCTATGATATTCATACACTTCCATACACTTTTGATCATATTTGGACTAACTTACTAATCCAGTGCACCCTAGTGCCAGTTTCTGTTTTCGGCTGTTTTTGTATTTCAGGTTTTCACGTTTCGAGAACAGCCCAGAAAAATCCCGAAAAATTATATAAAAAATCAGCGATTCGGAAACAACACTGCGTCCGAAGGGCAGCCTGGGGGGGGCACAGGGGCTCCAGGCGCCCTGTGGGCGCGCCCGCCCCCTGGGCCGCGCCTGGGCCCCCCGAAGCCCGTCCGGTGCCCCCCTTTGGCATATATTTAGCGGGACCTCCGAAACCCTCAGAACATGAACTCTTTTCGTGATCCCATCTCTGTTCCGCCGCCGCCGTCGCTTCCAAGATCGGGAGCACCAGGAGAACTCTTCCCGGCACCCTGCCGGAGGGGAGGATCACCACCGGGAGCTTCTCCACCACCATGGACGCCTCCCGGATGACTCGTGAGTAGTCTCCCTTAGACCATGAGTCCATGACCAGTAGCTATGTGATGTTCTCCTCCCGTTCTTGTGCTTCACTAATTAGTCCTCGTGAGCTGCCCTACATGATCGAGGCACCTATGTAATCCTTATGCTGTTGCTATGTTGATTTTGCTGGGATCCGATGGATTATGAGATTATGTTCAGATTGATCTTGAGTAATATATTTGATTCACCTCTTTTATATTTTTGTTCATAAGTAATTCTTGCATGTTCTCCGTTGTTACTTATTGCTTTGGCCGAGTAGTAGGTAGTGACTCCAAGAGGGAACGTTATGCTCGATTGTGGGTTCATGCCCCTCGATGACTAGCTTGAGTGACAGAAACATGAGTCTAGGGGATTTGCTGTTGCCACAAGGGGGAAAACAACGGTGCTTGTGCCCGCGGGTGCAAGGATTGTTTACTTTACGCAAAGTTCTTTTAATGCAGTTGTCTGTTGCATTGAGTTTACACTATGGGTGGGACTCGCAACTTAATACCAGCGAGATGTTGTGGATAGATATCTCAAGGTGGATGATTAGTAGTAGATATTGATGGATTTCGGTCTACTTACTCTGGCGTACCGCCCATGCTTTGAACCTCAACCTTTCTTGCAATGTAGTCAGCATTGGTTTGCGTTCGTGGTCCTGTCAATTGCCCAGCTGTAATTTGTTTACCTCACATAGCTATTTTATCGTCTTTTGGGAGAGAGACATCACTAGTGAACATCATGAGACTCCGGTCCATATTACCATCATTGATCACATCCGCTATTTATTTCCCGTTATTATTTACTATTGCAAAAACTATCTATCACTACTATCATTGCTTTTAACCCTTTGTGAACTACAAGGCCGGAGGGATTGACAACCTCTCTGTACTCGTTGGGAGCAAAGTTATTTGTATCTGTGTGCAGGTCCACGTTGGTTGCTACTAATCTGGCGCCGTAGCAATTGACACCTACTTGTTGAACCTAGGAGTCTCTAGGGAATCGATCCTTGGCATCTTTGCTAGGGGAAAACACTTCTACAATACTGCATCTTACACCTTCCACTTGGGGTAACCAACGAGGGGTTCGAGGCCCATCAGTGTTCTCTAGTGGCTTCTCTCATGATAGCGATATTATACAGCGAGTAAACAAATTACTGTCGAGCAATTGATAGAAAAGAGAATAATTATGAGACTATCTAGGCATGATCATTGTATATAGGCATCACGTCCGAGACAAGTAGACCGACTCCTGCCTGCATCTACTACTATTACTCCACACATCGACCGCTATCCAGCATGCATCTAGTGTATTGAGTTCATAAGAACAGAGTAACGCCTTAAGCAAGATGACATGATGTAGAGGGATAAACTCAAGCAATATCATGTAAACCCCATCTTTATATCCTCGATGGCAACAATACAATACGTGCCTTGCTGCCCCTACTGTCACTGGGACAGGACACCGCAAGATTGAACCCAAAGCCAAGCACTTCTCCCATTGCAAGAACTATAAATCTAGTAGGCCAAACCAAACCAATAATTCGAAGAGACTTGCAAGGATATTATGAGCACACATAAAGAGTTCAGAAAAGAACCAAATATCTTTCGTAGAAAATCTTGATCATAAACTCACAATTCATCGGATCTCGACAAACACACCGCAAAAAGAGATTACATCGAATAGATCTCCTCAAAGACCGAGGAGAACTTTGTATTGAGATCCAGAGAGAGAGGAAGCCATCTAGATACTAGCTATGGACCCGAAGGTCTATGGTAAACTACTCACAACTCATGGTGAGGGCGATGATGATGATGTAGAAGCACTCCGTGATGGATCCCCCCCCCCGGCGGAGCTCCGGAACAGGCTCCAAGATGGGATCTCACGGGAACTGAAGGTTATGGCGGTGGAACTAGGGTTTTTTCTTCTCCTCTGATGGTTTCGGGGTACGTAGGCTTATATAGGAGGAAGGAGGACGCCGAGGGACTCACGAAGGACCCATGAGGCAGGGGGCGCGCCCTGGGCAGGGGGCGCACCCCCACCCTCGTGGGCACTTCGTGTGTGACGCCCGGGAAATCAAGCTACAGTAATTCCCTACTAATGATGCCACATCACCACGATTACTGTCGTTAATATCGCGTTGATCCAAACCAGTTCAAATTCAAATTTTAAAATTGAGTTAAACAATTAATATTTCCAAATGTCAAAACTAAAATGTTCAAATTGTGGCCAATAATCATCTGCAAATATTGGTGGTGATCCTACAATTTTTATAAGATATTAAATGCCCTAAAATATTTTAAACAGTGCCAAGATAACAATTGATATACTTTTCGAATTTATGAAGATTACAAACTAATTTATTTTACCTCTCAGACTTTTGTGGCAAGGTATAATATTGCCTCACTAATTATGGGCTAAGTCTCATGTTTTATAAAACACAAATAGTATTGCAGGTAAATAGAAAACAGTGGAGAAAGAAAAGAAAAACAGAAGACGTCTAGCTAAAAAAAAGGGAGAAAATAGGAGGACCTAAATCTACTGTGCACTTTGGCCCATCTAGCAAGTTACCCAGGCCTAGCCCATCTATCTCTCCTTCAACCTCACCTACAGGAGCTTGTGCGTGGCACACATCCAGGGCACCATGGCCATGGATGCCCTCCACGTCGCCCCCCTGGCCCTATATGGGTGCCCCCCCGAAACCCTAGCTCACACTCATCCATTCCCCCCTCTTTCCCCCATCGGGCCCCTCCTGATCTTCGCGAAATTGATCTCGAAATCACCCACGGTCACCGCTGCATCTTCGTCGTTGACGCGTCCATCGGCCGCTCTGGCGTGCGGGAGTACGTCCTCGAGGTCCACCGCCCTCGTCTTCATCCATTCTGGGTGCCTCATCAGCCCGGGGAGCCGCGTAGCTGTCGCGGTCTTCATCTTCTTCCTCCGGCCGTCGCATCTCGCGTCACCATTGCTGCTGCTCCGAGTCGTCCCCTGCTTCCCCGGCCTCGCCTTTGTAATCGCGGTGAGCTCCTCTTCCGAACCCCCCTTTCCCTGCCTTAATTTATTGTCGTTGGGGCCTCCCCCACGCTCGACCGCCATGGCCGACGCCTGCGCCTGCGCCCGCACATCCTCGCGCACCCACGTGGTGTTCGCGGTCCCGGCCACCACGCACGCGTTGTCCCGCGCCTGGTCGGGCCCACCGCTTGCCGCTGCCTGTGGCTCGTCTTGCGCCGCCGCCGCCGCTGCCTAGCGTTGCTGCTGCTCTCAACTACTGCGCTACTGCTTGGTCGCTCCCATGCGGCCCCGTCAGACTCGCCCCGCGCCTCACCTATAGCGCAAGCCGCCCCGCGTCTCACCTCCAGCACGGGTCGCCCGCTCCCGTGCGAGCTGCTGGGCCCGGCCGCCGGAGCCTTGTGCCCGTGCGTGTCCAGCCGGCCCTTTGCTAGCTTAGGGGATAATCCCCAATTAGATAAACAGCCTATTAGTGCTAACTCCCCCCTAAATAGCCTATCACATCCGGCCCCATCGTCTAATTAAACTACATTTAGCTAACTGGATAATTTACAAACAATAACATGTGGGCCCCCTATACAGTTTGACCAGTCAAACTATTGACTTAGCTGACGAGTCTATGACAAGTGGGCCTTGTTTACCTTGTTGACTAGTCCACAGTTGACTGGTCAACTGCTCACTGGACTAGTTGACTGGGTCAATCCAGCCCTCTGGTCCCACCAGTAAGCCACTGTGGCTAGCTGCAGCTAGGTGTAAAAAGTATATTTTGTTTTTAATTCGAAATAATAATAACTTCAAAATTATTTAAAACTTCGAAAATTAATATAAAATAATCCGTAACTCGGATGAAAATAATTTATATATGAAAGTTGCTCAGAACGACGAGACGAATCCGAATACGAGGTCCGTTTGTCCACCACACACCTCTATCATACCGAACATGGAACAATCCCCCTCCGTCCCATCTAACCGAAAATGCCTAACACCGGGAATACTTTCCCGGATGTTATTCCTCTTCGCCTGTATCACCGAGCACTGCGATAAGTCACACGTAGCACCGCATATTGCCTTGTTATATTTTGTGAAGCTTTGTTTGCTCTGTATTTATTGTTTCTTCCCCCTCTTATCCCCGGTAGACTACGAGACAAACGTCGCTGCTGCCTGGATCGACTACGGTGTTGACGACCCCTCTTTCTTGCCAGAGCAACCAGGCAAGCCCCCCCCCCTTTGTTCACCAGATATCGCCTATTCTCTTCTCTTACTCTTGCATTAGAATTTCTACTGTTGTTGATTCGATAGCTCCTATTCTGTTGCATAGCCTGTCATTGTTGCTACAACTGTTGATACCTTTACCTGCTATCCTAATGCTTAGTATAGGGTGCTAGAAATCCATTAGTGGCCCTACACCCTTGTCCGTCTGCCCTGCTATTCTATCGGGCCGTGATCACTTGGGGGTGATCACGGGTATATTCTACATACACTTGTACATGATACATGATGTGACTAAAGTCGGGTCGGCTCATTGAGTACCCGCAAGTGATTTGATGTGGGGGGCTGAAAGGACAGGTGGCTCCATCCAGGTAGTGGTGGGCCTGAGTTCCTGACGGCCCCGAGTGGATCTTTGTGGCGGAGCGACAGGGGCAGGTTGAGACACCCAGTCGAGAGGTGGCCTGGCCCTAGTCGTTGTCCGCGGTTATCTTATAATAACACGCTTAACGAGTTTGGATATTTGATCTGAGTCTGGCCATTTGGTCTATACGCACTAACCAGCTACGTGGGAATAGTTATGGGTACTCGACATCGTGGTATCAGCTGAAGCCTTTTTGACGTCAGCAGTATAGCGGCGCGCGCCGGGTTGGACCGCGTAACGTAACTTCCTTAGTAATGGAGGTTGCTAGGTCTGCTCACCGGCTGCCCTCGCAACGTGCAGGTGTGCATTGGGCGATGGGCCCAGACCCTTGTGTGCTTAGGACTTAGAGCGACGTGCTGACCTCTCTGATGTGCTTAGGTAGGGCTGCGACGTGTTGATCTTCCGAGGCCGGGCATGACCCTGGAAAGTGTGTCCGGCCAAATGGGATCGAGCGTGTTGGGATATGTGGTGCACCCCTGCAGGGAAGTTAATCTATTCGAATAGCCGTGTCCCTCGGTAAAAGGACGACCCAGAGTTGTACTCTGACCTCATGACAACTAGAACTGGATACTTAATAAAACACACCCAGACAAGTTCCAGATATAACTCGGTGGTTGCTCTCTCACAGGGTGATGTGCGGGAGGATCGCCGGGTAGGATTATGCTATACGATATTACTTGGTGAACGTACCATCTATTCTATTCTACTGCTGCAAGACGGAGGCTGCAATAAGCGAGGATACTTGTTACTATTCCATCTACTCTCTCCTACTGCTGCAAGATGGAGGTTACGAGAAGCGTAGTCTTCGATTGGATTATTTATCCCCCTCTTATTCTGGCATTCTGCAGTTCAGTCCACATATATTACCCCTTTACACAGATACCATTGCATATGTAGTGTAGATCCTTGCTTGCGAGTACTTTGGATGAGTACTCACGGTTGCTTTGTTCCCCCTTTTCCCCCTTTCTCCTTTCTTCTCGGTTGATGCAACCAGATCGGTGGAGTCCAGGAGCCAGAAGATCCCGAGGATGTTTCTACGTGAAGTTCGGCTTCGAGGAGTAGTTAGGAGGTCCCAGGCAGGAGGCCTTGCCTTTTCGATCGTTGCTATATTTGTGCTAGCCTTCTTAAGGCAAACTTGTTTAACTTATGTCTGTACTCAGATATTATTGCTTCCGCTGACTCTTGTGTTTTCGAGCTTATGTATTCGAGCCCTCGAGGCCCCTGGCTTGTAATATAAAGCTTGTATTATTTTAATTTGTGTCTAGAGTTGTGTTGTGATATCTTCCAGTGAGTCCCTGATCTTGGTCGTACACATTTGCGTGCATGATTAGTGTATGGTCAAATCGGGGGTGTCACAAGTTGGTATCAGAGCCGACTGCCTGTAGGAATCCCCATTCCACACTCCTTGGCCCAAGTTGAGTCTAGTCTTTGAAAAACTGATTTACTAACTTGGCTGTGTGGCTTACGGGCCCACGTCGCCAATTGGGTGGTATTAGGATCTTTTATTCCTCGTCTTTACTCTGGGACTCTGATCTCTCTTCTATTCGGGATAAATGAATTTTGCTAAATCTAACATTAGGATCTCGTTATCACTTTCACCCGGAGAGCACCTTATAATCGATGATCGTCCGCTGCACCAGAAGACCCTGAAGATACTCTCCGCTGTTAACCCGAGAACTTGTGTTCATTGCCTTTGTAATTCACTACCACCGATATATCCCTATGGATATCTGCATGCACTTGTCATACTCATGATCATTCCTCGTCGCTCTTGTTGTTACAAGAGGCATCGAAATATTCTCCGTTGTCTCAAGAATCCTTTGAGTTTACTGTCTTGCAGTTTTATTTTGCATGAAAACCCTTACGGTTATTTCCTCACATTTCTCGAGGATCCGTTCTTCTCAATTGTTCGCGGGTCTCACAATATTCTCCGAAATACTTTTCGATCTTTCGAAAATCCTCTGCAGCATGTTACTCCTGAAATTCTTGCCTGCTTGCATTATGGTTAATTCCATATGACTAGTAGTCTTCGTTAACATCCCTTGTCCTGGCCGTTTTGAGCCTACTGATTCAATGTGTGTGTATGCACGCAGTCATCAGGTTATCCTTTATAAAATTATCTTTCCGGTTCAGACGTCATTCCGGACATGAGTTGGTTCTCGGCAATTCAAACCTTTAATTGATTGTCCAACTAAGTGTTTCAACTTATCGATCCTTAATCAGAGCGTCTTGCTTCTGATCCTTCATTTTGGAAACCATAATTTCTTTCTAATTAAACATCAGCCTAATCAGGTGATTTTTGAATCTGATGCCTCTGCATTCTTTCTTCCTCTGAGTGAGTACCGATACTCACATAAGCTCCGTTGTGGATCGCCCGATCCATTGTTGGATTGTTTTCTGACAGTGTCCATCATATTCAATCACCTTGTGAGTTCTTCCCCTGATACATAATGCCTTTGGTAAATTGTATCCTCTACTTGGCCAACCATGCTCTGCTTTCGAGCTGGTGTATTTACCTTTGAAACTTGTGGTATCTGTTACTAAGATGCCCGATGAGTTGAACCTATGCCTTCCCCTAATTCGTGAGAACCCGAAAGTTTTCACAAGTCATACCCTTCCGGTGTTCTACCAAATAAATTTCAACACTACAGTTTTATCAAAGCAAGAGGTAAATGAAATGTATGCATTGGAGAAATGGGAGTCGACCTTGAGCTTTTGTTCATGCCCATGGAAACGATGTAGACCGTCTCTGGAGCTTCTTGCAAAATGATTTTTACATCTAAATAATTCTTTCGGTATCAATAAATTTGATCCCTTGCAGTTATGGTTCCGACCATGCTGTTATTATTCAATATATCTGGAATAAATCCATTCCAGGCCTCGTCAATTATTGACAATGTTAAAGCATCTACTGTCATAGGTCAATGACCTAGTTCAACTTCTATCGTGTTCTACCTTCGAGTTTTATCCTCGGATATCTCGAAGATATCATGCCTTTGCACTACACCTTTTGAACTTTTGATGAAGTAATACCTTTGCTTGTCGTAATCACTCTGCGGGTTCTAGGTTGCCGTCAACCGAGGACACCGTTTAGTAAATCAAATCTGCTCTAAAAATTCAACACCCCTAGTAGATGTTACTGGGAAATTTTTAAACTCAATCTGGTTTATTCCTAGACTATCGGGTACATCCCTTGTCTAGCTATCTTTGACTGTGCTACCTCGTCCTTCTCTGGTGCACGAATTCTTCATTGTGTGAGCAAGACTTAAGTCGAGCTTTCAACATCATCTTGCTTGTCTTGAAGGCAACTTTGGTTCCGAGCTTGCATCTTATATATTGATCCTATAACTTGCCACTTCGTCATTCCCTTGCTTGTTGCCATTGTTGTTTGACTGCATCCTCTTGAAACCTCCCGGCAAATGTGTCGGATCACCTTCAACACTTTGACTTCTTCCAAGATGCCAATTGTGTTCATGATGAGAAATACTCGCCTTGCCCTCGACGATTTTTTTTATTATCATCGACAACACCCTTGACTTACTTTCATCACGAGCTTGTCCACGTTATGATTAAAAACTTACTCTCCAACTTGTAATATGTTCTATCTTGAAGTATTACCATCTTTTATGTCAAGAATGTTGCGAGATTGCTCCACCTCTTAGAAATTCTCGGTATGAAGATACTTCTCATCATCACCATTCTTCCTTGGTCCCCGTGTTGGTTTTAACCGGGATACCAATATGCTAACGATGCTGCTTGAGTTCTGCACTTCTAGCAACCCTTTTGCACTGAAGTTAACAATCGACAGTTCGTTCCTAGACTGTTGGTTATTGAATCATCACTCTAACATTGATCTTGCTGCCTAAGGTCATATTTCGGACACACCTTTCAACTAATGATTAATGGTGTATGTTTTCCTCGAGCATACCACATTATATCAATTGAATTGACTAGTGTCATCCTCTTGTTCACACTATTGTGGAAATCCATCTGTTTGGAATTCTCGATGAATTGTCGCTGAGCCCATCAGCCACCTCCTCATCCTCTCCTTGGTTTAATGATGAACTATTGTGTCGGGAACCCGCTCCCATAGTTCATTTCCTGGGAATCTTGCAATGCCATTTCGTCGATTTGTGTTGCACCTTTTCTTCTCAAACATCCTGAGTCTGAGGTATCATGACACCAATCGGATCTGTATCTCGGTCAGATATGATGGTTGGGACAACTGTCCAGTAGTTATAATGTTGGTCCTTTGCTGACCCGGTATTATGATGTCATGCCTAGCACCCTTGGCTGGAGGACCTATCATTATAATTTCTTTTGCAATGATAACCATTCTTCCAGGAGGAAATTGTAAGACTTACTTTATAAGTTGCTCCTGGTGAATCCTTTGTGTATCCAAGTCCGACCTTTGCTTCAATACCATGTCAATGCTATCTCGAAGCATGTCTGTGGTACTACGATTCTCAACAAGTGCATTTGAAGCGCGATGATAAATGTTTCTTGGTTAGTTATCCAAACACCGTTGTATGGGTAACATCTTGATTAATCCTAGCCTCCTTATCTGAATGGTTGGGTACTTGCTCTCCTACCCTGTATGACATGTTCTTCTTGTCCATGGTAAGGATATACTCCTTTTAATTGTGTGTAATCACAATTTTCCTTTTCATGTGTTTGTTTATCCTTTCTTTGATCTACATATAATCTAAGCAGTAATATTTTTCTGCTTATGTAAACACCTTGGTGTACAACTCTGTCAGTAAGACCTTGATTCTATTGTTGATAACATCCCGGTACTGCTGCTAGAGGAGAACTTTGCCTGTTGGTCCGCCTCGTTTCAACGAGCGGGAAAATGGTTCTCTTCTTTCCCCGTCCTTGGTACCGACATTGTTGCTGACATAGCTGACAAGCTACCCACTCACATGCCTCCTTGTTGTGGCTGTGCAAGATATCACCACCCTTCCTATTTTCAACCCACATGGTGGGCCCATAACCCACAGGTCCATTGGATCGAAACTCGACTCTTCTTTACAACGCGAATTCTAATGTATCCTTTGCATCTGGCTTCATATGTGATTCAATATATACCATTATTTGACCTGGAATCAAACACCATCTTATTCACGTTGTTCAAGCCCCATTCCAGCTTCTGTCTAGGCATCGAATGACTGCCTACCCGTTTGAAACTTTGGTACCATCGCTTATTGTTCTCAATGCATACACTAAATTACTACTCGTAGGGTACTTCGCGTATCACTTTCTGAATTCGCCGTCAGATGCCCAGACTTCATGGAGATACGTTCCTCCAACGTTTCCCTCCTTATCGTGTTCGTAGGACGATGGAGATCCCGAAGAAAGGATGACGACTTGACCACGATGACTTGAAGTAAAGAAATGAAGACATCAACGAAAGGGATCAACCTCTTCGAAAGGCCAGTCAAAACCGAGAAGACTCGTTAGGTTTTCGCTACCAGCACCCCCCTTACTCCACCGCTTAAATCTCGGGACGAGATTTCTTGTAGTGGAGGAGAATTGTGACGCCCGGGAAATCAAGCTACAGTAATTCCCTACTAATGATGCCACATCACCACGATTACTGTCGTTAATATCGCGTTGATCCAAACCAGTTCAAATTCAAATTTTAAAATTGAGTCAAACAATTAATATTTCCAAATGTCAAAACTAAAATGTTCAAATTGTGGCCAATAATCATCTGCAAATATTGGTGGTGATCCTACAATTTTTATAAGATATTAAATGCCCTAAAATATTTTAAACAGTGCCAAGATAACAATTGATATACTTTTCGAATTTATGAAGATTACAAACTAATTTATTTTACCTCTCAGACTTTTGTGGCAAGGTATAATATTGCCTCACTAATTATGGGCTAAGTCTCATGTTTTATAAAACACAAATAGTATTGCAGGTAAATAGAAAACAGTGGAGAAAGAAAAGAAAAACAGAAGACGTCTAGCTAAAAAAAAGGGAGAAAATAGGAGGACCGAAATCTACTGTGCACTTTGGCCCATCTAGCAAGTTACCCAGGCCTAGCCCATCTATCTCTCCTTCAACCTCACCTACAGGAGCTTGTGCGTGGCGCACATCCAGGGCACCATGGCCATGGATGCCGTCCACGTCGCCCCCCTGGCCCTAAATGGGTGCCCCCCGAAACCCTAGCTCACACTCATCCATTCCCCCCTCTTTCCCCCATCGGGCCCCTCCTGCTCTTCGCGAAATTGATCTCGAAATCACCCACGGTCACCGCTGCATCTTCGTCGTTGACGCGTCCATCGGCCGCTCCGGCGTGCGGGAGTACGTCCTCGAGGTCCACCGCCCTCGTCTTCATCCATTCTGGGTGCCTCATCAGCCCGGGGAGCCGCGTAGCTGTCGCGGTCTTCATCTTATTCCTCCGGCCGTCGCATCTCGCGTCACCATTGCTGCTGCTCCGAGTCGTCCCCTGCTTCCCCGGCCTCGCCTTTGTAATCGCGGTGAGCTCCTCTTCCGAACCCCCCTTTCCCTGCCTTAATTTATTGCCGTTGGGGCCTCCCCCACGCTCGACCGCCATGGCCGACGCCCGCGCCTGCGCCCGCACATCCTCGCGCACCCACGTGGTGTTCGCGCTCCCGGCCACCACGCACGCGTTGTCCCGCGCCTGGTCGGGCCCGCCGCTCGCCGCTGCCTGTGGCTCGTCTTGCGCCGCCGCCGCCGCTGCCTGTGGCTCGTGTTGCGCCGCCGCCGCCGCTGCCTAGCGTTGCTGCTGCTCTCAACTACTGCGCTACTGCTTGGTCGCTCCCATGCGGCCCCGTCAGACTCGCCCCGCGCCTCACCTATAGCGCGAGCCGCCCCGCGTCTCACCTCCAGCACGGGTCGCCTGCTCCCGTGCGAGCTGCTGGGCCTGGCCGCCGGAGCCTTGTGCCCGTGCGTGTCCAGCCGGCCCTTTGCTAGCTTAGGGGATAATCCCCAATTAGATAAACAGCCTATTAGTGCTAACTCCCCCCTAAATAGCCTGTCACATCCGGCCCCATCGTCTAATTAAACTACATTTAGCTAACTGGATAATTTACAAACAATAACATGTGGGCCCCCTATACAGTTTGACCAGTCAAACTATTGACTTAGCTGACCAGTCTATGACAAGTGGGCCTTGTTTACCTTGTTGACTAGTCCACAGTTGACTGGTCAACTGCTCACTGGACTAGTTGACTGGGTCAATCCAGCCCTCTGGTCCCACCAGTAAGCCACTGTGGCTAGCTGCAGCTAGGTGTAAAAAGTATATTTTGTTTTTAATTCGAAATAATAATAACTTCAAAATTATTTAAAACTTCGAAAATTAATATAAAATAATCCGTAACTCGGATGAAAATAATTTATATATGAAAGTTGCTCAGAACGACGAGACGAATCCGAATACGAGGTCCGTTTGTCCACCACACACCTCTATCATACCGAACATGGAACAATCCCCCTCCGTCCCATCTAACCGAAAATGCCTAACACCGGGAATACTTTCCCGGATGTTATTCCTCTTCGCCTGTATCACCGAGCACTGCGATAAGTCACACGTAGCACCGCATATTGCCTTGTTATATTTTGTGAAGCTTTGTTTGCTCTGTATTTATTGTTTCTTCCCCCTCTTATCCCCGGTAGACTACGAGACAAACGTCGTTGCTGCCTCGATCGACTACGGTGTTGACGACCCCTCTTTCTTGCCAGAGCAACCA
>LR738712.1:39565585-39600898 GCA_902687465.1 Secale cereale
CATGGAGGCCCTCTGGACAGGCGACAGCCATCCAGTGATTGGCTAAAGATTTACCTATGGTTCTATGGAACCATGGAGGCCCTCTGGACAGGCGACAGCCATCCAGTGATTGGCTAAAGTTTTACCTATGGTTCTGTGGAACCATGGAGGCCCTCTGGACAGGCGACAGCCATCCAGTGATTGGCTAAAGATTTACCTATGGTTCTATGGAACCATGGAGGCCCTCTGGACAGGCGACAGCCATCCAGTGATTGGCTAAAGTTTTACCTATGGTTCTATGGAACCATCGAGGCCCTCTGGACAGGTGACAACCATCCAGTGATTGGCTAAAGTTTTACCTATGGTTCTATGGAACCATGGAGGCCCTCTGGACAGGTGACAACCATCCAGTGATTGGCTAAAAGTTTTTCTTATGGTTCCTATGGATGGTACCCGCATCCATCGACCGGCCCTCTGGATGGTAAGCCCATTCCACTGATTGGCTGAACCTTGCTTTGAGCCTGGCAGCTCGTAAAAAGCCTCTACTACATGGTTTTATTTGCAAAATTGCATTTTTGGTATTTGTGTTTTATGGTTCTTTGATCCGGAGTGGGACAACTTCAAGGTTGACCACATATCTTCAAAAGTCTGGACACAGAGCTCCAGCATTATTTAAACCGGCAGTTCTTATAAACCTGGAATAATTGGGTACGCCCCAACGGAGCCAAGAGCTTCCTCAAAAACAACAATGTTCGCCAAATTAAGGATATCAAGCATACTTAATCACAGGAACCGGTTTTCAAGATCGGATTATATTATTCAAAATCTTTAATAGCCAACATGGCTGGATTATTATTATGGTTATCAATATTACGATTGAAGTTTTCAAAGTCGCTATAAGCTCAATGGATATTATTTCATCAATGGAAGTGATTCATTTTACAAAGGAATAGTCCCGAGTTGCTGCAGGCTTACAACCCGGCACCTGGGGGCTACATTATTCAAATTGAGATTATATAAAATACACAAGTCTCATGTCGCTGCAAGCATGCGCCATGACACTTGAGGGCTAATGCAAAGTCATTTTTACTGGCCTTATTGAAGACCCGACTCATCACATCATAATGAGCCGTCCCTTGGGGGCTACCAATTGCTCCTGTCAACAATTCAAGGTACACAGGTATTAATCCATTATATTGAAGTATCCACTGCTCAGTTGGTAAAGCACAAAGCTCTTAACCTTGTGGACGTGGGTTCAAACCCCACGATGGAAGTTACATTATATAATGTTATTTTCAATGATCATATTTTCAAAAGTCCCTGCTCATTATTTCATAATAACCCGGCACTTGGGGGCTACATGTTGCTATTCAAGTTTACATGATCATATTTTCAAAGTCCCTGCTCATTATTACATAATGACCCGGCACTTGGGGGCTACATAATATGGAATATTCAGTTTCATAGTAATTGGGATGAACAATCCGGATTTCTTCAAGATTGCAATGATTATATTCAAACAAGTCTTAAGATATCACTATGTTACTCCTCTTAAGACTTGGGGGCTACAGGTAATATGCATATAAAGGAGGAACATCTTCAAATTCTTAGTTTTGGATAAGTCCGGAAGATTAATCATAACCCGGCGTTGGCAATAATCATAAACCGGCAAGTTCTACATTTCCAAACCGGTTGGATATCAATTGAATATTTGAAGATCAATATTTTTGTCAAGTCAGAGCATTGAAGGCCGAGTCAAATGGATTTCTTTGTTTGCAAGATTTTTCTACAAACAAGTTGATTATGAAGCTGGTCGGTTGACCCGGATTTTCTAGAAGAAAGACAAGGATTTAAGGATGGTCAGATGCCGGTTTACAAGAAATTCTTAACCCGGAGCACATCATGTCAGATTTGTTCTTGTGTTATGTTGCAGCATAAGTTTACCATGGATAAATCCAAGCTAAACTTGGGGGCTAATGTCGGGGATATACCCCGCGGTATGAACCGGCCGGAATTATAACCCGGCCGGACTTGGTATTTTATTTAAGACGGTTTACATTTGGCAAGTTACTGGTGACCCGGCAGGCGGATCATGGATGACAAGGCCCAAGGCCCAGAAGGCCGGTTCATGTATGGTGGGCCGGTTTATGAAGAAAGCATAAGGAATATCCTCTTACAAAGGAAGCAAGACTAGGACTCCTTGTAATAGGTCAATCCTAGTCCTACTAGGACTAGTCATGTAACCCGCCCCTTCAACATATATAAGGAGGGGCAGGGCTCCCCAAAGAGAACAGGTTAGAAGACAAGTTACAAGATTAGAGGAGAAGTTTAGACAAGTTTCTAGGGTTAGACACAAAGATCCGGTTTACCGGCGACACCACGAGGATCATAATGAGACCTAGCCTCAAACAACACGTAGGGTTATTACCGGATGATGTTTCCCGGGGCCCGAAGCTGTCTAAACCCTTGTCTTGTATCGCGTCTCTCGATTCCGCTCAACCCCTCTCAAGCTACTACATAGATGCGCGGCCTCATGACTAAGTCCGCTAAACCAGACATCTGACGTGTTAATTCCACGACAAAACTCGTAACTCAAATATTCGCCTCCATGATGAGATCGTAGAAACTTTGTTTTCTTGTTACGATGATTCTCTACTTCACTTTGAAATTCTTTGAACTTTTCAAACGCTTCAGACTTGTGTTTCATCAAGTAGATATACCCATACCTACTTAAATCATCTGTGAACGTGAGAAAGTAACGATACCCACCGTGTGGTTCAACACTCATTAGACTGCATACATCGATATGTATTATTTCCAACAAGTCATTAGCTCGCTCCATTGTTCCGAAGAACGGAGTTTTAGTCATCTTGCCCATGAGGCATGGTTCGCAAGTATCAAATGATTCATAATCAAGTGATTCCAAAAGTCCATATGCATGGAGCTTGATGTCTACTACACAACTTGTTCTTGTAGACTTGTGTTGGGCCTCCAAGCGCAGAGTTTTGTAGGACAGTAGCAAATTTCCCTCACGTGGATGACCTAAGGTTTATCAATCCGTGGGAGGCGTAGGATGAAGATGGTATCTCTCAAACAACCCTCCAACTAAATAAAAAAAGTCTCGTGTGTCCCCAACACACCAAATACAATGGTAAGTTGTATAGGTGCACTAGTTCGGCGAAGAGATGGTGATAGAGATACGATTAGAAAGGAGTTTCTTACGGATATCCATGTTGGCTAGAAGTGATGCTAAAGCTCACTAGTCGCATGTGCTAGTCGGATCCTGAATCATAGGAGTTTGCGGAGGGATGCTAACTTCAGTGGGAGTATTTCTGTTTAAGGTTTGAATTAATCTACATAAACACATTGCTTAGTGATTGTGTATTTTCTGTTGTAGATCAATGGCACCACCTGCTCAACCCAACTTTGCATTGAAATCAATCTTGGAAAAGGATAAACTTAATGGAACAAACTTTACCACCTGCTATAGAAATTTGAGAATTGTTCTCGAGCATGATAAGAAGGAACATATTCTAGAGGATCCACTTCCGGATGAACCTGCCAATACTGCTAATGCCACAACCAGGAATGCCTACCAGAAACTCGTAGATGAATCAAACGAGATCAGCTGCCTCATGCTGGCTTGTATGGAGCCCGATTTGCAACATCATTTCGAAGATGTTGGGGCTTTCGATATGATCGAGAGTCTCAAGAGCATGTGTCAGGTCCAGGCTAGGACCGAAAGGTTCAACGTCTGGCGATCCTTGATGGATTGTAAGCTGAAGGAAGGTGATCCACTGAGCCCAGATGTGCTCAAGTTGATCGGATATGTGCAAACTTTGGATCGGTTAGGCTTCCCGCTCTTGGATGAGCTGGCTACAGATGTAGTTCTGGGTTCTCTTCCACCCAGCTATGGGACATTCATCTCGAACTATCATATGCATGGCATGGATAAGAAGCTCACTGAATAGCATGGTATGCTTAAGGTGGCAGAACAGGATATAAAGAAAGGCACGCATCAAGAGTTGATGGTGTAGAACTCGGCTAAGTTCAAGAAGAATTGGTCTAAGAAAAAGGCTACGTCAAAGGGCACGGAGAAGGCAATCTCCGCCACACCGCCGAAGTCTGGACCAAACTCAGAGACCGTTTGCTATCACTGCAAGGAGACCGGTCACTGGAAGAGGAACTGTAGCAAGTGGCTTGCATAGCATGGCAAGAAAGCCAGAAATGCTGCTTCATGCAAAGGTACACTTGTTGCATATGTTATAGACATTTACTTTGCTGACATACCTAGTAGCTCTTGGGTATTCGATACCAGATCGGTTGTTCATATTTGCAACTCGATGTAGGGGCTGCTAAGTGTTGGGGAACGTAGCAGAATTCAAAAAAATTCCTACGCTTCACCAAGATCAATCTAAGGAGACATCTAGCAACGAGCATAAAGGAGTGCATCTACATACCCTTTGTAGATCGTGAGCGGAAGCGTTCGAAGGTACTTGGATGATGGAGTCGTACTCATCGTGATCCCTATCACCGATCATCCCAGCGCCGAACGGACGGCACCTCGCGTTCAACACACGTACAGTACAGTGACGTCTCCTCCTTCTTGATCCAGCAAGGGGGGGAGGAGAGGTTGATGGAGATCCAGCAGCACGACGGCATGGTGGTGGATGCAACGGGAAAAGATGTAGGGCTTCGCCAAGACCCTGCGGGAGGAGTGAGAGGTGTAACGGGGGGAGAGGCGCCAGGGGCTGAGGTGCGGCTGCCCTCTCTCCCCCCCCACTATATATAGGGGCCAGGGGGCGCCGGCCCTAGGAGATTGGATCTCCTAGGGGGGCGGCGGCCAAGGGGGTGGCTTGCCCCCAAGCCTAGGGGGCGCCCCCCACCCCTAGGGTTCCCAACCCTAGGCGCAGGGGGAAGGCCCGAGGGGGGGTGCGTGATACGTCCAAAACGTATCTATAATTTCTGCTTGCTCCATGCTTCTTTTGTGTGATATTGCTATGATATTGATGCACTTCCATACACTTTTGATCATATTTGGACTAACCTATTAACTCAGTGCACCACAGTGTCAGTTCCTGTTTTCTGCTGTTTTTCTATTTCAGGTTTCCCCCATATTAAAAGTGCTCCAAAAATTCCAGAAAAAATATAGGAAAAATCAGCGTACAGGAAGCTTCGCGAAGAACCAAAGATGGGCCAGAGGGGAGCCAGGGGAGGCCCAGGCGGCCACCTGGCGCGGCCCCACCCCTGGCCGCGCCAGGGGGGCGCCTGGGGCCCCTGCTCCGCCTCTGGCTGCCCCCTTCGCCTATATATCCCTCTCGTCCCGAAACCCTCGAGGACAGAACCCTTTTTCGCGATCTCGCCTCTGTTCCGCCGCCGCAGCGCTTCCAAGATCGGGAGCATGAGCAGAACTCTTCCCGGCACCCTGCCGGAGGGGAGAACAACCACCGGGAGCTTCTCCACCACCATGGATGCTTCCCGGATGAGTCGTGAGTAGTCCACCTTGGACCATGGGTCCATGATCAGTAGCTATGTGATGTTCTCCTCCCCTCTTTGCTCTTCATGGTTTAGACCTCGTGAGCTGCCCTACATGATTGAGGCACATATGTAATATTTCTGTTGTTGCTTTGCTGAGTTTGCTGGGATCTGATGGATTATGAGACTATGTTCAGATTGTGTTTGAGTAATATATTTGATTCACCTCTTTTATATCTTTGTTCTTGAGTAATTCTTGCATGTTCTCCGTTGCTGTTTATTGCTTTGGCCAAGTAGTAGGTAGTAACTCCAAGAGGGAGCGTTATGCTTGATTGTGGGTTCATGCCCCCTGATGACTAGCTTGAGTGACAGAAACATGAGTCTAGGGGATGTGTTGTTGCCACAAGGGAGAAAACAACGGTGCTTGTACTTGCGGGTGCAAGGATTGTTTACTTTACACAAAGTTCTTTTAATGCAGTTGTCTGTTGCTTTGAGTTTACACTTTGGGTGGGATTCGCAACTTAATACCAGCGAGATGTTCTGGATAGATATCTCAAGGTGGATGATTAGTAGTAGATGCAGATGGATTTCGCTCTACTTGCCTTGGCGTACCGCCCATGCTTTTGAGCCTCTACCTTTCTTTGCAGCATAGTTAGCATTGGTTTGCGCACATAATCCTGTCAATTGCCCAGCTGTAATTTGTTTACCTCGCTTTGCTGTTTTATCGTCTTTTGGGAGAGAGACATCACTAGTGAACATCATGGGACCCCGGTCCATATTACCACCCCTGATCACACCTTCTATTTACTTCCTGTTTTTATTTCCTAGTTGCAGTCATAGCTATCATTATTATCTCTTGTGTTTGATCCTTTGTAAGCAACAAGGCTGGAGGGATTGACAACCTCTCTGTACTCGTTGGGAGCAAAGTTATCTGTATCTGTGTGCGGGTCCCGTCAACCGCTAAGTTTCTGGCGTCGTTGACACCTACTTGTCGACCCTCAGAGTCTCACGGGATTCGATCCTTGGTATCTTTGCCATGGGAAATTTGCCGCTACGCTACATCTCAACCTTCCACTTGGGGTAACCAACGAGGGGCGAGAAGCCATCAAGCAAGTTTCTGGCGCTGTTGCTGGGGACTCCACTCTTCAAGATAGGGGAGTTGCACGCTATCTTTTATCTTTGCTTTTTAGTCTTGTTAGTTTACCTTTCAGTTTTTGCTTTAGTGTCCTTCATCAAAAATCACAAAAAAATTATTTGCTTTTCTATTAGTAGTCCTTTCTGTTTAGTCAAGCATGTTAGGACTTGTTGCTTTGAGGGAATCAGAAGTTCTAGATTTCCATCAAAGGGATGGAGAAAATATGAAGAAGGCATGGGACATAATTTCTGATGCACATAGGAGAATTATGCCTTGGATACCTATAAAAATTGTGCTTAGAAATTTTTACCATGGTCTTTTTAAATGGTGTAAACACTCTCTTGATATTATAGCTGAAGGAGATTTCCTAAAGTGTGATGAAGCTAGAGCTCTTGAAATTATACATGGTCTATCTAGTTACTTTGTTTATGATCATAGTTTTGATACTGTCATAGATAGACTTGCTACTATTGAGAAGAGAATGGATGCTCTAGACTTGATGAAGGTAGAGAAACCCAAACCCAATAAGAGAGATATTTTGGAAATAGACAATGATTGGGAGCCTTTTGTTAGGATTAGCATCTCTAATCAAGACTTCCTTGCTTATTGTGATATTGGATCTATGGTTTCTACTATGCCAAAAATTGTTCATGATTCTTTAAAATTTAACATGGACAAATTATCATCCTATCATGAACATGCTAATGGAGATATTTCTGAGATCCAGGGAAGAATAAAAGACGTACCAGTTACATTCCTTAAAGGGATTGCAATGGTTGATTTCTTCATCATGAAGCCAAACCAAGGAAATATAGTTCTTGGAAGGGACTTCCTCCGAGCCGTAAAAGGCTTCATCGATATAGGTAAGGGACAAATCCGCCTACGCGGGAAGGCAAAAGGTACGTACCCCTTTCCTAGAAGGAATAAGGATGAACTTGTTGAGGAACCATTTGAAGCAATTTATAACTCCGATTATTATGATGACATTTGATTCCTCCTTTTTGCATCATGCCTAGCTTAAAGGCATAAAAGAAAACGTTTTTGGGAGGCAGCCCACAACGAATTAGGTTTTATTTTGCTTTTGTTGTGTCTTGATGTTTGTTACTACAGTAGCATCATCATTGTATCTTTTCTTTTCAGCTTTGTGCCAAGTTTAGCCTCCGATTACAAGAAAGTTCAAAAGTTGTGACGTGCTGTCCAGAAAACAGATTCTGTCCTTGGACAGAAAAATTCGAATAAAATCACCAGATCATCTTTTTGATCTGAAGTTTTTTGACAGCGTGCTCTATACAATTGGCTTTCGAGCGTCTGTTCTGAGTTTTTTTATTTGAGTTGCAGAAGTGCCCTGAAAAAAATTATTTACTACCTGCTGGTCTGTTTTTCACAGATTCTGTCTTGTTTTGCCTTTTCTTCGTTTTGCAAACCTTGAGCTTGCTTTTTCTTTGCAAAAACCTTTTGGCAATCTTGAGAAACAGTAGCTCTTCAAGATTATCTTTATTTCCAGTAGGGAAAAATTATTTTATTGTGGGTACTAACCTCGCTAATCAGATTATGATGAGTTATGTATGAAGGGAGTTTTCAAGTGTGCGAGGGGAGATGATAAAAGAAGATTCAGGAGGGTCAAACGCTCAAGCTTGGGGATGCCCCCGTGCACCCCCAAGAAATATTCAAGAAGATTCAAGCGTCTAAGCTTGGGGATTCCCCCATGCATCCCCTTCTCCATCAACAATTATCAGTTCGTCTTTCGTTCCACTATAATTTTATCACTTCATGTGTTATGTGCTATGCTTGGAGCGTCTTGCTCTTAGTTTCTTTTTTTAGTTTTCTTTAGCTTTGCTTGCTGTTCATAACAAGTTAGAACCCAGCTTTCTTTGTGTGGGAGAGAAACACGCTCCACTTCAACCTAGAACACAACATAGGATTTTCATGCTTATCTTTGTTGTGTGTGTTCTTTGTCTTTCCATAGCTGCTGTCATGTTTAGCTCTTAGTTTTCATGCTTTTCTTTTTAAAGAGCTTTTGTTTAGTTGCTTGCTGAACTCTCTTGAGTTTTCATTTTTATCTTGTTAAGAGAGTTTGCCTGTTGCACTGAGTTGTGTGTCTTAACTTAAAGTAGGTAATTGAGGTTGCTATTTAATTTTAGTAGTAACTTGCAATAGTTTTGAGGTATTGCCATGAGTAATGTCTGAACTTTTGGTGTCAAGAGCTTTAGCATATTAGTGATAGATGTCGTATTTTGGGCAATCCGTGTTTATTTTCGAAAACATACAAAATAGTTGAGAATTTTAGCTACTAGATGGATCACTAATCTTTGGAGGGATCGAATATTAGAGTACACTCACGTACCATGAGTCGAGGATGCGCAAGGATAACCAAACCCCCATACACTCCTCCTCAGGGTACTTGTCTCTTTGTGAACCTCCTAATTAGATTGAGAGTTACCGATAATAAGTGCATGAGTTCTTCGGACTAATGTGAGTATTCGAAAGTTGACACTTCCACCTAGCCATATTTTTCTAGCCTCTTCGGTACCGTGCATTGCCCATTCTCACCTCGAGAGTTGGCGCATACTTCGCCGGTGCATCCAAATCCTTGGCACGATACGCTCTGTCATCATAAGCCTCATTATATCCTTCCTCAAAACAGCCACCATACCTACCTATCAAGGCATTTCCATAGCCTTTCCGAGATACATTGCCATGCAACATCCATCTTCTCATGACTTGACCTTCATGTCATACATGCTTTTTGCTTGATCGATGAGCCGCATGCTAGTTGGGCCTTGCCCTAATCATTGCTACATGACGCGCTAGTATCATTGCATATCCTGCTACACCGGCAGAGGCATACATTTGCATACATCATGATAGTTTCATCTTCTTTATGTTGAGTACTCTTGTAAAGTGTGAAAGATCTTCTATACTTCTTGTAATTTATAGAGTGTTGCCCCTAAAGTGAGGAAAAGATCCCAAAGAGGACAAATCAAAAGATCCCAAAGAGGACAAATGAGAGTTAAATAGAAAGAGCCATTGAGGCCACAAAAAAATAAAAAAAAAATAGAAAAAATAGAAAAAGAAATAAAAAGAGAGAAGGGGGCACACTACTATTCCTTTTGAGAGATCCACACTCGTACTCCATCTTATACCTTGTACTCCATAGAGATTATCATTCATGCATATAGCTATGTGGGGACCTTCACACTATAGAACTTGGCTTGTATATTCCAATGATGAGCCTCCTCAAAAGAGCTCTAGGTCTTCTTGAGCGAGCAAGTTGGATGCACCCCCACTAGTTCCATTGGAGAGCTTACCTTAGCTCATATGTGCATCCGTTGCATGGCAATCCCTACTCCTCACATCATATCTATCATTTGGCTTTCTCTCGCCTATGATTGTCCTCATTGATGTGAGCCTTTCACACCTTTTTTGTCTTCCCCCTTCATCATTTTTCTCTCTTTGCCATCCTAAGTGTCAACTTTCTTGCTTACGCTCATCCATTGCATGAGTGCTCAAAATATCTAAAGGGAGTGGATCATTTTGACTTGTACCTGGCTAGTGGTCTGGGGATGAGTCAAGATAAGATTCCAAAGAAGACCAAGTGTGAAACTTTAGTAGATTAAGTTCTCAACAATACAAAAACTATGTTTTACTCTCTCGTATATCCCTATCCCCTTTCTTGCACGCAAACACCATTTGGAGACATTCGAGTCACGGACAGCGAGAGCTCTTGCACCTTTATGTTCTTATGTTGCTTGTTACAATGCTAATATAGACTCTTGCTTGTTATGACTTGAATTGAATTACATGCCTTGATTGCTTTACTTAAAAAGTTCTTATATGGTTGGTAGCATGTCACCACAGAAATTATGCTTGTTATCATTTACCTACTCGAGGACGAGCAGGAATTAAGCTTGGGGACGTTGATACGTCCAAAACGTATCTATAATTTCTGCTTGCTCCATGCTTCTTTTGTGTGATATTGCTATGATATTGATGCACTTCCATACACTTTTGATCATATTTGGACTAACCTATTAACTCAGTGCACCACGGTGCCAGTTCCTCTTTTCTGCTGTTTTTCTATTTCAAGTTTCCCCCATATTAAAAGTGCTCCAAAAATTCCAGGAAAAATATAGGAAAAATCAGCGTACATGAAGCTTCGCGAAGAACCAAAGATGGGCCAGAGGGGAGCCAGGGGAGGCCCAGGCGGCCACCTGGCGCCGCCCCACCCCTGGCCGCGCCAGGGGGGCGCCTGAGGCCCCTGCTCCGCCTCTGGCTGCCCCCCTTCGCCTATATATCCCTCTCGTCCCGAAACCCTCGAGGAAAGAACCCTTTTTCGCGATCTCGCCTCTGTTCCGCCGCCGCAGCGCTTCCAAGATCGGGAGCATCAGGAGAACTCTTCCCGGCACCCTGCCGGAGGGGAGAACCACCACCGGGAGCTTCTCCACCACCATGGACGCTTCCCGGATGAGTCGTGAGTAGTCCACCTTGGACCATGGGTCCATGATCAGTAGCTATGTGATGTTCTCCTCCCCTCTTTGCTCTTCATGGTTTAGACCTCGTGAGCTGCCCTACATGATCGAGGCACATATGTAATATTTCTGTTGTTGCTTTGGTGAGTTTGCTGGGATCTGATGGATTATGAGACTATGTTCAGATTGTGTTTGAGTAATATATTTGATTCACCTCTTTTATATCTTTGTTCTTGAGTAATTCTTGCATGTTCTCCGTTGCTGTTTATTGCTTTGGCCAAGTAGTAGGTAGTAACTCCAAGAGGGAGCGTTATGCTTGATTGTGGGTTCATGCCCCCTGATGACTAGCTTGAGTGACAGAAACATGAGTCTAGGGGATGTGCTGTTGCCACAAGGGAGAAAACAACGGTGCTTGTACTTGCGGGTGCAAGGATTGTTTACTTTACACAAAGTTCTTTTAATGCAGTTGGCTGTTGCTTTGAGTTTACACTTTGGGTGGGATTCGCAACTTAATACCAGCGAGATGTTCTGGATAGATATCTCAAGGTGGATGATTAGTAGTAGATGCAGATGGATTTCGGTCTACTTGCCTTGGCGTACCGCCCATGCTTTTGAGCCTCTACCTTTCTTTGCAGCATAGTCAGCATTGGTTTGCGCACATAATCCTGTCAATTGCCCAGCTGTAATTTGTTTACCTCGCTTTGCTGTTTTATCGTCTTTTGGGAGAGAGACATCACTAGTGAACATCATGGGACCCCGGTCCATATTACCACCGCTGATCACACCTTCTATTTACTTCCTGTTTTTATTTCCTAGTTGCAGTCATAGCTATCATTATTATCTCTTGTGTTTGATCCTTTGTAAACAACAAGGCCGGAGGGATTGACAACCTCTCTGTCCTCGTTGGGAGCAAAGTTATCTGTATCTGTGTGCAGGTCCCGTCAACCGCTAAGTTTCTGGCGCCGTTGACACCTACTTGTCGACCCTCAGAGTCTCACGGGATTCGATCATTGGTATCTTTGCCAAGGGAAATTTGCCGCTACGCTACATCTCAACCTTCCACTTGGGGTAACCAACGAGGGGCGAGAAGCCATCAGTGCGCCAGCCCACTAGGGGCTGGTCCCCCTCCCCCTATGGCCCATGGGGCCCTCCAGGATGGGTGGCCCCACCCGGTGGACCCCCGGGACCCTTCCGGTGGTCCCGGTACACTACCGGTGACCCCCGGAACTCTCCTGATGGCTGAAACTGGACTTCCTATATATCATTCTTTACCTCCGGACCATTACGGAACTCCTCGTGACGTCCGGGATCTCATCCGGGACTCCGAACAACATTCGGGTTACCGTGTGCATATATCTCTACAACCCTAGCGTCACCGAACCTTAAGTGTGTAGACCCTACGGGTTCGGGAGACACGTAGACATGACCGAGACAACTCTCCGGTCAATAACCAACAGCGGGATCTAGATACCCATGTTGGTTCCTACGTGTTCCTCGATGATCTCATCAGATGAACCACGATGTTAAGGATTCACTTAATCTCGTATGCTATTCCCTTTGTCCATCGGTATAGTACTTGCCCGAGATTCGATCGTCGGTATACTGATACCTTGTTCAATTTCGTCATGGCAAGTCTCTTTACTCGTTCCGTAATACATCATCCCGTGACTAACTCCTTAGTCACATTGAGATCATTATGATGATGTCTTACCGAGTGGGCCCAGAGATACCTCTCCGTCATACGGAGTGACAAATCCCAGTCTCGGTTCGTGCCAACTCAACAGACACTTTCGGAGATACCCGTTGCGTACCTTTATAGCCACCCAGTTACGTTGTGACGTTTGGCACACCCAAAGTATTCCTACGGTATCCGGGAGTTGCACAACCTCATCGTCTAAGGAACAAATACTTAACATTGGAAAAGCTTTAGCATTACGAACTACACGATCTTGTGCTAGGCTTAGGATTGGGTCTTGTCCATCACATCATTCTCCTAATGACGTGATCCCGTTATCAATGACATCCAATGTCCATGGCCAGGAAACCGTGACCATCTGTTGATCAACGAGCTCGTAACTAGAGGCTTACCAGGGACACGTTATGGTCTATGTATTCACATATGTATCATTGTTTCCGTACAATACAATTCAAGCATGAATAACAGACAATTATCATGAACAAGGAAATATAATAATAAGCATTTTATTATTTCCTCTAGGGCATATTTCCAACAGTTTCCCACTTGCACTAGAGTCAATAATCTAGTTACATTGTGATGAATCGAACACCCATAGAGTTCTGGTGTTGATCATGTTTTGCCCGTGGAAGAGGTTTAGTCAACGGATCTGCGACATTCAGATCCGTATGCACTTTACAAATATCTATGTCTCCATCTTGAACATAATTCCAGATGGAGTTGAAACGACGCTTGATGTGCTTGGTCTTCTTGTGAAACCTGGGCTCCTTGGCAATGGCAATGGGTCCAGTGTTGTCACAGAAGAGAGTCATTGGGCTTGACGCGCTTGGAATGACTCCTAGGTCGGTGATGAACTCCTTCATCCAGACTCCTTCCTGCGTTGCTTCGCAAGCAGCTATGTACTCCGCTTCACATGTAGAATGCGCCACGACGCTCTGCTTGCAACTGCACCAGCTGACTGCCCCACCATTCAAAATATACACGTATCTGGTTTCTGACTTGGAGTCATCCAGATGTGTGTCGAAGCTAGCATCGACGTAACCCTTTACGACGAGCTCTTCGTCACCTCCATAAACGAGAAACATATCCTTAGTCCTTTTCAGGTACTTCAGGATGTTCTTGACCGCTGTCCAGTGTTCCATGCCGGGATCACTTTGGTACCTCCCTACCAAACTTATGGCAAGGTTCACATCAGGTCTGGTACACAGCATGGCATACATAATAGATCCTATGGCTGAGGCATAGGGGATGACACTCATCTTTTCTCTATCTTCTGCCGTGGTCGGGGACTGAGCCGTGCTCAATCTCATACCTTGCAATACAGGCTAGAACCCTTTCTTGGACTGATCCATATTGAACTTCTTCAATATCTTGTCAAGGTATGTGCTTTGTGAAAGACCAATGAGGCGTCTCGATCTATCTCTATAGATCTTGATGCCTAATATATAAGCAGCTTCTCCAAGGTCCTTCATTGAAAAACTCTTATTCAAGTAGGCCTTTATGCTCTCCAAGAATTCTATATCATTTCCCATCAGCAGTATGTCATCCACATATAATATGAGAAATGCTACAGAGCTCCCACTCACTTTCTTGTAAATACAGGCTTCTCCCCAAGTCTGTATAAAACCAAACACTTTGATCGCATCATTAAAGCGAACATTCCAACTCCGAGATGCTTGCACCAGCCCGTAGATCGAGCGCTGGAGCCTGCATACCTTGTTAGCATTTTCAGGATCGACAAAACCTTTCGGCTGCATCATATACAATTCTTCCTTGAGGAAGCCATTAAGGAATGCCGTTTTGACGTCCATTTTCCATATCTCATAATCATAGAATGCGGCAATTGCTAACGTGATTCAAACGGACTTCACCATCGCTACGGGAGAGAAAGTCTCGTCGTAGTCAATCCCTTGAACTTGTCGATAACCTTTAGCGACAAGCCAAGCCTTATAGATGGTCACATTACCATCCGCGCCTGTCTTCTTCTTAAATACCATTTATTTTCTATGGCGTGCCGATCATCGGGCAAGTCCACCAAAGTCCATACTTTGTTTTCATACATGGATCCTATCTCGGATTTCATGGCTTCAAGCCATTTGTTGGAATCCGGGCCCGCCATCGCTTCTTCATAGTTCGAAGGTTCACCGTTGTCTAACAACATGATTTCCATGACAGGGTTGCCGTACCACTCTGGTGCGGAACGTGTCCTTGTGGACCTTTGAAGTTCAGTAGTAACTTGATATGTATCTTCATGATCATCATCATTAACTTCCTCCCTTGTTGGTGCAGGCACCTCAGGAAAAATTTCCCGCGCTGCGCTACTTTCCGGTTCGGAAGGGGTGACTGTCACCTCATCAAGTTCTACTTTCATCCCACTCACTTCTTTCGAGAGAAACTCTTTCTCCAGAAAGGACCATTCTAGGCAACGAAAACCTTGCCTTCGGATCTGAGGTAGAAGGTGTACCCAATCGTTTCCTTTGGGTATCCTATGAAGACGCATTTTTCCGATTTGGGTTCGAGCTTTTCAGGTTGAAGTTTCTTGACATAAGCATCGCAAACCCAAACTTTCAGAAATGACAGCTTTGGTTTCTTGCCAAACCAAAGTTCATACGGTGTCGTCTCAACGGATTTTGACGGAGCTCTATTTAAAGTGAATGCGGCAGTCTCTAAAGCATAACCCCAAAAAGATAGTGGTAAGTCGGTGAGAGACATCATAGATCGCACCATGTCCAACAGAGTACGATTTCAACGTTCGGACAGACCATTACGCTGAGGTGTTCCGGGCGGTGTAAATTGTGAAACAACTCCACAGTTCCTTAGGTGCGTGCCAAATTCGTGACTTAAATATTCACCCCCACGATCCGATCGTAAGAACTTTATTTTTCTGTCACGTTGATTTTCAACCTCATTCTGAAATTCCTTGAACTTTTCAAAGGTCTCAGACTTGTGTTTCATCAAGTAGACATACCCATATCTACTCAAGTCATCTGTGAGGGTGAGAACATAACTATAGCCTCCGCGAGCCTCAACACTCATTGGACCGCACACATCGGTATGTATGATTTCCAATAAGTCGGTCGCCCGCTCCATTGTTTCGGAGAACGGAGTCTTGGTCATCTTTCCTAAGAGGCATGGTTCGCACGTGTCAAATGATTCATAATCAAGAGACTCTAGAAGTCCATCTGCATGGAGCTTCTTCATACGTTTGACACCAATATGACCAAGGCGGCAATGCCACAAGTATGTGGGACTATCATTATCAACTTTACATCTTTTGGCATTCACACTATGAATATGTGTATCATCACGTTTGAGATTCATCAAAAATAAACCATTGACCAGCGGGGCATGACCATAAAACATATCTCTCATATAAATAGAACAACCATTATTCTCAGATTTAAATGAGTAGCCATCTCGCATCAAACGAGACCCAGATACAATGTTCAAGCTCAAAGCTGGTACTAAATAACAATTATTAAGGTTTAAAACTAATCCCGAGGGTAGATGTAGAGGTAGCGTGCCGACGGCGATCACATCGACCTTGGAACCATTCCCGACGCGCATCGTCACCTCCTCCTTCGCCAGTCTCCGCTTATTCCGCAGCTCCTGCTTTGAGTTACAAATGTGAGCAACTGCACCGGTATCAAATACCCAGGAGCTACTACGAGTGCTGGTAAGGTACACATCAATAACATGTATATCACATATACCTTTGACGTTGACGGCCTTCTTGTCTGCTAAGTATTTGGGGCAATTCCGCTTCCAGTGACCCGTTCCCTTGCAATAAAAGCACTCAGTCTCAGGCTTGGGTCCATTCTTTGGCTTCTTCCCGGCAACCAGCTTACCGGGCGCGGCAACTCCTTTGCCGTCCTTATTGAAGTTCTTCTTACCCTTGCCCTTCTTGAACTTAGTGGTTTTATTCACCATCAACACTTGATGATCTTTCTTGATCTCCACCTCCGCTGATTTCAGCATTGAATACACTTCGGGAATGGACTTCTCCATCCCTTGCATATTGAAGTTCAACACAAAGCTCTTGTAGCTAGGTGGGAGCGACTGAAGGATTCTGTCAACGACAGCTTCGTCTGGGAGATTCATTCCCAACTAAGACAAGCGGTTGTGCAACCCAGACAACTTGAGTATGTGCTCGCTGACAGAACTATTCTCCTCCATCTTACAACTATAGAATGCGTTGGAGACGTCAAATCTCTCAACTCGGTCATGATCTTGGAAAACCATTTTAGGCTCTTGGAACATCTCATATGCTCCCTCGTGCTCAAAATGCTTTTGGAGCCCCGATTCTAAGCTGTAGAGCATGCCGCACTGAACCAGGGAGTAATCATCACAACGCGACTGCCAAGCGTTCATAACATCTTGGTTTGCCGGGGCGGGAGCGTCACCTAGCGGTGCTTCTAGGACATAAGTTTTCTTGGTAGCTATGAGGATGATCCTCAGGTTACAGACCCAGTCCGTATAGTTGCTACCATCGTTTTTCAGCTTGGATTTCTCTAGGAACGCATTGAAGTTGAGGGTGACATGAGCGTGGGCCATTTGATCTACAAGACATACTGTAAAGAATTTAGACTAAGTTCATGACAATTAAGTTCATCTAATCAAATTTAATGAACTCCCACTCAGATTGACATCTCTCTAGTCATCTAAGTGATACATGATCCGAATCGACTAGCCCGTGTCCGATCATCACGTGAGACGGCCTAGTCATCAACGGTGAACATCTTCATGTTGATCGTATCTTCTATACGACTCATGTTCGACCTTTCGGTCTTCCGTGTTCCGAGGCCATGTCTGTACATGTTAGGCTCGTCAAGTGAACCCTAAGTGTATTGCGTGTGTAAATCTGGCTTACACCCGTTGTATGCGAACGTTAGAACCTATCACACCCGATCATCACGTGGTGCTTCGGAACAACGATCCTTAGCAACGGTGCACAGTTAGGGGGAACACAATTCTTGAAATTTTTAGTGAGAGATCATCTTATTTACTACCGTCGTTCTAAGTAAACAAGATGCATAAACATGATAAACATCACATGCAATCAAATAAAGTGACATGATATGGCCAATATCATTTTTGCTCCTTTGATCTCCATCTTCGGGGCACCATGATCATCTTTGTCACCGGCATGACACCATGATCTCCATCATAGTGTCTTCATGAAGTCGTCTTGCCAAATGTTACTTCTACTACTATGGCTAACGTTTAGCAATAAAGTAAAGTAATTACATGGCGTTATTCAGTGACACGCAGGTCATACAATAAATAAGACAACTCCTATGGCTCCTGCCGGTTGTCATTGTCATCGACATGCAAGTCGTGATTCCCTATTACAAGAACATGATCAATCTCATACATCACATATATCATTCATCACATCTTCTTGGCCATATCACATCACATAGCACATGCTGCAAGAACAAGTTAGACGTCCTCTAATTGTTGTTGCAAGTTTTTTACGTGGGTTATATAGGTTTCTAGCAAGAACGTTTCTTACCTACGCCAAAACCACAACGTGATATGTCAATTTTTATTTACCCTTCATAAGGACCCTTTTCATCGAATCTGATCCGACTAAAGTGGGAGAGACAGACACCCGCTAGCCACCTTATGCATCTAGTGCATGTCAGTCGGTGGAACCAGTCTCACGTAAGCGTATGTGTAAGGTTGGTCCGGGCCGCATCATCCCACGATGCCGCCGAATCAAGATTGGACTAGTAGCGGCAAGAGAATTGAACAAAATCAACGCCCACAACTTGTTTGTGTTCTACTCGTGCAAGATGCTACGAAAGACCTAGCTCAGATGCCACTGTTGGGGAACGTAGCAGAATTCAAAAAATTTCCTACGCTTCACCAAGATCAATCTAAGGAGTCATCTAGCAACGATCATAAAGGAGTGCATCTACATACCCTTTGTAGATCACGAGCGGAAGCGTTCGAAGGAACTTGGATGACGGAGTCGTACTCGTCGTGATCCCTATCACCGATGATCCCAGCGCCGAACGGATGGCACCTCCGCGTTCGACACACGTACGGTACAGCGACGTCTCCTCCTTCTTGATCCAGCAACGGGGGGGAGAGGTTGATGGAGATCCAGCAGCACGACGGCGTGGTGGTGGATGCAACGGGAAAAGCTGCAGGGCTTCGCCAAGACCCTGCGGGAGGAGTGAGAGGTGTAACGGGGGGGAGAGGCGCCAGAGGCTGAGGTGCAGCTGCCCTCTCTCCTCCCACTATATATAGGGGCCAGGGGGCGCCGGCCCTAGGAGATTGGATGTCCTAGGGGGGCAGCGGCCAAGGGGGTGGCTTGCCCCTGAGCCTAGGGGGCGCCCCCCACCCCCAGGGTTCCCAACCCTAGGCGCAGGGGGGTGCGCCAGCCCACTAGGGGATGGTCCCCCTCCACCTACGGCCCATGGGGCCCTCCGGGATGGGTGGCCCCACCCGGTGGACCCCCGGGACCCTTCCGGTGGTCCCGGTACACTACCGGTGACCCCCGGAACTCTTCCGATGGCCGAAACTGGACTTCCTATATATCATTCTTTACCTCCGGACCATTCCGGAACTCCTCATGACGTCCGGGATCTCATCCGGGACTCCGAACAACATTCGGGTTACCGTGTGCATATATCTCTACAACCCTAGCGTCACCGAACCTTAAGTGTGTAGACCCTACGGGTTCGGGAGACACGTAGACATGACCGAGACAACTCTCCGGTCAATAACCAACAGCGGGATCTGGATACCCATGTTGGTTCCTACGTGTTCCTCGATGATCTCATCAGATGAACCACGATGTCAAGGATTCACTTAATCCCGTATGCTATTCCCTTTGTCCATCGGTATAGTACTTGCCCGAGATTCGATCGTCGGTATACGGATACCTTGTTCAATCTCGTCATGGCAAGTCTCTTTACTCGTTCCATAATACATCATCACGTGACTAACTCCTTAGTCACATTGAGCTCATTATGATAATGTCTTACCGAGTGGGTCTAGAGATACCTCTCCGTCATACGGAGTGATAAATCCCAGTGTCGGTTCGTGCCAACTCAACAGACACTTTCGGAGATACCCGTTGCGTACCTTTATAGCCACCCAGTTACGTTGTGACGTTTGGCACACCCAAAGTATTCCTACGGTATTCGGGAGTTGCACAACCTCATGGTCTAAGGAACAGATACTTAACATTGGAAAAGCTTTAGCATTACGAAGTACACGATCTTGTGCTAGGCTTAGGATTGGGTCTTGTCCATCACATCATTCTCCTAATGACGTGATCCCGTTATCAATGACATCCAATGTCCATTGCCAGGAAACCGTGACCATCTATTGATCAACGAGCTAGTAACTAGAGGCTTACCAGGGACACGTTGTGGTCTATGTATTGAATTGTATTCACACATGTATCATTGTTTCCGTACAATACAATTCAAGCATGAATAACAGACAATTATCATGAACAAGGAAATATAATAATAACCATTTTATTATTGCCTCTAGGGCATATTTCCAACAGTAAGAACTAGGTGTGTGGCACAAGGGGAGATTGACATCAGGGTCGGCAACAAAGCAAGAGTTGCTGCATTGGAGGTTGGCACGATGCAGCTCCAGCTTCCTTCCGGATTCATTATGGAATTGAATAATTGTTATTACATTCTTGCACATAGTCGGAACATTATTTCCGCCTCATGTTTGATGAGTCAAGGTTATGAATTCAATTTAAAATACAATGGTTGTTCGATATTTTTGAATGGTATGTTCCATTGCTATGCACCCATTATTGATGGGCTATTTATTTTGAATCTGGAAACGAAACATGTCTATAATATGAATGTTAAGAGGCATAAGCCTAATGAGATAAATCCGACATACTTCTGGCATTGCCTGCTTGGACACATTAGTCTAAAACGCATGATGAAGCTCCATAGTGATGGGCTCCTAACTTCGCGCAACTTCGAATCGTTCAAGACATGCGAATGATGCTTGCTCGGCAAGATGACTAAGTCTCCTTTTGCAAAGAGTTGCGAGAGGACGTCCGAGCTGTTGGAGCTTATACATAGCGATGTGTGTGGTCCAATGAGCACAACTGCTTGAGGTGGCTATCAGTACTTCGTGACTTTTACCGATGACTTGAGTAGATATGGCTATATCTATTTGATGAGGCACAAGTCAGAAACTTTTGAAAAGTTTAGAGAGTTTCAAAACGAGGTAGAGAATCAACTCGGCAAGACTATAAAGCTTCTACGATCTGATCATGGAGGTGAGTACATGAGCCAGGAGTTTGATGATCATCTGAAAAGTTGAGGTATAGTACCTCAGCTCACACCTCCGGGTACGCCACGGAGAAATGGCGTGTCAGAACGGAGGAATTGTACCTTGTTGGACATGGTTCGGTCTATGATGAGCAAATCGGATTTACCCTTGTCATTCTGGGGATACGCTCTAGAAAGTGTAGCTTTTACAATCAACTGAGTACCATCTAAATCTATAGATAAGTGTCGTTGTTTTCTCACGGGAGGGTTGCAAGACGACAGATGCCACGGAGTGGCTTCGTGTGAGGGCAAGACTACCGCCGGAATATCCAGGGACGGGTATGCGCATAGCACGCGGTAGTTTACCCAGGTTCGGGGCTCTCCGGAGAGATAACACCCCTACTCCTGCATGTCTGGGTATATCTGATATATCTGGTACAAAGTGCTCCTGGAGTTGTATCATATATCTAGAAGTAGTAGGAAGCTAGCTAGCTAGTGTGGCCGGGCATGCATGCATGCATGCGTGAGTGTGTGCCTCCAGAGAGCCATTGAGGCCGTGGGAAATGGACGGGTGGATGGCTCGCTAGCTAGCTTGTGTGTGTGCGTGAGTCTCCATCCTCCTGGATGGATGGATGAGGCCCCGTTTTATAGTGTGAGGTAGCTGGAGCAGTCGGCCGGGGGAGCAGTCGGACTGAGTGGGCGGGCGCCCCGTCCGACTGCCGTCAGCAGCCAGGTAGCCGGGTGGAAAGCTAGCCCGGGCAGTCGGACAGGGGGCCGTATGGGGCGGCCTGAGCAGTTGGACTGAGGGCCTTTGCTAGCCCCGATGTCTGGAACTATCATCTTGCCGTCTTCGGGGTACCCGTGGTCAATTACTCCGACAGTAGCCTTCAAGCCTCTGGGCAACTTTAGAAAAGTTGGGCGGAGGTTCTTTAGCGGGTGTTGATGTAGAAGATTCTTGTTGACGGCCGGCTATAGGCCGCAGCCAGCGCGGCTTGCTTCCGGCGGGGGCGTGCAAGCGCACCCGCTGGGTGTAGCCTCCGAGCCTCCGGGCAACTTGGAAAAGTTGGGCGGAGGCTTTTCGCGATTGTTGGTGCATATGATGGCGTCGAGGGTGCCGGGTGCGGACGCAGGATCCACCGACTAGTGTCGTCGGGCGCGATTGTGGGGTCCATCGACTGATGGCATCGGGAACAGATGCGGAGTCCGTCGACTGATGCTCTCGGGTGCGGGCGCGGGGTCCGCCGACTGGTGTGCGCGGACACGGGGTCTGTCAACTATTGTCATCGAGCGTGGACGCGGGGTCTGTCGACTGGTGTTGTCGGGCGCGGACGCGAGGTCCGTCGACTGGTGCGGTCGGGCGCGGATGCGAAGTCCGCTGACTGGTGTCGTCGGGCATGGACGCGGAGTCTGCCGACTGGTGTCGTCGGGCACGGATGCAGGGCCCGCCGACTGGTGTCGTCGGGCGCGGACGCGAGGTCCGCCGACTGGTTTCATCGGGCGCGGACGCGAGGTCCACCGACTGGTTTTGTCGGGCACGAACGCGAGGTCCGCCGACTGGTGTCGTCGGGCGCGGACACGGAGTCAACCGACTGATGCTGTCGGGCGCGGACGCGGGGTCCGCCGACTGATATCGTCGGGCGCAGACGCGGACTGATGTCGTCGGGCGCGAATGCGGGGTCCGCCGACTAATGCTGTCGATGACAGTCGGCCGGGAGCTGCAGCCAGCGCGGCTTGCTTCCAGTGGGGCGTGCCAACGCACCCACTGGGTGTAGCCTCTGAGCCTCTAGGCGAGGAGGGGGGTTCCTGATGTCTACTACGCAACCTTCTTCTTGTAGACGTTGTTGGCCCTCCAAGTGCAGAGGTTTGTAGGACAATAGCAAATTTCCCTCAAGTGGATGACCTAAGGTTTATCAATCTGTGGGAGGCGTTGGATGAAGATGGTCTCTCTCAAACAACCCTGCAACCAAATAACAAAGAGTCTCTTGTGTCCCCAACACACCCAATACAATGGTAAATTGTATAGGTGCACTAGTTCGGCGAAGAGATGGTGATACAAGTGCAATATGGATGGTAGATATAGGTTTTTGTAATAAGAAAATACAAAAACAGCAAGGTAGCAAGTGGTAAACGTGAGCATAAACGGTGTTGCAATGATAGGAAACAAGGCCTAGGGTTCATACTTTCACTAGTGGAAGTTCTCTCAACAATAATAACATAACTGGATCATATAACTATCCCTCAACATGCAACAAAGAGTCACTCCAAAGTAACTAATAGCGGAGAACAAACGAAGAGATTATGGTAGGGTACGAAACCACCTCAAAGTTATTCTTTCTGATTGATCTATTCAAGAGTCCGTAGTAAAATAACACGAAGCTATTCTTTCCGTTCAATCTATCATAGAGTTCATACTAGAATAAAACCTTAAGATACAAATCAACCAAAACCCTAATGTCACCTAGATACTCCATTGTCACCTCAAGTATCCGTGGGCATGATTATACGATATGCATCACACAATCTGAGATTCATCTATTCAACCAACACAAAGAACTTCAAAGAGTACCCCAAAGTTTCTACCGGAGAGTCAAGACGAAAACGTGTGCCAACCCCTATGCATAGATTCCCAAGGTCACGGAACCCACAAGTTGATCACCAAAACATACATCAAGTAAATCACGTGATATCCCATTGTCACCACAGATAAGCACATGCAAGACATACATCAAGTGTTCTCAAATCCTTAAAGATTCAATCCGATAAGATAACTTCAAAGGGAAAACTCAATTCATAACAAGAGAGTAGAGGGGGAGAAACATCATAAGATCCAACTATAATAGCAAAGCTCGCCATACATCAAGATCGTGCCATCTCAAGAACACGAGAGAGAGAGAGAGATCAAACACATAGCTACTGGTACATACCCTCAGCCCCGAGGGTGGACTACTCCCTCCTCGTCATGGAGAGCGCCGGGATGATGAAGATGGCCACCGGAGAGGGATTCCCCTCCGGCAGGGTGCCGGAACGGAGTGTAGATTGGTTTTTGGTGGCAACGGAGGCTTTCGGCGGCGGAACTCCCGATCTAGGTTACTTTCCGGAGGTTTTAGTATATATATAGGAGGTGTTGGAGTCGGGGCCAAGTAAAGGGGGTCTCCGGGCTGGCCACGATGCAGGGGGCGCGCCCAGTAGGGGGGCGCACCCCCACCCTCGTGGGCAGCCTGTGGATCTTCTCGTCCCCCTCCGGCACTTCCTGGGCTTCTTTAGGTCCAAAAACGTCCTCCGTTGAGTTTCAGGTGAATTGGGCTCCGTTTGATATTCCTTTTCTGCAAAACCCAAAAACAGGAGAAAAATAGAAACTGGCACTGGGCTCTGGGTTAATAGGTTAGTCCCAAAAATCATATAAAAGTGTATATAAAATCCCATAAAACATCCTAGAAGGATAATATAATAGCATGGAACAATAAAAAATTATAGATACGTTGGAGACGTATCAGCATCCCCAAGCTTAATTCCTGCTTGTCCTCGAGTAGGTAAATGCTAAAAACAGAATTTTTGATGTGGAATGCTAACCAACATAATTTTCAATGTAATTCTCTTTATTGTGGCATGAATGTTTAGATCTGAAAGATTCAAGACAAAAGTCTATATTGACATAAGAAATAATAATACTTCAAGCATACTAACAAAGCAATCATGTCTTCTCAAAATACTATGGCTAAAGAAAGTTATCCCTACAAAATCATATAGTCTGGCTATGCTCCCTCTTCATCACACAAAATATTCATATCATGCACAACCCCGGTTTCAGCCAAGCACTTGTTTTTATGAATATTCTTTCAAACCTTTCAACTTTCACGCAATACATGAGCGTGAGCCATGGATATAGCACTATGGGTGGAATGGAGTGGTGGTTGTGGAGAAGACAAAAAGGAGGGAGATAGTCTCACATCGACTAGGCGTATCAACGGGCTATGGAGATGCCCATCAATAGATATCAATGTGAGTGAGTAGGGATTGCCATGCAACGGATGCACTAGAGCAAAAAATGTATGAAAGCTCAACAAAAAAACTAAGTGGGTGTGCATCCAACTTGCTTGCTCACGAAGACCTAGGGCATTTGAGGAAGCCCATCGTTGGAATATACAAGCCAAGTTCTATAATTAAGATTTCCCACTAGTATATGAAAGTGACTAAACATGAGACTCTCTATCATGAACAACATGGTGCTACTTTGAAGCACAAGTGTGAAAAAGGATAGTAGCATTGTCTCTTTTTTTCTTTTCTTTTTATTTTTTTGGGCCTTTCTTTTTTCTTTGGCCATTCCTTCTTCTTTTTTTCTTTGGGACAATGCTCTAATAATGATGATCATCACACTTATATTGATTTACAACTGGATACTAGAACAAAGTATGACTCTATATGAATGCCTCCGGCGGTGTACCGGGATGTGCAATGAATCAAGAGTGACATGTATGAAAAATTATGCATGGTGGCTTTGCCACAAATACGATGTGAACTACATGATCATGCATGGCAATATGACAACATGAAGCGTGTCATATGAACGGAACGGTGGAAAGTTGCATGGCAATATATCTCGGAATGGCTATGGAAATGCCATGATAGGTAGACATGGTGGTTGTTTTCAGGAAGGTATATGGTGGCTGTTTTGAGAAAGGTATATAGTGGGTGTATGGTACCGGCGAAAGTTGCGCGGTACAAGACAGGCTAGCAATGGTGGAAGGGTGAGAGTGCGTATAATCCATGGACTCAACATTAGTCATAAAGATCTAATATACTTATTGCAAAAATTTACGAGTCATCAAAACAAAGCAATCAACGCATGCTCCTAGGGGGGAGGTTGGTAGGAGTTAACCATCGCGCACCCCCGACCTCCACACAAAGGATGACACTCTACAAATACCTCATGCTCTAACTTCGTCACATAGCGGTTCACCATACGTGCATGCTACGGGAATCATAAACTTTAACACAAGTATTTCTCAATTTCGTAATAACTCCACTAGCATGACTCTAATATCATTATCCTCATATGTCAAAACAATCATCAAGTATCAAACTTCTCATCATATTCAATGCACTTTGTATGAAAGTTTTTACTACATTCATCTTGAATACCTATCATATTAGGACTAGTTTTATAACCAAAGCACATTACCATGCTGTTCTAAAAGACTCTCAAAAGGATATAATTGAAGCATGAGAGATCAACAATTTATACAAAATAAAATCACCACCGTGCTCTAAAAGATATAAGTGAAGCACGTAGAGTATTCTAACAAATTCTAGGCCATATTTCTCTCTCAAAAAGGTGTGTCCAGCAAGGATGATTGTGGCAAACTAACAAGCAAAGACTCAAATCATACATGACGCTCCAAGTAAAACACATATCATGTGGTGAATAAAAATATAGTCCCGAGTATAGTTACCGGTAGATGAAGACGAAAGAGGGGATGCCTTCCCGGGGCATCCCCAAGATTAGGCTTTTGGTTGTCCTTGAATTTTACCTTGGGGTGCCTTGGTCATCCCCAAGCTTAGGCTCTTGCCACTCCTTATTCCATAGTCCATCGAATCCGTACTCAAAACTTGAAAACTTCACAACACAAAACTTAGCCAAAAATCTCATGAGCTCCGTTAGTATAAGAAAACAAACCCAAAGGTACAGTAATGAACTCATTCTTTGTTTATATTGGTGTTAAAACTACTGTATTACAACTTCTCTATGTTTTATATCCTCCAATACTACTCATAGATCCATCAAAATAAGCAAACAACACACGAAAAACAGAAACTGTCAAAAACAGAATAGTCTGTAGTAATCTGTAACTTTCGAATACTTCTGTAACTCCAAAAAAATTGAAATAAATAGGTAATTGTGAGGAATTTGTCTATTAATCATCTGCAAAAAGAATCAACTAAATAGGACTCTCCAGTAAAATCAGGTGACTATTCTCGTGAGCGCTAAAGTTTCTGTTTTTTTACAGCATTATCATATAAACTTACCACAAGTCTTCCCAAAGGTTCTACTTGGCACAAACACTAATTAAAACACAAAACCACGTCTAAAAAGAAGCTAGATGCAATATTTATTCCTAAACAGAAGCAAAAACAAATAAAATAAAATTGGGTTGCCTCCCAACAAGCGCTATTGTTTAACGCCCCTAGCTAGGCACGATGATTTTAATGATGCTCGCATAAAAGATAAGAATTGAAACATAAAGGGAGCATAATGAAGAATATGACTAGCACATTTAAGTCTAACCCACTTCCTATGCATAGGGATTTTGTGAGCAAACAACTTATGGGAACAAGAATCAACTAGCATAGGAAAGCAAAACAAGCATAACTTCAAGATTTTAAGCACATAGAGAGGAAATTTGATATTATTGCAATTCCTACAAGCATATGATCCTCTCTCATAATAATTTTCAGTAGCATCATGAATGAATGCAACAATATAACCAGCACATAAAGCATTCTTTTCATGATCTACTTGCATAGAAATATTACCACTCTCCACATAAGAAAATTTATTCTCATCAATAGTAGTGGGAGCAAACTCAACAAAATAACTATCATGTGAAGCATAATCCAATTGAAAACTAAAATCATGATGACAAGTTTCATGGTTATCATTATTCTTAATAGCATGCAAGTCATCACAATAATCATCATAGATAGCAACTTTGTTCTCATAATCAATTGGAACCTCTTCCGAAATAGTGGATTCATCACTAAATAAAGTCATGACCTCTCCAAATCCACTTTCATCAATATAATCATCATAAATAGGAGGCATGCTTTTATCATACTAAATTTGCTCATCAAAACTTGGGGGACTAAAAATATCATCTTTATCAAACATAGCATCCCCAAGCTTGTGGCTTTGCATATCATTAGCATCATGAGTATTCAAAGAATTCATACTAACAACATTGCAATCACGCTCATCATTCACATATTTTATGCCAAGCATTCTATGTAATTCTCCTTCTAGTACTTGAGCACAATTTTCCTTCCCATAATTTTCATGAAAGATATTAAAAAGATGAATCATATGAGGTAACCTTAATTCCATTTTTTGTAGTTTTCTTTTATAAACTAAACTAGTGATAAAACAAGAAACTAGAAGATTCGATTGCAAGATCTAAAGATATACCTTCAAGCACTCACCTCCCCGGCAACGGTGCCAGAAAAGAGTTCCCATGGAAATGGTCATGCAAAAGACAAAGTTAGTCAGTGCAGATATATCAAATGTTTGCTTTTAGCATTGCAAGTTTTATGCGGAGGGTGCCGACTCGGTTTCGTGCGAGCCCCCTTCAATCTTTTTCATGTCTCCTCTGCTCCAACTGTCGTGGTTTTCTCACGGGGGGTTGCAAGACGATAGATGCCACGGAGTGTCTTCGTGTGAGGGCAATACTACCGCTGGAATATCCAGGGACGGGTATGCGAATAGCACGCGGTAGTTTACCCAGGCTCGGGGCTCTTCGAAGAGATAACACCCCTACTCCTGCATGTATGAGTATATCTGATATATCTGGTACAAAGTGCTCCTGGAGTTGTATCATATATCTCGCAGTAGCAGCAAGCTAGCTAGCTAGTGTGGCCGGGCATGCAAGCATGTATGCGTGAGTGTGTGCCTCCAGAGAGCCATTGAGGCCGCGGGAAATGGATGGATGGATGGATGGCTAGCTAGCTTGCTAGCTAGCTTGTGTGTGTGTGAGAGTCTCCATCCTCCTGGATGGATGGATGAGGCCCCCTTTTATAGTGTGAGGTAGCTTAGGAAGTAAGCTAGGTAGGCATGGTAGCTAACTAGCTAGTGGCATGGTGGGGGTGTCATGCTTGTCTCCTGGGTCACTTCATAAATAGTGCCCAGGGACAAGCGACGTTGTACATGACGGCCGAGGTGACGCGTGCACAGTGCCGGGTATGGCCGTCTTGTCGGTGTCGGGGCTGCAGTTGACTCCACGTAGCAGGCCGGCTGGTGCAGTCGGCCGGGGGAGCAGTCAGACTAAGTGGGCGGGTGCCCCGTCCGACTGCCGTTAGCAGCCGGGCAGCCGGGTGGAAAGCCGTCCCGGGCAGTCGGACAGGGGGCCGTCTGGGGCGGCCTGAGCAGTCGGACTAAGGGGCTTTGCTAGCCCCGGTGTCTGGAAATATCGTCTTGCCGTCTTTAGGGTACCTGTGGTCAATTACTCCGACAATAAGACACCACATGAGATGTGGACTGGGGAGAGTCCCAATTTGTCTTTTCTGAAGATTTGGGGTTGTGAAGCATTTGTCAAACGACTTATGCCAGACAAGCTTACACCCAGGTCGGATAAATGCATATTCGTGGGATATCCAAGGGAAACCTTGGGATATAGATTCTACAACCGCAAAGAGAACAAAGTGTTTGTTGCTCGAAATGGGGTCTTCCTTGAGAAAGAGTTTCTCGAGCGGGAGGCTAGTGGGAAGCAGGTGCAACTCGAACAAGTTCGAGAACCACTTGGCGACAATTGGGCGGGTGATGTGATCATACCGGAGTCTGTCAAGGAACCCGAGGTGGAAGCGGCACCGAAACCACGGAGGTCGGAAAGATTGTGCAGAGTGCGCGATGTGTTGTTGCTGGAAAGCGACGAGCCGACTACGTATGCGGAAGCGATGGTAAGCCCAGATTCCGAGGCTTGGCTGGAGGCCATGAGGTCCGAATTAAAGTCCATGGATGAAAATCAAGTTTGGGACTTGGTTGATCCACCGCCTGGCGTAAAAGCCATAGGTTGTAAATGGGTCTTTAATAAGATAACTGATGTTGATGGAAATGTTCAGATCCACAAAGCTCGGCTTGTTGCTAAAGGTTATGGACAAGTTCAAGGAATTGACTACGACGAGACTTACTCGCCGATAGCATTGCTGAAGTCAGTGAGGATCATACTAGCTATAGTTGCCTATTTTGATTATGAGATATGGCAGATGGATGTCAAAATGGCGTTCCTTCACGGAAATTTAACCAAGGACGTGTATATGATACAACCCGAGGGTTTTGTCGATCCGACTAGCACTAGTAAGGTATGCAAGCACAAGAAATCCATTTATGGGTTGAGACAATCATCTCAGAGCTGGAACATTCGTTTTGATGAGGTCGTCACTGGTCTCGGTTTTATCAAAGGCGAAGAGGACGCTTGTTTATACAAGCAGCTGACTGGGAGCTCGATAGTGTTTTTGATACTATATGTGAATGACATGTTGCTGATCGGAAACGATGGTTCGATGTTGAACTCAGTCAAGGAATCACTGAATGGAAAGTTTTCGATGAAGGACCTCGGTGAAGCGGTTTACATATTGGGCACTAAGATCTATAGAGATAGATCGAGGAGGCTGCTCGGCTTGAGCCAATGCACATACATATATAAAGTGTTGAAGAGGTTCAACATGAGTGAGGCCAAGAAAGGGTTCTTGCCTGTCTCACATGGTATAAGGCTAAGCGAGACTCGGAGTCCTTCGACATCTGATGAGAAAAGCAGGATGAGTCGGATATCGTATGCCTCGGCAATCGGATCCATCATGTATGACATGATATGTACATGACTTGATGTTGCTTTTGCAATAAGCCTAACAAGTAGATACCAGGCCGACCCAGGTGAGAGTCACTGGGGGCGGTAAAGACTATTCTGAAGTACCTGAAAAGGACTAAAGAGATGTTCCTAGTTTATGGAGGTGGGGAGGAGCTCGTCGTAAAGGGTTACGCCGATGCTAGTTTCCAAACTGATAGAGATGATTGTCGATCACAGTCTAGATTCGTGTATGTCATGAACGGAGGAGCAGTGAGCTGGACGAGTTCCAAGCAAGATACGGTGGCCGATTCTACCACAGAAGCCAAATATATTGCGGCTTGTGAAGCTGCAAAGGAAGGTGTTTGGATCCGGAACTTTCTGGATGATCTTCGTATTTTCCCAGCCTCGGTGAAACCGTTGGACCTTTATTGTGATAATTTTGGTGCCATCGCACAAGCTAAGGAGCCGAGGAACCACCACAAGACCAGACACATCGCTACAAAAAAATACACTTCCGTGATGATACGTGTTTGTCACAGTATGTCACATTTTCTGTCATGCATGTACACCCATGACAAATTTATGACAGAATGAAGATAGTCATACATGTGCTGTCGTAGAAGTGTTCCATGACATTACCAGAAGGATCATCATGGAAGTGTCCACTTCCATGACGATAAATCGCGCGCCATAGAAGTGCTTTCGTCAAGGGTGACCGACACGTGGCATCCACCGTAACGGAACATCATTAAGCTATCGGGTCCGATTTTGGATCCGATAACCCGTTAACAGCCCCGACCAATGGGGATTTTCCATGTGTAAAATCATCATTGGCTGGAGGAAACACGTGTTAGCTCACCGTTGGGACAGATATCATCCACTCATTGGACCAAAAGCGCCTATGATACGTCGACACGTGGCACGGCCCAACAGAGGCCCATTCCTGTGAAAAGGCCGGCCCGTTTGACTTGGTCAAAAGGTGGCGGGCCGGCCCACGGTAAGCCTGTTAACGGCATGTTTGCATATAGCCCATATATAGCCCGCTAACCCAGGGCCCGTTTACGGCCTATCCGAATTAGGCCCAGTAGCGTCATCTGGGCCGTCCAATATAATTCCAGCCCATTTTAACTTCCGGCCCATGTATAGCGCATGATGTCTTTCGGCCCATATGAGGCCCTTAGTAACCCTTGGCCCATTAACGGCCCGTGGTAAAACTGGCCAGTAATGAAGAGTGCCCAACAAAGGCCCATTCTTGTGAAAAGGCCGGCCCGTTTGACTTGGTTAAAAGGAGACGAGCCAACCCACGGCAAGCCTGTTAACGACCTGTTCGCATATATCCCATTTACAGCCCGCTAACCCAGGGCCCGTTTACGGCCTATCCGAATTAGGCCTAGTAGTGTCATCTGGGCGGTCCAATATAATTCCAGCCTATTTTAACTTTCGGCCCATGTATGACCCATGATGTCTTTCGGCCCATATGAGGTCCTTAGTAACCCTCGGCCCATTAACGGTCCGTGGTAAAACTGGCCCATATTGAATAGTGTTTCACTTTATACCCATTAACGGCCCATCATTCCGTTGGGCCGTTTCCAGCCCATGTTATCTTTCGGCCTTCTCAGGGCCCATTTATTCTTGGGCTCATTTCCAGCAATCGTTTACTTTCGGCCTGTTACTGTCATTTTCTACTTGTGGGCCAAATTCAGCTCGTGATTACAGTCGGTCCGTTTGTGGCCCGTTAATACGCTCGCCCGTCAAATACGGCTGATTAACGACGGCCCGTTATGGTCGGCCCATGAACGGACGATTTCAACTCTAGCCCATTTACGGCCATAATGTGGTCTGTTGTTGGCACATGTTTGGCAAACCGATCATACGGCATGTAGAAGGCCCATTGTGTCTACGACCCGTATAAGGCCCATTGTTTCTACGCCCTGTAGAAGGCCCATTGTTTCTACGGCCCTTAGAAGGCCCATTGTTTCTACGGCCCGTAAGAGGCCCATATTAACTACAGTAAATATGTAGCCCATGGTTAATGTGGCCTAGTTTAAAAAAATAGGCTATTGCGGCCACTAGCAAACCGTGGAAAAAGAACTGCACTAACTACAAGAAAACAAATAAACAAGACAATAAGGAAATAAATAGGCAAGCAACTTACGCTAGGCTATCACGGCTATTACACCTATTACATCCACTGGGCATCAAAGTTCGCCACCAATGCAAATATAGGGAACAAAGCAGCATATAAACGTCGTAGCAAAACAAGTCTAGAACTGAAACCACTTCAGAAGAGCTCAATAAACAATATCCTGGGTACCCATAATGCTGGCAAGATGCTTAGCAAGCTTATTAACTTTCTCTTGTTTGGCGCTTAAATCCTCCAGCACTTGTTGTTGCACCAAAAAGTATGCATCTGAATTCTGCAGGGACTTCCTTAGTCCTTCGGCTTCCTGTGGCATAACATCTGATCGATGTCTTTCAACTTGAAGTTGAGACTCAAGAAGCCGAACTGATTCAGGCAGCGAGTTCGAAGATCTGGTGCCAGCAGTAGTGGCGAGTAACTCGAACACTACGTCAAGACGGGACTTTGGGGTTGTCTCAGTGTCTTCAATAAAGTTTTTATCAGCTTTCTTGGAGAACAACAGGGATGTCTCACTATCTTGAACCTGATCTGCATTACTTCCTTTACCATTGCATAACGAGGTACTCTTCTCCAATATTTTATCCGCGTTCTAAAGGAGAAACAAACAAACACATCACATATTTACTATGTAGTATATGAAACTCATTTTGGTAAAACAGTTCAGTAGTAAGGTGGACAGGATAACAGCATGAAACAAACATATATCAATGTAGTATGGTCATTGTATGGTCTATATCATTCTAGTTTATGTTGCCAAATCAAGATAGATACAGTTCGAATCATATCTATTTAAGAAAAAGCACCATAGACAGAATATAAGTGTGGGAAACTACACAGCAATAACAACACTTGTAATGTGCATGGCATGAGAACATAACTGTTTATTCAATTGAAACTGAAATCAAAATAGAGCAAGTTACAACAGCAAACATGTTAAAGAAACAGGTTTAAAACATACATGTTGCGCCATTGGAGTTTCAATTGAATCCTTCAAATTTGAAATTAGTTGGTATGAGTAAATACAGTGATGCAAGAGCAAAGTAGTATGAACCATAGCTACGGAACCTGACCCGAGAACAATTCGTCTTCTGCTTTAAGCGTTGACTTGGGGTTCGGAATGGTGGTCCCATGCTTTGGGCACTGCAGTTGCCTTACTAACTGCTCGTGTTTGGGTGTTCTATGGTGGAGACGGTGCTGTGTCAAGTAGAACTGGGTTACTATCTTCCAGGGTTGGGGTTAGAAGGGGTGTAGCTGGTTCTCTGTCCAACTGGGTAGGGGTACAATCTGTGTGAGTCTGGGTTATGCGTGGTGGGGCTGGTTCTTGGGCAAGTACAGCCGTGGTTCTATCTCCATCGACTGGTAGTACGATCTTTTCTGAAGACCGTGTTTTTACTCCCACAGATACTGCCATCACCCCCTCCATTTGAAATGGCTGATAAACAAGAAAAGTAATTGAATGTATAGACATTTTTAGATAGACAGGTGCAATGGATAGTAGGGAAGAAAACAGGGCATGAAATAATTCACATTTATGTTGTCTAACCAAACAGAATAGTGGGACATAATTTCAAATATATGATGGCTAATTAAACAGGATAGCATGACACAATTTCACATGTATGATGGCTAACTAAACTGGATAGAATGACATACTTCAAAATATGATGACTATGTAAATAGGATGACCTGATATAACTATGCAATGTGTCTATTAAAGTGGTCGGCATGCCATAAATCACAAACATGCCGTCGATGGAAACATGATGGCATGATAATTCACGGATAGAATTACATAATTCAAAATATGATGACTGTGTGAATAGGATGAGATGACATAACTATATTATGTCTTTAGAAAATGGGTTGGCATGCCATAATTCAGATACATGCTGTCCATGTAAACATCATGGCATGATATAATTCAAATATATGATTTATATACTAAGGAAGTGAGCAGAGGGCAATCGCATATATGATGTGTCAAGTAAGGAGATGACATTCAATATCGTGTATATGATGTAAAAACTAAGCATTGTAATACAACATATGCATGATATGAGTAATATAACCCTGCCAAGTTTGAGCATACACCTCACGGGGATAATAGGACTGGTCATCTGCCTCTGAATCCTCCTCTGAAGAGCTATCTATAACCAGCAACATATCTGCTTCACCAGGTAGCATTGTCTGCTCTGAAGACCTTGTTTTCACTCCAGATTTCTCCATCACCAATTGAAATGGTTGATGCACGGGAAGAGTAGTTGAATATACAAACATTGTCGACAAAAGCAATGAGAAATACAAAAAAAAGGACGACATGATATAATTCACAAATATGAAGCTTGGCTAAACAGCATGTCATTGCATAATTCAAATATATAATGCCTTGCAACAAGATAGCATTGCATAATTCACATATATAATGTCTTGCAAAAAGATGGCATCGCATAATTCACATATATGGTAATTAGACACTAAACAGGTGGCATTCACACAAATCATGTATAAACTAAGCAAATGACATAGCAATGCAAGATACCATACGCACGATATGAGCAACATAACCCTGCCAAGTTAGAGCATGCACCTCGGGGGGGGGGG
>LR738712.1:39600961-39625454 GCA_902687465.1 Secale cereale
GGGGGGTAGGACTGGTCATCTGTCTCCGAATCCTCCTCTGAGGAGTTATCTTCCTCTTGATTATGATCTGAAATGGGTGGAGGGGGCTGCCTTTGCGCCCACCATGGAGCGACATCTACATGAAATTTTATTGCCACGCAAGGCTCGTCTCTTTTGCTCTACATGTTCAGTTCCATTGTGTACAATAACTGACATGCATAGGAATAAAACATAGTGAGATTATGTAAGGAGTTCATGCACAAATCCAGAGTGAAGCTGGAAAACTGTGGATAGACCCAAAACCAATGATAGCAGGCAGATAATAGCTTTAGTTAAAAAATACATATAATGGCTCCTTTAATGTTTGTTTGCACCCAATATGAAACTCATAGTAGACACCCGAGATTAACCAGATAGTAGACAGATAGTACTGATTGTTGGCCCAATATGTACCCCACAACCATTTAAAAACTCAAGTTTCATCATAAGATTGGACCCGAGTCGGAGTCTAATAGGTGAACACGACGATAATGTAGCATGTCATCATATTAAGCGATGCATAACGTAAGCAGACATGGAAGAGTGCGACCTCTCTTGCGGACCTGTGTAGTCCTCAAGGTCATCTGCTCAGTTGATGATGGTAATGCAGTTGTCGTGTGATACGTCTCCAACGTATCTATAAAAATTTTATTGGTCCATGCTATTATTTATGATTTTTTGGATGTTTAATGGTCTTTGTCATACACTTCTATATTATTTTTTGGACTAACCTACTAACCCAAAGGCACAGTCCAGATTGTTGTTTTTTGCCTGTTTTAGGGTTTTATAGAAAAGGGATATCAAACGGAGTCCAAACGGAATGAAACCTTCGAGAGAGATATTTTTGGAGAAAATCATGCACGGGAGACTTGAGAACCACGGAGTAGGGCTTACGTGGTGCCCATGAGGGTGGGGGCGCCCACCCTAGGGCGCGCCCCCTGCCTCGTGGGCCCCACGTTTGGCCACCGGTGCCCTCCTTCCTCCTATATATACCTACGTACCCCGAAACCATCAGAACAACAGAGGAAACCCTAGTTCCACCTCTGTAACCTTCTGTTCCCGTGAGATTCCATCTTGGGGCCTGTTCCGGAGCTCCACCGGAGGGGGGATCTTTCATGGAGTGCTTCTACATCATCATCATCGCCTCACCATGAGTTGTGAGTAGTTTACCACAGACCTTTGGGTCCATAGCTAGTATCTAGGTGGCTTCTTCTCTCTCTTTGGATCTCAATACAAAGTTCTCCTCGGTCTTCGAGGAGATCTATTCGATGTAATCTCTTTTTGCGGTGTGTTTGTCGAGATCCGATGAATTGTGGGTTTATGATCAAGATTATCTTTGAGAAATATTTGGTTCTTCTCTGAACTCTTTATGTATGATTATAATATCCTTGCAAGTCTCTTTGAATTATTGGTTTGGTTTGGCCTACTAGATCTATAGTTCTTGCAATGGGAGAAGTGATTGGCTTTGGTTCAATCTTGCGGTGTCCTTTCCCAGTGACAGTAGGGGCAGCAAGGCACGTACTGTATTGTTGCCATCGAGGATAAAAAGATGGGGTTTATATCATATTGGTTGAGTTTATCCCTCTACATCATGTCATCTTGCTTAAGGGGTTACTCTGTTCTTATGAACTCAATACACTAGATGCATGCTGGATAGCGGTCGATGTGTGGAGTAATAGTAGTAGATGCAGAATCGTTTCGGTCTACTTGTCTCGGACGTGATGCCTATATATAATGATCATGCCTAGATAGTAATTAGTTTACCCGCCGTAGAATATCGCTATCATGAGAGAAGCCACTAGAGAACACTATGGCCCCCGGGTCTATTCTCAACATATCAATCTACGATCTACTTTACTTTTCCACTTTTACTTTATGTTCTTATAATCAAAAATACCAAAAATATCAAACTATCATCTCTATCAGATCTCACATTCGTAAGTGACCGTAAAGGGATTGACAACCCCTTATCGCGTTGGCTGCGAAGTTCTTATTTGTTTGTGCAGGTGCGAGGGACTCGCGCGTGGTCTCCTACTGGATTGATACCTTGGTTCTCAAAAACTGAGGGAAATACTTACGCTACTGTGCTGCATCTCCCTTTCCTCTTCGAGGGAATACAACGCAAGCTCAAGAAGTAGCAAGAAGAATTTATGGCGCCGTTGCCGGGGAGGCTTACGCAAAAGTCATATACCATGTACCTATCACAAACCCTTATCCTTCGCATTACATTTTTGCCTCTCGTTTTCCTGTCCCCCACTTCACCCTTGCCGTTTTATTTGCCCTTCTTCTGCCGTGTGTTTATCGTTCGTTTTGTTTGCTTGTGTGTTGCTTGCTTGCTTGTCACTATGGCTCACCCTATCAGTGTTGACCCCCACCTCAAGAGGCTGGAGGAGATTGAAAACAATGTTAGACATTTTATGACTATACAATTTGAGCATAATGATTTTTTCAGAAGCGAGCTTAAAGAACAAAAAAAAATTATGGAATATATGAATAAGGACCTTGATGATATGTCTAAGGATTTTTATGGATTGAAATCTCAGTTTGCCCATCTTGAGAACTTAATAGCCCAAATTTCGGATAAACAGTCCACCTTGATCAATAAGATGGCTGCTAAACCGGAAGAGCATGAAAGTAAAGATGAAGATCTGAAAGTTATTGATGTGTCTCCTATTAGATCCTTGTTTTCTAGTATAAATCTTGATGAAGATAGGATTGGGGATGATTTTACTTTAAGGTGTCCCAATGATTCGGAGTTTTTGGACCTTGATGCTAAAATTGTTAAAAGTGGGAGTGAAGAGATTAAAACTTTGCATAGTGATGAACCCACTACTTTGGATTTCAAGGGATTCAATTATGATAATTCCTCTTTGACTGATTGTATTTCCTTGTTGCAATCCGTATTAAACTCTTTGCATGCTTATAGTCAAAATAAAGCTTTTACCAAACACATAGTTGATGCTTTGATGCAATCTTATGAAGAAAAACTTGAGTTAGAAGTTTCTATCCCTAGAAAGCTTTATGATGAGTGGGAACCTACTATTAAAACAAAAATTAAAGATCATGAATGCTATGCTTTGTGTGATTTGGGTGCAAGTGTCTCTACTATCCCAAAAACTTTGTGTGATTTGCTAGGATTCCATGAGCTTGATGATTGTTCTTTGAATTTGCATCTTGCGGATTTCACTATTAAGAAACCTATGGGAAGAATTAATGATGTTCTTATTGTTGCCAATAGGAATTATGTGCCCGTATATTTCATTGTTCTTGATATAGATTGCAATCCTTCATGTCCTATTATTATTGGTAGACCTTTCATTAGAACGATTGGTACAATTATTGATATGAAGGAAGGAAATATTAGATTCCAATTTATGTTAAGGAAGGGCATGGAACACTTTCCTAGAAAGAAAATCAAATTACCATATGAATCTATTATGAGAGCCACTTATGGATTGCCTTCCAAAGATGGCAATACCTAGATCTATCCATGTATCGTGCCTAGCTAGGGGCGTAAAACGATAGCGCTTGTTGGGAGGCAACCCAATTTCATATTATTTTTTTGTTTTTGCTTCTGTTTAGGAATAAATATTGCATCTAGCTTCTGTTTAGGTGTGGGTTTGTGTTTTGTTTAGTGTTTGTGCCAAGTAGAACCTTTGGGAAGACTTGTGTGAAGTTTATGTGATCTTGCTGTGAAAAACAGAATCGTTAGCGCTCGCTAGAATGATCACCAGATTTTACTGGAGCATGCTATTTAGTTGATTCTTTTTGTAGATGATTAATAGACAAATTCCTCACGTTTACCAATTTAGTTTGAATTTTTTTGGAGTTACAGAAGTATGCGAAACCTGCAGATTACTACAGACTGTTCTATTTTTGACAGATTCTGTTTTTCGTGTGTTGTTTGCTTATTTCAATGCATCTATGAGTAGTATTGGGAAGTATGAACCATAGAGAAGTTGGAATACAGTTTGTTTAACACCAATATAAACAAAGAATGAATTCATTGCAGCACCTTTGTGTAGTGGTTTGCTTTCTTATACTAACGGAGCTCACGAGATTTTTTTCTAAGTTTTGTGTTGTGAAGTTTTCAAGTTTTGAGTATTGTTTTGATGGACTATGGAACAAAGAGCGCCAAAAGCCTAATCTTGGGAATGCCCATGGTACCCCAAGGTAAAATTCAAGGACAACCAAAAGCCTAATCTTGGGGATGCCCCGGGAAGGCATCCCCTCTTTCGTCCTCATCCATCGGTAACTATACTCGAAGCTATATTTTTATTCACCACATGATATGTGTTTTACTTGGAGAGTCTTGTATAATTTGAGTCTTTGCTTTCTAGTTTGCCACAATTATCCTTGCTGGACACACCTATTTGAGAGAGTTAAATATGGCCTAGGAATTGATAGAACACTCTATGTGCTTCACTTATATCTTTTGAGTTGAATAGTTTTTGCTCTAGTGCTTCACTTATATCTCTTAGAGCAGGGTGGTGATAATATTATGAAGAAATTGTTGAACTCTCATGCGTCACTTATATCCTTTTGAGAGTCTATTAAAACAGCATGGTAATGTGCTTAGGCTATAAAACTTGTCTTCACATGATAGACATCCAATATCAATGTAGTAAAAACTTTCACACTAAGTGCATTAAATATGAAGAGAAGTTGGATGCTTGATAATTGTTTTGAGATATGAGGATAGTGATATTAGAGTCATGCTAGTGGAGTTACTATGAAATTGAGAAATACTTGTGTTAAGGTTAGTGATTCCCGTAGCATGCACGTATGGTGAACCGCTATGTGACGAAGTTAGAGCATGAGGTATTTGTAAAGTGTCAACCTTTGTGTGGAGGTCGGGGGCACGCGATGGTTAACTCCTACCAACCTCCCCCCTAGGAGCATGCGTTGATTGCTTTGTTTTTATGACTCGTAGATTTTTGCAATAAGTATATGAGTTCTTTATGACTAATGTTGAGTCCATGGATTATACGCATTCTCACCGTTCAACCATTGCTAGCCTCTCTTATACCGCGCAACTTTCGCCAGTACCATACACCCACTATATATCCTTCCTCAAAACAGCCACCATATATATTCCTCAATACAGCCACCATACCTACCTATCATGGCATTTCCATAGCCATTCCGAGATATATTGCCATGCAACTTTCCACCGTTCCGTTCATATGACACACATCATATTGTCATATTGCCATGCATGATCATGTAGTTGACTTCGTATTTGTGGCAAAGCCACCATGCAAAATTTTTCATACATGTCACTCTTGATTCATTGCACATCCCGGTACACCGCCGGTGGCATTCATATAGAGTCATACTTTGTTCTAGTATCGAGTTTTAATATCGAGTTGTAAATCAATATAAGTGTGATGATCATCATTATTAGAGCATTGCCCCCATGTGAGGAAAGGTTAAATCAATAAAGCCCCTCCAAAAAAGGCCAAAGAAAAAAAGGAAAGGCCCAAAAAAAGAAAGAAAAGGGGTCAATTGCTACTATCTTTTTCCACACTTGTGCTTCAAAGTAGCACCATGTTCTTCATGATAGAGAGTCTCATGTATAGTCACTTTCATATACTAGTGGGAATTTACGTTATAGAACTTGGCTTGTATATTCCAACGATGGGCTTCCTCAAATGCCCTAGGTCTTCATGCGCAAGTAAGTTGGATGCACACCCACTAGTTTCTTTTGTTGAGCTTTCATACATTTTTAGCTCTAGTGCATCCGTTGCATGGCAATCCCTACTCACTCACATTGATATCTATTGATGGGCATCTCCATAGCCCGTTGATACGCCTAGTCGATGTGAGACTATCTCCCTCCTTTTTGTCTTCTCACAACCACCTCTCTATTCCACCCATAGTGCTATGTCCATGGCTCACGCTCATGTATTGCGTGAAAGTTGAAAGGTTTGAAAGAATAGAGTATGAAAACAAGTGCTTGGCTAAAATCGGGGTTGTGCATGATATGAATATTTTGTGTGATGAAGAGGGAGCATAGCCAGACTATATGATTTTGTAGGGATAACTTTCTTTAGCCATAATATTTTGAGAAGACATGATTGCTTTGTTAGTATGCTTGAAGTATTATTATTTCTTATGTCAATATAGACTTTTGTCTTGAATCTTTCAAATCTGAACATTCATGCCACAATTAAGAGAATTACATTGAAAAACTATGTTGGTTAGCATTCCTCATCAAAAATTCTGTTTTTATCATTTACCTACTCGAGGACGAGCAGGAATTAAGCTTGGGGATGCTTGATACGTCTCCAATGTATCTATAATTTTTTATTGTTCCATGATATTATTTATGATGTTTTTGATATTGAATGGGCTTTGTCATACACTTCTATATTATTTTTGGGACTAACCTACTAACCCAAAGGCCCAGTCTAGATTGCTGTTTTTTGCCTGTTTCAGGGTTTTACAGAAAAGGGATATCAAACTGAGTCCAAACGGAATGAAACCTTTGGGAGAGATATTTTTAGAGAAAATCACGCACGGGAGACTTTAGACCATAGAGTAGGGCTTACGTGGTGCCCATGAGGGTGGGGGCGCGCCCCCTGCCTCGTGGGCCCACGTTTGGCCCCCGGCGCCCTCCTTCCTCCTATATATACCTACGTACCCCGAAACCATTAGAACAACAGAGAAAACCCTAGTTCCACCGCCGTAACCTTCTGTTCCCGTGAGATCCCATCTTGGGGCCTGTTCCGGAGCTCCGCCGGAGGGGGATCTTCCATGGAGTACTTCTACATCATCATCATCATCGCCTCACCATGAGTTGTGAGTAGTTTACCACAGACCTTCGGGTCCATACCTAGTATCTAGATGGCTTCTTCTCTCTCTTTGGATCTCAATACAAAGTTCTCATCGGTCTTTGAGGAGATCCATTCGATGTAATCTCCTTTTGTGGTGTGTTTGTCGAGATCCGATGAATAGTGGGTTTATGATCAAGATTATCTTTGAGAAATATTTGGTTCCTCTCTGAACTCTTTATGTATGATTATAATATCCTTGCAAGTCTCTTCAAATTATTGGTTTGGTTTGGCCTACTAGATCTATAGTTCTTGCAATGGGAGAAGTGCTTGGCTTTGGGTTCAATCTTGCGGTGTCCTTTCCCAGTGACAGTAGGGGCAGCAAGGCACGTATTGTATTGTTGCCATCGAGGATGATGGGGTTTATATCATATTGCTTGAGTTTATCCCTCTACATCATGTCATCTTGCTTAAGGCGTTACTCTGTTCTTATGAACTCAATACACTAGATGCATGCTGGATAGCAGTCGATGTGTTGAGCAATAGTAGTAGATTCAGAATCGTTTCGGTCTACTTGTCTCGGACGTGATGCCTATATATAATGATCATGCCTAGATAGTCTCATAATTATTCACTTTTCTATCAATTACTCGACAGTAATTTGTTTACCCGTCGTAGAATACCGCTATCATGAGAGAAGCCACTAGAGAACACTATGGCCCCCGGGTCTATTTTCAACATATCAATCTACGATCTACTTTACTTTTCCACTTTTACTTTCTGTTCTTATAATAAAAAATAACAAAAATATCAAACTATCATCTCTATCAGATCTCACTTTCCTAAGTGACTATAAAGGGATTGACAACCCCTTATCGCGTTGGCTGTGAAGTTCTTATTTGTTTGTGCAGGTGCGAGGGACTCGTGCATGGTCTCCTACTGGATTGATACCTTGGTTCTCAAAAACTGAGGGAAATACTTACGCTACTGTGCTGCATCTCCCTTTCCTCTTCGAGGGTATACAATACAAGCTCAAGAAGTAGCATCGTGGCGGCTGGCGGCGGGGAAGAAGATCTGAGACGGCAAAAGACAGTCTGGAGAGCGGATCCCTGCTGTGGTGAACCCTTCCGTCATTGGAGCAGCTGAGCTGGGGTGGAACACAGCACCGCAGGAGCAGGACAAAACACACAAGGTTTTCTTTGACACATATCTGTAACAGAAGTAATTGTGTAAGGGCTTGTTTGAATTTGAGGATTCTAACAATGCAGGGATAGGAAATAGACAGGAATAGGATAGGAATGCATGTGCAAAATAGAGAATTTAAAAACATGGGATTTCTGCCAATCTGGGTGTTTGGTTCACAAGAATTGGAAGATCACAGGATGCAAAGAAGCATGGTGAGATTAAGTCAAACCACAAGAAATGTACAACCTCTTTGGCGAAGCCATGTCGATCTCTGCGTGATTGGGTTGGCCGGTGAGGATGCTCCGGCTGACTTGGCTGTCGGAGGAGGGGAAGAAGATCTTACGCGTATGGAGATGGAGCCCGAGGTACTGCTCCGCTGTGATGGAGGGTTCCGTCGTTGGAGCAGCTCTGGTGAGTTGTACGACGCCGAGGCTGAAGCAGGACAAGAGAGACAAGGTTAACCTGAGTGGAATTCTAATAGCATCTCCAATAGATGACGTAAAATACATAACCACAAAGTGCTAGATGTATACATCAGCCGCTCATCTCTGAACTTAGTTGTCGAAACTGAATTTAACTGTCGAAACTGAACTTAACTGTCGAAACTGAATTTTGCTGTTGAAACTGAATTTAACTGTCGAAACTGAACTTAACTATCGAAACTGAATTTTGTTGTCGAAACTGAACGCACTAGAGGTGAGGCTACACATCAGTTGACTGACTTTTTCATCTCTGGTCAGTCGATTTTGCAGCCGTTGGATACGAAATCAAGGGCCTGCAGTTAATCTTCAACCTCCACCCCCTGAGCCACCAACCACCACCGGCCAAACAGCCGCCCCCCGCCCCCCGCGATCGGCGGTGCTCCACCAGGCCCGCCCCGAAAACACTCCGTACCGCCGGTCCGCCGCCGCCCCGGCCATCCCTATAGGCCCCCTGTGCCGAGCTTTTTCTCCGGCGATCCCCATGCCACCGCCCCACCACCGCCGGCGACCACCGCCCCCACCCTGAACCCTAAGATAGATAGTGGGGTACCTCTCCGATGAGCCCCCCTCCCCATTGCGGCTAGTTCTTCCTTAACTCTAGCGAGCCCCCCACCCCCTGAAAATCGACTGACCCAAAAGTCGATTCAGTCGACTGAATCATAGCTAAATCGGAGCAGCATTGCAAGCTAGAGCAAGAGCAAGAGCAGCAGCAAGAGCAAGAGCAAGAGCAAGAGCAGACCAGGCAAGGGACCGAGAGCAAGAGCAGAGCAGCAGCGCGAGCGAGAGCTAAAGCAGCAGCAGCTCCTACTGATGTGGACGTCGCCGCCGAGGGAGCGATGCCGTGGAGGAAGTGGCCGGCGATGCCGCCGTGGATGGAGCCGCGCCGTGTCGGCTCGGGACCGAGCACCGGCAGCACTGTGAGATCGAATCAAGAAGAAAATGTGGCGATTAATGTACAACCTCTTTGGTGGCGCCGATTAGGCTCCAGCTTCATCCGAGGAAACGGTGATGATGATGCTCTTCTGGTGGTGTAGGTGAAGACGGCGGTGTGGGAATGGAGGTGGCGCGAATGCCGAGGGGAACATCGGGGCAGCTCCTTGGAGGTGGAGTACGGGGTGGCTGAACCGACGGGACGACCAGATCGACGACGGATCCTCATCCGGTACGGTGGATGAGGGACGTCGAGGTTTTGTTGTGGACGACGTCGCCGGGGAAGAGGCTCTGGCTGGGTGGCGAACGGAGGAGGGTGTGGGGCTTCGCGAGTTTTGCCGGCCTCGGTGTATGAATGGGTGGGCGGATGGGATGGGAGTGGGGAGCCATGGCTTAGGGACGCGCTTGTCCGAAATGTGGGGTAAGTTACGAAAGTACCCCCACCGATTTGAGGCGGTTCTTTCGGTTCAGGGGTATCACGGGCATTTCGCGTGTCGGGATTTCACAGGAGGTGGGAGTTTTCGCGCGCGTTGAAATTTTGGAATAGCACGGCGCGGGTTGAGATGGAGGGAGTTCTCGGAGCACAACGAGACAAAGATATATCTTAAATATTTCGGGCTAACAAGGCGTGGGTTGAAGAGGCGGGAGTTTCGCAGCACGATAGACAGAGACGCTAGCTTGAAATTTCGGCATAACAAGGTCGGCTTGAAATTTCGGGAGAACAAGCTTAACGTGTACAAAAAAAAGACAATTTAGACTAGTATGATATACTACGTACAATGTGTTTAACACGCACAACACACACACAGACACCATTTAGACTAGTAAGGTACACGTGCATTGCACGCATGAGATTTCGCAACCAAATTATGAATAAATACCACATTATAGCATGTATGCTTTGAGCATATATGCATGATGTAGATGTTCGTTTAATTCTTATACTTCATTTCATTCAAAATCATCTAGTTTTCATAAGAAAGCTAATCTATTTAAAGATTCATGGAATTGTGCATTGTAAGGCATAAAGTAAAAACAAATCATGTAGAAAAACATTTGGGCAATTCTGATACGGAAGATTCTAGAACAAAGAAGAAGTGCTTGTGTTTTGAGGTTTGTGCATTATGCTTAAGTTCAACCATACAGTCTTCTAGATTGTACATGTGGCAAAATTTGGTGGAATCTAGATGATATCCAATGGCCAGTAGTGCTCAAATTTGCCAGCTCTACACCATCAGATTGGCCTCATCCAATGACCATCTTTCAAAGTTAAAGTTATCCACACACTATATAAAAAAATATAAAATTTAATATATATATATATAGGGGTATAGATATAGATATGTGATGCGAAAGCCACCCATCATCTCCAATTAGAATAGTGTGTCCATGCATGGATGCAATGTGGCCAAATGATGTCTGCCATCGGTATATTAGATTCAAACAAATCTGACCTTGTTCAATGTGTATACATTGCAACATGCTCGTTTCCAAACCACACCGCGCAGATCTCCGTTATATTCATGCATGCATGGGTTTCAAACATCATGATCTCTTAATCAAATATTTGAATTCAACTTTACATTGATTATGACCTCACCTAGTCTTTTACACCAACACATTGGTCTTCTCTTTATAATTGTACCACTAACTTTCTCTCGTGCATGCATGCACACACACTACCAGTCGGCATTATCCATCGCACACATGCAATCTTTTTCTTCAGGTCGGTCTCCCATGAAGGCACACACACACACATCCCCCTCTCCATCATATCGGGCATTCTTTATCTCTCACGTGCATGTGCAACGATCAATGTTCCTCTATGTGTGTGTGTGTGTGTGTGTCTATATAGCTAGGTCTTTCATAGTTTTCCGCATAAATCGATCAATCTATATATCTAGTGAGGTCTCACCCTCTTTCCCACGTCCACATCGATCAATCTATACCTCTCTATATAGGATTACATATATAGCTAATACACACACATTAATTATATATCCAACGCCCCCCTATCATCATCCATGCCTTTTGCTTCATCTCTCGGACGTGCGCACAATGGCGAAGACAGGGGGCAGTAAGGGCCATGCCCCCCCTAACATCACTATATATCGAGGCTAATATGCATGTGATCATTAGACAATTGCTGGTAAAAATGGTTTAAGTAGATGAATTAGCCCTCCTCATAAAGGATTAGCAATGCTTGGCCCCCTAGCTCAGGGACATTTTTCATGGCTCCGCCACTGCGCGCAACAGCGCACGTTCTCGCCCCCTCTCTCTAAATATTGATCTCGCAGTTGTGCACTCCTTCATAGTCTCCCTCCACTCGGCCCCTCGCACCATCTTCTAGCCCCCCGCCGGATTTTGCCACATGTACAATCTAGCAAACTCAATGGTTGAACTTAAGCATAATGCACAAATCTCAAAACAACAGTGGTTCTCCTTTGTTCTAGAATCTTCCATATCATAACTGCCCAAACTTTTTTTCTAGTTGAACTGCCATTATTTGTTTTTACTTTATGCTTTACAACGCACAATTCCATGAATCATAAAATAGATTAAGGGCTTCTTTGATTCAAAGGATTCTCGGAGGAATTTTGGAGGATTCTAATCCTTAGGAATTTTTCCTATCTTGGTTGTTTGATTTGTAGGATTGTAAACCATAGGAATTTTTCCATATGATTCATTTGCACTAGATTTCATAGGAAACATCCCATCCACTCAAACCTCTTTGAAAGAATTCTGCGTTTTTTCTATGCATAATCAAACACTCGTACCATCCTGTAGGATTCAAGATGACATTCCACTCTAATCCCTTGTTCTTCCTATTCCCGCGTTTTGGAAATCCTACGAATCAAAGAGGCCCTAGGTTTTTTTATAAAAACTAATTGATTTTGAATGATATGAACTATAAGAATTAAACGAAGGTCTACATCAGGCATATATGACTCAGAGCTTACATGCTACTGTGTGGTATTTATTTGTAATTTGGTTGCAAAATCTGACACGTGGAATGCACGTGTACCTTACTAGTACTTCGAGTATGTGCAAAACACAATGGCACGCTACACTGTGTCTCTCTTACAGTTCATGAAGCCACGTGGCACATGTGGAGGCATTGTCACGACATCCTTGTGTGGATTGATCATAGTGACGTGCTGCTGGATCCAAAAGAATGTACTTGTCCTCCCTGAGCCGCACTGACGGTACATGCACGAACCGAAGATGTGCACGCATGCCACACACGCACTCATTCCCTCGCACGCACACGTGGGTACACGGGCGGACGCAATTTTGTACCAAGAATCCACCCCATGTGATAATTTGACACGTGTAAAGTCCTTCACTTCATTGATGGTCAATTAATATAGCGCATGCAAATTGAGTGGACGTGAGGGCGAAAGAAAGACATTACTACTCCACTACGCGCATGCGAGTAGTTAAATCATGGGTTGCTAGTAGTACTTCCATTGGTCTTCTTCGTATTTTGTGCCAATTTTTGACAGTAACATAATATTTACGCATCTGAGCAGTGTAGTCTACTTGAAGTTTATGTTCCACTAAACTCATCGGGAGCCGTTTTGGACCTCGAAACCAAAAAACATCAATTAATCTTTACCTTGTTCCCATCACATTCGAAAGTACTAGTGCTACAATTAAGTGCAAGCCTGCTCACACCTACCAGTACGTACCAAACCTGAACGTGTTCCATGCAGGTTTTAGTACTAGTGCTAGTACTTAGGTTATAAAAGGAGGAACTACCTAACCGAAAATTACTCTACCTTACTCCTCATAAGTCCTCCTTCTTCGTCCATCCTTGAATGGCCGGTCTGCAGAGCTCTAGGTCGAGAACTACTCGTAACAAGAGAGTGGCAACCATGGCTGCGGAAAAAAAAGAGGGCTCGCCGCCACGCAGAGACCTCGGAAGATCTCTCACGGGTAGGCGATGGCTCCCAGGAGCGCCCTAGACGCGGAGGCGAACATGCCGAGCTGACGGCGCTGGAGTCTTTATCCCTCGACGGCATGCCCGATCAGCTCAATAAGCACCTCAATAAGCATAAGGAGTTCATCCACGGCTTGGTGGAGCTGCTGAAGGAGAGCCTCGACGACATGCCAGCTGAGCTCAATGAGCTGGGGGATTTGACCGCCGGCTTGGTGATGCTGCTGAAGAAGAGCATTGCCTCGGAGAAGAAGGCGACCGGCGAAATCCTACAACTTCAGGAGGACAAGGAGAAGCTCTGCCACGAGCTCGACCTGCTGAAGGAGGAGAACGCCGGCTGGAAGAAGCTGCATTAGAATAGTAGTTCCTCGATGAAGATGTTGCATGCCCTCGTCATGGAACAGAAGGAGTTGGCAAAGCTCTGCATCGAGCACCCACCTGTTGTCAAGTACGTAATGCGGCCGTGGAACAGATGATGAAGGCTCGTGTCGAGAAATCCCATGTCATGGACACAATAATGAAGATGGCGAAGGAGACGCGCAAGGAGATGGAGGTCGTGGAGGCGATGAAGAAGCAGTTACGACTCCACGGCCAACAACCCTTCATGTAGTGAGAGCAGCACCCCAGACTTGTGTGTGCGTCTTCCTTCTTTTTTGGGGGTGATAATCCTCCTTCTTCTTTTACTCATGTGTTTCTTATTTTGCTTCGGGTGTTTCACCGCACGTGTCACCTTCTCTGCGAGGCATGAATAGAAACATGCTAAAATGAGATGACTAGCAAATTAGATCATTCTTTATTGCCAATAGAACAATGTCTCTTGCTAGTAATATATAATAAGAGTAGAGAGTAGAGGATATGGCACTGGGCTGTCGTGTTTCGTGCTCCTCCGTCGTACTCCAGTGGAAAACTTGAGTATACGGCATGGTTCTTTGATCCTCCTCAGGTCATTAGCACATTTATACGAGCAGCCAAATCACAAGGCCCCGCCTTCCAGCGGTAATGAGCCGTCAAATCACAGAGGCCCTCGCCTCTCGTGAAAAGGACCAAGCTAGACTGCCCCACCCTCTAGCCTTTTAATAGATTTTGAGCGCGTCTAGTCACATTCCAAATTACTACTACTACCACGCCATATTTAATTGCAAACCTGTTCACACCGATCACAACGTAAACGGTTTCCCACTTAGCAGCATATTAGTAGTACTCGGTTATAAGATGACTGCACATTCCTCCTCAACTCCTCATCCACAAAAAACAATCAAGTCAATCAAGCCATAGCCAGCGTGAGTTCTGGGTCGCGAGATTTCCACCCGGGAGAGGTGAGCATGGAAGAGGAAGCACGAGAGATGTCCCGCCTCACCGTGAAAGAAGCCGACATGTCCAACCGCGCAGCAGTAGCAGCACAGAGGTCCCGCCGCGCCGCTGAATCAGCACGGAGGTCCCGCCGCGTCGCCGATGTAGCAGACTGGTCCGGCCATGCCGTGGAAGCAGCAGAGATGTCCCGCCGCACCGCCAAAACAGCAAGGACGTCCCGTCGCGCCGCGGCGGCCTGGGAAAATTTCTCACGGACAGGCGAGGACTCTTACAAGCGCATGCATGCGATAGTCCATAGCCAGATGGATCAGATCTCCGGCTGGGCGAGGATGCAGGACGAGGCTACTGGCGTCATCCGACAACTAGGGGAGGGCAATGCGAAGCTCCGGGGTGAGCGCGACCTGCTGAGGGCGAAGATCACCAGAAGGGCGAAGCAGGAGGAGGAGACCGCTGCCATGTTGCAGAAGACGGGTGTCATCATCAAGAAACTTATGGATGAGAAAGCCATGCTCTACATCGAGCGCAACAGGCTGGTGGAGGAATCCATGGATGCTACCAAGCAACGTATTAAGGACATGAAACTGATGAAAGAGATCATCGCTCGCTGCGAGAACTAGTCTCCGCGACCTGCAGCGCATAAAGAAAGTAGAGATCAGCGAGCCAGATCGTTGTATGCATCTTCCTTCTTCTTTTGCCCTTGTGTATTTCGGGCGTAGCCGCATGTGTCTTTTCTAATTATCTTCCTAATTATGTAAGACAATTATTATCCACTCTCGTCGTCCTTATATATATTCATCAGTCTTCCTATAAGTTGCATTAGATGCTATATAGGTCCGTCGGATCTTACATCAAGATCTGTGCAAAATTTTCTTTTCAGATTTTCTTTTTTCTCTCTTAAATCTCAGTTGAGTGAGACATTGCCACACCATTAAACAGAGGCTCGGGCGCTGTCGTGGATTTAGCACGGCAGATGTCCGGATTAACGGACTTAGGTGTGAGGCCATCGCTCGGGTTAGCTTGAAGGGGTTAAAGCGGACGAAGGACACAGGTAATTTTATACTAGTTCGGCCCCTTCGATGAAGGTAAAAGCCTACGTCTAGTTTGGTGTAGTATTGCTTGGGCTTCGATGACCAGGGAGTGAATCCGCCTGCCTGTGTCTCGAGTTGTTGTTTCTTGTCCCTGAACCGTCGTCGGGTCGTCCCTTTATATAGGAGGCGACGCCCGGTCCGGTTTACAGAGTCCCGAGACCGGCTCATCAACATGTCCGCCTCGGTCTCTAATCTTTCTGTCTTACATCCCAAGTTACATGGTACGACGGTTTACAGACCGTGGGCCTTATACATGGGCCCTAAACTTCTATGGGCTATAACCTCTTCTTATATATTCTACTGGGCTTGTAATAATACAATCTTGTCAGTGTAATCCGTACCTCCTGGCCGGTTTATACCTGCTAGTAATATCCCTAACATTAGGCCCCAGATTGATTTGAACTTGTTCATGTCAGTCTTCCAAGTCTTGTACAAATTTCCTTTATGTGATTTGTTTACTTCATAAACCGGCCATGATGTCATCTCCTAGAATCGTGTCAATCCGTCGTGACATCATCTCCACATTTAATACCCGCATCTGTTTGTTACCTTTCTTTATTGCCGCACCGAAGATCGAGGCGGCAGATCAATCTTTATCCGATCTCTGGCCTCCTCGATTCCCGCGCTTGCTGTTTTAACTCCTCGGCCTATAAATACAGCCGAGGCACATCTCTTTTCCCTTTTGCTTCTTCTTCCTCCGTTTCCAGCGCCCGAGCTTCCACCGTCGTCCGTCGAGCTCGCCGTCGCCAGCAAGTCCGGCCGCTGCATCAACCTGAACGCGACCAGAGAACTCGCCGTCGTCCTCTGTTTCCTCAGGTACACTATCTTCTCCCCATAGTGTAATGCCCAGGATGGAGTTATACCTCCTACGTGTCGAGGCACGACTTAAAGGCATAAATCCATCCTAGAATGATCTCAAGTTTGGTATCTTTGCACGACTCATGTAAAAGAGGGATTAAATTGCAAAAGGAGATAGTTGGCTTACACTCGCCACTTCACACAATACATTACATAAGCAATCATCATTCAGAACATCACAACCCGACTACGGGTGAAGATCCAAAAGAAAGATACCAAAACAACATAAGCCACAGGTCAGGATCGAATCCTAGTAGAAACCACTACTGAACATCGAAACGTCACAAACAAAAGGCCACACTCTTCAACGAGCTCCTGGTGAAGCACTGAACCAGCTTCTGCATCAAACTCGGCTGAACCTGCATCTGGTGTGTGAAGTAACTGTGAGCCACAGAGGACTCAGCAATCCCATAACCATGGGTAACAAGACTAGCAAAGCTTTGTGGGTAGGAAGAGGGTAAAGTGGTGAGGCTGCAGCAGCGACTAAGCATAATATGGTGGCTAACTTACGAGTACCAGAATAAGATGAGAAGCTACGCAAACGGTCGCAAAAGAGGTGATCGCTAAAGATCCTAACTACATACGTTCAAACATAACCCCACCGTGTTCTCTTCTCAAAGTGAAAAGAGACAGTCACGGTTACTCACACGGTTGTGTGTTTTACTTCGGATCATCTGTCAAGTTTTCTACAACCGGACATTAACAAATTCCAATCTGCCACATAACCGCGGGCACGGCTTTCGAAAGTTCATAACCCTGCAGGGGTGTTCCAACTTAGCCCATCACAAGCTCTCACGATTAGCTGAAGTGATAAATATAATATCATCACTCCTTATCTTAGGGAAAATCCGATCAGGCTCGGAATCCCTGTAGCACAAGTCATTTCGACAATGGTAAAACAAGTCCAGCAAGACCTCCCGGCGTGCCGACACCCTGATAGTAGCCGCGCGTATCTCGTCTCAGGCCACGTCCGGATGAGCAGTACGTACAGATACCGAAGATCCCAGCGAACTGGGTGGCATCCGCAAGTGGCTCTAGTTTGGGACCAACACCATCAGCACTGGCCCCCCCTGCTATGTAGAATTAAGAATCCTCGGGGACGCGACCCCCTATGCAATTTTAATTATTTAATTAAGTTGTTATTATGGGCAAATTAAAACCAATGTTGGGCCTTGCTGGAGGAGTTTTATTCAAAGTCGAACTATCAAGGGGTCCCCATTACACCCATCGTGTTAGGAACGCAAAATCAAGGAACATAATGCCGGTTTATCGGCGCCTAAGGTGGCATGAGTGGAACAAAACACCGAGCAAAAGGCCAAGCCTTCCACCCATGCCCAGTATATAAGGTGTGTTAATAATAATTATAGATATTGTGATATATCCAACCACAAGTTCCCTCCTGGAACGAACTTCATCTTGACCTGCAACTAACAACGCTATAAGAGGAACTGAGCAAGCGGGGCTGAGCAAGCGGGTAACATAGCCAAACAATGGTTTTGCTAGGAAGGTTTCAAAAGTTAGAGGTTTCATGGCAACAAGGAGAGGCTGACATAAAAGATGGGTATCGCGACATGTAACGATAGCATCGAGACAACTAAGCATGGCAATGGTAGTAAAGGTATCCAAGGGTATGATCATCTTGCCTGGAATTCCACAGAGGAAGAAGAACAGATCCAAGAAGAAGACGGAGCAACAGTCGAGCGGATCCTCACAACTCCGGAACGAAACCGAAGCTAACAAGAGAAGCAACCGGAAAGAAAAGAAACAACACGGTAAACACACAAACATAGACATGGCATAAGATGCACAAGCAAGTACTACAAGTTAAGTGGAGATCAATATGCAACGAGTTGCATATTGACGAAACACCACATATTAATTATTTTGTTGACTCTCGTTTAATTACAAGACAAGATTAAATGTTTTTAACATGGCAAGAGGTGAAGCATAAAGAAACTATACTATTAAGACAATTTAAATGAGGCCGGAGAAATAACAACAACATATCCGGAAAATCCTCATGAGCATGTTTAATAATTATAAGCAAACAACAATTAACACATATTAATGTTGTTAACATGATGCGGATGACATGATCAAGTTTATGCAAGTTTTATTAAAAGGTTGACTTAAAAGAGATAAGAAGTGTTTGTCACCGTGGTGGAAAGAAAGAGTGCCACGGCAACGATTCCGAAAATGATGCCACGGCAACATATCGGTACCGGTAACTCGTTGAGAGACCGGTGCAAAAGGTGACGAAGCGAGTCAAACGAGATGATGGGGTGTTCCCGTTGCCGGGTTCCCACGAGTCGGTGGCGAGGCAACCGAGGGACAAGACAAAAGGTCGGAACGGGCACGAAGCACACAAGGGAAGCATTTCATACAACCACAACAAGCATCACACGGTTCACGTCTCGGGGTTATACCTTCGAAGCACTCGTTTCGGGACGGTTCGAGAGCGTCGAGGAAGTAGCCGTAGTAGAGGGAAGTAGTTGTACACGGCCGTAGAGGGAAGTAGACGTTCGGGCGACGGTAGACGTTCGGGCCGTCGTGGTACTTGTCGGTCACGTAGAGGTACTTGGCGTTCGACGGCGTCGTGGTACTCGTTCACGTAGTCGTACACGGATGTAGAGGTACTTGCTCCGAAGGGTACTTGTCGCGTTGTCTTGTGTCGGCGTTCGTAGGGGTACTTGGTCGGGTCGCCGTGTACTCGTTCGCGTAGTCGTACACGGATGTAGTGGTACTTGGCGCATCACACATGTAGTCGTTCACGGGCTCGTTTTTCCGTAGAAGATCGGTTCGTCGAGGTACTTGGTCGTCTCGGTCTCGTACACGGTTCATCTGTCCAAAAATTACAGCAAAACAACACACAAAAGAGAAACAACAGCGGCAACACGGCGAGGCAGGGGCCGCGGGAGGATGGCCTCTGGCCGCGGCGCTGGGAAGGGAAGGCGCCGGCCTGGCCTGGCCGAGCTTCTGGAAGGGCGCGGAGGCGCCGGGGAGGGAGCCAGCTGGCGAGGCAGAGGCCTCGCCCTGGACGGGGCGCCGCGCGACGAAGGGAGCCGGGAGGAGGTCGAGGCTGGAGGGGCGGCTCCAGCCGCGGCTGCTGTGCTGGCCGGCGGGCAGAAGGCGCCGGGGCCACGGGCCTCTTGGGAGCGGAGGGACGCCGGGCTCGCGCTGCGGTGCTGGCTCCTGGCCGCGGGCGACCTCGCGAGGCGGGGCGCATCGGGGAGGAGGACCCCTGGCCGGCGCGCGCGGGACTCGGGGAAGATCGAGCGAGCGGCGAGGAGGGGCTCGGGAGGAGCGAGGCGCAGAGAGATGCGCGAGGGAGAGGGAGAGGCTGCCGATGGGATCGGGCAGAGCGAAGGAAGGGAAGGAGAGAGCGAGAGGGAGAGAGATCGAAGGAGAGGGAGATGGTGCGGGCTCGATCTGAGGGAGACGAGGGGAAAACGGGAGGTGGCGGCGGTGTGAGGGAAGGAGCGAGCGAGGGGTGAGGAGAGATGCGGTCGGGAGGCTGCGAGGGGCGCTAGGTCAGGCCGAGGCCTAAGGCCAGATGGGCTGGGCCAAGAGAGGACTAGAGGCCCAGGAGGGAAAAGGGGCAGGAGGAAGGAAGGCCTGGCGTGGCTGCACTGCTGAAGTTTTTATTTTCTTTATCAGAAAATAAAAGAGAAGAAAGAAAAGAGGAGGAAAGAGGGAAAAGATAACACACGAGGTCAAAAACCCCATGCTCACAAAAATGTCAGGATTTAAAATAAAATAGAAGGAGGGTTTTCTGGAAGAACCTCGAACAACGGAAAAGAATTAAGACAAGGTTTTTTGGAAGAAAACTTGAAGTGAAAAGACAATGGGGAAAATTATGCAAGTGTGTTATGGTGATTCCGGAGCAATGGAATATTTATTAATATAGCTCCCTAAATATTGAGAGGCTTTTATATGTTATAAAGAGAAGTCACCTTCCCTCGATTTAAATGGACCGACGGTCCACACGATTTATTTAAGTTGAGATGCAAAGATAAAATGACATGATGCAATGCGAAAAAAAAAATAACACAAGCACAAAAGGACACACGGGCAACCCGGAACATCTGGAAGCTTCGAGAATCTTCTGGGACGTCAGTCTCGGGCGTCACAACTCTCCCACACTAACAGAGGATCTCGACCCGAGATCCTAGAGATATCACCGGGTAAAAACGGAAGGGGAAGAGGTAAAACAAAGTTGCTTCTTTGACAGACGAGTGAAACCAAGGTACCTTGAGAGGTTGAACAAGTTTAAAGAAAGAAAGCAACGGAGAAGAACGAATATGAAATACTCCGTTAGCAAAGAGGGACAAGGAGCATTATGGGAACCTTGAAGGTTGAAAGACATTAAACAAGAGCTCACGGACCAAAAGAATATGAAACTGCAAGGGTATAACCAAGGAAGAAGAATGACAGAATTTGGACAGCACTCCGTCTGTAAATGGAAGGAATTAACAAGAACTAGAGAAGATGGAGTGATACTTGATGAAAACAACAACATATAGCCTCCGGAACAATTAAAAGAATGGCACAAGGGGAAAGAAAGATTCAGACAGCACTCCGGTTGAAAAGAGAGGCAAAACTAAATAAGATGATGGAACTTGAATGAAGAATAGAACACTCCGGTTAAAAGATAAACAAGGAAAGAACATGATCTCGATAAAAACGAGATGATGGTTAAAGAGAGTAATATCAGAAAACCTCCGGAATGACAGAATAGCATATAAATGAAAGACAGAATTGAACGGAGAAGAAAATGACAACATCTCTCAAAATTAAATTTGAAAGAGCATCTTACGAAGAAGGGTTGAATAGAGTTGTTGGAATTTCAACAACGAGAAGAATAAGCTTGATGTGGGCTTATGGCAAACATCTCAAAATTATGAGGTGACAACCAGCCGCTGACGGAAACATTTGCTTGGATTGAGAACAACAAGGAGACGATAAACTTAATTCACCGGAATGAAAAATGAAGAACTTGGGACATTTATAAGCACCATAATAGCAACAATTCTCAAGGAAAGCTTTTAGGTGAAATATAACCCAAGATAACTCCAACGAATAAAATTGAAGGTTGGAAAGATCTCTTAAAGAGAAAGAAATGATGGTTTTAAATATCTCAATCTTGATAACTCGTGAATCATGAAACATGAAGGAATTAGTCAAGAATGACATAACACCATCTGCAAAGATAAGGTAGAAAGGATTGCAATTGGAATGCATGATGAAAAATGCTTGAGCTCCAACAAGAATCTTGATGAAGACTTCGAGGATGAATTAAATGATGATGAACCACCATGAAGAACTCCGGTAAAGAAAGCATGAGAAGTGAAAGATGAAAAGAATAAGATTCAAGGCCTGCGATGAATTAGACTGAGCTTTGAAATGATAATTGAAATAACTTGAAGCTTCGGAAAACAAGATGAAAAACTTAGAACCGAGAATATGATATGATGAACAAGCTCCGGAACAAGAGAATAATGACCTTGAAGGAATAAGAATAAGAATTATGTCATGCATCTCCTTCATCAATTTAAATTGATGAGAACCAAGGATTTGGCATACTACTTATTCTCATTGCAAGGAATTAAAGAGAGATCTGGCACAAGCTCGGATAAACTTCAACAAAGCACCGGTAGGATTATCAAAGAACAAATGAATTGATATGATAACAAGGAAGAGTAAATTTGAATGAACCACCGTAAAAATATGGAGACGAACGAAGAGGCATCAATGAAGAATATTTGGGAGGGCGAAGTTGAAAACTGAGAACGAAGAAATCTTCTGAAATGATGGCCTTCGGAGGGTCACAAAGAAAAGAATTCATGAAAAAGCTCCGGATGGCATAAAAGGGTTCCTCACAATCAAAACGATAATGAGGATGGCGTGAAGCTAGAACCACGAATCTTCAAGAAGAACGGGCCAAGATTTAAGAGAAACACTTCTCCGATCTTCAGATGTTGAGAATGAAGACGAGAAATGCCATGAAGAATTGTTGAGCACTCCGGAATGAAGAATTAAAAAGGTTGAACCAACGATGAAAAGAAATTGAAAGTAAACTTGGAGAAGGCATGTGACTGATGGAAATCATTCTTACGTCACACTTTGAAAAGAATTTAAGAATACTCCGGAAGAAATTAGAAGAGTCAGGTAAGATCCTGGAAAAAGACCTGTGGGTTAGGGCCCACTAAAGAAATCACCGTTGGAAAAGATTGCTTAAGAGATAATGCACCGGTTGAATTAAAAGGCTTGAATAAGATGACAATCCTCAAAATTAGCTTGAACGGATTAAGAATGGAATTATGAATCTTCAGCACTCCGGATATGAATAGCAAGAAGAGAATGATTAATTGGTGCACCGGAATAAGAAAGCATTGTGAAAAGAGGAAAAAGGATAAGATCAAGACCAAAATCTTGAATTACATCCTCCGGCAGAATTATAGAACAAAAGAATGATGAACTTGAAGCTCTTGAGCATCTTCACGATAAATCACCGGATAAGAACATCAAAGGAAAGAATGAAGAAATATCACTAGAATAAAATGGATATTTCCTCTGAGAATTTCTGGCTCCAAGAAGAAAAAGGGTGGGAGGGTGGGGAAAACAAAGACAACTTGGGATGAACAAAATGGACACCGGTTTAAAAGAATTAACATGAATATCTCGATGATCAAGAAGGACTAGCACTCCCATAGACATATGAGAACACCGATTAAGAAAGGTATGGAATCAACATTTGACATCGAAGCAACTCGAATACCAGAATCAAAACAAGAACAAAGGGTAGATATGCAACATGATCTTCACGATAATCATCTGAACAAAGGATTGAACGAATGAATTCCGTAGGTACATCAACTTGACGAGAAGCCACTTGGAGAACAAAGATAAATAAAAAGGAACAAGGATCAGATAGAACAAATACAAGATAGAAGTTTCGTTCGACATCTTCGTGCTGAAAGCTCATGGAACGTGTTACAAAAGGGTATTGCAATCCCCGGATCAACATAGCCAAGGACCCTTTAAGATGCAACTCCCGATCAGAACAAGTCCATAAAACCACTTCACTCAATGTAAAACCCCAAACTTCATATCGAGCATCCGTTGGAAGAATGCCTAGAACTACTAGATGAACCCACCTATAGATTTCCGAAAGTTTCCAGTTATGCAATCAGGTGTTGGGGATACACGGGAAGCACCGCGCAATCAACTCTAAACCTACATCCAGGTGTATCCATCCTTCAACACATAACCAGTCTTTCTCGGAAACTGTTTACCTCGGACCTTCGAAAAGCATCCACTATAACAAGCTATGGCAATACTCTCGAACTACCTCCCCAGTACTGGGTGATGTCGGGGTTATCTTGCCACTGGCCGTATAGGAGAGATTTTTCGATGTCGGCCGTCTTAAGTATTTAGTACTGCCGCGATATGCTTGTGTCAATGATACCCCGAAGCTCAACTCCTCGGTAACAGGAGGCATCGAGAACAATATCCTTGTCACAAGAACATCGAAACAATCCCAGAATACTCGCGGGATCCTAAAAAAAAATTTGGTGCAATTTTGAAAGTAGAAGAGAAAAGAGTAATCGTCAGGAGTCCTCACCAGAGAGAAAGGGGATGAGAAGCAAAGAAATCCTACTCTCCGATATAATATAGGACTCAAAAAGTTTTCAGTGTGTGCCTAGACTCAACCGTCAACGATTCGATCAATCAGTGGGGGCTTCTAGGTCGGAGAAGGCTCTGAATACCAACTTGTAATGCCCAGGATGGAGTTATACCTCCTACGTGTCGAGGCACGACTTAAAGGCATAAATCCATCCTAGAATGATCTCAAGTTTGGTATCTTTGCACGACTCATGTAAAAGAGGGATTAAATTGCAAAAG
>LR738712.1:39634506-39757781 GCA_902687465.1 Secale cereale
GAGTTTCCGTAGAAAACTCCCATGTGATACTCCTTTGAAAAACATGGCTGATTCCTTGATGCATCAAGGGCGCCGGTTTAGGAGGCCATGGTGAGTTTCCTAAGAAAACTCCCATGTGATACTCCTGTGAAAAACACGGCTGATTCCTTGATGCATCAAGGGCGCCGGTTTAGGAGGCCGTGGTGAGTTTCCGTAGAAAACTCCCATGTGATACTCCTTTGAAAAACACGGCTGATTCCTTGATGCATCAAGGGCGCCAGTTTAGGAGGCCATGGTGAGTTTCCGAAGAAAACTCCCATGTGATACTCCTTTGAAAAACACGACTGATTCCTTGATGCATCAAGGGCGCCGGTTTAGGAGGCCATGGTGAGTTTCCATAGAAAACTCCCATGTGATACTCCTTTGAAAAACACGGCTGATTCCCTGATGCTATCAGGGGCGCTGGTTTAAGAGGCCATGGTAAGCTTCTTTCGAAGCCCCCATGTGATACTCTTGTGTATAAAAGACATGGCTGATTCCCTGATGCTATCAGGGGCGCCGGTTTAAGAGGCCATGGTAAGCTTCTTTTGAAGCCCCCATGTGATACTCTTTTTGCGAAGAAGATGGCTGGTTCCCCGGTGTTCCGAGGGTGTCAGTTTATTGTATTAATTATAATATATACATTGTACATAAAGCAAAGCCAATGGCTCAAGTGTAATAAGGCCGCAGAAGAGCGATGTTCCACGGCCGCTTCGTCTCCTCCTCTGATGTACGTGAGTCCTTATGTTCTCGAATGTCGACAAGGTAGTATGATCCGTTGTGCAGGTTTTTGTTGACCACAAAGGGTCCTTCCCAAGGTGAGGATAGCTTGTGCATATCTGTCTGGTCTTGGATGAGCCGGAGCACCAGATCTCCCTCCTGGAACGTTCTGGTCTTAACCCGGCGGATGTGGTACCGGCGCAGGTCTTGTTGATAAATCGCCGATCGTGCTGCTGCCGTGTCCCGTTCCTCATCCAGCCGATCCAAGCTGTCTTGCCTTGCTTGCTCATTATCCGCTTCAACGTAAGCTGCCACCCGTGGTGAGTCGTGCCGGATGTCACTAGGGAGAACCGCTTCAGCACCATACACCATGAAGAAAGGCGTATATCCTGTAGATCTATTAGGCGTAGTGTTGATGCTCCATAAGACAGAAGGCAACTCCTCTACCCAGCAACCCGGCATTCTTTGCAAAGAAACCATAAGCCGGGGCTTGATGCCTCTCAGGATCTCTTGGTTGGCTCTCTCAGCTTGGCCGTTGGACTGAGGGTGAGCTACTGATGATACATCAAGGCGAATATGTTCTCTTTGACAGAACTCTTCCATCTCTCCTTTAGATAGGTTGGTGCCATTATCAGTTATAATGCTGTGTGGAAAGCCAAACTGGAAAATTACCTTTTTGATGAACTTAACCGTTGTTGCCGCATCACACTTACTGACAGGCTCTGCCTCAACCCACTTTGTAAACTTGTCCACTGCTACCAATAGGTGGGTTTTCTGGTCTTGGGATCTTTTAAAGGGTCCAACCATATCAAGCCCCCAAGTCGCAAATGGCCAAGTAATTGGAATCATCCGTAGCTCCTGCGCCGGAACATGAGCACGCCGTGAAAATTTCTGGCAAGCGTCACATTTTCTCACCAAGTCCTCTGCATTGGCGTGAGCCGTTAACCAGTAGAAGCCATGACGAAAAGCTTTAGCTACCAAGGACTTTGAACCGGCGTGATGACCACAATCTCCTTCGTGAATCTCTCGAAGAATATCACAGCCTTCCTCTGATGATACGCACCACTGAAACGCCCCAGAAACGCTGCGGTGATGAAGTTCTCCATTGACGATAGTCATAGACTTGGACCGCCGGATTATCTACCGGGCCTCAACTTCGTCCTCTGGAAACTCACCTCGGCTCAGGTATGCCAAGTAAGGGAGTGTCCGATCCGGAATAACGCGAAGTGCTGCAGCTAGCTGTGCTTCCGGATAAGGAACAGCTAAATCCTCCTCTGAAGGTATCTGTACTGACGGACTATGCAATTCATTCAAGAAGGTATTAGGCGGAACCGGTTTATGCTGAGAGCCCAGCCAGCTTAATGCATCGGCCGCTTCATTTTTCCGCCGGTCTAAGTGGTCCACCTGATATCCTTTGAAGTAACCTGCGACTGCTTCCACTTCTCGCCGATAAGCCGCCATGAGTGGATCATTGGAGTCCCACTTACCAGATACTTGTTGTGCCACTAGATCCGAGTCACCAAAGCACTTGACCCGGCTCAAGTTCATCTCCTTAGCCATCCGTAAACCGTGGAGGAGAGCTTCATACTCAGCAGCATTGTTGGTACAAGGGAACATTAATCGAAGGACGTAACAGAACTTATCACCTTGTGGGGAAGCTAACACGACTCCAGCCCCCGAGCCCTCCAATTGTCTTCAACCGTCAAAATGAATTGTCCAGTATGTATGATCCGGCTTCTCCTCGGGCGCTTGTAACTCTGTCCAATCATTGATGAAATCCACTAGTGCTTGGGATTTTATAGCAGTACGGGGCACATATTTTAATCCGTGTGGGCTAAGTTCAATGGCCCACTTTGCTACTCTGCCCGTGGCTTCTCTGTTCTGGATTATATCCCCCAACGGAGTTGAGCTGACAACGGTGATTGGGTGGCCCTGGAAGTAGTGCTTCAACTTCCGGTTTGCCATGAACACACCATATACCAACTTCTGCCAGTGTGGATACCTTTGCTTTGACTCAATGAGGACTTCACTGATGTAGTAAACCGGACGTTGAACCAGATATTCTTTTCCTGCTTCTTTGCGCTCCACCACAATGGCCACGCTAACTGCACGGGCATTGGCGGCCACGTATAACAACAGCGGCTCCTTGTCAACCGGGGCAGCAAGGACTGGTGGTTCTGCCAATTGTCGCTTTAAATCCTCAAACGCAGCGTTCGCAGCATCGCTCCAGACAAAACGGTCCGTCTTCTTCATCATCTGATAAAGCGGGATCGCTTTCTCCCCCAAACGGCTGATGAACCGGATTAATGCTACAATACGGCCTGCCACGCGCTGGACATCATTGATACAAGCCGGTTTAGCTAAGGATGTGATCGCCTTGATCTTCTCCGGATTAGCCTCAATCCCTCTGTTTGATACTAAGAATCCAAGGAGCTTGCCTGCTGGAACACCAAAAACACACTTCTCCGGATTAAGCATCATCTTGTAAACCCGGAGGTTGTCAAAGGTTTCTTTCAAGTCCTCTATCAGCGTCTCCTCCTTCCTAGATTTCACCACAATGTCATCCACATATGCATGGACATTTCTTCCAATCTGCCCTTGTAGGCAGTTCTGCACACAACGCTGATAAGTTGCTTGGGCACTCTTGAGCCCAAAAGGCATGGATACATAGCAGAAGGCTCCAAAAGGAGTTATGAAAGCCGTCTTCTCCTGGTCCTTAACTGCCATCTTGATTTGATGATAACCTGAATATGCATCCAAAAAACTTAGCCGCTCGCATCCCGTCGTAGCATCGATAATCTGATCAATACGGGGGAGAGCAAAAGGATCAGTTGGGCAAGCCTTGTTCAAGTCTGTGTAATCAACACACATCCTCCAAGTTCCGTTTTTCTTGAGCACCAGCACCAGATTAGCCAACCACTCTGGATGAAACACTTCAACTATAAAACCTGCGGCCAAGAGCCTAGCCACTTCTTCACCTATGGCCTTGCGCCTCTCCTCATTGAAGCGGCGCAAATACTGCTTGACTGGTTTGAACTTCGGATCAATATTAAGAATGTGCTCAGTGAGTTCCCTCGGTATACCCGGCATGTCAGAAGGCTTCCATGCAAAGATATCCCGGTTCTCACGGATGAACTCGATGAGCGCGTTTTCCTATTTGGGGTCTAGGTTAGCGCTGATGGTAAACTGTTTGGACGAATCCCCCGGAACAAAGTCAACCTGCTTGGTTTCCTCTGTCGATTTAAACTTTAACGCCGGATCATGCTCTGTAGTCGGCTTCTTCAATTGGGACATCTCTGCCGGATCAACATTGTCCTTATAAAACTTCAGCTCCTCCGTAGCACAAACTTCCTCAGCATATGCTGCGTCTCCTTCTTCGCACTCCAATGCGATCTTACGGCTCCCGTGAACCGTTATGGTTCCCTTGTGACCTGGCATCTTGAGCTGCAGATAAACATAACACGGTCTAGCCATGAATTTGGCATAAACCGGCCTCCCAAACAGAGCATGATATGGGCTCCTGATCTTTACAACCTCAAAGGTTACCGTCTCCGATCTAGAGTCCTGCTCATCCCCAAAGGTTACTTCCAGATCGATTTTTCCAACTGGGTAAGCCGATTTACCAGGCACCGCTCCATGGAAAACTGTGTTGGACTGCCGGAGCTTCTTATCTGTCAATCCCATACGTCGAAAAGTCTCATAGTATAGGATCTTGATGCTGCTGCCCCCATCCATGAGCACCTTTGTGAACTTATAGCCACCCACCTGTGGAGCCACCACCAAGGCTAGCTGACCCGGATTATCAACCCGTGGCGAGTGATCCTCTCTGCTCCATACAATGGGCTGCTCCGACCAACGTAAAAAACGTGGTACCGCCGGTTCGACAGCATGCACTGCTCTCTTCAGAACCTTTTGATCCCGTTTGCACAAACTTGTGGTGAAGACATGATATTGCCCACTGCTTAGCTCCTTCGGATTATTCTGATATCTGGATTGCTGTTGCTGCTGACGCTGTTGATTGCCTTGGTTGTTGTATCCACCCTGACCATGCTGCTAAGTCAACCACAGACATCGGCTATTTGCACGTGTCTTTGAAATTACTGATAAACCGGCGACGCAACTCACCCCATGATCCGATGGAGTTAGGTGGTAAACCCTTTAACCATGTCCGGGTCGTGCCCTCAAGCATCATTGTGAAGTATTTAGCACACGCAGCTTCGTCCACATCAAGCATCTCCATAGCCATCTCATAACTTTCAACCCATGCCTCCGGAGCCAGATCCGTCGTGTACTTGGGTACCTTGCGCGGGCCTTTGAAGTCTTTGGGTAATTTCACGCTCCGTAAAGCGGGGATGAGACACTGTACCCCAAAGGAACTGGTCATGACTCCCGTTTCTGCGGTGGTGGGGTGAATCGGCGTCGCTTGACGGGTGTCATCGCGGGCAGTATGTCTAGCCTGGTCTACCGCCTCTTGGGCGTGTGCTCCTGCCCCTGCCGGATTATCCTACCTCTGTCGGTGCCGTCTCCGCGCGCTGCTAGATACAGCCGGTTCATCCCAGTGCCTTGTGTAACTCCGGCTCGGGCGAGGGGTTGAATGAATCCTCTCCCGGCTATAAGAATACGCATGCTGCTGTGTTAACGCCGTGTCCAGCAATTCCTTAGCCCGTCGTGCCTCTATTGCTATGGGGGATGTCCCCTCAATGGGTAAAGCGGCCAGCCGTGAAGCAGCGGCGACAATGTTGTCCAACGGGTTAGAATAATGGCCGGGAGGGGTGGGCACGTGTGGCGTCGGCACAACTTGGCGGTTCCGCTCTGTGGCTGGCGGCTGAACCGACGCGCCAGTCCCCGGAGCCCCTCCCCGGTTTACCTCTGGGCGGTTACTGGCTCCCGCTCCTGGTGTGCCAAAGAGATTCCTCGCCTCATAAACCGGCGGTAGATGAGTTTGTTGCCTTCTGTACATTACCTCCTGTGGAGCGTTCTGATCCAACCTGAGCCGGAAGGCTTGGGAATCTAGCTCTGCCTATCTTGTAGCCATCCTGGCCTTCTCCGCATCCAGATCCAGCTTAGCTTGCTCAATCCGGCTCTTCAGCTGAGCTCTCCGCATCATGCTGCGCCTTGTCGGCTGGGGCTACTTCTGTTGTCGCGAGCGTCGTCAAGGTGCTGACTAAGGTGGATAGGACGTCAGAGGGCGACGGGGGGAGGTCACCAGCCCCGGTTCCTGCTGCCTCTGCGGTTAACGCCCCGGTCATCGAGGGCTGCTGCGTAGGTTGTGATCCGACCATGAAAACAGCAACCCTGTTCGGCGGATCAAAGGGGGCCGGAATACTATCGCCATCGGACACACCCTCTAACCGACCGTCCTGCAACAGATACAAAGATTTGGTCTCTCCGGATGAAGATTCGTCGTCGAAATAGACAACTGTCTCGCCACCAGAATCCGATCCGTCCTCGGCTTGTACTCCATGCACTGCTCCAACGAAAACATGCTTCATGGCGGGCTGAATCCGAGCCGATCTCGCACGCTGAACCGGCTCGACGATGTTGGGGAAGATGTCCGACTCAGGTCCCGGTTCGCCGATCTTGCCGATGAAGACGTGGATGCCGCCGAAGGGGATCCGGTACCCGTATTCGATTGAATCGGCCTCGGGGCCCCAGCCTACGTCGTCGATGTAGATCCGGCCGCGACGACTCTTGGTCATCCGGCCCACTGCGTAACCCTTGAGCCCTTCAAAGCTGCCCTTCAAGAACTTGAAACCATCGTGTGATAGCCCCACGGTGGGCGCCAACTGTCGTGGATTTAGCACGGCAGATGTCCGGATTAACGGACTTAGGTGTGAGGCCATCGCTCGGGTTAGCTTGAAGGGGTTAAAGCGGACGAAGGACACAGGGAATTTTATACTAGTTCGGCCCCTTCGATGAAGGTAAAAGCCTACATCTAGTTTGGTGTAGTATTGCTTGGGCTTCGATGACGAGGGAGCGAATCCGCCTGCCTGTGTCTCGAGCTGTTGTTTCTTGTCCCTGAACCGTCGCCGGGTCGTCCCTTTATATAGGAGGCGACGCCCGGTCCAGTTTACAGAGTCCCGAGACCGGCTCATCAACGTCTCCGCCTCGGTCTCTAATCTTTCTATCTTACATCCCAAGTTACATGGTACGACGGTTTACAGACCGTGGGCCTTATACATGGGCCCTAAACTTCTATGGGCTATAACCTCTTGTTATATATTCTACTGGGCTTGTAATAATACAACCTTGTTAGTGTAATCCGGACCTCCTAGCCGGTTTATACCTGCTAGTAATATCCCTGACAGACGCCATTAATGGAGACCTTGGGACAGAGGTGGACGGCAGATGGAGGTCAAAGGGCTCTCCTCCCGATAAGCACGCGCAGGGGTCTGATCGCATGCCTCCCGTACTCAAATAGCTACCCTACACGGCGCCTCCTAGCTAATAAAAAAGGGGACTGTAGGATCAAAAGTATGTCTAGAGGGGGGTGATTAGACTACTTGTAAATATAAAAATTCTGCCTTTTGATCAAGAACAGTTTTTGGCAGATTCACAATTATGATCAAGTCAAGCATCACCCTACACATGCAATTCTAGAGTATAAGCAGCGGAAAGTAAATTGCACATGTAGTAAAGAGAGGTGGAGAAGAGCAAACGCAATTTGGAGACGCGGTGATTTTTCTCGTGGTTCCGATAGGTGGTGCTATCGTACATCCACGTTGATGGAGACTTCAACCCACGGAGGGTAACGGCTGCGAGAGTCCACGGAGGGCTCCACCCACGAAGGGTCCACGAAGAAGCAACCTTGTCTATTCCATCATGGCCTACGCCCACGGAGGGCTAGCCTTACTCGGGGTAGATCTTCACGAAGTAGGCGATCTCCTTGCCCTTACAAACTTCTTGGTTCAACTCCACATCTCGATGACGGAGGCTCCCAAGCGACACCTAACCAATCTAGGAGGCACCACCCTCCAAAAGGTAATAGATGTTGTAGATGATGATGAACTCCTTGCTCTTGTGCTTCAAATGATAATCTCCCCAACACTCAACTCTCCTCACTGATATGGCTGTGGTGGAAGAAAGGTTTGAGTGGAAAGCAACTTGGGAAGGTTAGAAATCAAGTTTCATATGGTAGGAATGGAGCAACTTGATCTCAACACAAGGGTAGGTAGTTCTCTTCTCAGAAAGTGTAAGGTAGGAGTGATAGTTCTTTCTGATGGCTCTCTCCACGAATGAAGAGGGGGTGGAGGGGTATATATAGCCTCCACACAAAATCCAACCGTTACACACATAATTGAGCAATCTCGGTGAGACCGAAGTTGACAACTCGGTCAGACCGAAAGTTCAAATATAGTGAACGTTGGGGTTTTCGGTGGGACCGAAAATACCATCTCGGTTTGTCCGATTTGAGTAAAGATAGGAACTTGCCAGTTTCGGTGAGACCGAAATTATCAACTCGGTTATTCCGAAATGATGACAAACGGTTACAGAAGCTTGGCAGCCCGTATTTCGGTGAGACCGATCTGAAACTCGGATTGACCGATTTTTCTAGGGTTTGGCTTATGGCTGAGGTGGTTCATCTCGGTGGGACTGAGTTTGGAAAATCGGTTTGTCCGAGATTACTTCTGAGTGTGTATTGTAGTGAAAGTTGCTGATAGTTGAAGGAGATATATCACTAAGCACGTGAGCAACCAGATCATCAACACAACCTCATCCCCTTTTAATAGTATTGGCTTTTCCTATGGACTCAATGTGATCTTTGATCACTAAACCAAAAATGGAGTCTTGAGCTTTTGCCAATGCTTGCCTTAGCATTTTGAGGGGTCCACTTCTTCAGTCACTTCCATACCCATATCACTGAACTTCTCTGAAATGATTCTCAAGTAGCTATTAGTTCAATGATATATATGTTGTTATTAATTGCCAAAACCACCCGGGGATTAGTTGCACTTTCAATCTCCCCCTTTTTGGTAATTGATGACAACATATAGATCAAAGCTTCGACAAGGGATATAATCAATGAATAATATCGTCGCTTTGAGAAGTATGTGATAAGCAAGAGCTCCCCCTAAATTTGTGCATTATTTAAAATTTGCGTTTGAATGCAAATGCACAATCAATTAGGATCATGGGTCACTCTTCCATGTCACATACATCTTGGTGGAGCGCACAAAATGATAAGAATGAATAACATGCACCCAATCACCAAGACATGAGTAAATAATCATACAAGATAGAAATAGCATATGATAAGCATTAAGCACACATTAAAGCATAGTATGACCAAGCACTCATTAAGGTAGCATCAAACGTAGTATCAAGCACACTGAAAGTTTCAAGAACCAAAAGAACCAAATGCAAAGACCAAGTATCTCAAAGAAACCGCAAAAGAACGAAAGAGCACTCTCTCTCTCTCGAAGCCCTATGATCTATACAATTTCTCCCCCTTTGGCAACAAGTTACCAAAAAGTTCGAAAAGGCATAGAGCTAAACGTCACTGTGGGCTCTGCTGGCGGCTCCTGTCTGGGTAGATGTCGGAGTAGATATGACGGCATCGGCGAAGACTTCAGCTGATGTCTGCGCTGGAGGAGTGGATGCTGGAGCTGTGGCTGGAGTGACTGCTGGAGCTGTAGGAGGTGCTGAAGTGGTAGCCCTGGAGTCAGTCACTGGAATAGCAGCTGATCGGGATCCTCTGGGAACCGGAGCAGTCTGGCGATGAGAGTCCTGGACTAGATCATCCTACATGAGCTCTGCCCTGTCCTGCCTTGCTTCCTCCATGTCTGCCTCAAGCTTGTTGACGGTCACCTGAATTTCAGTCAGCTTCACGTCCAGAGCGTGGATCTTGTCGTCAACAATCCTCTCTAGGCTCTCCTGAGATTGTTCAATGCTGGCCAGGCGTTGTTCAATCCTTTGGGTAGCTTCAAGAATCTGCTCTCCGAAGCTCTTTGGTTTAGCTGCTGCTGCTGCCTCTTTATCAGCTTTGGCTTTCCTAGCAGCTTCAATCTTGGCTTGACCTTCAACCGAAGTTGGATCCTCCTCGTCCATCACAACAACATTATCTTCATGCTCTGGCTGCAGTGGCAAGTGCTTCCTATCCAACATGAATTTGCCCATGCCAAACTTGGCATTGATAAGCATCTGAATCTGCGGGGCAAATCCACATGACCTCTTCTGGTCAGCTGCAGTCCTCTTAATGGTCTCTACCATTAAGTCCATCACCTTGAAAGGTGCCTTCTCATCAAGTATGTGCAGCATGTTGATAGAATAGCCTCGGATCATGCGATGGTCTCCAGACTTGGGCATCAAGGTATGCCTTAGAATAGTGTTTGTGGTAGGTAGACCTGCCTGGAGATAGTACACTGAGCCAAGCTTCCACCCTTCCAAATCTGCTGCGGGGATCTCCTTGTACATGTTCTTCATGGAATCATGGTTCTTCTTAGGAATCCCATAGACATCAATGTCGTCCTCTCTTTACACTGGAGCATTCAGAAGTTCTGCCCATTCTTCAACAGACGAAGAAAACCTTTGACCTTCAGTCATCCAGGTGATCTTCCCATCAGGATAGAAGTGGGCTGTGGCATAGAACTGCATAATCATCTCATCGTTCCAGTCTGTCAGTTTCTGACCCACAAACTCATCAACTCCACATGCAGTAAAGCTCTCATGCACATGGGGAAAGAAGTCTCGGTGCTCTTCACTGTCAATGTACTTCCAGTCAACGTATCTGGTATCTGCAACAATAGGCTTCTTGTCCATCAACACAGTCTCATAGAAGTCCTGCTGCTCTCTGGTGTGGAATCTGGGGTCCACAGCAGTCCTTCTCCTCACGGCATATGGATCAGACTGTCTCCATAGCCTGAGACCTCGATCTTTCCTTGCCTTCATATCCTCGGCTTGAGGATGAGCATCGTTGTGGAGCGGCAGTTTTGGACGGATCTTCAGCAATACATGTTCTTCTTCATCAGAATCAGCTGGTGGCACATCACCTTTGTTCTTCTCAGACGCTGGAATGTTCCTGGTTGTCCTCTTGGGCTTGGCAGTAGGCTTTGCTGGAGCTGCCTTTGCTTGAGCAGGCTTCTTGGCTTTGAAGTGGCTCCAGCCCTAATAGCATCACCCATGAGCTTAGCCTTCTGAGGAGGAGGCTGGGGTGCTTCTTCTTCTTCTTCATCCACTGCTGCATCTGCATGAGGTTCACCATACACTACCCTCTTCCTCTTGGAAGTTTTCTTCACTTTACTTGGGGCTGGCTCTTCCAAGTTCAGCTTCTTGGCAACAACTGATTGCTTGACCTTGCTGGTGCCTTTCTTTGACTGATGCCCTTGGTGCTCTTTGGCAACAACCTTTCTCTTGGGCTTGGAGGTTACTTCCTCAGCAATGAAGTCAGAGTCCTCATCATCAGAATTTCTCTGCTTTCTGGTTCTGGTGGCTGCAGGAGGCAAACCACTAGGTGTACTCCTCTCACCATCATCAACTGGACTGCTAGCCTCAGGACTAGTATCTGCCTCAGGAATCTCTGCAAACGGTGACTCAGACCTGTTCTGGCTGTCACTGGCATCTGACATGGCTGACAACCTGTGAATAGATAAGGTATAGGTAGAGTAGAAGAGTTATCACAAACTGCAGAGGTTTTTGCAAAAAAAAAATGAGTTCAAATCTTAGTTTTGAGTTTTCACAGAATGCATTTCGGTCAAACCGATTTTCAGTTTCGGTGAATCCGAAGTGTATACAGAGGCTTACCACACCACTTTCGGTCAAACCAAAGTGGGTTTCGGTCCTGCCGAAACACTAGGGTTTCACTAAGACTCTACTTCGGTCACACCGATTTGCACGACTTGGTTAGACCGAAAGGTGCAGTGCAATGGCCAGAGGCCAAATCGGTCATTCCGAGTTTTCAAAATCGGTTTCACCGAGATGTATTCCGTGGAAACCTAACCCTAAGAATTTTACTCGAAACAAGAATGATCTGATGGAAAGGAAGTTTTTTTCAATCGTGGCCAGATATAGGGCAAACCAATCGTGCATTGAATCAGATGGGGAGCACAAGAGGGATCGAGACTCACCCTAACTTGGTGGAGTCCCTCTACGGCGGCAACGGCGCGGAGGAGAAAACCGTTGACGGCGGCGGAGACCTGCGGCGAGGGCGCACAGGCGACGACGGCGACGATCCGGAGATCAGGGCGACGGCAGCAGGGGACTTGGGGGTGAAAACGTTTGAAGGAAAAATCGCGCGCTGCCCTCAGTATTTATATCCCCTTGCCGTCGGTGGGACCGAGTTGAAAAACTCGGTGACACCGAGATGGATAACTGCTATGCAGTTACGCATATCGGTCACGCCGAGATTTAGAACTCGGTTTCACCGAGATGAAACCTAGATCAGTCTAAGCGTTTCGGTTGGACCGAGTGGGAGAAGTTGGTCTGACCGAAATTGACTTAGAAGGTTTTGGAAGTCAGCCTTAGACGGATCGGTGGCTCCGAGTGCTCCTCACTCGAAGGGTCCGAAAATGACTTGTTCAAAGTTTGTGATATAAGCATGAATAGAATTTGAGACAAGAAAGCATAGATAGCTAGGGGAGGTGCTTAGGCATTCTTGTCCATCCATTTGGCCAGAAAAATCAAACCAACCAAAACAACAAATGGATGTCCTCGAATGGATAAAATCATGCATTCAACATGCTCACACAATAAGATAGCAAATGAAATATGTGTCAAACATGCACAACCAAAACTCTAGCTACTAGCACACAATTTGTCGATGACTAGGTCATCTTTATATGAGTATTTTGACTTAGGAGCCAAATGAGAACATTTGATCATAGGTCATACTCATCGTTTAAGCACAAGTGGGGTTACCACTTTTACATAGAGCATTGATGTGTTCACATCATTTGGAGATGCTTTAGCTCAATTTTTAGAGCAAAGCTCCCCCTAGATGTGAGAACCCCTTTTAAAGGGTCAAACTAACCTTGGGTTGTCGTAGAAGACTTCATGTAGATGTTGAAGATGTGGATGCTCAATGTTGATGTAGATCATCAAGAGTTGGGAGCTATCCTTTGGATTAGGGCACTTTCAATACCTACATGGGTTAGTCCCACAAGGAACAAACAAGGATATCCATGGACATAGATTGAAGTTCACAATAGATGATGTCCATGAAAGCAATGATTACCTTGTCCCTTGACTTACCAACAAGAGGGTTTGTGACTCCATGAACTAGTGCATAATGTGGAAGTTGATTGCACAAGTTGCCAAAATGAATGTGAGTGAAGTATGTTGGCGGAGTCACCCTCAAGAACCTTCTAGTTCTTCTTCTTCGGGATCCACATCATCTTGATGGGAATCCTTGGGGTTGTAGTTGAGCTTGGCGAAGTAGAACTTGACGTGTCCTTGGGAACCCACTTGACCATGGCTTGAGGTGCTTCAATGAATGCATCAATCTCCTCTTGAAGCTTGTCCTTGGCTTTTAGCTTGTGGTCTTGTGGTGGAAGGTCATCTTGAGCTTGTTCCACATTGGAAGAAGTAGGATCATACTTCTCCTTTTGAGAAACAAACTGTGGAGTAGGGTATTGACCTTCTTCCCACTCAACACCTTCGGCGTTGAACTTTCGCTCAAAACCAATCCCTTGATTCTTCCGGTGCCTTCCTTGTTTGCGAACAATTTCCTCAAAGTTCTTGCTTCCGGCAAGACTCTTGTAGACACCTTTCTCTATGATTTCCTTCAATAAGCTATTTTCTTGCTCAAGTGTAACTTGGCTTGAAACATTGTTAGTGGAATCAAGAGAACTACTAGAAGCAACAATATTAGATTTAACATGGTTATTGTTACTACTAGAGGAAGAATTTTTCTTATGCTTGTCATTCTTAGTCTTAATAGGTGGCAAGAAATTAGACAAGAGAAGTCGTTTGGCAAGATATGAAGAACTCTTCTTTCGAAGATCGTCATTGATCGCTTTTAGAAACTCATGTTCTTGCTCTAGTGTGAGCTTCTCGAAGCGTAGCTTCTCATGAGATCTTAGGAGCTCTCTATGATCTTCTTGAGTTGTTTCATAAGCTAACTTAAGAGTGTTTAGTTCTTTAGTTAGACGCTCAATCTCCTTCATAGCATTGTCATTCGACTCTTCTCGACTATAAAGACTACTAGCATTTTCATCGTTACTAAGCTCACTAGATTTATCATGCAAGAGCTCATCTTCACCAAGCAAGTCATCCTCATCACTATTGAAGTCAATGAATTTAGGGTGTGATACCTTGGGGCCTTTAGCCATGAAGCATCTTCCAATTCCCTCATTTGGTGAATCAAATAAGTCGTAGGAGTTGGAGTTGGAGGATACGAGAGCAAGACCGGCAACACCTTCATCTTGACTGTAGTCGGAGTCGGAGTGATAGCTTCCATCGGATTGATTGTCGGAGTCGGAGCCGGAGACCCATTCACCTACATGAGCTTGATGTCTTCTTCTTGTGTAGCTCCTTGATGACTTGTCTTTCCTTTCCGAATCCTTGCTTCTCCGAGAGGGTCTTCGTTCATAACGATCATCTCTACTCCTTCTCTCTTTCCGAGGTGACTCATCTCTTGATCTTCTTCTTGGAGATTCTTCTCTTCTCTTGTGGGGAGCCGTACACTCATTTGAGTAGTGTCCGGGTCTTCCACAATTGTAGCAGTTTCGATCACGACTAGAAGATCTCTTTTCATCATATGATCTAGACTTTGAGCTTCTTTCTTTGCCTCTATTCTTGTAGAACTTGTTGAAGTTCTTAACCATTCGGCTTATCTCTTCATTGGAAATTAACTTGTCACTTGAGGTTGTGGGAGCATCACTTGTAGCTTTGTAAGCACCACTTGACTTGTTGTGAAGCTCTTCCTTATCCTTAAGTGTCATCTCATGAGCAACAATTCTTCCAATGACTTCAGTTGGCTTGAGAGTCTTGTAGTTTGGCATCATTTGGATCAAAGTGCACACGGTGTCGTACTTTCCATCCAAAGCTCTGAGAATCTTCTTAATGATGAATCGGTCGGTCATTTCTTCGCTTCCTAAGCCGGCAATCTCATTTGTGATGAGAGCAAGCCTAGAGTACATTTCAGCGACTCCTTCACCATCCTTCATCTTGAACTTGTCAAGTTGACCTTGAAGAATATCTAGCTTTGATTCCTTCACAGACTCGGTACCTTCGTGCATTTCAACCAAAGTATCCCAAATCTCTTTAGCATTCTCAAGACGACTGATTTTGTTGAACTCCTCGGGACACAAAGCATTGAAGAGAATGCCACAAGCTTGAGCATTGTTTTGCAACATCCGCAGCTCTTCCGGTGTAGCTTCGCGATCCGGAACTTTTCCTTCCTCGAAGAATTCACCTTGCATACCAACACAAATAATGCCCCATGCGGCTGGGTTATGACCAAGAATATGCATTTTCATTTTATGTTTCCAACTAGCAAAATTTGTACCATCAAAGTAAGGACCTCTACGATAATTACCCTCACTAGACGCCATACTCTCCTAGGTTGTGAAACCAAGCTTATGGAGTCCAATGCAATGGAAACCAAAACAATGGAGACCAAAGCTCTGATACCACTTGTAGGATCGAAAGTATGTCTAGAGGGGGGGTGATTAGACTACTTGTAAATATAAAAATTCTGCCTTTTGATCAAGAACAGTTTTTGGCAGATTCACAATTATGATCAAGTCAAGCATCACCCTACACATGCAATTCTAGAGTATAAGCAGCGGAAAGTAAATTGCACATGTAGTAAAGAGAGGTGGAGAAGAGCAAACGCAACTTGGAGACGCGGTGATTTTTCTCGTGGTTCCGATAGGTGGTGCTATCGTACATCCACGTTGATGTAGACTTCAACCCACAGAGGGTAACGGCTGCGCGAGTCCACGGAGGGCTCCACCCACGAAGGGTCCACGAAGAAGCAACCTTGTCTATTCCATCATGGCCTACGCCCACGGAGGGCTAGCCTTACTCGGGGTAGATCTTCACGAAGTAGGCGATCTCCTTGCCCTTACAAACTTCTTGGTTCAACTCCACATCTCGATGACGGAGGCTCCCAAGCGACACCTAACCAATCTAGGAGGCACCACCCTCCAAAAGGTAATAGATGTTGTAGATGATGATGAACTCCTTGCTCTTGTGCTTCAAATGATAATCTCCCCAACACTCAACTCTCCTCACTGATATGGCTGTGGTGGAAGAAAGGTTTGAGTGGAAAGCAACTTGGGAAGGTTAGAAATCAAGTTTCATATGGTAGGAATGGAGCAACTTGATCTCAACACAAGGGTAGGTAGTTCTCTTCTCAGAAAGTGTAAGGTAGGAGTGATAGTTCTTTCTGATGGCTCTCTCCACGAATGATGAGGGGGTGGAGGGGTATATATAGCCTCCACACAAAATCCAACCGTTACACACATAATTGAGCAATCTCGGTGAGACCGAAGTTGACAACTCGGTCAGACCGAAAGTTCAAATATAGTGAACGTTGGGGTTTTCGGTGGGACCAAAAATACCATCTCGGTTTGTCTGATTTGAGTAAAGATAGGAACTTGCCAGTTTCGGTGAGACCGAAATTATCAACTCGGTTATTCCGAAATGATGACAAACGGTTACAAAAGCTTGGCAGCCCGTATTTCGGTGAGACCGATCTCAAACTCGGATTGACCGATTTTTCTAGGGTTTGGCTTATGGCTGAGGTGGTTCATCTCGGTGGGACTGAGTTTGGAAAATCGGTTTGTCCGAGATTACTTCTGAGTGTGTATTGTAGTGAAAGTTGCTGATAGTTGAAGGAGATATATCACTAAGCACTTGAGCAACCAGATCATCAACACAACCTCATCCCCTTTTAATAGTATTGGCTTTTCCTATGGACTCAATGTGATCTTTGATCACTAAACCAAAAATGGAGTCTTGAGCTTTTGCCAATGCTTGCCTTAGCATTTTGAGGGGTCCACTTCTTCAGTCACTTCCATACCCATATCACTGAACTTCTCTGAAATGATTCTCAAGTAGCTATTAGTTCAATGATATATATGTTGTTATTAATTGCCAAAACCACCCGGGGATTAGTTGCACTTTCAGGGAGGCATGGTGGCACGTAAATGGTAAATAGAACGCCCACGGTTTCAATAATACTTGTGTTTCCGATTGTAATGTGGCAGCACTTGTTCCAAAATGACTTTGTTGATTGTTAATGTGTGCGCCTTCGCAAATCAGACAGCAAAATTACCACAGCATGTTGGTGCCATGTCATGGCACCAAGCCAAGTTTCATGATTTTCATGCGTGTTTAGGATTTACAGGAATTAAAAAACCAAGTTTCTCAATGTTTCCAGCCGAGCCATGACGCCCAGATGTTTGAATTTCATTCCCATTTCTGGCATGGGACCTAGAAATTTACCCAAGGACACACATGTGATTTTTCAACCAACATTGGTGCACTGGAGCATGTTCCTGTATTTAAAATTTGAATTATGCACACAAAGGTGACACGTTCCCTCTCAGAACCACGAGCCTTCTTGAGAGAAGCTCCGGTTTGCAAGCAACTTATACCAAAACTTGTTCCTACTCTGCAATTTTTTACCACAGCATGGTAGTACCATGACATGACACCATGCCAAGTTTAATGATTTTCAAGCGTGTTTTGGATTTACAAGAATTTAAAACCAAGCTTCTCAATTTTCTCGGCCGAACCACGATGCATAGATGTTTGAGTTTCATTCCCATTTCTTGCATGGGACCTAGAAATTCACCCGAGGACACACATGTGATTTTTCAGTCAACTTTGGTGCACGGGAGCATGTGCTTGTAGTTCAAATTTGAATTATGCACATTAAATGACCAGAAACTCAATTAATGTATAAAAAAGGCCAAACGAACCCGGAATAATTCCAAAATTTAACAGGTCACTCATATAGTTCTATGTTGCCTCTGTAAAGAAAATCTCGCGGGAGGCAGCGTATATTGTTTCGCACACAAAGGTATAAAGAAATAAAGAAATTAGCCCTACTTAATTCTTAGGTTCTTATTATTTATGCCACTAGTTGTGTATCACTACTCAGTTTTGCCATTAGAAGTTACAACTACTCAAAAAATGCCATCGATCCGTGAGATGCCTACTCAAAAATGCAATTAGATATCTAAAAAATGCCATCGTTAAGTTAGATGTTTGCTCAGAAATGCCATTAGACATTGTTATTTTCACGTCAAACCCGTTGACCATGTTACATGACAAAAATAAGTTGATTCTCACAATGATAAGTTAATGGTGTCCAGCACAACACACCCCTCAAATAAAACTAAGCACCCTGAAATTCTTTGACAAAACTAAGCACCCTGAAATTCTTTGACAACTAAATTGTTGGCTATATGATGTTAGCCATATATATGTTGTACGTATATAATGTCAGGAAATGAGTTGTAGTACTATACCAACTAAAAGATGAAATGTACGAAATATAACGAGAAGAAACATAACATAGTTGTGCTGGGGGCTCAGCACAACACACCCCTCAAATAAAACTAAGCACACCAGAAATTAAACTAAGCAACTAATCTGGTAGACACTGCATTAGAGCCACCATGAGCAACGACACTGCCACCTTACTCGAAGTCCTCGTCCACGTCCTCGACTTCGTCCTTGTCCCTCTTCCTCTTTGGCGATACTTCTTTGCTTGAACCGCACACTTGGCTCTTGCTCTTCATCCAACCCTTGTAGATATTGAAACAAAGGTAGCCATCCATTGCAGCATAGTGGATCTGGTCTATATCTAGTACAGTCCACTGCCATGCACGATGAAACGTGTGCGGAGATTTCTTCAGTTCACCGTACATAGGTTGAACCATGGCTCCTGCCAGGGTCAGCATTGAAGGCTGAGAGGAGGACACCAGGCTCTCCTTCTGGAGATCGAAGGGCTGGCCTACAACGAGGCCTATCCGGCCTAGGATTTCCTTGTCGTTCCTAAAGTCTACAGTAACGAATTTGACTCGGCCGCCCTTGAGGAAGTTCTTAAATTCCTCGCACTCAACGTCGGCATGGCATATGTGGTAGACCAAGCATAAGTAATGCATGCAAACCTGGATCACGGCGGGCTTCTTCTTCTCTGCCTCCTTTAGTTTCTTCTCGCTTCCCAAGACTGTGGTGTACTCAACATCTAGCCCAGCGACCCACTCATCATTTGAGTTTTCGAACATGTGTTTGAAGCGAGCAAGGCATTCTTTCACCGTTGCAGAAGAACGGGTGTAGATGACGTCGAACTCATCGCGGGTGATGGTTCTAACCTTGTACTCACCGCCGATCATGGACATTTGGGACGCCATGGATTTGGGAGGAGGGTTAGGATTAGTGGAACTGTTGTAATGTGAAAGGACGAGATGACTATGAGCGGTTTATCGATTGTAAAAATGTCGAGTGGGGGCGCGTGCGAATGGCAGGGTAGTGGCTTGCCTGGTGGATAAATGGATTCATGCACAGTACTATGGGGGCCCAATTAGATGTCATGTCTACTCGACTCCCAATTAAATGGCTTTCAATGTCATGTCAAGCGTCGGGAAAATTACAGGTGATACGAAGCTTTCCATTCTCCCATGATACGGGCTTTCGAGAGCCCTTGGATCTGAGATCGAACGGTTGCATGGCGTGATTCTAGACCTATGGGTGAATATCCTATCCTGGAGGGTTATTCTGCAAATTTTCAGCAACTTAGCATGCGACCGTTCGATCTCAGATCCAAGGGCTGCCAGTAGCCCGTATCATGGTCGCGCCTACCACGATCGTCGCCTCCCTCGCGCGGTTGCGCCCTTGGAGATTTAACACGGTGTGTTAGGCTATCTGATGTTGGCATGTCATACATAGTCATCACTAGTCACTCATACAACAAGGTTAGCTATAAGGTTGGCTATAAGAGTATTTTTTGTTTACTTCTCTCTATCTCTTTCTTCGTAGTATTTATTGCATCTGCCAAGGAGTGACCTCTTCCAATGAAATGGTGCTTAGCTGAGGTGCTATGGGCATTAAATGGCTTAGCAGCTGAAGTCCCCAATGCATAGGTGCTTAGTTTTTTGTTGCTAAGTTTGCTTCATCTAGGTACACGCGCTTATCAACGTTTCTTCCTGCGGTCACCAAGCTAGTCTCTCTCTTCTTAATTAACTTGGCACATCAGACATTATGCCTATGTGGCAGGCTTAGCACCTGTAGGATCAAGTACATTAGTGGGCTATAAGCCCGCTTTACATGGCATTTTTGCATATGTGGGGGAATGAGGCAAGGAAAAAGTGCAGGAGTGGGCTCTCAAGCAAGAGCCAGCCTCTACATGGGGGAGCATCAGGAGAGGCACCTGTATGGAGGTGGTCAGGAATCCGGCCTGGCAGTTAAAATGATAATGGCAAGTCAAATCACCGGGCCCCACCTGTCCAGCAGTAACTCATTGTCAAATCACACAGCCCTACGTTTGCAGCAGCCTACTCCCTCATCTTCTCACGTCCCTGTCGAACCGACTAGGCGGAACTGCCCCGCCTACCACGCGGGAAAAGCCCCTCCCTTGACTTTTAAATAGTACAGTATACTAATTTTGTATCCATGGATTGCGCCATGGAGAAAAGCCTCAAGAAAACGGCGGTACACATGTACGGAGTATACAGCACGCCCGTCGCGTTCACGTCACACCCCAGATGGTCGGTCGGTCTGGCACGCCGCTCTCCGCATGGAACGCGCGTCATATTGCGTTTGCACACACATGTGGCACCACAATTGAGAACCGACCATAGGCACACTCCCCGGCCCCGCAAGTCGGGTGAGTTAATAGAAGTACATACGTTGGTACCTGGACGATCCCTGCAAGACACGGAAGATCAGTTCGTCCATGCATGTGACCAGACTCCAGCAGACACGCCTAGATTGGCTATCATCTACATATCGTGCAGGATGTGTTGTGCAGGGATGTAGTTCTGGTGATAAATCTAAAAAAAGGTTTCTTGTCATCTCGCAAAATTAGGTGGCATGTGCTTCGGATCACTGCGAGGGTTAAACAGCGACAACTGAGTTGGGCTAGTCATTGGGGGCACATGCACGAAGACTACTCGGCTGCCATCTAGGTCAAGCTGGCTATGTTAATTAGGACATCTATCGACGGACCCCTTTTCTATGAGTTTATATTTAATTTGAGCTTTGATCCTCATCTAGTTTGTCCGTCGGGATTCATCTTGTCTCCTTTGGGCAGTGAGGTTATGATTTCTTGTCATGTGGCATTTTTTTGTGTTATATGTTATAATCCGGTGCTTCAGATCAAAATGACAACAACTGCGCCTCCGGGGCACGTGCATGAAGACTTCTCGACAGTCATTGCCGAGGTCAAGCCGGCTCCGGCCGGTAGACAAAAGAAAACTAGTAATCCATTATATAGACAGGAGCCTCCGCGCTTGCTTGCTAGTGTTGCTCTCTTCACACTGTCTCGTCCTCTCAAGATCTAAACACTACAAAGGTGGCCACACTCTCTCTCTCTCTCTCTACTCACCGCTGGTCACAGATCTAGCTGGATCCTCTCCGCCGGGGAAGGTGAGAAGGTGCAACGTTCACGCGGTCGTCCTTGGTGACAGCTGATACGTCCAAAACGTATCTATAATTTCTGCTTGCTCCATGCCACTTTTGGGTGATATTGCTATGATATTCATACACTTCCATACACTTTTGATCATATTTGGACTAACTTACTAATCCAGTGCACCCCAGTGCCAGTTTCTGTTTTCGGTTGTTTTTGTATTTCAGGTTTTCACGTTTCGAGAACTGCCCAAAAAAATCCAGAAAATTATATAAAAAATCAGCGTTCCGGAAACAACACTGCGTCCGAAGGGCAGCCTGGGGGGGCCACCAGGGCTCCAGGCGCCCTGGCGGCGCCCCCCCCCCCCTGGGCCGCGCCGGGGGGCGCCTGAGCCCCCCGAGACTCCCCCGGTGCCCTACTTTGGCATATATTTAAAGGACCCTCCGAAAGCCTCAGAAGAGGAACTCTTTTCGCGATCCCATCCCTGTTCCGCCGCCGCCGCCGCTTCCAAGATCGGGAGCACCAGGAGAACTCCTCCCGGCACCCTGCCGGAGGGGAGGATCACCACCGGGAGCTTCTCCACCACCATGGACGCCTCCCGGATGACTCGTGAGTAGTCTCCCTTGGACCATGAGTCCATGACCAGTAGCTATGTGATGTTCTCCTCCCGTTCTTGTGCTTCACTAATTAGTCCTCGTGAGCTGCCCTACATGATCGAGGCACCTATGTAATCCTTATGTTGTTGCTATGTTGAGTTTGCTGGGATCCGATGGATTATGAGATTATGTTCAGATTGATCTTGAGTAATATATTTGATTCACCTCTTTTATATTTTAGTTCATAAGTAATTCTTGCATGTTCTCCGTTGTTATTTATTGCTTTGGCCGAGTAATAGGTAGTGACTCCAAGAGGGAACGTTATGCTCGATTGTGGGTTCATGCCCCTCGATGACTAGCTTGAGTGACAAAAACATGAGTCTAGGGGATGTGATGTTGCCACAAGGGGGAAAACAACGGTGCTTGTGCCCGCGGGTGCAAGGATTGTTTACTTTACGCAAAGTTCTTTTAATGCAGTTGTCTGTTGCATTGAGTTTACACTATGGGTGGGACTCGCAACTTAATACCAGCGAGATGTTCTGGATAGATATCTCAAGGTGGATGATTAGTAGTAGATGCAGATGGATTTCGGTCTACTTACTTTGGTGTACCGCCCATGCTTTGAACCTCAACCTTTCTTGCAATGTAGTTAGCATTGGTTTGCGTTCGTGGTCCTGTCAATTGCCCAGCTGTAATTTGTTACCTCACATAGCTGTTTTATCGTGTTTTGGGAGAGAGACATCACTAGTGAACATCATGAGACTCCGGTCCATATTACTATCATTGATCACATACACTATTTTACTTTCCGTTATTTACTTACTATCGCAAAACGCTATCTATCACTACTATCATATTGCTTTTAACCCTTTGTGAACTACAAGGCCGGAGAGATTGACAACCTCTCTGTACTCGTTGGGAGCAAAGTTATTTGTATCTGAGTGCAGGTCCACGTTGATTGCTAATTGCGCCGTTAGCAGTTGACACCTACCTGTTGAACCTAGGAGTCTCTGGGGATTCGATCCTTGGCATCTTTGCTAGGGGAAAACACTTCTACTTACTGCATCTTACACCTTCCACTTGGGGTAACCAACGAGGGGTTCGAGGCCCATCAATAACATAGAATTTTCATGTCTATCTATGCTGTGTGTGTTCTTTGTCTTTTAATAGCTACTATCGTGCTCTGCTCTTAGTATTCATGCTTATCTTTTCAAGAGCTTTTATTTAGTTGGTTGCTTGAACTCTCTTTAATTACCATGCTCACCTTATTAAGAGAGTTTGCTTCCGTTGCATGGGTTAATGTGTCTATGATAAAGATGCTACTTTCATGATGGTGCTTAGTAGTTCAGGTTTCTTATGGTTAATCTCAAATAGCTGGGGGGTTCCCAATGTGTTATTGGAGTACCAACTTGGTTTGTTTGCCTATGATATGGTATGTTTTAGTAATATCTTCCTTCGAGAATTTATTTTGATTGACTTGGCGTATGCTCACGCATATTTAAGACTGTAAAGAAAGTCTGTCAAGCCTTGATGATCTCTTATTTCTAAGTAGCGATATAACTACCATGCCTGATTCAATATTGCTTTGTCGCTCTGCATGATTATGACCGTCATTGCTCTCTTAGTTGGTCGCTCCCAGTCTTTTGCTAACCTCCACCTGTACTAAGAAAACTAACCATGCAATACATAGCTCATGGGAAAGTAGCCTAAAGACTATTGTGGTAAAGAATATGTTGCTTATGTATCTTATTTCTTATAAGTTGCTTGCTGAGCGGTAACCATGTTTCTGGGGACGCCATCAACTGTCACACTTTTGTTGAATATCATGTGGGTTGCTATGCATGTTCGTCTTGTCTGAAGTAAGGGTGATTCACCGTGGGTTGAATTAATATGCATATTGTTAGAGAAGAACATTGGGCCGCCAACCAAAGCCATGCATCATGGTGGAAGTTGTAGCTTGGACCTTAATCCTCAATCTCTCATGAGAATATGCTTATGCATTAAAGAGGAGTCCGTCATCTATTTTCTTTGTTGTCCCGGTATGGATGTCCTCAATTTGAGATCTATCAAAAACGAGAAATCAAATGCGATTTATCTCCTTGGACCTTTGTACATGTGGCATAGAGGTACCCCTTTGTGACACTTGGTTGAAACATATGCAATGCAATGATAACCCATGGTGATCCGAGCTAATTAGGACAAGGAGCGAGCACTATTGGTATTCGATGCATGAGGCTTGCAACTTATAGGATGTTTTATGCATGACACATATGAAGTACTACTACCGTTGACACAATTGCTTCCATGTTTTCAAATAAAAAGCTTTAGCACTTAACCTTTATTTTACCTTTATGTTGAAGCACCAACTACTGAGAGCATGATTTTCATTCTAAGTGTAATGTGCATTGTCCCAAAGTAGCATTGTCTTTTGCATGATTGTGATATCGTTTATTCTGAAATGATTGTATCTAGTCATCACTTAAACCTTGAAGGTGCCCTTGCACTTATGTTTTGCATCACTAAAGGGGGCAAGCTAGATATCACTTTATCATATTTGCACATCATGTTCATTGCAAATCTTTTTGATGTTTCAGTTTCATGTTGTAAAACTTTCAGTCATTTGTGATTTTCTCTTGAGACAACTTAATTACTTTAGAATCATTGTCTCAGTAAGCTTTTGTCATATGACTATGAGAAAGTCTTATATGGTTAATAGCATATCACCACAGAAATTATTCTTATTATCATTTACCTACTCGAGGACGAGCGGGAATTAAGCTTGGGGATGTTGATACGTCCAAAACGTATCTATAATTTCTGCTTGCTCCATGCCACTTTTGGGTGATATTGCTTTGATATTCATACACTTCTATACACTTTTGATCATATTTGGACTAACTTACTAATCCAGTGCACCCCAGTGCCAGTTTCTGTTTTCGGCTGTTTTTGTATTTCAGGTTTTCACGTTTCGAGAACTGCCCAGAAAAATCCAGAAAAATTATATAAAAAATCAGCGATCCGGGAACGACACTACCTCCGAAGGGCAGCCTGGGGGGCCACAGGGGCTCCAGGCGCCCTGTGGGCGCGCCCCCCCTGGGCCGCGCCGGGGGGGGGGGGGGCGCCTGGGCCCCCTGAAGCCCGTCCGGTGCCCCCCTTTGGCATATATTTAGAGGGACCTCCGAAACCCTCAGTACAGGACTTCTTTTTGCGATCCCATCTCTGTTCCGCCGCCGCCGCCGCTTGCAAGATCGGGAGCACCAGGAGAACTCTTCCCGGCACCCTGCCGGAGGGGAGGATCACCACCGGGAGCTTCTCCACCACCATGGACGCCTCCCGGATGACTCGTGAGTAGTCTCCCTTGGACCATGAGTCCATGACCAGTAGCTATGTGATGTTCTCCTCCCGTTCTTGTGCTTCACTAATTAGTCCTCGTGAGCTGCCCTACATGATCGAGGCACCTATGTAATCCTTATGCTGTTGCTATGTTGAGTTTGCTGGGATCCGATGGATTATGAGATTATGTTCAGATTGATCTTGAGTAATATATTTGATTCACCTATTTTATATTTTAGTTCATAAGTAATTCTTGCATGTTCTCCGTTGTTATTTATTGCTTTGGCCGAGTAATAGGTAGTGACTCCAAGAGGGAACATTATGCTCGATTGTGGGTTCATGCCCCTCGATGACTAGCTTGAGTGACAGAAACATGAGTCTAGGGGATGTGCTGTTGCCACAAGGGGGAAAACAACGGTGCTTGTGCCTGCGGGTGCAAGGATTGTTTACTTTACGCAAAGTTCTTTTAATGCAGTTGTCTGTTGCATTGAGTTTACACTATGGGTGGGACTCGCAACTTAATACCAGCGAGATGTTCTGGATAGATATCTCAAGGTGGATGATTAGTAGTAGATATTGATGGATTTCGGTCTACTTACTTTGGCGTACCGCCCATGCTTTGAACCTCAACCTTTCTTGCAATGTAGTCAGCATTGGTTTGCGTTCGTGGTCCTGTCAATTGCCCAGCTGTAATTTGTTTACCTCACATAGCTGTTTTATCGTCTTTTGGGAGAGAGACATCACTAGCGAACATCATGAGACTCCGGTCCATATTACCATCATTGATCACATCCACTATTTACTTTTCGTTATTTACTTACTATTGCAAAACACTATCTATCACTACTATCATTGCTTTTAATCCTTTGTGAACTACAAGGCCGGAGGGATTGACAACCTCTCTGTACTCGTTGGGAGCAAAGTTATTTGTATCTGTGTGCAGGTCCACGTTGATTGCTACTAATCTGGCGCCGTAGCAGTTGACACCTACTTGTTGAACCTAGGAGTCTCTGGGGATTCGATCCTTGGCATCTTTGCTAAGGGAAAACACTTCTACTTACTGCATCTTACACCTTCCACTTGGGGTAACCAACGAGGGGTTCGAGGCCCATCAAGGAGTATTTTCTGGCGCCGTTGCCGGGGACTCCATTCTTCAGGATAGGGGAGTTGCATGCTATCTTTTACCTTTGCTTTTTAGTCTTGTTAGTTTACCTTTCAGTTTTTGCTTTAGTTCCTTTTATCGAAAATCACAAAAATAGTTATCTTGCTTGCTTGCTACTATGGGTTCCACCGAGAACACCAAGTTGTGTGACTTCACTAGTCACAACAACGATGACTTTATCAGCACACCTATCACTACACCTGCCACTTCAGCACCTTCATATGAAATTAAACCTGCTTTACTGAACTTAGTCATGAGAGAACAATTCTCCGGTGCTGGAGATGATGCTGCTTTACACTTGAACAACTTTGTTGAACTTTGTGATATGCAAAAGTACCAAGAAATAGATGGTAATATTGTTAAGCTTAAGCTTTTTCCTTTCTCCTTGAGAGGAGGAGCTAAAATTTGGTTTCATTCTTTGCCTAGAAATAGCATAGATTCTTGGGACAAGTGCAAAGATGCTTTTATTGGAAAATACTATCCACCTGCTAAAATTATCCAACTTAGAAGTAACATAATGAATTTTAAACAATTGGATAATGAACACGTTGCCCAAGCTTGGGAACGTATGAAATCTCTTATCAAGAACTGCCCTACTCACGGTTTGACTACTTGGATGGTTATCCAAACTTTTTATGCAGGATTGAACTTTACCTCGCGGAACTTGTTAGATTCGGCCGCGGGAGGAACTTTTATGTCAACTACACTTGGTGCTGCCACAAAGCTTCTCGATGAGATGATGACCAACTATTCCCAATGGCACACCGAACGCGCTCCAACAGGTAGGAAGGTAAACTCTGTCGAGGAGATTTTCTCCCTTAATGAAAAAATTGACTTGATCATGTCTCTACTTTCGAAGCAATCTTCTGTTGATCCTCGTTATGACCCTTTAGATTCTGTGATTGCTGATGCTTATAGGAGTAACTTTGGTAGTAATTCTAGACCGTTCCCCTCTAATTCTTATGGGAACAACAATGCTTATCCTAGCACCAAAAACTCCATTCAAAAAGATAGAGATTTGCCTGGCTATGAGAAACTGCTAGAAATAGAGAGGGCCACTAAGAATTACATGCACACCCAATATGAACAAAACAAAACCTTCTCGAGGCAATTAAATGAGCATACTGCTATCTTGCAAGACATTAGTAGACGATTAGAGAACATAAATATTGAGATTTCTAACCTCCAGACTAGACTCACTATCACTGAGACCCAAGTTTCCAATATGTCCCACACACAAGCCACTTTGATAAACCAAATGGCAGCTAAACCTGAAGTGGTTGCATCCCTAAGGGAGGAAGAGGAAAGAATTAAGAGCCTTCCTACCCACCACACTGTTGCTACTATCCAAGTTATTGAGGATGTTCACACTCTTAGCACCCAATGTACTACTGGTCCCAATGGACCCATTAATGGTGATGCTATGACTATAGAAACTACCAAACAAGTGAACCTTAAGGACACCACTACCACTTTACTTGATGCTCGTGACCTTGATTTTGATAATTGCACTCTTACAGAAGTTATTGGTTTCCTTCACAAGATGTCTAGAGATCCCCGCACTAGCACGCTTAACCTTGCCTTCACAGAGCATATCACTAATGCTCTCATCAAAGCTAGGGAGGAGAAACTTAGAATAGAAGCCTCCATACCTAGAAAGCTAGAAGATGGTTGGGATCCTATGATAAAAATTAATTTGAATGACTTCTCTTGTTATGCATTATGTGATGTTGGTGCTAGTACCTCTGTTATGCCCAAAAGAATATATGATATGCTTAAATTGAAACCTTTTGATCCTTGTTCTTTTGGTGTTCGTCTCGTTGATTCTTCCATAAAGAAACCTTTGGGGAGGATCGACGATGTTCTTATTGTTGTCAATGATAATTATGTGCCCGTTGATTTTACTATTATGGATATTGAATGTGATCCTTCTTGTCCAATTATTTTGGGATGTCCCTTTTTGCGCACCGTTGGTGCTGTCATTGACATGAAAGAGGGTAATATAAAATTTCAGTTTCCTCTCAAGAAAGGGATGGAACACTTCCCTCGAAAGAAGATCAAGTTACCTTTTGAGTCCGTTGTACGGGCTAGTTATTCTTTTACTCTTGATAAAACTTGATCTATGCATTATGCCTAGCTTAAAGGCATAAAAGAAAGCGCTTTTGGGAGGCAGCCCACATGAATAAATTTTTTTCTTTTGTTGTGTCTTGATGTTGTTTACTGCTGTAGCATCATCATTGTATCTTTGCTTTTCATATTTGTGCCAAGTATAGCCTCCGATTGCTAGAAAGTTCAAAAGTTGTGAGGTGCTGTCCAGGAAACAGATTCTGTCCTTGGATAGAAAAATTCGTATAAAATCACCAGATCATATTTTTGGTCTGAATTTTTTCAACAGCGTTTTCTATATAATTTTCTTTCGTGCATCTGTTCTGAGTTTTTTGATTTGAGTTGCAGAAGTATCCCGAACAGATCAATTACTGCCTGATGTTCTGTTTTTCACAGATTCTGTCCTGTTTTGCCTTTCCCTCACTTTGCAAATCAAGAACTTGCTTTTTCTTTGCAAAAACCTTTTGGCAATCTTGAGAAACAGTAGAACTTCAAGAATATCCTTATTTCCAGCAAGGTATAATTATTTTATTAAGGGTACTAACCACGTTAATCAGATTATGATGAGTTATGTATGAAGGGAGTTTTCAAGTGTGCGAGGGAAGATGATAAAAAGATTCAGGAGTGTCAAGCGCTCAAGCTTGGGGATGCCCCCATGCACCCCCAAGAAATATTCAAGGAGACTCAAGCGTCTAAGCTTGGGGATGCCCCCCGTGCATCCCCTTCTCCATCGACATTATCAGTTCGTCTTTCATTTCGCTATATTTTTATTACTTCATGTGTTATGTGCTATGCTTGGAGCGTCTTGCTTTTAGTTTTCTTTTTAGTTTTTCATAACGAGTCGGAACCCAGCATTCCTTTATGTGGGAGAGAAACACGCTCCACTTCAACCTAGAACATAACATAGAATTTTCATGTATATCTATGCTGTGTGTGTTCTTTGTCTTTTAATAGCTACTATCGTGCTCTGCTCTTAGTATTCATGCTTATCTTTTCAAGAGCTTTTGTTTAGTTGGTTGCTTGAACTCTCTTTAATTACCATGCTCACCTTATTAAGAGAGTTTGCTTCCGTTGCATTGGTTAATGTGTCTATGATAAAGATGCTACTTGCATAATGGTGCTTAGTAGTTCAGGTTTTCTTATGGTTAATCCCAAATAGCTGGGGGGTTCCCAATGTGTTATTGGAGTACCAACTTGGTTTGTTTGCCTATGATGTGGTATGGTTTAGTAATATCTTCCTTCGAGAATTTATTTTGATTGACTTGGCGTATGCTCACGCATATTTAAGACTGTAAAGAAAGTCTGTTAAGCCTTGATGATCTTTTATTTTTGAGTAGCGATATAACTTCCATGCCTGATTCAATATTGCTTTGTCGCTCTGCATGATTATGACCGTCATTGCTCTCTTAGTTGGTCGCTCCCAGTCTTTTGCTAACCTCCACCTGTACTAAGCAAACTAACCTTGCAATATATAGCTCATGGGAAAGTAGCCTAAAAACTATTGTGGTAAAGAATATGTTGCTTATGTATCTTATTTCTTATAAGTTGCTTGCTGAGCGGTAACCATGTTTCTGGGGACGCCATCAACTGTCACACTTTTGTTGAATATCATGTGAGTTGCAATGCATGTTCGTCTTGTCCGAAGTAAGGGTGATTTACCGTGGGTTGTATGAATATGCATATTGTTAGAGAAGAACATTGGGCCGCCAACCAAAGCCATGCATCATGGTGGAAGTTTTAGCTTGGACCTTAATCCTCAATCTCTTATGAGAATATGCTTATGCATTGAAGAGGAGTCCATCATCTATTTTCTATGTTGTCCCGGTATGGATGTCCTCAAGTTGAGATCTATCAAAAACAAGAAATCAAATGCGATTTATCTCCTTGGACCTTTGTACAGGTGGCATAGAGGTACCCCTTTGTGACACTTGGTTAAAACATATGTAATGCAATGATAACCCATGGAGATCCGAGCTAATTAGGACAAGGTGCGAGCACTATTGGTATTCGATGCATGAGGCTTGCAACTTATAGGATGTTTTATGCATGACACATATGAAGTACTACTACCGTTGACACAATTGCTTCCATGTTTTCAAAATAAAAAGCTCTAGAACTTAACCTTTCTTTTACTTTTATGTTGAAGCACCAACTACTGAGAGCATGATTGTCATTCTGAGTGTAATGTGCATTGTCCCAAAGTAGCATTGTCTTTTGCATGATTGTGATATCGTTTATTCTGAAATCATTGTATCTAGTCATCACTTAAACCTTGAAGGTGCCCCTGCATTTATGTTTTGCATCACTAAAGGGGGCAAGCTAGATATCACTTTATCATATTTGCATATCATGTTCATTGCAAATCTTTTTGATATTTCAGTTTCATATTGTAAAACTTTCAGTCATTTGTGATTTTCTCTTGAGGCAACTTAATTACTTTAGAATCATTGTCTCAGTAAGCTTTTGTCATATGGCTATGAAAAAGTCCTATATGGTTAATAGCATGTCACCACAGAAATTATTTTTGTTATCATTTACCTACTCGAGGACGAGCAGGAATTAAGCTTGGGGATGTTGATACGTCCAAAACGTATCTATAATTTCTGCTTGCTCCATGCCACTTTTGGGTGATATTGCTATGATATTCATACACTTCCATACACTTTTGATCATATTTGGACTAACTTACTAATCCAGTGCACCCCAGTGCCAGTTTCTGTTTTCGGCTGTTTTTGTATTTCAGGTTTTCATGTTTCGAGAACTGCCCAGAAAAATCCAGAAAAATTATGTAAAAAATCAGCGTTCCGGAAACAACACTGCGTCTGAAGGGCAGCCTGGGGGGCCACCAGGGCTCCAGGCGCCCTGGCGGTGCGCCCCCCCCCCCTGGGCCGCGCCGGGGGGGCGCCTGGGCCCCCCGAGATTCCCTCGGTGCCCTACTTTGGCATATATTTAAAGGACCCTCCGAAACCCTCAGAAGAGGAACTCTTTTCGTGATCCCATCTCTGTTCCGCCGCCGCCGCCGCTTCCAAGATCGGGAGCACCAGGAGAACTCTTCCCGGCACCCTGCCGGAGGGGAGGATCACCACCGGGAGCTTCTCCACCACCATGGACGCCTCCCGGATGACTCGTGAGTAGTCTCCCTTAGACCATGAGTCCATGACCAGTAGCTATGTGATGTTCTCCTCCCGTTCTTGTGCTTCACTAATTAGTCCTCGTGAGCTGCCCTACATGATCGAGGCACCTATGTAATCCTTATGTTGTTGCTATGTTGAGTTTGCTGGGATCCGATGGATTATGAGATTATGTTCAGATTGATCTTGAGTAATATATTTGATTCACCTCTTTTATATTTTAGTTCATAAGTAATTCTTGCATGTTCTCCGTTGTTATTTATTGCTTTGGCCGAGTAATAGGTAGTGACTCCAAGAGGGAACATTATGCTCGATTGTGGGTTCATGCCCCTCGATGACTAGCTTGACTGACAGAAACATGAGTCTAGGGGATGTGCTGTTGCCACAAGGGGGAAAACAATGGTGCTTGTGCCCGCGGGTGCAAGGATTGTTTACTTTACGCAAAGTTCTTTTAATGCAGTTGTCTGTTGCATTGAGTTTACACTATGGGTGGGACTCGCAACTTAATACCAGCGAGATGTTCTGGATAGATATCTCAAGGTGGATGATTAGTAGTAGATATTGATGGATTTCGGTCTACTTACTTTGGCGTACCGCCCATGCTTTGAACCTCAACCTTTCTTGCAATGTAGTCAGCATTGGTTTGCGTTCGTGGTCCTGTCAATTGCCCAGCTGTAATTTGTTTACCTCACATAGCTGTTTTATCGTCTTTTGGGAGAGAGACATCACTAGCGAACATCATGAGACTCCGGTCCATATTACCATCATTGATCACATCCACTATTTACTTTTCGCTATTTACTTACTATTGCAAAACACTATCTGTCACTACTATCATTGCTTTTAATCCTTTGTGAACTACAAGGCCGGAGGGATTGACAACCTCTCTGTACTCGTTGGGAGCAAAGTTATTTGTATATGTGTGCAGGTCCATGTTGATTGCTACTAATCTGGCGCCGTAGCAGTTGACACCTACTTGTTGAACCTAGGAGTCTCTGGGGATTCGATCCTTGGCATCTTTGCTAAGGGAAAACACTTCTACTTACTGCATCTTACACCTTCCACTTGGGGTAACCAACGAGGGGTTCGAGGCCCATCAACAGCTCTTACCCACTTCCGGCACGTCCCGATCAGCATGCCTTGCCGTTCTCTCCCAAGCATCGCTGGCGAGGGAGGGCCTCCCATCCCTTCTTCCTCGTTGTCGTACTGTGGGCAGATCCGGCCTCCCGCCGCCCACCTAGCGACATCCCGGCGACCCTCAGGTATAACTTCCTTCGAAACTGGCCTTGCTCTACTTCCCGAGCTCCCGACGTCACTGCATTTGTATCTTTTACTATTTCTCAGGTCCTCTCGTGTAGATAGGATCGATCGGCTGTTTGAAAACCACCTAATTTTTTACTGCTAAGACGTAAAACTAGTTCATGCACTCGAATCTAGTAGTACTTGGTTCAAACAAGAAAGAAAGGGGGTGGGGTGGGGGTGGGGGAAGATTTGTTACCTGAATCTAGGACTTGGTCGAAAGAGGAAATAATGAGGGCGAAAAGTAGCAGAGACTGGCTATCCAACTGGTCTCTAGGTCTAATAGGGAAATAAAGGGAACGCAGTACAAACTCAATATAAACCCGATCTATTGGTTGAAAAAGGAAAGAAAGTGGGGACTGGGGGACAAGTCAACAGAGTAAGTCCAGCACTAGATTTGCTAGCCTCACATAGTATAAGGTGGCTATATACCGAACAACAATGGGACCAACCCAGATATCCTCTTCTGATGTTTGTTGCCCCGAGCCACTCTTATGTAATGCCACTGGTAAAATGTAGCAGTCACACTGTTAAAAGTAAGGACACGTTAAACCAATGTTGTTTTCAATGTAATGCCTCCAGTAATATGAATCAATGGCACTTTTTTCATGTCCTGCTAAATTTCCCATTAAGATAAGTTGCTTCTTTTTGTTTTCTGATGGAAATGGAACCGGGGCTGGAGCCCTTTTCTTAAAAGAAGAAGAAGAAGAAGAAGTTGCTAGCTCATGGGACATTGCTTCATTTTAGGTGAACTGCACCAAAAGGTCCCATTAATTGAATCATCCATGTTGGTGACTGGTGTCATCCCTTCTACGATGGCGTTGACTGCAGATATGGTTCCAATCACGAGGTATGTTCCTTTTTGGTCTGACCGTTTGCCAAAGATCCTGCATGTTGATCCTGCTCTTGTGCTACTGTTTTGGCACTGCCATGATAAAGCAGTAGTGTTATTATTTTGCACCTTAATCTAGTGGCACTATTAATTTGAGGCAATGTTTTGGCACCGCTAGTGCCACTGTTCTTTTTATATATCGAAAGAGGGGGTTCCCTCCGATTTCATTAAAGAAACCCAACCATAGAGAACCATTATCCGACAACATCTCAGTGTAAACGGGCAGTTATGCAACTACTACTAGAACGGACTGAGTACTAGCAGGAGACAAGTTCGCCACATAAGCTAGGCAGGCAGGGGACGTAGCACCAGCTCGACCAAGTTTGGATTACAACCCAAATGCTACCACAGAAACATCAGGGGGGAGATAGGGACTGAAAGAGCCAGCTTCAGCATCCCAGTCTAAGCACCCTCGGCCTTCATCCTTGCGATGCACGGTACACCTCGTTTGCCACCTGCAAGACCCAAGTGTCACTGATAAAATGAAGTAATAATACAGTTAAAATAGAGCGAGTGTCCTCTCTATCATTTCATTTTCAATGTAGATAAAGAAAGTGCTTCTCTTTGTTAATGTATGTTTCATCAACTAGTCCCATTGCTAATGTTTAAGCGTTTCTGCAAACTGGGGTGCTTAATTTTAGTTGATCTGCACAAAAATAGAGATTTGAATGTCTAAAGGCCCCTCCTTGTACTACCACTGTACACTGATGTTCATCACTGGCAAAAGGTGTATCGGGGAGACTTGGGTCGATTTCCAGTATGATGTAATATTTTCTTTTGTTTATTAGTGTATGTTTCATCAACTAGTGCCACTATAATCTAATCACGCCTTTTCATTATCTGTGCAAACGGGATTATTCAGCTGCATTTTGGTGGAACTGCACAAATGTACGGATGGAACCGGCATATATGCTGAAAGGATCGATATGGTTGACTAGAGGGGGGGTGAATAGGCAACTAACAATTTTTAGCTTTTCTTAACCACTTTAAATTAAGCGACAAAATAAGTTGTCTAGATATTCTACTAGGATGACAACTAAGATAAAAGAGAACAACAACTACACATGCATGCTATAGGAGTTGAACAAGTAAAGCATGCAAAAGTAAAGGTAAGAAATAACCACAAGTGGAACCGGTGGAGACGAGGATGTGTTTCCGAAGTTCCTTCCCTTTGAGGGGAAGTATGTCTCCGTTGGAGCGGTGTGGAGGCACAATGCTCCCCAAGAAGCCACTAGGGCCACCGTATTCTCCTCACGCCCTCACACGATGCAAGGTGCCGTGATTCCACTAGTGCTGCCCTTGAAGGCGGCAACCGAACCTTTACAAACAAGGTTGGGGCAATCTCCACAACTTGGAGGCTCCCAACAAACCACGAAGCTTCACCACAATGGAATATGGCTTCGAGGTGACCTCAACCGTCTAGGGTGCTCAAACACCGAAGAGTAACAAGATCCGCAAGGGATTAGTGGGGAGAATCAAATATCTCTTGGTGGAAGTGTAGATCGATGCCTCCTCAAGCAATCCCGAGCAAATCAACAAGTTTGATTGGCTAGGGAGAGAGATCGGGCGGAAATGGAGCTTTTGGAGCAACAATGGAGTAGTGGGGGAAGAGGTAAGTCTTCTTGGAGAAGAAGACCCCCTATATATAGTGGGGGGACAAATCCAACCGTTATTGGAGGTTTCAGCCCGCAGAGAGCGGTAGTACCGCGCATGAGTTGCGGTACTACCGCTGGCTGAGCGGTACTACCGCTTGGGAAGCGGTACTACCGCATAAGCAAAAGATTGCGACATGATTGACAACCACGGATGAAATAAATTACATCCGTGGCTACATCCGCAGGGGAAAACGGTAGTAGCAAAACGCGACACGGTACTACCGCTTAAGATAAGCGGTACTACCGCGTTGTATGCGGAAGTAAAAAATTACTTCCGCATCCACTTCTGTACTTAGACTCATCGCCTGGGCCAGATACACGGTACTACCGCTCTGGGGACGCGGTACTACCGTGTCGGCAGGCGGTACTACCGTGTAACTGCGCGGTACTACCGCTTGGTTGAGCGGTACTACCGCTTGCTAGGCAGTTGATCAGTTCAGAAGCCACAGTTTTGCAAAAACGAAAGATAACCGGTTGGACCTCCAGAGAAGCAATGAAAGGTGGTGTGGGAGAAAGATGTGTACGTGTTGATTCTACCCAAACCTTTCCGACGCGGACCCCCTCTTAATAGTACGGCTTTCCTATTACTCAAAGCCACCGACAGGGAGCAAAAAGAAAACACCGTCCTTCATAGAATCCGAGGGGCAAGCAATCGTCTTGTGCCATAAGGGAGATATACCTGTATGAGCTTAGAGCACATGATCAGTCCGCAAATGCATTGTCATCAATCACCAAAACTACTTAGGGAGAAATATGCCCTTACAATCTCCCCCTTTTTGGTGTATTGATGACAACACGAGATTTGCACAGAGAAGAAATAATAGAGTATGCAATACAAGCCCTAGAGTATAGGTGAGCTCCCCCTGGATGTGTGCCTTCACACGATTGTGCTTTGGACTGCACAGCGCACATACTAGGTATAGTGCTCCCCTATAATCTACACACGAGATACTCTATATGACACTAACTGCACAGGATAAACATTAAAGACATAATGATAATAAGTTTAACGATAACAGGGCATATGTCTTACACCATATGATAGTCTCACAGAAACACGCAAAATAAACCAAGTTCAACGAAAAACACACGAACAAGACACACAAGACACAAGACGGCAAATCACTCTCCCCCTTTGTCATCGAGACACCACAAAGGGGAAAAGAGGACACGAAGACGGGTGGCAGCCCGGGAGAAGCTCAGTCGTCATACTCGTCATCAAACCCCTGCTGCTGCTCCTCCTGATACTCATCATCAGATCCCTGCTGCTCTGGCTGATACTCCTCATCAGATTCTGACCACTTGTACCCCTATCGAGCCATCCAGGTAGCCTCAGGAGTGATGTTGTCCTCGGATCCATTGGAAACCTCCTCTCCATACAAAGCCAGAATCTTCTTGTCCCGCTGACGTGTCTTCTTGTCAGTCACATGAGCACGGTATTGCCCCTAAGCCTGCATGCAGAAGAGGGCCTTCATCTTCTGCTGTAGCCTCTTAGCCCAAGAAGGCTTCTCCACTGCAGAGGAAGAAGAGGGGGCAAATCTGCCAGAGCGGACATCAGCAGTCTCCTCCACAGGCTCATCCTCAGTGCCCATCTGGGCAGCAGCAGCCTGAGCACGTGTAGTGGTGTTGGCCCAACGAGTCTTGACGCGAAGCCGGATAGGATCATGGCGGTAGCAGTCGGCCTCGAACTCCTCCTCTGGATACAACTTCGCCCAAGTCTTGGAGATGAGCAGAAATAAGTATGGACCATAGATGGGTACCTTGCGAGAGTAGATGGCAAACCGGAGCTCATTCCACATGATGTGGGAAATGTCAAGCGGTGCAGCCTGGGCGGAACGAGCCTCTTGACACATCAGAAGCATATCAACCAGATAGGCATGGACCTTGTCCTTATCGCCAACACGAGGGAATAGAGTGTTGCGAAAGATCCGATACATGATGTCCAAGAAGGGGTTCAACACCCAAGTTGTTTTGCCACTAGCAAGGGTCTTTTCCTCATAAAATGGAAGCAGTTTGTCCTTGTTTGCTGATTCAGGATTGGCGTGAGGCCGAAAACCAATTGGGTTATGGAGACCCTCATCAGGAAGCTGAAGAAGATCCATGAACTCCTTCCAAGTAGAGGTCATCTTGTGACCATTGGTCATCCAAGTCATGGGGCGATCCTCCTTGGCCTGAAAGTTGACAGAGGCATAAAACTGCGCAATTAGCTCAGGGTCAAAGTCGTTCTGGAATGTCATGATGTGCTCCAGACCCAGCTGCTCGATCAAATCAAGGGCTTCTGCAAAGTATGCCCGGTTCTTATCCTTCCTCATGTGCTCCACATCCACCCAGTGAGCATCCACATAAAGATTGGCCTTAGTCTTGAGCACCTCATGATAGATGCGAAACTGTTGCTTGGTCCAGAAGATATCATCGCCAGGAAAGTGCTCACGGGGTTCTCCATACGGGTTGATCTTCCTTCGAGACATGAACTCAGCGGCAGGCATCTCCTCCATAGACATGGAGGATTCCTTACGTTTGTTGGCTGAAGTCTTGTACCGGCGCTGGGGAGTGGAGCCCTCTGGCACATCACTTGGGGTACGCAGGCGCTTGGAACCGGTGTCACGGACTGGGTTGGTACGACGACCCTCAAAACCGGAGCCACCACCTAAAAACACAAACACAAGACCACAACAACACAAATACAAGAAGAATCAATGCCAAAGCCTCGAAAGACACAAGAAACCAGGGGAAATAGAAAAAGAGATCATGCTACAAAGAAAATATGATCCAAGCGGTAGTACTGCTGACCCTTGCGGAAGTAAAAAATTAGTACCGCAGGGTAAGCGGTAGTACCGCATGTCACATGCGGTAGTACCGCATACGCTGCGGTAGTAAAATTTTACTGCCGCCAGAAGAGGCGGAACTAAAATATTAGTACTGCATGCGGAGCGGTAGTACCGCATTGGATCGCGGTAGTACCGCTCGGCAAGCAGTACTAAAAGTTTACTTCCGCCCGAGGGGGCAGAACTAAAAACTTAGTGCTGCATGCGGAGCGGTAGTACCGCATTGGGTCGCGGTAGTACCGCTCGGCAAGCAGTACTAAAAGTTTACTTCCGCCCGAGGGGGCGGAACTAAAAACTTAGTGCTGCATGCAGAGCGGTAGTACCGCATTGGCTCGCGGTAGTACCGCTCGGCACGCAGTACTACAGTTTTTACTTCCGCCCGAGCGGTAGTACCGCTGAGGACAGCGGTAGTACCGCTCAGGTCAGATCAGATCTGGATTACATCGTGCGGTAGTACCGCGGTTCTCCAGCGGTAGTACCGCACGAAACAGATCTGAGAAGAACAGATCTAGAAACTACCAACGATATCGACACACGGTACTACGGCTGATCATAGTAACTTCGTAGCAACAGCTCTAAGCATATTTCTAGTGCACAAACACTCTCCCACAACCTAAGCATCCATGGATAAGATCACGAAGAACACAAAAACACTAAGCATCTCCCCTAACCCTAAAAACTCAGGCAAGGCAATAAGAAGAGGGGAAAAGGGGAGAAACCTGCATCCATGGCAAGAGGACGTGGTGGGGAACGATCCCACCGGTCGGAAAGCGAGAAGAGTGGCCGAGGGAGGAGATCCGGCGAGGTCCTCCGGCGGCGTTCTTGAGAGAGAGAGAGACAGGGACGACGTGGGGGTTAGGAGTGAATGGGTATGGGGGAGATGGAACTCCCCCTGCCTGCTTATAACCCCCACACGTTCTGATATGTGCGGTAGTACCGCGGTCATCGCGATAGTACCGCTTGCGCGGTAGTACCGCTCGCCAGGCGGTAGTACCGCCCTACCAGCGGCAGTAAAAAATTACTGCCGTGCTGGAGGTACGGTAGTACCGCATGTCCTCCGCGGTAGTACCGTAACCAGTCACGGTAGTACCGCTTCCCCAAGAAAATGCACAAAAGAGGCAAGAGGCTTTAAGCACGAGAGAGTAAAAACACCACGAGCACAAGCAAAACATGAAACACAAATTCCTCACAGGAGGGCGGTGGCCGAGACCACCTATGTTTGAGTTTTATAGATATGGCACCGCGAAGAATTATCCTTGGGCCCATGATCAAAGCTCGACTTGAAGCATTTAAGCCAACTATGTATGGCAAATGAAAAAGTTTTGGTTAGTTTATGCATAATGGGGGGAGGAATAGTTCATTGAGAGAACAGTACTCCCCCTAAATCCATGCCTACATCTAGACAAGATAGCTATGTCGAGTGTGAGGAGTGTGTGCACAGATTCAAACCACATTGCTCAAATCAATGATATTTAGCTCATGCCTTAACTCGCGAAATCTTGCTTCATCCAGAGGCTTCGTGAAGATATCTGCAAGGTTGTCATGAGTGTTGACGTAGTGAAGCTCGATTTCTCCTTGCCTTATGTGATCCCTGATGAAGTGATACCGAATCTCAATATGCTTCGTCTTGAAGTGTAGCACCGGGTTGAGAGAAATCTTGATGGCACTTTCATTGTCACACCAAAGAGGCACTTTGTCACAAGTGACACCGTAATCCATTAAAGTTTGCCTCATCCATAAGAGTTGAGCACAGCAACTGCCAGCGGCCACATATTCTGCTTCGGTGGACGAGAGAGATACACAACTTTGCTTTTTGGAAGACCAACTAACAAGAGAGCAACCAAGAAATTGGCACCCTCCCGAGGTGGACTTCCTATCCACTTTGTCTCCCGCCCAGTCAGAATCAGAGAAACCAACAAGGTTGAAATTTGCTCCTCTTGGGTACCATAAGCCAAAGTTTGGGGTATGAGACAAATATCGAAAGATTCGCTTGACAGCCACAAAGTGACTTTCCTTACGTGAGGCTTGAAACCGTGCACAAATTCCCACACTCAACATAATATCCGGTCTAGATGCACAAAGGTAAAGCAAGGATCCGATCATAGAGCGATATACCTTTTGATCCACCGCTTTACCATTGGGATCAATGTCAAGTTGGCATTTGGTTGGCATTGGAGTGGTAGCCGGCTTGACATCACTAAGGTTGAACCTCTTGAGCATGTCTTGAGTATACTTGGATTGTTTGATGAAGATGCCTTCTCTTCGTTGTTTGATCTCAAATCCAAGGAAGTACTTCAACTCTCCCATCATGGACATCTCAAAATGTGTGGTCATGAGTGCAGCGAACTCATCATTGAAAGCTTTGTTAGGAGAACCAAAGATAATATCATCAACATATAGTTGGCATACAAACAACTCCCCTTTGACCTTCTTAGTAAAAAGAGTGGGGTCGATTTTCCCAATTTCAAACCCACGATCTTGTAACAACTCGGTAAGGTGCTCATACCACGCTCGTGGGGCTTGTTTAAGGCCATAGAGTGCCTTATCAAGTTGATACACATGATTGGGGAACTTAGGATCCTCGAACCCCGGGGGTTGTTTAACATACACCAACTCATTAATGGGACCATTAAGAAATGCACTTTTCACATCCATTTGTTGCAATTTAAAGTTATGATGGGAAGCATAGGCAAGCAACAAACGAATGGATTCAAGACGAGCAACGGGGGCAAAGGTTTCATCGTAGTCGATACCCTCGACTTGGGAGTAGCCTTGAGCCACCAGACGTGCCTTGTTGCGGATGACAATGCCATGGGCATCTTGCTTGTTCTTAAAGATCCATTTGGTTCCAATGACATTATGGTTCTCCTTTGGTCTTGGCACCAGACGCCACACTTTGTTGCGCTCGAAGTTATTGAGTTCTTCATGCATGGCATTGAGCCAGTCAGGGTCTTCGAGCGCCTCATAGACCTTCTTAGGTTCAACAAAGGAGACAAAAGCTTGATGAGCACAATAGTTTGCTAATTGTCTACGAGTGCTTACCCCCCTTTTGATGCTTCCTAAAATGTTCTCGATGTGATGTTCGTTGGAAGCAAGCCTGGAGGCAACTTTTGCAGCACGACGCTCTAATTGCTCTTCAAGTGATAACTGAGGAGCATTGAGTTGATCATCTTGAGCATCATCATGAGCAAGATCTTGATCTTGAGCTTCCTCTTGACCTTGATCTTGCTCGGGGGACTGAACTTGGCCTTGTGCATCAATTGGAGGTTCTTCACCAACTTGAGGTTGATCTTGCACTTGGCCTTGTTCATCAGGTTGAGGGCCTTCATTTTGTTCTTCGGAAGCGTGTGGGTCTTGGGTTGGTGATGGTTACACTTGAGTGGAACATTGTCCTTCTCCTTCGGCCACAAGGGGTTCCTCAATGGGTAGGATATATCCAACACCCATTCTTCTTATGGCTTGAGGAGGAATTTCATCACCTGCATCACAAGTACCACTTTGCTCCACTTGGGAGCCGTTATTTTCATCAAACTCTACGTTACTCGTCTCCTCTATGAGTCCAGTGGACTTGTTGAGGACACGGTAAGCATGAGAGTTTGTAGCATAACCAACAAATATGCCCTCATGAGCTCTAGATTCAAATTTAGACAAACGAACACCTTTCTTGAGAATGAAACACTTACACCCAAACACCCGAAAGTACTTGAGATTGGGCTTGTTACCGGTAAGAATCTCATACGGAGTTTTGTTCAAGCCTTTGCGGAGATAGAGACGATTTGACGCATGGCAAGCGGTGTTGATGGCTTCGGCCCAAAAGTTGTATGGAGAGTTGAATTCAGCCATCATGGTTCTTGCAACATCTATTAAGGTTCGGTTCTTTCTCTCCGCAACACCGTTTTGCTGAGGGGTATACGGGGCGGCATACTGATGTTTGATCCCCTCATCACCAAGAAACTCATCCAAGGTGTAGTTCTTGAACTCGGTGCCATTGTCACTTCTGATCATCAATATCTTTGCTTCATGTTGTCGTTGAGCTTCATTTGCAAAGTTGATGACGGTTTGTTGGGTCTCACTCTTCTTCTTGAAGAAGTACACCCAGGTATATCTTGAGAAATCATCCACAATCACCAAGCAATATTTCCTACCCCCAAGACTATCAAAAGTGGGAGGCCCGAAGAGATCCATGTGGAGGAGCTCTAGAGGTCTCTTTGAATAGATGATAGTCGTGGGAGGGTGAGCCTTCTCATGTAATTTTCCTTCAATGCATGCCCTGCAAGCACGATCTTTGGCAAAGCTAACATTTGTTAGTCCTCGGACATGGTCCCCCTTGAGAAGACTTTGCAAAGATCTCATATTGACGTGGGCCAAACGGCGATGCCAAAGCCATCCCACATCAACTTTAGCCATTAGGCATGTCGCGACCTTAGTGGGTTGCTTCGAGAGGTTAACCACATAAAGACCGTTCTCGACATGCCCAACATAGGCTACTTTAAGAGTCTTGCTCCACAAGAGGGCCACAGAATCAATATCAAAGAATGTAGCAAAGCCCATGAGTGCAAGTTGGCGAACAGAAAGTAAATTGTATGCAAGGGACTCAACAAGCATGACTTTCTCGATCGTGAGATCATGAGAGACAACAACCTTGCCAAGTCCCAATACCTTAGAAGATGAAGCATCACCCCATTCGACGTTGGTGGCCATAGATGAACCGAGATGCACGTCCACCACCAAGTCTTTGCTTCCGGTCATATGATTTGTGGCTCCGCTATCGAGCAACCATGATCCCCCACCGGAAGCAAACCCCTACAATAGATCAATGCTTGGATTTAGGTACCCATTTGGTAATGGGTCCTTTGAGGTTAGTGACAAGGGTCTTAGGAACCCAAATGGACCATTCAATGTACTCATAAGAAGAACCAACAAATTTAGCAAACACATGGCCATCACTAGCACGGCATAAAACATATGAAGGATTAAAATCGCCTGCCATGTTTGATGGTATGGTGGAGTTTTTCTTGACACCACCACTTTTCTTCTTGGTTGACGTGCCCTCTCCTTCTTTCACAAAGGATTGTCGGAGAGGGGGTGGTTGCTTTGTCTTGTCATTCTTCTTCTTCTTGGGCTTAGGAGCATACCCAATTCCTTCCTTTGCCACAACTTCCTTTTGGTTGCTCAAAAGGGCGTTGAGGTTCTTCTCACCTTGTATGCAAGTGACAAGGCCTTTCTCAAGTTGCTTCTTTAATTCGGCATTTTCTTCAACAAGATGCACATGCTCACAACATGGGTTAGTAGCATTTGCATTATCAATTAAAACCATGCGAGGAAAGATAGCCTTTTCCTTGGTTAGTGAAACTTGGAGTTGATCATGAGACTCCTTGAGAGTAGCATGCATTCCTTTCAAGGCCTTGTGAGCCTTGTCAAGTATGTTAAACTCCTCTTTGAGTTTAGCATGGTCAACCTCAAGTTTTGCCTTCTCAGAGTTAAGGACACAAGAGACAACTAAAGCATGATCAAGATCTTTCTTTAATTTAGCATGATCATCGTTGTGTGACTCCTCAAGAGTCAAACGAAGACCACGCTCTTCCTCTAGGGCGTTAGAGAGATCCGATATCTCATCGGCATAGTCTCGACTATGCCCTTCCATTTTAGTAATGGTTTCCTCGTGAGCCTCGATAATGTCATTGGCCTCACCGAGTTGTTCCAAGAGAGCAACCACATGCTTCTTGGATTTGCCCTTGAGATTCTTTATGAACACATCAAATTCATTTTCTCCCTCCTTAATACCCTCACCCTCATCATTACAATTAGTCAATGAGGGGTTAGAAGAGATAGTAGTATTGGTGTTTGGGGTTACCTTGTTGGTGGCCTTGGCCATGAGACACTTGGCGGTGATGTTCTCGTTTGGTGAATTGAAGAGAGATGAGTGCGGAGTGGTAGCAATTGCAACTGTGGCCATAGTGGTCACCTCATCGTCTTCATCATTTTCATCATCCTCCACATATTCTTCTTGAGCCACCAACACTTTCGGAGGAGTCTTCTTGACGAAGTTGTTCTTGTTGGGATAGGACTTTGACTTGTCCTTCCGAATCAGCTTGCCTCCAAAGTCTTCTCTCTTCTCATACGGGCAATCCACAACGAAGTGACTTACATTTCCACAGTTGAAACATGTCCTTACTCGTTGCTTCCCTTTGTTCCCACTGGAGTTGTTCCTGTTAAAGTTGGACCTTGAGTTCTTCTTGCCCAGAATTGCCTTGAAGCAAGAGCCATGTGCTCGTGATAGGCATATTTGGTGTCCTCGGGGCAACACTCATCATCATCTTCCACTTCCTCATCTTCCACACAAGACTTGGCCTTCAGAGCAAGATTAGGCTTCTTGGACCGTTGAGCTCTTAGGACCGCATTATCGGTGGTTACGTCAAGGATCCTCATGGCAACAAATTCATCCAACACTTCATTTGAGGATAAAGTGTGGAAGTCCGGTCTCTGACGAATGACAGAGGACATGGCCTTATGATAGGGCATCATGGCCTTGAGGAACTTGCGCTTGATCCAATTGTCATCCGTATCCTTACTGCCATGATCTCGAAGAGACACTGCAAGAATAGTTAATCTTCGATAAAGTTCACGAGGATCTTCATCTTCGATCATAGCAAACTCATCAGCTTCATCTTGCACCACTTCATAGTTGGAGCGTTGAATACTTGTGCTTCCCTTGTACATTGTGCCAACATGCTCCCATGCTTCCTTGGCCACAGTGAATGGACGAAGATGAGCAATGTCTTCAGGAGGGATGGAATCTTGCAGAATGCAAAGTGCGGACTCGTTGAACTGATGATCGGTAGTTTCTCTTGGAGTCATGTTGTCGGGATCATACGGATAAAAACCTTGCTCAATGATTCTCCAAAGGTTAGTGGAACAATGATTAATATGACGTTTGAATCGAAACACCCAAGTAGCAAAATCAGTATTTTTAACAAACTTGGGAGGGGGCCCAACAGAATTTAAATGCGGTGTGGGAACGGGTCCTCCATAGTGAGTAGGAGGAGCAGATTGGGCAAATTTCCCACTACCATGCCTAGTGACCGGGGCTTGCTCACTACTAGCTTCTCCCTTGTCGGGATTAGCCTCTGACACGTTGGTAGCGGGACGACCCACTTCCAACGGTGAGGTGGATAATTTAAGCCCCTCAAACATTTCTTTAAACATGCCTTTGACCTCGCTCGCTAGTGATTCTTTCAATGTGGTCAAGGCCACATTGAACTCCTCACGAGTGACCGAGGCTCCCCCATCTAACGTAGGCAAGGACGGATTTCCACCGGAATGGTCCTCCGTCTCGACTACGTTGTCAACCATACTCTTCGGACGGTAAAGTCCTTAAAAAGAGACGAGGCTCTGATACCAATTGAAAGGATCGATATGGTTGACTAGAGGGGGGGTGAATAGGCAACTAACAATTTTTAGCTTTTCTTAACCACTTTAAATTAAGCGACAAAATAAGTTGTCTAGATATTCTACTAGGATGATAACTAAGATAAAAGAGAACAACAACTACACATGCATGCTATAGGAGTTGAACAAGTAAAGCATGCAAAAGTAAAGGTAAGAAATAACCACAAGTGGAATCGGTGGAGATGAGGATGTGTTTCCGAAGTTCCTTCCCTTTGAGGGGAAGTACGTCTCCGTTGGAGCGGTGTGGAGGCACAATGCTCCCCAAGAAGCCACTAGGGCCACCGTATTCTCCTCACGCCCTCACACGATGCAAGGTGCCGTGATTCCACTAGTGCTGCCCTTGAAGGCGGCAACCGAACCTTTACAAACAAGGTTGGGGCAATCTCCACAACTTGGAGGCTCCCAACAAACCACGAAGCTTCACCACAATGGAATATGGCTTCGAGGTGACCTCAACCGTCTAGGGTGCTCAAACACCGAAGAGTAACAAGATCCGCAAGGGATTAGTGGGGAGAATCAAATATCTCTTGGTGGAAGTGTAGATCGATGCCTCCTCAAGCAATCCCGAGCAAATCAACAAGTTTGATTGGCTAGGGAGAGAGATCGGGCGGAAATGGAGCTTTTGGAGCAACAATGGAGTAGTGGGGGAAGAGGTAAGTCTTTTTGGAGAAGAAGACCCCCTATATATAGTGGGGGGACAAATCCAACCGTTATTGGAGGTTTCAGCCCGCAGAGAGTGGTAGTACCGCGCATGAGTTGCGGTACTACCGCTGGCTGAGCGGTACTACCGCTTGGGAAGCGGTACTACCGCATAGGCAAAAGATTGCGACATGATTGACAACCACGGATGAAATAAATTACATCCGTGGCTACATCCGCAGGGGAAAACGGTAGTAGAAAAACGCGACACGGTACTACCGCTTAAGATAAGAGGTACTACCGCGTTGTATGCGGAAGTAAAAAATTACTTCCGCATCCACTTCTGTACTTAGACTCAGCGCCTGGGCCAGATACACGGTACTACCGCTCTGGGGACGCGGTACTACCGCGGGAGCGGTACTACCGTGTCGGCAGGCGGTACTACCGTGTAACTGCGCGGTACTACCGCTTGCTAGGCAGTTGATCAGTTCAGAAGCCACAGTTTTGCAAAAACGAAAGATAACCGGTTGGACCTCCAGAGAAGCAAGGAAAGGTGGTGTGGGAGAAAGATGTGTACGTGTTGATTCTACCCAAACCTTTCCGACGCGGACCCCCTCTTAATAGTACGGCTTTCCTATTACTCAAAGCCACCGACAGGGAGCAAAAAGAAAACACCGTCCTTCATAGAATCCGAGGGGCAAGCAATCGTCTTGTGCCATAAGGGAGATATACCTGTATGAGCTTAGAGCACATGATCAGTCCGCAAATGCATTGTCATCAATCACCAAAACTACTTAGGGAGAAATATGCCCTTACATATGCAGAGTGAGAGGTGCCAAGTAAAAATTACCGACACCAACCCTGCTCCATCTAAGCATTGGCATCCACCACCATCAGTGGGATGTGTGGCACTCCCTGTGGAGTATCGATCCCAGATGGAGCATCCACCAAAGATTGAAGGATCGAGCATCTATAGGGTGCCGTTTGTGGGGGTGTCGTGCTAGAGCGAGCCGGTGGAGTCTTCGTCGACCGAACCCAACTGCAAGAGGAAAAAAACAGTTGGCCCGACGACGCTTCCCCGACATCCTCTCCCTCGCTGTTCACATCGTCTCACGGGGCGGCTATCTGCCGCCGAGGAATAGGAGGGATTGCCCCCCCCCCCCAGACCAATAGTCGGGCAGGTTGTGAATTGTCAGATGGAGCTTAGGGTTATTAGTATTTGCAGGTTGTGAATTGTGTTTTGTGTTGTGTATTTTGAGAGTACTTTCAGATATGAATGTCTTTTGAATTTTAGTATTGAGCATATGAAGTATTTTATGAATTCTAGAGATCTATTTTTAGCACTTAAAAAATGTAGTTTCATAGGAGTATAAAAGTGCAGACAATGTGATTCTTAGAGAAGAAACTGCAAGTTTCAGTTTCAGATAAGAAACTCCAAGTTTAGTTTCAGATAAGAAACTGCAACTTTCAGAGGCAGAGCATTTATATTAACAAGGCCTTTTCAAATAGTGTTAACATCATGCTGGAAGTTTTATTATGGTCGAAACTGGAACTACCAGCCAGTTAACATCATGCTGATCAACATTCATGCATAGCACATCTTCATATGATGCACAGTCAAAAAGATATGTTATTTTCAAAATGCCCACACAATGTCGAGTGTGCGAAAAACAGAGAAAACAAGGGACGAAGTTTTGGCAACTGTAGGACGTGGTGTGCGTAGATGACAATTGGGACCCACATGTCAATAAATGCAGAGGCAAAAAATTTGGAGATATTTTCTCTGCACTTAAAAATTTGTAGTTTCATAGGAGTATAAAAGTGCAGACAATGTGATTCTCAGAGAAGAAACTGCAAGTTTCAGTTTCAGATAAGAAACTCCAAGTTCAGTTTCAGATAAGAAACTGCAACTTTCAGAGGCAGAGCATTTATATTAACATGGCATTTTCAAACAGTGTTAAAATCATGCTGGAAGTTTTATTCATGGTCGAAACTAGAACTACCAGCCAGTTAACATCATGCTAATCGACATTCATGCATAGCACATCTTTATATGATGCACAGTCAAAAAGATATACTATTTTCAAAATGCCCACACAATGTCGAGTGTGCGAAAAACAGAGAAAACGAGGGACGAAGTTTTGGCAAGTGTAGGACGTGGTGTGCGTAGATGACAATTGGTATCCACATGTCAATAAAGGCAGAGGCAAAAAATTGAAAATATTTTCTCTGCACAGGTGGAATCGAACTCGGACGGAACAGCTGTCGGGTAGTGTCACTCGGCCACTGGGCTAATTCGGATATTTCGTTACTAATAAGGCACTTCCTCAGGTGGTCGGATCTCCTCCTGCGCCTTTGTGCGCTCGCCGCGACGCCGCTGTCTACCGTTGTGAACATGCCGAACAAACGAGAGGAATCTAGAGAGGACTGTACGTGGAGAGGCGGACAGTCGACACCCATCAGGTCTATGGCCGTACGCACGCAAGTGCCTCATGAAAAAAATACTTCCTCCTAATGCTATACTGACATTGGGGCCCACGGGTTTGTTAACATAGTTACATTTTTTAGGTGTTTCAACGTAGTTACTATAGGAGATAAATTCACAACAAAGTTGGGGAGCTGGTAGGTATCATTTATTATCACTGGGGCAGCAAGTATCAGGTGGGTTTTGGGCTGCCCCGTCTAGGCTTTCTTTTTTAACATGTGCAGCCCACGACCTCGGATGTGAGGTCCATAGGCATGTTTGTATTTTCTTGAGGGGCATCATGTATCGACCGGCCTATGGACCTCCCATCCGAGGTTCTATTTTCCCTGAAACATCGGGAGCCCAATTTATGTATTATTTTTTTGTAGAAAATGCAGAGGTATGTTCTATTTTTCTATATAAGAATAGGAACGCCTGGTCCAACTTATGTTTCCCTTCTAACTATATTATATCTATACCTACTATTAAAAGGTGGTGATATTCTTGGTTTGGTCTTCTTAGTTCGGTCCGTGGTAAAAAAATCTATACCTACGCATCGCAAGCGTTTCCTCCGATCCACGCACGGCGTACCAGTTTTGTTAGCGTAGCTATTTTTAATTTTGTAGGCCCAGATCATCTCTATCTCATCTTAGCCCATGGACCAAGATTGGTGGGCCTGGAGAAATCTCACCTCTAATGCTAAGAATAAAAAACTCCTCTCGTGCGATCTCCACGAGCACGATGCCCCACCGAGGCCGACTCGATTTCCTCTTCCGTTGATCCCTTCTTTGATTCTCTTCTTCCTTTTTTTGTTGTTGTCGCCCGTCTTCTACCCCGAGACAAACTCCTATTCTGAGTCGAGCACACACCCATGGGGTGACCGTACTCCTTTTCCCGTTCCACATGCCGATGTAGGCATGTATAAAGACGCCTCAACTCCCTCGATTGAACCCCTGCTCGATTGCTTCCGGTGCTTAAAGCTGCTTCAATTTCGTCGTTGCGCCGTGCTCAACATTGATGTGTCGTGGTTCTTCTAACCTTGCCAAAATCTTGCCGTTCTGACCTTGCCGGATCTTCGTAGTGAGGGCTACATATATGTATACAAATAGTGGGAAGCTTTGGGTCTCCGTTCTCTCCGCCGCTTTGGATTGCTTCAGTGGGCCGTTTAAATTACAGTCTACTTTTACTCAGATATTTTACTGAAGTTTCCCACTATTTGTTACGTAAAGTTAGATTTTTGTGGGCATAGTGAATTTCCCTTTTGTTCGCAGGAGTTACACTTACACTTAATTAGTATGGTAAGATTACGTAAACTGCACATAGTGATTTTATATGCTCTAACAGAGAACTTTTAAGTGGGTCAAATTATCTGTACAGTTAATCTATTTAAGAGATGAACATAATAGCACATGTACCTCTAATTTAAACATGATATGTCTGATTATTTCCATCTACCACAAAAGAGACAAAACTACAAGAAGAGGATCCGTCCGTTGACTTATATATGGTCGTCCGAATCTTCGGTTCAAGAGTGGACATTATTCATTATCTCGTCAGCCCATGACCGGACATTATACTCACATCAAGGTCACCAAGAATGCAGTGAAAAAGACAGTGAAGGTACTAGTCACGATCCCCATCGTGTGGGTCCACTGTGCTGACAGTACACGACCGGAATCCACGACGGGGCTGAGGTGGATCCGTCGCAGGATCTTAAGCAATTATGCATGTGATGTGATGTCGATGTACACGATGTATGGCGGGAATGGTGTCAACCACGACACGGTGAGAGGTAAAAAATATACATAATCCTATCATGTTTTTTCCTGTCAGTTTTCATGGCGGTTATGTTTTAATAGTGTATCCCGTTGCAACGCACGGGTAATTTTCCTAGTATATTTAAATTATTTTGTATGTTATTATATATTATTGTTATTGTCATCATATATTTGACAGATACTTACATATGTAATAAAACAATATCCCACATCTGTTAACTTATAAAAATAATTTCTTAACAATAAAATTCTGGAATTTTTTTTGCAACGAAAATCCTAGTGATTGTGTACAAAAGCTAGGTAAGATTTAAGGACCAATGTAATAATAAATCACTTATTATATAACAAAATGCCCAGCCCCTGTTTATTATTTGATAACATTGCCGCGTCCACCCCAACATTATAATCAGAACCAGCCCAGCAAAATCGTGTATTTCGAGAAAGTGCAAATGACCTATAATTTTTTAGGAAAAACATAAATGGGATGCGTGGACGCTATATTATTTATTCACCCAGCCCAACTAATGGACTGCAATTCAAAAAAAAGATCAAATGAACTGTAAATTCTACCTCGCAAAAAAAGACAGTAAATTTTGAAAAAATGGGTTGAATACGTGCCACATTTTTGGAGGCTGAAATGTGGGGCCAATAGGCCGAAGCCAATGCAAGTCGTTCTCAACTTAGTCAACAAATGATTCTGACATCGTTAGTCATTGGATTTACATCCAACGATCGGCATCCATCTTCAATCTCTCGTCTTCTTCCTTCAGCGCCGCCGGGACCACCTGCTCACGCCTCCTGCTGCTAGCAGCTCTGCTTAGCACGCTTCGTTGTGAAGCGCTACTCCACCGTTGGCCAGGCAATCCCTCCACCCCTCCACACCTCCTGTTCTTCTCCACCGACTGTCGAACCACACCGCACCAGAACCAGTTAACCCTCGTACACATCTCCGTCTGCGACTCTACTCCTGCGTCTTCCCATCTCCGGCTCGTTGGTGTCCGGGGCCTCACCGTCGTCCACCACCTTGGATGCGCTCGGCGCGGAGTGGTCAACGTGGTCAACGAACGACACCATCGGAAGTAGACTATGCGTGGAGAGGCTGACAGCTGGGTCCACGGCCGCACGCAAGAAAATGCCTCCTTATTATGCGCAAAATAATGATTCCTCCACCTGAGAGCTGGGACCCATCGGAAGGGCCTCTGTATTTTGCGAAAAAATGTTCCCATCGCTGACAGGTCGGACCCACCAGCTATATCTTCGCACACAAGGAAGTGCCTTCTTATTACGCACAAAAAAATGAATACTCCCCCTGCTAGTTGGGACACATCATTGTGGGAGGCTAACTTGTCGGCCTACTAAGTTCACGGGGACAGAGTGCTTTGTCCACTTAGTCAATATGAACGATTCTAGCTCCAGTGACCGTACGATGTCCATCCAACGGTCGTAGTGCTTCTTCAACCTCTGGTCTTCCTGCTCCAGCCGCCCAAAGCAGCGCCAGTCATGCCGCCTGCTCCTGCCTCCCGTGGCTGGCTGTGCTGCCACGGAGGCCTCACTGCCCTCATACTACTCCCATCGCTGGCCAGGCCATCCCTCCACTCACCCACACCCTCTGTTATTCTGCGGCGACGGCAACCTCACACCGCAGCTGAACCGTGAACCCTCGTACTCCTCTCCGCGTGGGCATCCACTGCCGCGTCTTCTCCGGCTCCGCGCCATCCCCTTCCTAGGCCTCGCCGTCGTCCACCGCCTTGGTGCTCTCGGCGCGGCGTGGTCAATGTGGTCAACGACTGACTTCCATCGGAAGAGTACTGTACGTGGAGAGGCTGATAGCTCGGTCCACGGCCATAGCCTAGTTTTTTGTGATTTGCCAAGTAAGTCGCTTTGTCAGGCATGTTGGGTTGCAAATCTTTCAAGACGAGGAGAGCTTCATTCGGCTGGCCGAGAAAATGGCCTATCAGTAATGAGAAATGGGCTGTACATTTTTAAAACACATCAAACCGGCAATTAGTTTCAAATTTCTTTTTTTCATTTCGAGATTTTAAATTGCATTGATTTTTATGCGTGGACAATTTATTGGTATATTGATATACATTTATTTTTAAAATCAGTTTGAATGTGACTCGAAATTTCGGGATTAAAAACAGTTCGGACCGCACCGAAATATGCAAAATTTCGTATAATTTTTTAACCGTGGCCACAATATGGGTTGTAATGCTTACAAAAAGAATATGGGCTCCAAAAAAACCTTAAGAATTAGCAAATGGGTTGTAAATTATTAAAAATAATGGCAGATGGGCTATATGATGTTTTCCACAGATTTGAGGCTTTCCTAAAAAGGTTGACGCGCAAGCAGTGACTATTGGATGTCCATCCAACGGCCGTCGTGCTTCTTCAATCTCTGCTCTTCCTGCTCCAGCCGCTCAAACAAGCGTCGGCGGGACTGCCTGCTCCCTCCTCCCCGCTGCCGGCTGTGCTGCCGCGCAAGCCTCACCGCCCCACCGTACTCCCATCGCTGGCCTAGCCATCCCTCTACTCACCCACACCTGCTGCTATTCTCCGGCGACGGCAGACGAACCAGTGAACCCTCGTACAGTCGTACTCCCCTCCGCATAGGAAACAACTGCCGAGTCTTCCCTGCCTCCGTGGCGTTCCCTTCCTAGGCCTCGCCGTCGTCCACCGCCCCGGTGCTCTCGACGCGGCCTGGTCAACATGGTCAACGACCGACATGCATCTGAAGTGGACTGTACGTGGAGAGGCTGAGAGCTGGGTCCACGGACGCAGGCAAGGAAATGCCAACTTATTACGCGCAAAATTATGATTCCTCTAGCTGACATCTGGGACCCACCGAAAGGGGCCTCTGTATTTCGCGAAAAAACGTTACCGCCGGTGACAGCATGGACCCACCAGCTATATCTTCGCACGCAAGGAAGTGCCTCCTTATTACACACAAAAAAATGAATACTCCCCCTGCTAGCTGGGACCGAGTATAGTGGCAGGCTGACTTGTAGGCCTACTAAGTTGACGGGGACGGATGGCTTTGTCAACTTAGTCAATATGCACAATTCTAGCTCCAGTGATCGTCCGATGTCCATCCAACCGCCGTAGTGCTTCTTCATCCTCTGGTCTTCTTGCTCCAGCCGCCCAAACCAGCGCCGGTTGTGCCTCGTGCTCCTACCACCCGTGGCCGGCTGCGATGCGGCGGAGGCCTCACCGCCCCCTACTACTCCCACCGCTGGCCAGGCTATCCCTCTACTCACCCACACCCTCTGTTATTCTGCGGCGACGGCAGCCTCACATCGCAGCGAACCAGTGAACCCTCATACACCTCTATGCGTGGGCATCCACTGTCACGTCTTCCCTGGCTCCGCGTCGTCCCCTTCCTAGGCCTCGCCGTCGTCCACCGCCCTGGTGCTATCGGCACGGCATGGTCAACGTGGTCAAGGAACAACTTCCATCGGAAGAGTACTGTACATGGAGAGGCTGACAGCTAGGTCACGGCAGCCGCAAGGAAGTGCCTCCTTATTATGCGCAAAATAATTATTCCTCCACCTGACAGCAGGGACCCACCAGACGGGCCACCGTATTTGGCGAAAAAATGTTTCCCCCCTGACTGCTGGGACCCACCGGATGGGCCACCGTATTTCGCAAAAAACGTTCCCCCGCTGTCAGCTCGGACCCACGGAAGTGCCGCCTTATTACGCACAAAAAGATGAATACTCCCCCTGCTAGTTGGGACCCACCTTGGTGGGTGGCTGACTTGTGGGCCTACTAAGTTGACGGGGACGGAGTGCTTTGTCAAGTTAGTCAATATGAACGATTCTAGCTCCAGTGACCGTACGATGTCCATCCAACGGCCGTAGTGCTTCTTCAACCTCTGGTCTTCTTGCTCCAGCCGCCCAAAGCAGCGCAGGTCGTGTCGCATGCTCCTACCTCCCGTGGCCGGCTGTGCTGCCGTGGAGGCCTCACCGCCCCCTATTATTCCGACCGCTGGCCAGGCCATCCCTCTACTCACCAACACCCCATGTTATTCTGCGGCGACGGCAGCCTCACACCGCAGCGAACCAGGGAACCCTCGTACTCCTCTACGCGTAGGCATCCACTGCCGCATCTTCCCCGGCTCCGCATCGTCCCTTCCTAGGCCTCGCCGTCGTCCACCGCCTTGGTGCTCTCAGCGCGGCGTGGTCAATGTGGTCAAGGAACGGCTTCCATCGGACGTGGATTGTACGTGGAGAGGCTGACGGCTGGGTCCACGGCCGTAGCAAGGAAGTGCCTCCTTATTACGCGCAAAATAATTATTCCTCCACCTAACATCGGGGACCCACCGGACGGGCCACCATATTTCGCAAAAAAAATGTTTCCCCCTGACTGCTGATGGCTTCTCGCCCCTCGTTGGTTACCCCAAGTGGAAGGTTTGAGATGCAGTGTAGCGGTAGTTTTCCCTTGGCAAAGATACCAAGGATCGAATTCCCCTGAGACTCCAAGGTTCAACAAGAAGGTGTCAACTGCTAACGGCGCCAGATATTAGCAATCAACTGGACCTGCACACAGATACAAATAACTTTGCTCCCAACGAGTACAGAGAGGTTGTCAGTCCCTCCGGCCTTGTCGTTTACAAAGGATCAAACGCAAGAGATAATAGTGATAGGTATAACTGCAACTAGTATGTAAAAACAGAAAGTAAATAGCGGATGTGATCAGTGATGGTAATATGGACCGGGGTCCCATGATGTTCACTAGTGATGTCTCTCTCCCAAAAGACGATAAAACAGCTATGTGAGGTAAACGAATTACAGCTGGGCAATTGACAGGATTACGTGTGCAAACCAATGCTAACTATGTTGCAAGAAAGGTAGAGGTTCAAAGCATGGGCGGTACGCCAAGGCAAGTAGACCGAAATCCATCTGCATCTACTACTAATCATCCACCTTGAGATATCTATCCAGAACATCTCGCTGGTATTAAGTTGAGAGTCCCACCCATAGTGTAAACTCAAAGCAACAGACAACTGCATTAAAAGAACTTTGCGTAAAGTAAACAATCCTTGCACCCGCGAGTACAAGCACCGTTGTTTTCCCCCTTGTGGCAACAGCACATCCCCTAGACTCATGTTTCTGTCACTCAAGCTAGTCATCGAGGGGCATGAACCCACAATCAAGCATAACGTTCCCTCTTGGAGTTACTACCTACTACTCGGCCAAAGCAATAAATAGCAACGGAGAACATGCAAGAATTACTCAAGAACATAAATATAAAAGAGGTAAATCAAATATATTACTCAAACACAATCTGAACATAATCTCATAATCCATCGGATCCCAGCAAACTCATCATAGCAATAGCATAAGGATTACATATGTGCCTCGATCATGTAGGGCAGCTCACGAGGTCTAATTAGTGAAGAACAAAAAGGGGAGGAGAACATCACATAGCTACTGGTCATGGACCCATGGTCCAAGGGAGACTACTCACAACTCATCCGGGAGGCGTCCATGGTGGTGGAGAGGCTCCCGGTGGTGATCCTCCCCTCCGGCAGGGTGCCGGGAAGAGTTCTCCTGGTGCTCCCGATCTTGGAAGCGCGGCGGCGGCGGAACAGAGATGAGATCGCGAAAAAGGGTTCCGTCCTCGAGGGTTTCGGGACGCGGTGTAAATATATGCCAAAGGGGGGCATCAGCGGAGACCTGGGGGGCCCAGGCGCCCCCCGGCGCGGCCAGGAGGGGGGCCGCGCCACCAGGGCGCCTGGAGCCCTGGTGGCCCCCCTCCGGCCCTACTTTGGCCGCAAGTAAGCTTCCGGAACGCTGATTTTTTATATAATTTTTCCGGGATTTTTCTGGCAGTTTACGTGATGGGAAAACCTGGAATACAAAAACAACAGAAAACAGAAACTGGCACTGGGGTGCACTGAGTTAATAGGTTAGTCCAAATATGATTAAAAGTGTATGGAAGTGTATAAATATCATAGCAATATCACACAAAAGAGGCATGGAGCAAGCAGAAATTATAGATACGTTTTGGACGTATTAACATCCCCAAGCTTAATTCCTACTCGTCCTCGAGTAGGTAAATGATAACAAGCATAATTTCTGTGGTGACATGCTATTAACCATATAAGGACTTTTCATAGTCACATGACAAAAGCTTACTGAGACGATGAATCTGTAGTAATTAAGTTGCCTCATGAGAAAATCACAAAGAACTGAAAGTTTTACAACATGATACTGAAACATCAAATAGATTTGTAGTGAGCATGGTGTGCAAATATGATAAAGTGGTATCTCGCTTGCCCCCTTTAGTGAAGCAAAACATAAATGCAGGGGCACCTCCAAGGTTTAAGTGATGACTAGATACAATGATTTCAGAATAAACGATATTATAATCATGCAAAAGACAATGGTACTTTGGGACAATGCACATTACACTCAGAATGACAATCATGCTCTCAGTAGTTGGTGCTTTAAAGAAGGTGGAGACTCTCGAACCGTGGCTTTTGTTGGCAAGGTTGAAAACCCGTGGTCGGAAACAAAGACAAAGCATGTACCAGAGCTCTTGGTTTTAAAAACAGAAGTAAAAATTATTTTTTTTGGATATGCATGTTTCGTCAACGAATGCTAGCAGATAACTCAATCACTTCTTGAGCTGGACAAGTTTCGAGGAACGGCTCCCGAATGAGGACGATCACATCCTCTTAATCTCCTTTGTTTATCACTGCCAAAGTTTTCTGATTTCTCATGAACAAAGCGTGAAGGAGGGTTTGTTTGTTGTATTATTTTTTAATGAGCCGGGCGCACTCTATGCCAGTTCCTTCTCGTATTATGGGTTTGCACATTAGACATGCAATCCCGGGGTGAAGCTTGTCCAACTTAAAAAGATCATGAATTAACTACTACTTCCTCATGAACTTAAACAGAGGCACAAAAGAGAAATGCTTTTTTTTTGAATAATTTCGAGATGGTACATGAAAGTCTTCGCTAGGAATGACAGGTAAATACCATGTATAGGAAGGTATGGTGGACTCATATGGCATAACTGGTTTAAAAGATTTTGGATGCACAAGCAGTCAGTCCGCTTAGTACAGGTGGAGGTTAGCAAAAGACTGGGAGCGACCAACTAAAAGAGCAATGACGGTCATAATCATGCAGAGCGACAAAGCAACATTGAATCAGGCATGGAAGTTATATCGCTACTCAGAAATTAAAGATCATCAAGGCTTGACAGACTTTCTTTACAGTCTTAAATATGCGTGAGCATACGCCAAGTCAATCAAAATAAATTCTTGAAGGAAGATATCACTAAACCATACCACATCATAGGCAAACAAATCATGTTGGTACTCCAATAACACATTGGGAACCCCCTAGCTATTTGAGACTAACCATAAGAAAACATGAACTACTAAGCACCATTATGCACGTAGCATTTTTATCATAGACATATCGACCAGTGCAACAGAAGCCAACTCTCTTAACAAGATAAGCATGATAACTAAAGAGAGTTCCAGCGACCAACTAAACAAAAGCTCTTTAGAAAGATAAGCATGAAAACTAAGAGCTGAACATGACAGTAGCTATTGAAAGACCAAGAACATACACAGCGAAGATAGACATGAAAATTCTATGTTGTGTTCTAGGTTGAAGTGGAGCGTGTTTCTCTCCCACACAAAGAAAGCTGAGTTCCAACTCGTTATGAAAAGCAAGCAAAGCTAAAGCAAACTAAAAAGGAAACTAAAAGCAAGACGCTCCAAGCATAGCACATAACACATGAAGTGATAAAAATATAGTGGAACGAAAGACGAACTGATAATTGTTGATGGAGAAGGGGATGCACGGGGGCATCCCCAAGCTTAGACGCTTGAGTATTCTTGAATATTTCTTGGGGGTGCATGGGGGCATCCCCAAGATTGAGCGTTTGACACTCCTGAATCTTTTTATCATCTTCCCTCGCACACTTGAAAACTCCCTTCATACATAACTCATCATAATCTGATTAGCGAGGTTAGTACCCATAATAAAATAATTGTTCCTTGCTGGAAATAAGGATATTCTTGAAGGTCTACTGTTTCTCAAGATTGCCAAAAGGTTTTTGCAAAGAAAAAGCAAGCTCAAGGTTTGCAAAATGAAGGAAAGGCAAAACAGGACAGAATCTGTGAAAAACAGACCAGCAGGTAGTAAATGATTTTTTCGGGGCACTTCTGCAACTCTAATCAAAAAACTCCGAACAGACGCCCGAAAGACAATTGTATAGAGCACGCTGTCGAAAAAATTCAGACCAAAAAGATGATCTGGTGATTTTATACGATTTTTTCTGTCCAAGGACAGAATCTGTTTCCTGGACAGCACGTCACAACTTTTGAACTTTCTTGCAATCAGAGGCTACACTTGGCACAAAGTTGAAAAGTAAAGATACAATGATGATGCTACTGTAGTAACAACATCAATACACAACAAAAGCAAAATAAAATTTTATTCATTGTGGGCTGCCTCCCAAAAGCGCTTTCTTTTATGCCTTTAAGCTAGGCATAATGCAAAGAGGAATCAATAATCATCATAATAATCGGAGTTATAAATTGCTTCAAATGGTTCCTCAACAAGTTCACTCTTGTTCCTTCTAGGAAAGGGGTACACACCTTTTGCCTTCCCGCGTAAGCGGATTTGTCCCTTACCTATATCGATGAAGCCTTCAACTTCTCGGAGGAAGTCCCTTCCAAGCACTATATTTCCTTGGTTTGGCTTCATGATGAAGAAATCAACCATTGTAATCCCTTTAAGGAATGTAACTGGCACATCTTTTATTCTTCCCTGGATCTCAGAAATATCTCCATTAGTGTGTTCATGATAAGATGATAATCTATCCATGTTAAATTTTAAAGAATCATGAACAATTTTTGGCATAGTAGAAACCATAGATCCAATATCACAATAAGCAAGGAAGTCTTGATTAGAGATGCTAATCCTAACAAAAGGCTCCCAATCATTGTCTATTTCCAAAATATCTCTCTTGTTGGGTTTGGGTTTCTCTACCATCATCAAGTCTAGAGCATCCATTCTTTTCTCAATAGTAGCAAGTCTATCTATGACAGTATCAAAATTATGATCATAAACAAAGTAACTAGATAGACCATGTATAATTTCAAGAGCTCTAGCTTCATCACACTCTAGGAAATCTCCTTCAGCTATAATATTAAGAGAGTGTTTACACCATTTAAAAAGACCATGATAAAAATTTCTAAGCACAATTTTTATAGGTACCCAAGGCATAATTCTCCTATGTGCATCAAAAATTTTGTCCCATGCCTTCTTCATATTTTCTCCATTCCTTTGATGGAAATCTAGAACTTCTGATTCCCTCAAAGCACCAAATCCTAACATGCTTGACTAAACAGAAAGGACTACTTGCAGAAAAGCAAATAATTTTTTTTTGATAGAAGACACTAAAGCAAAACTGAAAGGTAAACTAACAAGACTAAAAAGCAAAGGTAAAAGATAGCGCGCAACTCCCCTATCTTGAAGAGTGGAGTCCCCGGCAACGGCGCCAGAAAACTTTGCTTGATGGCTTCTCGCCCCTCGTTGGTTACCCCAAGTGGAAGGTTTGAGATGCAGTGTAGCGGTAGTTTTCCCTTGGCAAAGATACCAAGGATCGAATTCCCCTGAGACTCCAAGGTTCAACAAGAAGGTGTCAACTGCTAACGGCACCAGATATTAGCAATCAACTGGACCTGCACACAGATACAAATAACTTTGCTCCCAACGAGTACAGAGAGGTTGTCAATCCCTCCGGCCTTGTCGTTTACAAAGGATCAAACGCAAGAGATAATAGTGATAGGTATAACTACAACTAGTATGTAAAAACAGAAAGTAAATAGCGGATGTGATCAGTGATGGTAATATGGACCGGGGTCCCATGATGTTCACTAGTGATGTCTCTCTCCCAAAAGACGATAAAACAGTTATGTGAGGTAAACGAATTACAGCTGGGCAATTGACAGGATTACGTGCGCAAACCAATGCTAACTATGTTGCAAGAAAGGTAGAGGTTCAAAGCATGGGCGGTACGCCAAGGCAAGTAGACCGAAATCCATCTGCATCTACTACTAATCATCCACCTTGAGATATCTATCCAGAACATCTCGCTGGTATTAAGTTGTGAGTCCCACCCATAGTGTAAACTCAAAGCAACAGACAACTGCATTAAAAGAACTTTGGGTAAAGTTAACAATCCTTGCACCCGCGAGTACAAGCACCGTTGTTTTCCCCCTTGTGGAAACAGCACATCCCCTAGACTCATGTTTCTGTCACTCAAGCTAGTCATCGAGGGGCATGAACCCACAATCAAGCATAACGTTCCCTCTTGGAGTTACTACCTACTACTCGGCCAAAGCAATAAATAGCAACGGAGAACATGCAAGAATTACTCAAGAACATAAATATAAAAGAGGTAAATCAAATATATTACTCAAACACAATCTGAACATAATCTCATAATCCATCGGATCCCAGCAAACTCATCATAGCAACAGCATAAGGATTACATATGTGCCTCGATCATGTAGGGCAGCTCACGAGGTCTAATTAGTGAAGAACAAAAAGGGGAGGAGAACATCACATAGCTACTGGTCATGGACCCATGGTCCAAGGGAGACTACTCACAACTCATCCGGGAGGCGTCCATGGTGGTGGAGAGGCTCTCGGTGGTGATCCTCCCCTCCGGCAGGGTGCCGGGAAGAGTTCTCCTGGTGCTCCCGATCTTGGAAGCGCGGCGGCGGCGGAACAGAGATGAGATCGCGAAAAAGGGTTCTGTCCTCGAGGGTTTCGGGACGCGGTGTAAATATATGCCAAAGGGGGGCATCAGCGGAGACCTGGGAGGCCCAGGCGCCCCCCGGCGCGGCCAGGAGGGGGGCCGCGCCACCAGGGCGCCTGGAGCCCTGGTGGCCCCCCTTCGGCCCTACTTTGGCCGCAAGGAAGCTTCCAGAACGCTGATTTTTTATATAATTTTTCCGGGATTTTTCTGGCAGTTTACGTGATTGGAAAACCTGAAATACAAAAACAGCAGAAAACAGAAACTGGCACTGGGGTGCACTGAGTTAATAGGTTAGTCCAAATATGATCAAAAGTGTATGGAAGTGTATAAATATCATAGCAATATCACACAAAAGAGGCATGGAGCAAGCGGAAATTATATATACGTTTTGGACGTATCAACTGCTGGGACCCACCAGCTACATCTTTGCACGCAAGGAAGTGAGTCCGGGCAACAACAAAAAATGATTCGCCCCCATGACTGCTGGGACCCACCAGCTACATCTTTGTAGGCAAGGAAGTGCCTGACAGTCGGGACCCACCTGGTCGAAGCGTACGTACTGTTGTCATTCTGGTCGTGAACGTGTGCGCACATATTGGTCGATGTAGAGGCGCACACGTGTCGTAGCAGAGGCGCGCACGTAGCATGTACATGTACGTACAGCGGCCAGTGTGCAAGAAAGAAAATACGGCCACGTACGTACATACGGGCAGGGTCTCGAACGCCTACTCGCGCATACGTACGGCCAGGGCTCGTGTACATGACTGGGTCGGAACGGAGAAACAGCGTCGTCGTCGTGTTCATGGGGAGCCAACCGGCTGGGTCGGAACGGAATGCGTCGTCGTGTTCATCGGAATGGCTTGGATGGAACAACCGATGGAAACGAGGCCTGGCGTACCACAGAACGGAGGAAACGGCCTTGTGTACGATCGGCCATGTTCGAAACAGGATCTTGTTCACCGGGAGGGGTCTGGCGTACCGCAAAACGGAGGAAACGGACCTCCTACGGTTGAAACGGGGGTCCTGTTGATCGGGAGGGGTGTGGGTACCGCAAAACGGAGGAAATGGACCTCCTACGGTCGAAACGGGGGTCCTGTTGATTGGGTGGAGTGTGGCGTACCGCAAAATGGAGTAAACGGACTTGTGTTGGAGCGCTACGGTCGAAACGGGGGTCCTGTTGATCGGGAGGGGTGTGGCGTACTGCAAAACGGAGGAAACGGACTTCTGTTGGAGCGTTATAGTCGAAACGGGGGTCATGTTCATCGGGAGGGGTGTGGCGTGCCGCAAAATGAGACTCCATGGGACACTGTTCATCACCACTGTCGACCCCCTCCGGCCTCCACGGGCTACTGTTTATCCACCATCGACCTCCTCCAGCCTCCACCGGCGACTGTTCAGCCTCCACTGCACGCTACTCCACCGACTACTGTTCAACCAGCCCTCTCCACGGGCTCCTGTTCAACCACCCCTCCACGGGCTACTGTTCATCCAACCCTCCACCATCTACTGTTCATGCAGCCCTCCACGGGGTGGTCCTGTTCATGCAGCCCTCCACGGGGTCCTGTTCATGCAGCCCCAACCGGCTCGATCGAACGGGGTCCTGTTCATGCAGAGGCAACACTACGGGGTCCTGTTCAGCCACCCCCACTGGGAACTTTTCATCCAAATCCCCCCAGCAACGCTCACTGTTCATGCAGAGGCAACATCGATCGGCTTCAGTTAGCAGTAGTAGTGAAGGAATCGCTCGATCGGGTTCAGGTAAAAGCCATCGATCGATCGCTCGGGTTCAGTAACGCGTAGCCTACAGTGCAATCGCTCGAGTTCAGTTAGAGCCCAACGCCTCGCTCGGGTTCAGTTAGAGTCCAACGCCTCGCACCCACGCGCGTGAGTGTACGAGAGAAACGCGCATCGCCCGGCCTCGACCATCCACCGTAACCGGGAACACCACGATATTTTCCTCGCCCTCGCTTCTACCACGGTTTTTTCCGTCATGGACGGCCCAAAGAATGTCATGCAGCTGCGTCTCCGGCCCGCCCAGGACGAAAAGCCAATTTTCTGTCATGATTTTTTGTCATAGAAGTAGGACCCCGCCACATCTATGATGATACCGTGTTTTGTCACAATTATTGTCATAGAAGTGTCATAAGTATGACAGAAAAAAGTTTCGTTCGGCCCAAAATGTCACGGATGTGTCTTTTTTTAGTGCATAGATCAGAAATATTAGCTGATACGAAAGATCATAAAGAGTGGTGATATAGAGTTATGCAAAATTCACACGGATGCAAATGTTGCAGATCCTTTGACTAAGCCGCTTCCACAACCCAAGCATGAGGAGCACGTTAGAGCTATGGGCATATGATGTCTATTTGATTGACTCTAGTGCAAGTGGGAGACTGTTGGAGATATGCCCTAGAGGAATCGTGTATGATGATATTTCCTATGTGTTTATGAATAATGATAGTCCTTGGATGTAATCAATGATACTTGTTGGCAAGTACATGACTTGTTTGTGAGATCTTGTGTTGTATGATACATCCTAAATGGTCCCTAGTCGTAAGTGATGTGAGGACACACGTTGGACTAGACTAGCATATGACACGGTGGATGGCTCGGTCTCACTGGCCATGAAGCATTGGATGCTAACCGGATAATATGGACTTGGAAAGGTCTAGTCGAATTCGATGTAGTCGGATCCGAGTCGAGATAAGGTCCAAGTCGGACAGACCCAACTATGAGACGCAGCGATATGTCATCTGTGAGTCTCTAGTACAACGTATGTTCTATGTCCTAAGACCTGAGCTGATGCATGTACTCGGGATGGTGACAGACTTGCTTTGGTCTGACCAAATGCTACTCCGTGACTGGGTAGTTACAAAGGTAGGTTTCGGGCTTGTCCAGACCCATGATGCGAGACGTGGTCGAGCAAGATGGGATTTTCCCCTCCAATCAGGAGATATATACTCTAGGTCCCTTGTGTGATCCGACCAGGATAAGCATGGCCATGCGACAAGGATTATGAGATAATCCGGTTTGGGTCAGCATCACTGGAACGAGAAAGAGGTCGGGCTAGCACAAGGATGACAGACTCGCCTTGAGCCCGACAACATATATCGTGTGGCAAAAGGAATGGAAGTGTGATGTACAGGTTCGCCTAACCAGCTTCATAGTCTGCTTGGTGGTCGGCACGCCTTGCTAGAGGCCGCTACCAACCGTGCAGGTCGGAGGTGATCCGACCTGCGACCAAGTCGACTTGAACCTAAGGGGCGCGTGCTTAAGGGAAGGAACCTATGAGGTTGGATCCGACTCCACGAGTCATACTTGGTTCTACTCGGACTCAGATACAGACCGAACAGACTTTGGGCTTTAGGGTCCGTGCGAGGCCCAAGTGTTGAGCCTACGACGGATGCCTATAAATAGTGGAGGTGCAGCACACTCATTTGGTTGATCGCTTCGGCACCGTCATTAGCGTTTGCATATGTTGCGAATAGCCACCTCCACTCGCCGCCGGTTGTGTGATCGGACCTAGCAGTTCACCGCATGACGTTCCCCCTGCACGCACGGATACCATTAGAGGCGGTGCACTTGCGCCTCTCCGATGAACCTGTTTGTGGGATCCGATCGTCTACATGGGAGATCGACGAGGAGGAGACAACTCCGGAGACGCGCTGGCCCAATTCTACTTCCGATGCATGGCACTGCGCGTCTAGTGGCAACGATATGTGATCCATCTCCCTTAGCATGTTCGTGGATGTTGTTCGCGTAGGAAAATTTAAATTTGCAGTCGACGTACCCTACGGTAGAACCCAACACATATTTGCATCACGATCATCATGAGGTGCTTCGAAACGATAAAGTTTAGCAACGGTGCATACTCGGGGAGAACACTTTTATCTTGAAATTAAGTGAAGGGATCATCTTATAATGTTATCGTCGTTCTAAGCAAAATAAGATGCATAAAGGATAAACATCACATGCAATCAAAATATGCGACATGATATGGCCATCATCATCTTGTGCTTTCCATCTTTATCTTCAAAGCAACGTCATGATCTCTGTTGGGGATATTCCCCACGACCAAGACCCGGCTCTTAAGGATAAGCTGCCCTGAGGCTTAAGTCATTTATGGGTTTAAGTCGCCCTGACGTTAAGTCATCTCAGATCCTAACACGATTGGTGAGACCCAGCTAGTGAGACCCGATAGACAGTTATAACCCGGCAGACAGTTATGACCCGGCAGACAGTTATGACCCGACAGACAGTTATGACCCGCCAGACAGATTATGACCCGATAGACAGATTGTAACCCGACAAGTACTTAGCCATGAAAATGAGTCGCCTGGAGTTAAGAAGCCCAAGACGTTAATAAGCCTATGGTGAGAAGCCCATGGTGAGACGTCGGAATAGGTTAAGTCTTAATCCGAGTTGGACTCTACATGTAACCCGCCCCTTCAACTTATATAAGGAGGGGTGGGGCACCCCGAGAGGGGGAAGTTTTTGGGAGACGTCTCAATAGACAGGTCTTAAACAATGTCAAAGTAGATGCTCTCGAGATAGAGGTAGCGAAACCTCACCCTTGTAACCGAGAGCGTCATCATCATCAATATGAATCAAGCAGGATGTAGGCTTTTACCTCTACCATGAGGGGCCGAACCTGGGTAAAATCTCGCGTCTCTAGTCCCGCTCAACCCCTCTCAAGCTACCAATTAGATGCGTTGGCCTCGCGACTAAGTCCTCACACTAGGACATCTGGCCGTGACAAAACCACGACAATCTCCACCGCCATGGCCCACTCGCCTTCGCGTCACCTGCATGAGCCGACTATGAGAACCACCGCGGCCCTGTTGGCCCTGCTCGAGCCGCCGCATCTAACGCCCCTCTACTATGGCCATGAGCCTCCCATGTCTCTACTCCCGTGCTCTCCCCTCTCAGAGAGAAGAAAGAGATAAGAGGGGATTGGTTGGACGAGAAGTCAAGTAGCCAAGAGCTGGAAAAAAATTCCTTTGGATGCATATAAGGCTCAGCTTATAAGGATCAAACGGAATTCAGCAACAATACTAAAAAGTTATCTACAGATGTTACATACGGATCATATGTCGTCTGGACCAATCAGATGATACCCATCTAAGTCTTTTTAATTAACACATATTGTTTTCTTCAAAGGACAATTGCTTTGGTCCATATATTTTTATATGCAGGACAATTATTCACTACAAAAGTGACCCATACCGCGGGTATGGATCACGCGCTAGCAATATTGTGCACCGGCGTTCGTCCGTGCCATGCCGCCTCTGTTGAATCCCCTCCGTTGCTCGTCTTGAGCCGCCGTGGGCTCTCAGGCGCATTAAGTCGCGTCCAACACAGTTGTTGTTGCTATCTCTATGGCATCAAGCCACTGCTCACCTCACTATATATATTGGATGTGGCGGATGAACAAGACAATACATCATCAGATCACCCGCACATTTTTACGGGCCATCTTTTTCATCCAACTATGCCTAGCACTATCTGGCATCAGTGTTGCATTCATCTAACAAAAGTACCAGGTGCTATCTGCCTCATCTACTTTTCAGTACATGTTGAATTATTTAAGAGCAATTACTCTTTCTTGCAAAATCTTTAAATGCAGGAGAATTGTCTACTTCAAAGATGATCGTCTTGTCACAGACTTTGTTGCATGACATATGCCAGAGATATACAACAAATATCGAGTGGATCATCAGATCACCTAAAACATCTGGTTTACATGAATTCCTACGTTCCGCTATTCAACTATATGGCGGTTTATATCACGACTGAGTATGAAGAATCTCAAGACAACTCCTAGAGTCGTCTTAAGACTCGGGGGCTACACAGTCATGACTTGGCAAAGTCGGTTGATTTCAGCAATTTCAAGAATCCCGGGTTATTTCAAGGAAGACAAGCTGGTCCCAGAGAGTGTTGCCACATTGGCGAAAATTTAAACCCGCCTGTTTGTTACTTGCTACTCCAACAGGTGACCTGCCATACTCTTGACAGTTAATCTATATGACACTGAACTGTCAAGACCTAACTATGATTACATCGCTTGTTAGTCAATCTATATGACACTGAACTGACAAGAGCTGATTTATGATTAACGTCTCGTGGCAGTCAATCTATATGACACTGAATTGTAAAGAGCCGGCTACGATTCACATCACTTGTCAGTCAATCTATATGACACTGAACTAACAAGGGCCATTTATTCAAGTCTCTTGACAGTCAATCTATATGACACTGAACTGTCAAGAGCCGACTACGATTCACATCACTTGTTAGTCAATCTATATGACACTGAACTGACAAGGGTTGTTTATTCAAGTCTCTTGATAGTCAATCTATATGACACTAAACTGTCAAGAGCCGGCTATGATTCACATCACTTGTCAGTCAATCTATATGACACTAAACTAACAAGGGCCAATTTTTTCAAGTCTCTTGACAGTCAATCTATATGACACCGAACTATCAAGAGCCGGCTTATGATTTACATCGCTTGTCAGTCAATCTATATGACACTAAACTGACAAGGGCCATTTTTTCAATCTCTTGACAGTCAATCTATAAGACATTGGACTCGTCAAGAGTTGGCTTCATTGGCTTACCGTACTCTTGACAATAAATCTATAAGACACTGAACTAGTCAAGAGTCGGCTTTTAATACTCTGTTATCATACATATACATCATCATACATTGCATTGTCATTGCATCATCATAGCATGCATCATATATGCATGGACATACCGGTTTGTATTGTAGAAAACGGTTTTCAAACCGGGTTATATTATTCAAATCTCAAATAGCCAACATGGTTGGATTTTCATTATGGTTATCATAACAAGTATTGGATGATTGCGGTCTTCAAAGCCCCTTCAGAGTAATGGCTATTATTCCCTCATCCAAAAATACCAGCTCTCAATAAGGAGTATGGTTTAACATCGATATGCAAAGCATTCAGGAAAATCATACAGACAATGGATATGATTTATTTTGCAATGGAAGGAATAGTCCCAAGTCGCTGCAGGCTTATGACACGACACTTGGGGGCTACATTATTCAGATCAAGATTATATCAAGTATGCAAGTCCCATGTCATTGCAAGCATGTACCATGGCACTTGGGGGCTAATGCAAGTTGCTTTTCAAATTATCACATTGACAACAGACTCGGTTATTTCAGGAAGATGAGCCAACCTTTTATCCTTTTTCTAAGTCCCAACCCAGTATTGTCTTACTGAGCCGGCTCTTGTGGGCTACACATTGATCCTCAAGTTTACATGATCATATCTACAAAATTCCCTACTCATTATTGCATAATGACCCGGCCCTTGGGGGATACACTAGTTGAAGTTTTATAAGCATAAAGACTGTTATAAGTCCTTGATTGCTGCAGGCAAGACAACCACGCACTTGGGGGCTACACATGTGAGGTAAAAATATTCAGTTTATGACTAGTGACTGAGATGAACAACCCGGATTTCTTTAAGGTTGTGATATTTATATTGAAGCAAGTATTAAAGCTATCACTACGTTCCCCTTTTAAGACTTGGGGGCTACAGGTAATACGGATATGAGGAAGGTATGCCTTTAAATTTTCAGTTATGAGTGAACTAGGTCTCATATTGTTTATGAAGAAGTTTGCAAAGGTGATCTCCTCTGGGATATTCAGACAACATAAACATTATACAGATTTTTTATTGAAGTCTAAAGTATTGAAAGTTGGTAAAATGTGAGACAAATTTTATCAAGTCTAGGCAGTTGAAGAAAATAAGGGTTATTTTTTCTCCAAGGAGCCAACATTAGTTTATTTATATGACAAAGTTCAGAATTTTTAGGAGATGGTCAACTGATATTTTTGAGTGAGTCGGTCCTTATACATATTCTTATTTTAAGAGTTTAGCATGAATAAATTCAAAGCTAAATTGGGGGCTAATGTTGGGGATATTCCCCACGACCAAGACCCGGCTGTTAAGGATAAGCCGCCCTGAGGCTTAAGTCATTTCTGGGTTTAAGTCGCCTTGACGTTAAGTCATCTCAGATCCTAACCCGGCTGGTGAGACCCGCCTAGTGAGACCCGACAGATAGTAATGACCCAGCAGACAGTTATGACCCGGCGGACAGATTATGACCCGATAGACTGATTGTAACCCGACAAGTACTTAGCCATGAAAATGAGTCACCTGGAGTTAAGAAGCCCAAGACGTTAAGAAGCCCATGGTGATACGTCAGAATAGGTTAAGTTTTAATCCGAGTTGGACTCTACATCTAACCCGCCCCTTCAACTTATATAAGGAGGGGCGGGGCACCCCAAGAGGGGAAAGTTTTTGGGAGATGTCTGAATAGACATGTCTCAATAGACAGGTCTTAGACAATGTCAAAGTAGATGCTCTCGAGATAGAGGTAGCGAAACCTTGCCCTTGTAACCGAGAGTGTCATCATCATCAGTATGAACCAAGTAGGATGTAGGCTATTACCTCTACCATGAAGGGACAAACCTGGGTAAAATCTCGCGTCTCTCGTCCCGATCAACCCCTCTCAAGCTACCAATTAGATGTGCTGGCCTCACGACTAAGTCCTCACAATAGGACATCTGGCCGTGACAAAACCATGACAATCTCCATCGTCATCGACGCAAAACCTTGATCTCCATCGTTGCGTCGGGGTCGTCTCGCCAACTATTGATTCTACAACTATTGCTAACGCATAGCGATAAAGTAAAGCAGTTACATGGCGCTTAATGATTGACACGCATGTAATATAATAATAAAAAGACAACCCTAAGGCTCATGTCAGTTGTCGATATTACAAAACATGATCATCTCATACAAGAACGTATATCATATCACGTCTTGACCATATCACATCACAACATACCCTGCAAAAACAAGTTAGATGTCTTCTACTTTGTTGTTACAAGTTTTACGTGGCTGCTATGGGTATCTAGCAAGAACCGTTCTTACCTACGCAAAACCACAATGGTGTTTATTAAGTTTGTTGTTTTAACCTTCTACAAGGAATGGCCGTAGTCAAATTTGATTCAACTAAAGGAGAGAAACTAAAACCCACCAGCCACCTCATGAAAAACAAGTTGCATCAGTCGGTGGAACCGGTCTCATGTACTGTGATAGCCTGGTTTATTAGGGATGATAGGCTACTCATATCAATAAGAAATTCCTTCTTTTCCGGGAGCCCATTCTGACAGAACTCCAAAGTTAAGCGTGCTCAGCTTGGAGTAGTTTCAGGATGGGTGACCAACCGGGAAGTTTCTCCCGGGTGCGCACGAGTGAGGACAAAGTGCGCAGAAAAGACTAGTATTGATCTATGAGGCCAGTCTAGATCCCGCTAGGAGTAACGACCACCGGCGGGTGTGTCCGGGGCGTGACAAGTTGTGGACATGTAAGGTTGGTCCGGGCCGCTCCATCCCACAATACCGCCGAATCAAAATAAGACGTTGGTGGTAAGCGGTATGAACATCACCGCCCACAACTCCTTTGTGTTCTACTCGTGCATATCACCTACGCATAGACCTGGCTCTGATACCACTGATGGGGAACGTCGCATGGAAACAAAAAATCTACGCACACGCAATATCTATCCATGGAGATGCATAGCTATGAGAGGGGGAGAACATCTACATACCCTTGTAGATCGCTAAGCGGGAGCGTTTATCAACGTGGTTGATGTAATCATACACCTTCACGATCCGTACTGATCAAGTACTGAATGTACAACACCTCTGCGTTCAGCACACGTTCAGTTAAATGACGTCCTCGCCTTCTTGGTCCAGTAAGAGGGGCGAAGTAGTAGATGAGTTCCGGTAGCATGACGGCGTGGTGTTGGTAGTGGTGAAGAACAATCTTCGTAGGGCTTCGCCAACCACAACGAAAACTATGACGGAGGATAAACTAGAGGGGACGGGGTTGCCGGCACACGACTTGGTGAATCTTGATGTGTTCCGGGTGCTAGCCCTGCCCCTCTATTTATATGTTGAGCCTTGGGGTCATTTCTTGGAGAAAGAGCCTCCTCAAAGTCGGTTTAGCCCGCAAGGCAAAAGTCCTTCTCGAACTCCCGAACCAGACGCCAGGGTCCCTGGCGTCTGGCCCCTGGCCTCCACAAAACTTCCTTTTGCACCTTTCCAAAGCCCCGTGGGCTTTACCCCTTGGCCCAAATAAAGTGTTCTCGCACTAGAACATTTCGGGAAACATCTCAAACCCCTTCTGGTGAATTCCGAAACCCTTCCGGAGACCAAACACTATTATCCCATATATCAATCTTTACCTCCGGACTATTCTGAAGTTCCTCGTCATGTCTATGATCTCATCTAGAACTCCAAAAAAACATTTGGTCACCAACAAACAAAACTCATATAATACTATATCGTCAACGAACGTTAAGCGTGCGGACCATACGACTTCGAGAATGATGTAGACATGTCCGAGACTCTTCTCCGGTCAATAACCAATAGCGGGACCTGGATGCCCATATTGGTTCCTACATATTCTACAAAGATCTTTATCGGTCGAACCTTTATGACAACATACGTAGTTCCCTTTGTCCGTCGGTATGTTACTTGCCCGAGATTCGATCATCGGTATCTTCATACCTAGCTCAATCTCGTTATCGGCAAGTCTCTTTACTCATTCTGTAATACATCATCCCGTAACTAACACCTTAGTCACTTTGCTTGCAAGCTTCTTGTGATGTTGTATTACCGAGAGGGCCCAGAGATACCTCTCCGTCATACAGAGTGACAAATCCTAGTCTCGATCCATGCCAACTCAACATACACCTTCGGAGATACTTGTAGAGCACCTTTATGATCACCCAGTTACGTTGTGATGTTTGATGGCAGACAAGGCATTCCTCCGGAGTCCGGGAGTTGCATGATCTCATGGTCAAAGAAATGTGTATTTGACATTAAGAGTAGCAATAAATTGAACGATCATATGCTATGCTAACGGTTGGGTCTTGTCTATCACATCATTCTCCTAATGATGTGACCCCATTATCAAATGACAACTCATGTCTATGGTTAGGAAACCAACGAGCTAGTCTAGTAGAGGCTCACTAGGGACATGTTATTTGTTTATGTATTCACACATGTATTTAAGTTTCTGGTCAATACAATTCTAGCATGAATAATAAACCTTTATCATGAATAAGGAAATATAATAATAACAACTTTATTATTGCCTCTAGGGCATATTTCCATCACGTCCTTCCAGTCGTAGCTTGCCGGTGTTGCTGATTGTCGTTGCCTCACCCGCCTCATGGTTGGCTCCATCGCTTGTCCTACCTTGTACATCTCAAAGCCTCCCTCTTTGGTCATATCCAATGCTCGTGGGTCCGAAGGCGGTGCCACCCTCCGACGACAGGTGCAGCCCGGCCAACCGCCTTCCGAGTCGATGGCTGGCTAGTGCTGGCTTCCTCATCTTCGAATCCAGATACTATGGCTATGGGATTGCTCAACCTATGGCCGAGGCGAAATCCCTGCCCGGCTTGTCGATGCTGGCGGCGTCGGTGTCTGCGGATGTCGTTTCCTTCTTGGAGGCACTGCCAAGGCCCTCGACCGAGTCCCTCCTGGAGCAGGGGAAACCATAGGTTCCCTGGACTAGATGGCGATGGAGTCGTCTTCGCTAGTGGTGCCCCCAATTTTGGTTTTCGCGAAGTTGGTATTCTCGCTAGTTTGGCTTTACCGCTCTTGGTTCAGGCTTGGTAGGTCTAGCTGTGTTCTATCCCTGTTCGGCCCGAGCATCCCTTGTCTCCCTACTCCGGGCACCATGTTCACGCCTGCCTACGTTTGTGTCATGTGATGTACCCCCTATGTACTCATTCTATTCCTTCTAACAATGCAATGATACGCAAGCTTTGCGTATTCGCGAAAAAGATGTATCTGTATCCTCTTGAGTCATCACCATGCTCACTATACCGATCTCCTCCTTACCGGTTTTGTTCTTCTTTATCGTTGACGTGTTCCGGCATCCCCGTGACGTAGTGACTTGTGTCTGGCCAGACGATGATGGATGCCGTCACACCGAGAGGGCCCTGTGATATCTCTCCATCGTCGGAGGAGCAAATTCCACTCTCGAGCTATGTAGTCCCTTGTCGAACTTTCAGATGAACCTGTAAGTATTCATTATGATCACCGTATTATAGACGACGTTTGAGCAACCCCAAACTTCACTGTACGGTAAGAAGTGACTACGATACTCTCGTGGTCTAAGGAACTAAAACACATGTTAACACTCCATGTTATAATAATTGATTTGAAACGATATTATCTCAAAGTATAACAAACAATTTTAGGTCGATTCAATATGATTGTTCTTCTAACGTCATACTATAAAAGTTGTTTTAGGACTATCGTCACACTTAACTATATCCTAAGATCTGGAAAACATGATCACAAACAACACTTGAGCTAGTCTTAGAGGCGAGACTAGGTATCTTATTTTATTGTTTATCATTGCACACATGCATATGAGTTTTTCACTTAATTGCATATTCCAAGATCATAGCAGTTATAACACAGAATATAAAAACTTAATTATGAACATGGAAATATAATGATACAATATTATTTCCTTTACGACATATTTCCAACAACCAACATATGAAATCACAAACTGTTGTTGGCCATACCACCGAACGACGTCGTCAAAGACCACCTACAAGAAGCGAAGACAAAATTGTGACCCCCCAAACTGACCTAGACCGAAGCTCCACATGCCTTCCATCGATGCAAACTAACACCGCCAGAATGAGAACAAGATGTGGAGACCAATATCCGATAAATATCAAAGAAAATAATAACCAACACAATGAAAATCAACCATGCACAAGATGATCAACAAAAAAATAATTTACATCGAAAATCATATTGGTCTTCTTCTTCCTTCAATTGTACGCCGCTTGCCTTAGCTTAAAAAATGCACGGAACCAACAGTAAGGGAAAGAGTCACCTGAAAACAACCTCACCATCAGGCTTTGAACATCGAATAACCACTTGTCGTGAAAAAGAGGTCTAGTAACCTGAAGGATTATTGGTTGGGGCATCATACCACACAACGCAGACCTGCAATCCTTCACCACCAATCCAGAGGGTTTGTAAAAATAGACCATGCCGCGTGAAATAAGATGTTGAAGTCGTTGTCCCAAGAACTAGCCAATTGCAGCAACATGGAGAAGAGACTCGACGACAACTAAGGTTGCAAAGCGAGTGGTAGGTGAGGGTTAGATGCTTTAGCACAATTACGCCAAAGATGTGCCATCCTCAGCGTATATCGATACATCAATGTGGTTGCTTTAGCATAATTACGTCAAAGATGTGCCATCGTCAACGTATATCTAAACATCAATGCCATTAATTCTGTACCGTGCAATTTTACTTCCTTTTCAATAGTCGTACCGGATTATCGGGTATTTAGTATATGAAATTTTAATTCCTTTTCACAACTTTTACCCTATTATCATTTATTCGGTATACCTCACATTACGCTTTACCGCTGTAAGAATTGTTTGCTTCGGTCCTAAGGCTGGCGATCTACCGGCGGAGGAGGATGATAGCGGGGGAGGAACCCTAGATCTTTTTGGGGTGGGCTGCTATTTGGTCTTATGTCTTTTGCAAAAAAATTAAAAAAAATCCTACCTGTAACTCTTCCTTCCCGGCGTTAGCCACCGGCAGCGCGGGCTCCACCAGCCAGTGAGACAGCACCGTGCCGCATTGCCGCTAAGGGAACCCAACGACGGACCCCCAAGGTTTCCACCCGGAACAGAGGAAGGAGAGGGGAAGGGAGAGCCGACAGAGAGAGCACTCACAGGGGCAGGGCAGGGCAGGCGGCGTGCCCTCACTCGCCTCCCCATCTCGGAGTTGGCCCTCGGCGCTGGCGTGGTGACAGAATCCGAGAGCTCCCGCGGCGCCCCCCATGGAGCCCAAGCCCCAGCCCGCCGCCCACGGCGACGGGGCGCCGACCGAGGCCCCCCGCCGCCGCGGCGGCGGCGGCAAGCGCAAGGCGTCGGGGTCGTCGTTCACGCCGTCCAAGCGGCACGCCAAGGAGCGCAACGCCGCCTTCCACGCGCCCTCCCACATGCTGCACAGCGGGCCGCTCACGCGCGCCGCGCGCCAGTCGCCGCACAAGCTCTCGACCGCCCCGGCGGATGCGGCCCCCGCGGCGGCCGTGCCCGGGGGATTGGGCCCGGGCGAGGGCGCCGCGATTAGGCCCGACGAGGTGCAGACGCCCGCCGAGGAAACGCCGCTGGTGGACGAGGGGTTCGAGGCCGTTCGATCCCGCGGCGCCGGCGTCCATGTGGTCCCCACCTTCGCCGGTGAGCCCTCTCCCCTGCACAGTCGCTTGATCTCTCGTTTGGGGTGGTGAATTGCTGGAACGAGGGTGGTCGTGATGAGTCTGCGTTTTGTTAGGGCTTTCCGAGTAGAAGCGTTCGGTAAATTATCACAGGCTCACTCACTGCATCCTTCCTGCTATTTAAATGCTTTACCGGAATGAACCAGTAGCATGTAGCAGAGGAGTGCAGTTCGATGGTTAGCATTGTTGCTGCAGTTAAGTAACCCTGAATTAATACTTGTAAGTCGCACAATGATGTGTTAATTGTAGTTTTCATCGATAGATTTAGCTAAACTTGAGTGCATGCTCATTCTATTGACTTCAGATTTAACTGCTTGATACAAGAATTTACTACAAATCATTGCCTTTATTACTTCTAGTGTGTGGTGGTAAACAGCTATTAATGTCTATTTGCCTTCTTCTTTGCTGTTGCCTTCTGCAAATGAAGGGTTGAGTGCTCATCATTTTGCTTTCTTCCATGTGCTTGGAGTATAACTTGTTTCCTTTTGAGAGATATCTTCTCCTTGTTAAGTAGTTTAAGCACAGCCTTCTGACATTACCATATAAGAGCAATAGCAACCTTAGTAAATCTTGATAACACAGTAAACAGCTACCTCACCATATGAGAGAAAGCACCATGGCAAATCTTAATAATTACAGTAAGCCAGTAACCATGTGCATAACCACTTCATTTCTGTAATATGCTAATACTGCTTTTGTCTGTTCAAGGCCATACTAGCAACCACTCTATGATTATGATTTTATGTGATTGATCTTTGCAGTAGTCTCTCATTTTCTTGTAATGTGTGGTTTACTGAGTTTTTGTCTGTTCAAACTTCAAAGCATGCCGGCACCATTTTCATGAACTAAAACACTGTAAATACCATTTAGCAGAAGATATCGTTTATTGTTGGATGCCTTTCAAGTTTTCCACCCTAATTGTCTTAATTATGATGACATGCTTTCCTTCTTTATTTATTTTCTGAAATCGATTTTCATTCGAAATTAAAAAGTGCACAACAACAAATCATTTTCTTACAGGATGGTTTTCATGGAAGGAAATCCACCAAGTTGAGAAGCAAACCTTGCCTTCATTTTTCAATGGCAAATCTGAGAAGCGGACACCGGAGATATACTCGGGGATTAGAAATTCTATCATGATGAAATTTCATGCCAATCCTCAGCTGCAGCTGGAGCCCAAAGATTTGGCTGAGCTGTCAGTTGGGGAGGTCGATGCTCGACAGGAAGTGTTTGATTTCTTGGATCATTGGGGTCTGATCAATTTCCACCCTTTTCCACCTGCTGGCCTGGAAGAGAGTAAGCCAGAGGAGAGCCAAAGCGATTCTTGCAATGAGGAGAAAGCTTCTCTCATTGAGAAGCTGTTTAAATTTGAAACGGTTCAGTCATACATGATTCCTTTACCAAATAAAGGGGAGGGGGAAATTCCAGTGCCTCTTCCTACCTTGCTTCCTGATCCTGTTCTAGTGGAAGATGTAATTGCAGCAGCTGAGCCTTCCGTTGAGTACCACTGCAACTCCTGTTCAGTTGATTGCTCAGGCAAGCGCTATCATTGCCGGACCCAGGTAACCAGTTTTTTTTAGTGCCACATCCCTGCTCGGATTATTGCTATATCACCATAAGTTATGTCACCCATTAGAATCATACTGATATAGTGTACCTTGTGATTCAATCTGTGGATGGTAGCATTTATTTTTGTTTTATTTCTGCAGGCAGATTTTGACCTGTGTTCTAACTGCTACAACGAAGAAAAATTCGATTCAGGCATGTCCAAAACAGATTTCATCCTCATGGATTCCACTGAAGTTTCTGGTGCTCGTGGTACTAGCTGGACTGATGAGGAGACATTGCTTCTCTTAGAAGCTCTGGAAATTTTTGGTGGAAAATGGACTGAGATTGCCGAACATGTTGCTACGAAAACAAAAACACAGTGTATGTTACACTTTCTTCAAATGCAAATTGAGGATCGCTTCCATGATGGTGATGATATTCACCAAAATATCCATGAAAGCACAGAGCAAGCCTTGGTGGAAAAAGGCACCCCTGAAGTACCTGAGAAAATGAAAACTGAAGAGAAAGTTGAAGGAAAAGATACCGAGGATGAGAAGCCTTCAGAGAAAACGGAAGGCAATCACACAGAAGAAAAGACAGAGGAAGGAAGTGTTGTTGAAAATAAAGATACCAAAAATTCAGGTGGTGCAGATTCAGTCACAACACCAAACGTTGATGAGCCAAAACCATCTTCTGATACTGACCTAGCAAAGGAAAATTCTGTTAATCTTGATACTTCTGACAAAAATGCGCCAGATGTTGCTATTGATATTTCTGGTGAAAATGCATCAAATGATGCTATTGATATCCTGAAATCTGCATTCGAGGCTGTTGGCAACTTCCCCGGATATGAAGGTTCATTTGCTGATGCAGGGAATCCTGTTATGGCACTGGTAAGAACTGCGATAGTGTCATATACCCTTGGACATCTTTACTTATTATACAGTATTTTCTACAATGAGGTATGTCAAATGTCTTGTGTGCAGGCAGCATTTTTGGCTGGTCTTGTGGAAGATGACAATGCTACCACTTCTTGCCGTAGTTCACTAAAAGCTATCTCTGAGGATTCTCCTGCACTACAATTGGCAAGTAGGCACTGTTATATTCTTGAAGATCCACCGAGTGATCTGAAAGACATTTTTGTCACTGTAAGGTAAGCAGTGTTTGCACCTCTGTAAAATTCTATTGCAATGTGTTATGCTGATGGGGTCAATGGAATTTTCAGTAATACAAATAAAGATGACGATCAAGCAAAAGATGAGGATATGGTTATAGATTCAACTGGTACTGAGAAGAAGGACATCAATGAGAAGGAAGATAATGCTGTGTCTGTGGAAAAGCAAAACAGTCCATCCACTTCACCAAAAGACCACAAAGAATCAGATAATAAGAATGTATCTTGCGATGATGAAGCACCCATAGTGGAGCCTAAATCTAATAAAGCTAAGGAGACTGATGATCCAATTCCTCTGGTGGATAAGAGTGCGTCCAACGACACAGAAGTTCCATCAAGTTCTACCAAAGATTCAGTTGCTCCAGAAAATAATGCAAATGGACGTGGTTTGTCCGCTTCTCAAGAGGTTGTTGCAGTAAGTACTACATGTGCAACTAATCCTGAGCTGTTAAAGGACAAACCAAGTTCTGAAGTGGAGCCAGATGACGATTCACCTTCACAAGTCAAGATCGAGCTTAACAAGACTGAAGATGCAATTGCTACCCCAACTGCCATACAAGAAGATGAGAAAACCCATACATTGGGGAATGGCAAGCTGGAAGGTACTTCATCTACATTTAGCTTATACGTAAAGTCCGAAACCATCTCTAATGAAACAAGAGAAGAGTAAGCATGCAATTTTCAATCAGCGCATTCTGAGTAGTTAACACTTATAATTATTCACTAGTCCATAAGACTTCGTTACAACATTGACTTGTGTTGGTCTGGTCAACTGCACATGTAAGCAGTTATGCTGGTCTGGTCATGTTGGGTAAGGTTATTCACATTCCCATATGCTCATCATAATTTCTTAGCACGCCATCAGATTGAGCTGTTTCTGAGCAGGACCTGCTAAATCCAGAATTTTAGATCTGACTTACGAACATAGTATTGTAACCATGGAAATATGTGGTTTGCTTTTCCTCTGCCGCCATAAGAGATCAACGTGTAGCAAAATATGGATGTGGAAGTGGGAAGGAGAATTCTAAATGCTTGAGTTGCTTGAATTGTTATATTTGTGCGCTTTAACAACTTAATTAATTGAACATACATGTAGTTAGTTTTGTTTTTCTTTTCATTCTTCAGTTGGATGATGAGTGCGTTTATTTCTAATTTCTCGTTTCCCTTCTTGATCTTTTAGTTCCCAAACACAATCATTCTCTGACATCTGTATCCCCCAAATATCGGAGAATATATACCAGCTGTGTTCCGTAAGGAAGGCCTGATGAGAGCTTTGTGACATCTGACCACAATGAAGTAAATAGAGTCGTACGAATTAGAAAAAGGCAGTCATTAGAGAGGGGCAGAATTTAGAAAACAGATTTAGCTTCATAGGTCAATCCTCTTGGTGGTTCAATTTTTCATCAGCTGATTTCCTCCCCTGTGGTATCTCTATCTTGCAGAACCTAACAGTGCTGAAAACGTACCTGCCAATGGAGAGATGGGCTCAAGAGTGACCGCCGAGCATAATGATTCCTTAACTAGGCTAAAACGAGCCGCAGCGACTGCTGTTTCAGCAGCCGCTGCGAAGGCTAAGCTCCTTGCTGAGCAGGAAGAAGATCAAATTCGACGGCTAGCTGCACTGGTGGTTGAGAAACTGGTATAGTTGATGCTCTGCTCTCCAAATGACCCCTCCTGTGCTATGTGCCAGTAATAACTGCAGATCATATAGTGTTCTGTGCCAGTAAAAACTGCAAGTTATATATTTTCATTCATGCAGCTGCAGAAGACGGAGGCGAAGATGTCATTATTTGCAGATGTCGAGCATGTGGCCCTGCGCACAAGAGAATACACTGAAAAGACCAGAAAGAAGCTTCTGATGGAGCGGAACGCAATAATCGCAGCTCGCATGGGTGCACTGCCATCTAGGCCAAACCAGCAGGGTGCAGCTGGGAACAGATTGCCGCCGGGATATGGCGCCCCTGCAGTAAGACCGCCAAACGCAATGCCCCGGCCGAGCAGCTGAGTCGATGAGTTAAAAACCTGTCACCTTGGTGATCGACCTGTATACCCGATTCTTTTAGATGAACACCTCAGACCAATCAGGCATAAGCTATGTTGTTGTTGTAGCATTCATGTAGAAGCGTACCGTACCGTGATCTGTATAAGGAAAAACCCGGCCATTTTGGCTTTGGATGTGATGCTCTTTCCGTGCACTCTGCTTGTGATTGAGCCATGTTAAGATCTTCCGTGTAGACCTGAAGTTACCAAAAGAGTTTTCATGCGGACTGATGTGTTTGTGAGGAGGTAGTAGTAGTTCGGTTTTCGTGGTCATCCTTGCGCGAATTTTGTGTGAAGATGCTCGGAGTCTTGTTTCGTGGTCATCAGATCCCTCCGAATTATAATCTCGCCGCTTTTGCTTCCGCGAAGAAGACGGGCCTGCATCCTTAACCCCATCACTTGCTTCTGTGCCAAAGTCTCGATGGTGGAGGCAGTGTATCGAATAAATGTCCCACGGTTCTATCCCTGTCTTGATGTGGCCGTCATGGCCGATGCAACCTACACCGGGGATGAGGAGCATGTGGTGTTTGATCCCGCAGATCAACGTCTCTCGTTATTGTGAATTGTTGTCTGGCGCTTCGGCCTATCTTGGCGGCCGGCCCTGATATTTGGGCCATAGCCATCCGATCTCATCTCTAAGGCCGAAGTTGTGTTTGAAGTACTGGGATTTTGTATCCAGAACACTTTTCGGCTTATTACGTTCTCAAGACGGCCTCATATGAGAAAACTTTCTACATGGTTTGTCTTCGTCTCCTCGAAATGGTTGATTTTGATATAAAAATCGTCTCAATCCGAGGTCGTATACAAAAGTTAGAGCCACCTGAGTGCGGTCCTGTCACGAGGTAGAAGCGGCGCGCCCCATCAACCATGTGTCTGATGGGTAGCGCGAATAATAGCCTGTTTTGCGCAAGCGATTTGGCTCTCAAGATGACCTCTGATCAAAAGAACATTCAATATGCAATTTGTTTGTCTTGTCGAAACGGTTAAATTTGCTTTTGGGCGCATCTTCATCTGAGATCGTTTACCACCCCAAAAGTAACCCGCAAGGTGCAGCCACTTCTTACCAAACAATTCTAGAAAGTTGGGACCAAACAAATCCGAATTGGACTAGGATTTTGGACGTGAATTGAAGCCTTTTCCTTGCACGGGAAGTCCAGCCGCCTCTTATATACCTAAGAGGTGATGGCCGATTGAACAACACACAATCGATCAAATCATATACCACTTTTTACTTTTCATCTTTTCTCCTTAACCCTAATTCTTCTTCTTCCTCGTTCTTCGTTCATTCTTCTTGTTGTAGGGCTGCGATCCTCGAGGCCCTAAGGGCGATCATGTCGACCTAGTGCAGCCCATAGCCGACGTGCGCCCTGACGGGGTCCCTCCCGGGCGTGTGGGGTTTCAGATCCTCAAAAGCGCGCGCCGGACTGCTTGCGTACCGTGCTTCCGGACGGGTCTCCTTCGACGTGAGCTGCGGTGCATCACCCCCGGCGTCGAGGGTACACGGTGACGTGTTCGTGTGCGAACACACTTTTTGGCGACTCTGCTGGGGATCGAAGCTTTGAACGGTCTCCAGCCCGTTCTTGCTACGAAGAGATCGTCATCTAGGGTTTGCAATCTACAAAGGTAATATAAATACCCAATTCCCTACCGTAGATGCAAATAATTCATATGGTGTTACCAGATCGTTCAATGAGTATACTCTATCGGGCAGCCCTAGTATTTTCAATTATGCATCTAATTACGTGCATAGGCCGATTCAAAGTAATTTGCATGCTTCAATTTCTTATGATGCTAGCAACATCCACCATATGTACTCCAACTCTCATGCATCGGCAACCCCCGAAATCATTATGTCAATGAACCACATGATGAGTTTGGTCAATCAAGTTAAAACACCCCGTGTAACAAAGTGTTTCACCATTTTATTCATCGGCAACTAATTTGCAATATACTAGTTCAACCATGCCGATGGATGGGAGAATTGGCCATGCTAATACTAGCTATTCGGCCAGTTGCTCTCAACCGTCATATACTACACCTCATGACAATAATTTTTCAGCACCATACACAACTGTAGATGTTCATAATTCGGCTTCACACCTTACTGGTCATAGCCAAATAAATGTAAATTTTACAGGAGCGGTTGTGCCCAATATTGTAGAAGATGAGGTAATGGTGGTTGCATTGAAGAGTTTAGCCCAAAATAAGAGGATTAGTGCTCTTTGCCTTGAAGAACATGATAAGGGGATAGTTCCTGATTATAATGCAACAAAAGCTAGAGTTTTACAAGAAGATGAAACCTTATCAATTGATAAAATTAGCGAGCAAAAATATGGTTTTACAATTATGCATGCGCCTTCACATAGTACGACATCATATTATACACCCCCTACACAATTGCAACGTTTCGGCAATACTCGTGTGTCATTGCCGAAACAATTTAAAAGCATTGGGGGGCAATCATATCCGGAGTGGGCTGAAATTGAGAAAAAGATTAAAGCCAAGTTTTCCTCTCGCCGCCAGAAACAAAAAGAAACAGAATTGGCTCAAGTAAAAGAAGCATTGCCAATTGGTAGAATCAATCTAAAGAGAGATGATTCAAAACATGAAAGTGCTTCAGTTGAAAAAACCGAATCTAGAATTATATATTCTGAATCCATTGAGAAAGGGCATGGCAAGCACAACGAAGCGACCATACTTGATTTTTTTAAAGTTAATGGAACGTACTGCCTGCCCTATGAGTTTCGTGCTATAAAAATTGATAAACTTCAAGGACAAGAACAAGTAGCCGAACAAAGTTCAGCCAACAAACATCTTCAATGCACAGAATCAAGAAAAAGATGATAAAGAGGCATTGGGGAGCCATCCAAAGGCGGAGCAAGATATTGTTCAAGTCACATTACCATCATGCTCTCCCAACATATTTGAAGAAGTATGTTTAGCAAGTAATTTACCTATATTCAGATTTGGTCAGAACTTTATTGTTGATGCATCTATTAGAAAAATCCTCATAAGTAATTTTGAAAGACCAATGAAGAAGGGTAATTTACTCGTTAGCAATAAAATTGTTATAGAACATGTAGGTCAACCCATTGCGCCATTTATAAAGACCGATAATGACTTACTGTTGCACCAAAGCTTTCCCCGTTGCTTTATCTAAAGTTCATATCTAATTGGGTAGCTTTGCTTATTTCGTACTCCCTCCGTCCGGAAATACTTGTCATCAAAATGAATAAAAGGGGATGTATCTAGATGTATTTTAGTTCTACATACATTCTTTTTTGTTCATTTTGATGACAAGTATTTTCGGACGGAGGGAGTACTTGATTTGCACTTGGTATCAATTGAGACATGTATGTTCTAACTATTTTTGTTTCGGAAACTTAAAGTCAATGTTAGTCTTTTCAGAAGACCGATGCTAGTATACTATCTTATCCAAAAACATCGGAGATAGAGTGCAAAATACTATGCATAACCGAATGGGGTGATGTAAAATCTGAACCATTCGTTTGCTTAATTCCAAAGCCGTTCTCACTGCAAGATCGGCTAAAAAAAATAAAAAGTTTACTTTCAGTTTAAGCATGTGTGATCAAATATTTGATTTTGTTGCTGAAAAATAATTACATAAGAATTCTTGATCACCATGTCAAGTCATCAATTAAAGGTCGAATGTATTGTGGGTTGCATCATTTGTTCACACATAATTTTGAGGATTGCAATGTCTTTCGTCAAGTAGTTAAATAGGCCATTGATAAAGGATGATTAAGATTTGTTGAAACACCAAAGGATGACCAGTCTATTCCAATTGGTCCCGATGGCAAAAAGTTTTTGCATCGGCTTCTTCAAGCTGATTCATTAAGTGATGAGAAGGTAAAAGCAGTGGATGATGGGATCTATTTTTCAAGTAAAGAAGTTGTTCAAGAGCACAATAAAGATATTCTTGAGGGCGAGAATTCCATCGAAGCTACAATGAAAACGACAAGGACTGGGGGCAGCAAGGAAATCCAATGATCGATGAAAGCAAACCAAAAGAAAACAAAGGCCAGAATAAGCGCAAGTGTAAGAGATCAAAAATCACCTTCGCTGAACTATTGGATAAATATCAAAAGAAGAGTGAAGAGAAGAATGCTTATCGGCCAAATCATGCAAAGAAACCAAGATCGCCCCCAAGGCACAAATATGAGGATCGGTATTGGAAAAGTGATAATTTTTATGCAACATATTCATATCCTTATTTTGGACCGCCAATGCCAATGCCGTGGATGCCTCCCCATGCTCATGTAGATTCATATCCATCATGGGACATGTATGATACAAGGGCACATTCTCCATCTTATTTTAGACCATCTCACCAATATTATGCAGCTTAGAGAAGATCAACATTTGAACAATCACATGTTAAACACCGTTTCAATCATAAGGAATCGATCCAGAGCTCAAGGAAGAATAAAGAGGTGGTCAAGCAAGTATACCGGGTCAAGAGAGATGGTTGTAAGTGTGCTACTTCATATTTGATCTCAAATAACAAAGAGCCAATTAAAGTGTTGACATTGGCTACAAAAGGCAAAGAATTGAAGCAATGAATTATTAAAAATCAAAGTGCCAAATCTGAAGAAAAGAATTTGAGGGTGCACAAGGCCAAAAAAGAGTTTCCATTGGTTGAAATAGAATCACAGCCAAGGTGCCCACTCGGCTTATCATATTGGCAAAAGAAGGCATTACAAAATCTTAGAGCACAAGAGCTGAGAAAGAAGAACATGGCATGGGTTCCCAAGAGGATTAATCAAAACAAAAATGATGTGTATGCTTCTATTGCAACAAGTGTTACAAAAGTGAAGAAAGAGAAGGATGGAAGCCAAAAACAATTAAACCGAAGGTTTGCATCACCTCATCAAAATCTTCAGTTAGCACATCGTCCATATTCGCCAAACATGCCATTGATGTCTTTGCCATGAAATTCATCCCCGGGTATGATTGGTCACCCTCCATGGGCTTATCTAGATCCATGAATGCAATATAATTTCTTATATCATGAAAGGGTATTACCAAATCACTATATATTTGATTAGCTACATGTTTACTGCTGATCCAATGGGCCGAAATATTTGATTTGTCATTTTATTTGTTTATTTCGGCTATACTTGCTTTGGTGGATGAAGTTTACATGGGCCTTATGTTAATGGCCGATATTTATCTATCATCCTAAGAATACGTCAAAGCATGGACGGTGTAGTATCCGAACATCGTCCTTAGTTCAATTGGAAAGCGAGACAAGCCTTTGGTTCCCATAGGTGCCACACATATTAAGGCGTTCGGTGATTCGTTATGATAAGCGCAACAAATATCGAAGGGTTATCAATGTTTTGATGAATCACCTATAATTTACCTTGAGGTATGTCTAGATATAGAATTTACCTTGGGTTGTTTTAATATTTCTCATATATCTAGACATGACAATTGAAGAGCAAATGAGTTGGCACAACAAGCATCCGACTGCCATGTTGATCATGTTGTATTGCATATCTATCAATAGCTGATGCTTGGCCTCACCGACATAGGTAAGGCCGAATCAAAAGTCACCGCTTCAGCCACTAATGATTTTTTGTTATGCAGGCGAAAGCAAGGATTAGAGGAAGTCCATTCTTTATTATCTATAAAATCCTAGTGCAAGGGTGAACAATATGGTTCGGGGGATGACTTTGAGATATATATGTATGGAACTTTATCACAGGATTGTTAATGAAGTTGAAAAGATTTCACCCAAGTTTGCATCAACAGGTTAAAATAAGCAATGGTTGATATATAACTATCGCCCTTAGCATAAACATGGCCGATACATAATTATCGCCCTGAGAAATATAAATGGCCGATGGAGTGTTGAGATCGTCCTTAGAACAAATACATTGCAAATTATTTTTCGACACACAAGTTTTTCCGAAAAACAGGGAGGCATGTGTTGACACCAAATTTTGGCATGGTAGAAAACATAATTAAGAAGGCCTCAAATGGAAAAGTCCTCAAAGTGAGAAAGTTCTGTATCGTCAAACGAAGAAACTTTGATATTTGGGCCATAGCCATCCGATCTCATCTTTAAGGCCAACATTGTGTTCGAAGTATTGAGATTTTGTACCTAGAATGCTATTCGGCTGATTATGCTCTCAAGACAGCCTCGTATGAGAAAAGTTTCTACATGAATTGTCTTCGTCTCGTCAAAATGGTTGATTTTGATACAAAAATTGTCTCAATCTGAAGTCGTATGCAAAAGTTAGAGTCATCTGAGTGCGGCCCTGCCACGAGCAAGAAGCGGCGCGCCCCATCAACCATGTGTGTGATGGGTAGCACGAATAATAGCCTATTTTGCGCGAGCGATTTAGCCCTCAAGATGACCTCTGATCAAAAAACATTCAAAATGAAAGTTGTTCGTCTCGTTGAAATGGTTAACACTCCATTTACCACCCCAAAAGTAATCTGCAAGGTGCAGCCAGTTCTTACCAAACAATTTTAGAAAGTTCGGACCAAACAAATCCGAATTAGACTAGGATTTTGGACGTGAATTGAAGCCTTTTCCTTGCACGGGAAGTCCAGCCGCCTCTTATATACCTAAGAGGTGACGGACGATTTAACAACACACAATCGAACAAATCATCTACCACTTTTTGTCTTTTATCTTTCCTTCCTAACCCTAGCTCTTCTTCTTCCTCGTTCTTTGTTCGTTCTTCTTGTTGCAGGGCGACGATCCACGAGGCCCTAGGGGCGATCAGGTCGACCTAGGGCAGCCCATAGCCTCCGCGTGACCAGACGGGGTCCCTCCCGGGCACGTGGGGTTTTCGGTCTTCAAAAGCACCCGCCGGATTGCTTGCGTACCGCGCTTCCGGACGGGTCTCCTTCGACGCGAGTTGCGGTGCATCACCCTCGGCGTTGGAGGTAAATTGTGACGTGTTCGTGTGCGAACACGTTCATCGATTTTAGGTTCTCATGTGTGCTCCTTGAAATAGTGAGGTTAATCTAGGGCGAGTTTGGCAGCCGTAGCAGTCAGACCTGACTTAACTTAGTCTGGCTCAAGAGAGGTTGGGTGAGGAAATACAGGCCAAAAACTAATATTTGCACATTGTTTGATTGCCCACATCTAGTTCTCTCGCATTCGGGGATAACTGAACGCACGATGTTTGGTTACCGGCATTTTTTGAACTCACACATAAGCACGTTGTTTGGTTGCACACACGGTGCGAGGTGTGCTAACCTTGTACCCTATGTGGTGATGTTACCTTACACATGATCACATCGAGCACACCAACGCCACAACACTGCAATGCTGATGAACTGCACGATGATGATGAAGTTCCTCACCGCAAGGTGTGGCGCCGCCTTGGCAACCGCAACGTTGCCAACTTCAACCACGCCAACTGTGTGCTTTCGCATGTAGTTGGCATAAGCTTCTTCTGCCGCATGCCTAGTCTTAAACCCTTTATGGCTGCTGTTACTGTAAGATGCAACTTGTTCACTGCAAGCTTCCCATGAATTGTAAAGCCCTGGTGCCCTCCCGACGAACACCGCATACCATTTGTCCTAGTAGTGCACAAGAGCGACAGTTGAAGCAGCAAGCAAAAGAACAATCAAGAAGCAAGCAATGGAGCAGAAGTAGTAAGCATGCATGTCATATGGCATAGCAAGTTCTAACCTAGCACTAGTATGGTGTCATCCTACCACCGCTTCCAAAAGAGGGTGTCATCCTACTACCCCAAATTCACGATCATCATGAGGGGTTAGTATATACCACATCACCAAAGTATACAAATCATCATATTGTTTTCAAGCCCCAGCTACACAAAATATACATCATCATCGTCGTCGCCATCGCCATCCAGGATCATGCACGCGGTAACCAGCATCAAGCTCTAGTAGTAGCACTTGCCCAGCCAGCTCCTGGGTCGAAGCACCCTGTGGGCGTCTGCCATGACAACAAACCCAACACCCTGGGCCTTGTTGTCCAGCAGGTGGCTCAGAGCTGCCATCAGAGCCTCATCTCTAAGGCCACCTTCCTCCATGACGACGTTGTACATGCTAGGGTGGACGTCGATGGCCTTGCTCTCCCTAATGGAGGTTGCCACCTCCTTCACTGCCCCATTCATGCTCCTGAAGACACCGATCTCCTCCTCCATCAGGCCGCCCCTCTTCATCTTCCTATCGAGCAAATGGACATGCTCAAATGGCTTGTCAGGTCCATCAAGGACTGCCTCTATGTTCGAGGTGCCTGGGAACTTCGGCATGGGAGAATCAATAGGCTCACCGGAGCCCATGGCATGCTTGCCGGTTGTCAGGCCAAAGGAGATGTGCTGCATCTGGTTGTAGTTCTGGATGGGTGTGTTGAGGAACTAAGTGTCCTTGGGGTGGTCCTAAGATAGAAGCAGAAGAGTTGTTAGTTGCTACAAGGCAATGACAATGTGCAAAGCAAGAGGACAGTGAGCTAACCGTGACATGCCTGGTGTAGTCCTCTGCCTTCAGAACGATAGAGCAAGTACTTTGATCCCAGGAGGCGCCGCTAAGGTCTTTGTGTGACACCCCGAGACCGGTGCGCCAGGTGTCTTCCAGTTATTCGTTGTCGTTGCCATGTCATTTGCTTGCGTGTTGCAGTTTGCCATGTCATCATGTGCATTGCATCTGCATGTTTTTAAAACTTTCATCCATTTGTAGTTGTCGGGTCTCTCCATTGTCCGTTCTGAACCCAGACACACTTGCACGTGCCCGCGGCACCTCCGAATATTATTTTATAAGTGGTCGAAAATGTTCTCGGAATGAGGTGAAAGTTGGCGTGCGGTCTTATTATAGAGTAGACAGCCTGCCAGCCAAATTTCGTCGCATTCGGAGCTCGTTTGATAGCCAACGGATAACTATAGCGTCACTATCGTTGGTCAAACGTCGAATGTTTTCGGTCTCCGGAAACACAGTGCCGGGCTGCCAGCTCCCTCTCTTCTCAGCCCACTCACCTCCTACACAGCCCACTAGCCCACCTACCCAGCCCCTCCGCTCCGGACCATCCGATGGTGATCGAAAATTCCGAAAACGGACTAAACCCCCCTAACCCTAGCCAAATTTCTATATATAGTCCCCCATGCCATTTTGGGCCTCCTCCATCCTTCCTCCTCGAAATCCGCGCCGCCCCGCTCTAGATCCGCCACTTGGCAGCCAGCCAACGACCAGCCACCAGCAGCGCCGCCGCTCCCAACCTCTCCCTGAGCGCCATGCGCCCCTAGCCCCGCTCCTCCGCCGTAGACCCGCCAGGCCCGCTCGGGGCCCACCCGAGCCGCGAACCGGGCCCAAGCGCAGCCGCCGCCCGCCCGCAGCGCGCACAGCTCCCCGCCTCCATGCACTCCCGAGCTAGGGGCCTCGAGCCCCTTCGACCCCGCCGCCGGTCATCGTCCCCGCCGCCATTGAGTGCCGCCGCCGACCACCCGACCCTCCCCAGGCCGGACCCCGCTCCCTCTCCTCCGTCCTCCTCCGATTTTTCTCCTCTCTCCCTCACTGCTAGCTCCCTCTCTCTCCCAGGTTCTTCACCGGGCCATCGTGGCCTCGGAGTTCACTGCCGCCGTCGCGGATCTTCTTCACCGCCACCTATCTCCGGCGGCCGACGCCGGGAATGGAGTCTCCGCATCCGGATCTGCCCGGATCCGCTCCTCCTGGACGTCCCTCCGGTCCTCCCCGCCGCCTCCGCCTGCTCGCCGTCAGCGGCAACTGCCGCCGCCTCGCCCTACCTCATGCGCTAGTTCATGGGAGGAGGACGACGCACGCAGCCCCGCGTGGGCCACAGCCCGTCTCCCTCGCACGGCCCAGCGCCCCAGCGCCAGCACGTGGGCCGCGCCCAGCCTCGCCCCAAGCCGGCCAAAGAGCCGTTGTGACTCCCCCGATTTGACCGTACACTAATCATGCATGCAAATGTGTACGACCAAGATCAGGGACTCACTGGAAGATATCACTACACAACTCTAGACACAAATTAAAATAATACAAGCTTTATATTACAAGCCAGGGGCCTCGAGGGCTCGAATACAAAAGCTCGAAAACACAAGAGTCAGCAGAAGCAACAATATCTGAGTACAGACATAAGTTAAACAAGTTTGCCTTAAGAAGGCTAGCACAAAAGTAACAACGATCGAAAAGGCAAGGCCTCCTGCCTGGGACCTCCTAACTACTCCTCTAAGCCGAACTTCACGAGAAACATCCTCGGGATCCTCTGGGTCCTGGACTCCACCATCTGGTTGCGTCATCCGAGAAGAAGGGACAAAAGGGGAAAAGGGAGAGAAAAGCAACCGTGAGTACTCATCCAAAGTACTCGCAAGCAAGGATCTACACTACATATGCAATGGTATCTGTATAAAGGGGTAATATCTGTGGACTGAACTGCAGAATGCGAGAATAAGAGGGGGATAGCTAATCCTATCGAAGACTACGCTTCAAGCAGCCTCCATCTTGTAGCAGTAGAAGAGAGTAGATGTAATAGTAACAAGTATCAATGCTCCTGGCAGCCTCCGTCTTGAGTAGTTGAAGAGTTCACCGAGTAACATCGTATAGCATAAACCTACCCGGTAATCCTCCCGCACATCACCCTGTGAGAGAGCAACCACCGAGTTATATCTGGAACTTGTCTGGGTGTGTTTTATTAAGTATCAAGTTCTAGTTGTCATGAGGTCAGAGTACAACTCCGGGTCGTCCTTTTACCGAGGGACACGGCTATTCGAATAGATTAACTTCCCTGCAGGGGTGCACCACATAACCCAGCATGCTTGATCCCATTTGGCCGGACACACTTTCCAGGGTCATGCCCGACCTCGGAAGATCAACATGTCGCAGCCCTACCTAAGCACAACAGACAGGTCAGCACGCCGGTCTAAGTCCTAAGCGCGCAGGGGTCCCGGCCCATCGCCCAACGCACACCTGCACGTTGCGTACGCGACCGGTAAGCAGACCTAGCCTCTCCTAATACTAGAGTAGGCTTTCCAGTCCAATCCAGCGCGCGCCGCTAAGTCGCTGACGTCAAGAAGGCTTCGGCTGATACCACGACATCGAGTGCCCATAACTATTCCCACGTAGCTGGTTAGTGCGTATAGGCCAACTGCCAGACTCAGATCAAATATCCAAACTCGTTAAGCGTGTTATTATGAAATAACCGCGGACAACGACCAGGGCCAGGCCCACCTGTCTCCTAGGTGTCTCAACCTGCCCTGTTGCTCCGCCACAAAGATCCACACAGAGGGCCGTCGGGAACTCAGGCCCATCACTACCTGGATGGAGCTACCTGTCCTTTCAGCCCCCTCATCGAATCACTTGCGGGTACTCAAGGAGCCGACCCGACTTTAGTCACATCATGTGTCATGTAAAGTATGTGTATAGTATATACCCGTGATCACCACCCACGGTGATCACGGCCCGATAGTATAGCATGCCAGACGGAAAAGGATGTGGGGCCACTGATGGAATACTAGCATCCTATACTAAGCATTTAGGATAGCAGGTAAAGGTATCAACAGTAGTAGCAACAATGACAGGCTATGCAACAGAATAGGAGTTATCGAATCATCAACAGTAGCAATTCTAATGCAAGAGTAAGAGAGAAGAGAATGGGTGATATCTGGTGATCAAGGGGGGTTGGCTTGCCTGGAAGCTCAGCCGAGAAGGAGGGGTCGTCAACACTGTAGTCGAACTGGGGGGTCGCCGGCAGTCTCAGGGTATATCGGAAAGAAGTAACGGAGAGGGAACGTAATAAATAACAGAGCAATCAAAGCATCACAAAGCGTAACATGGCAAAACACAGTGCTACGTGTGACCTAACGCGGTAGGAGGTGATACCGACGAAGGGGGAAAACATCCGGGAAAGTATTCCCGGTGTTTGACGTTTTCGGACAAATGAACCGGAGGTGAAAAGTTGAAGGTTCGCTATGCTAGGGACGTGTGGTTGACAAACGGACCGCGTATTCGGATTCGTATCGAAATTCTGAGCAACTTTCATATATAAATTATTTTCATCCGAGTTACGGATTTTTTATATTAATTTTTAAAGTTTTAAATCATTTTCTAATTTATTAATTATTAAATAAATCAACATTATCCAGAATAGTGTATGCTGACATCATCATGACGTCAGCATGACGTCAACAGTCAACAGGGGTGTTGACTGGTCAAACTGACGCGTGGGTCCCGCATGTCATTGGCTGTAAAGTTAACTAACAGTTTAGCTAATCTAATTACTGTTTAGTTAAACTAACTAGTTAATTAGATTAATTAAACACGATTAATTAACTTAATTAATTCACTAATTAATTAATTAATTATATTTTAATTATTATTATTATTTTATTATATTTTTTAATTATCTCTTTATTTAAACGTTCTTGGGGCTAGGGCCCCCTGTCATTGGCCCCACGGGGCGGGGCCCAACCGCCAGTGGCCCAGGTGGCCAAAGCGGGCACGGGCGATGGATTTTGGGCGTGGCCCGATCGGGCACACGCCCGTGGTGGTGCGGGGCGGGCGCTGGCGGCCAGAGGCCAGCACGAGGAAGGGCCGGCGGCCGCGGCAGCAGGGGCCGGCGACAATGGCAGAAGGGGCCGGGGCCGCGCGAGGTCGTGGCGGCTGGCGCCAGCTGAGGCGAAGCGGCACGGGGGGCCGGGCACCGGCGGCGGCATCAGCAAAGCAGCTGCAGAGCGGGGCATCGCAGCGGGGCACGCAGGGGCGCCAGAGGCGAGCGCGCGCAGCAGCGGCGCTGGAGCAGCAACATAGCACGGGCGCACGGCGAGTGGCGAGGCGGAGCCGTAGCAGCAACGACGGAGGTAGAGGCGGGGCTGCGACGGTAGTGGCTAAGGCGGAGGCGGCGAGGCCGGGAGGGCCAAGCGCTCGGACGCGGGACGACGCGGCCAACGGGGTGAGCTGGGACGGGGAGAGAGGAGGGAGGTGCTCACGACGGGCTGTAGGGGAGTGGCAGCAGGCTCGGGGAAGAGTCTGGGTGATCCGGCGAGGCGGCACCGACGACGGCAACAGGGTGGAGCAGCCGGATCAGTTCGGGACGGCAAGGGCGGCGAAGAACGTCCGGTCTTGGTCGTTCGGGCGTCGGAGGTCGGGGTCGAAGGACGAGGACGGGGGAGTAGTTGTGGGCGGCGGCGTCGGGCACGGCGTCGATGGTGAGCGCTGGCGGCGCCCGTGTCCAGATCGGGAGAGGGAGGTGGGGCGCGAGGGGAGAGTGGGGATCGGGATTTAGGGTTTGCAGGGAGGGCAGGGGATATAGGCAGGGGGAGCTGGGCCGGTTAGGTTAGTGGGCTGGTCGGCTGGGCCGTTTGGCCCAGTTGGCCAAGGTGGGTCTTTCTCCTTTTATTTTATTTTGTTTTTCCTTTTCTTTTCATTTATTTTCCTTATACTATTTTATTTTATTTAGCTTTATAATACACAAAAGTTGCACCTAAATTTGTATCACTAATTATACATCTACTACAAAAGTTTAATCCTCCAATTAAAATAGTTTAACATTTTATTAATTATAAAAGGCATTCAATTAATTCTTTGCTATAGTTTTATTTATTTTAGGACATTCAAACACTTTTTAAAGATGCTAGTTTCTCCACCATTATTACTTATGCATTATTTGTCACAACAAGAACAATTTGGTTTTAATATTTGAAAACTTTTATCGTTTGACTTTAATTCAAATTTAGATTTGAACCGGTTTTGAACTAACGTGAGATTAACAACAGTAATCGAGGTGACGTGGTGTCATTAACAGTGAGTTACTGTAGCTTGATTACCCAGGCGTCACAGCCGTGGTGAGATGCACTCTATACCCCGCATGTGCGTCGATTAGTTAAATCTCTCACTCAGTCCCCCCCCCCGAAAAACGGCTTAGTCCTTTTTCTGTTCATATTATGTGTGCATGTTTGACCCCTTGTAACTCTGTGCACGTTTATCCAAATTGAGTGAATGATATATCAAAATGTTCGTCTCTTGATGCTCTACATGATGGTTGTTGTTGCATGCTTGTTTGAGTTCATCTTGACATGTTAATCCCTGTTGTAAAAGTGTATGTTGCTGTTAAGTGCTGAAAACTAATGAAACTTGCTGATTTGTCATTTTCGTATCTTTTTGTGTGATTTTTTTAGCATCATGTCAACATGTGTTAGGAACACAATCATGTCATCTTTGCTGTGGTGCAATCCATTTTTCATGATATGCCTTGTGTTGAGTGGAACAAGCTTGCAAAGTGGACTACTCGCTGTTTGCTGATTTCTGAAACTGTTATATTGTGATGCCATGTTTGCTTGATGCCCCAGTCGTATCCATGCATGTTTTGGATTGTCCAATGACCATGTCTTGTAGTCCATGATATGCTCTATCCATCCATGCCCTTGTTTGCAGTTATAGGTTGTTGTAGCGTGTATCTTTCGTGCTCTCAAATTGCTATATAATGTTTCTTTCAGCCTGTTATCAGTAAGTTCAGTTTTGCCATGTGAATAGCTAGTGTTCTATGCATCCTATGACCATGTTCTTGCCATGAGTAGCTTCATAAACATGTCTTCTTGCTGTTGGTTATATTCACATGCCATGATATGCTTTGAGATGAGTTGCACAAGCTTGCAAACATGCCTACTTGTCATTGTTGCCGCCATGTTCAGTTTATTTCACTAAGTCTGTGAAACTGTTATTATTTGCAGTCTTGCCATGATGTTTTGGGCATGTTCTAGTGGTGTTTGGCAGTAGCTCAGTGATCATGCTTGTAGTGCTTGACATGTAAATATTTGCCATGCCCTTTGATGCCATGAAATTTTAATGTAGCATGTTGTTTTGATGATTGCAAAGTGCCTAGTAGTTGTTGTGGACAGCTTGTCCTTCTATCTTTTTTTTCATGTGTATGTGTTGAACCGTTGCTCCGTTTTGAGCGTGTCCTATATGAAACTTGCGTGTTTTTGCATGTAGATGCATAATATCATGTTGTATACATGTTTGGAGTGTGTTTGCTTGTTGTTTGAATGCATCTTGCACCTTGTGATACGGTGTATCCTAGGGCCATCCCCATGGACCCTCCTTCACCTCAACAAGTGCCCAAAGGACCAAGGACTAGAGCTCCCGAGACCGAGGTGACGTCACTCCTAGCCCTACTTCCATACAAATCTTGCGAGACATGGTCGCTACCTCAGACGGACGTGTTGTGTGTGCTCAGGTGTGAAGAAGACCACATCGGAGAGGGGCGTGAAGATGGACGAGTCCTCAAGTTCATGGACGAGCCAATGCATCGAGAAGAGCAGAAGAGAGCTCCAGGACCCGGACATCCGGCCCCCTGGCCCGGACATCCGGCCCCTGGGCATTCACCCACAGAAGGCCAACAGCAGCCAAGGCTACAGGGCCCGGACATCCGGCCAGGGCCCGGACATCCGGCCAGGCACGGCCCGGACATCCGGCCCCGCGCCCGGAAATCCGGCGCCTCTGTCCAGAGAGCACCCGAGGCGCGTCCACTCCAGCCCGGACATCCGGGCCCCCGCCCCGGACATCCGGCGTCCTGTGAAGTCCCGGACATCCGGCCCGCCGCCCGGACGTCCGGTCCCTGAATTGCCTGCGCGCATCCCCCGGGCCGAGGCCCATGTACCCATTCGCCCCGTAGACTATATATACTCCTCTCCTCATCCCGTTTAGGGTTAGCTGTGGTTTTAGCTCATTTGACACTTGTGTGGATTTCTCCCACGAGACCGGTGCGCCTCTACGGAGAAGATCCACCTCTGGATTCAAGACCCCTAACGGGAAGATCCCACGGGATTCCAAGACCTCCTCCGGGAGAAGACTATCTGTATCACCGTTGTTGACTTTGGATCATGTATCTCGACCTTGTATCGCGAATCTAGCACTTGTGTGATTGCTTCCGTGTTGATTTGAGTGTTCTCTCTTGTGTTTTCCCCATCTTTCTCCGTGTTTTCCCCGTGTTCATCGTGTGCCAACCTCCAAACGTGAAAGATCCGCTGATTAGGGTTCCACCCTGCATCATTATGGTATCTAGAGCAAAGGTTTCTCACGATTTTGGAGCCCCACACTTTGTTTTCTAGCCTGTTTTTGTCGTGTTCTTCCTAATTTCGAAAATTGCCCCACAAAAAGAGCCCCAAAAAATTTCTGTGATCTGTTGATTTGGCAAGATTTTGTTGAATTTGTTCCATGGATTTGCTGTGCCACGTGTGGATCTAGCTTTTCCTCCACTTTTCCCTAAATTTCATCCGAAAAATCCACCGAATTTTTCCCCAAACACCAACGGTTGCAAGGAATTTTTCCTGGCTCGGGCACCCCGGACATCCGGCTCGTGCCCCGGACATCCGGCCCGGCCCGGACATCCGGCCCCTGGCCCGGACATCCGGCCTCCCGCAGCCATTTCCCCCCACTACACTTCCCTCCTAGCAATCATTCCCCCCTTTGCGTTCGGTGATCCACCCACTCTTCCGCAAACCTCCAACAATCTTCCGCAACAACCACCATCGCTTCACCGCTTCGAGTTTGGAAAATTTGTCTCCATTTGCCGTGGATATTTGAGTTGTGGTTTCACCGTTTCCTTGGATGTTTAGGCTACCTTGGGACGGCAAGACTTCGACGACACCACCGCTCAACTTCGGCAAGGACGGTAACATCGACGACACTTCGATCATTCTATCTTGCAATTGCATTGTCACCCTATGAACCATCTTTGCGTAGCTTTCCCATTGAGACTAGCCATTTGAGTATTGCCGGGCCACGACACTTGTGCACATTAGTGATACTCATATATATATTGCATACCACATCATCTTGGTATATTGCATATCTCCTTGTGCCACAAGAGTGCTCCGCATACACAATAGCTACCTTGATACGAGAAGCATACATATGTGCCCAAAGAAAGAGCTCAAAAGCTTTTAAGCAAAAGAGCCAATCCAAGCAAAGAAACAATAGCATCATACGCCTTGCATCCAAAGAAATCATACATAGCAACATCATCTTGTGCTCAAGCATCGGCACATCATACACTCATAGCATACTTGTGATAGATAGTCGTTACGTTTTGCCCATATAGGTCGTGCACAAGTGCGTATCCGCCTATTAAGCAATCGGTTAGCGTCTCTCTAGCGTTGTGCAACACGAGCATTTTCCGTGGTTTACCACATTTTTCGCTCATCCTTGGTTGCACAACCACATTTATCTATCCGTGCGTGTGTTCCGTGTGCTACTCTTTGCTAGTGATCTACTTGTTGCATGAGCAAATTGTGAACCATTTTCAACATCTTTGAGTCATTTTGACGATTGCATTGAATTTGTGCCACATCCTAACTGATACGGTGTATCCCATGATCATCCCCATGTTCACTCGACGAGACCTCAACCACACACATTTGGACACAAGGTTCACTCGCTCCTCTCTGAACCTCCACTTTCTACATGTGAGACATGCCTACTACCTCAAATATATGTGCTATGCATGTTCAGGAACACCCAAGGAGACCATGGAGAACCCAAGGACCAAGGCCAAGTGCGCGCGGGAGAGAAGGAAGAAGGGCCAGCACCTACAGGCCCCGGACATCCGGCCCCCAGGCCCGGACATCCGGCGCCCCGGACATCCGGGCCCTGGCCGGAAATCCGGCGCCACTGTCCAGAAGACACCCGTGGCTCAACCCCTCCAGCCCGGACATCCGGCCCCTCGGCCCGGACATCCGGCGTCTCGGGAAGGCCCGGACATCCGGCCCCCGCCCGGACATCCGGCCCCTGTCTGCGCACAGTGTATCGGGCCTGAGGCCCATGTATCCCTCTCCCACTTACCCCTTCGTGGACCTAGACTATATATACCCCTCCACCTCTGATGTAGGGTGGAACCCTAATCAGCGGATCTTTCACGTTTGGAGGTTGGCACACGATGAACACGGGGAAAACACGGAGAAAGATGGGGAAAACACAAGAGAGAACACTCAAATCAACACGGAAGCAATCACACAAGTGCTAGATTCGCGATACAAGGTCGAGATACATGATCCAAAGTCAACAACGGTGATACAGATAGTCTTCTCCCGGAGGAGGTCTTGGAATCCCGTGGGATCTTCCCGTTAGGGGTCTTGAATCCAGAGGTGGATCTTCTCCGTAGAGGCGCACCGGTCTCGTGGGAGAAATCCACACAAGTGTCAAATGAGCTAAAACCACAGCTAACCCTAAACGGAAAGAGGAGAGGAGTATATATAGTCTACGGGGCGAATGGGTACATGGGCCTCGGCCCAGAGGATGCGCGCAGGCATCTTCAGGAGCCGGACGTCCGGGTGGCGGGCCGGATGTCCGGGGCTTCGCGGGTCGCCGGATGTCCGGGGCGGTGGCCCGGATGTCCGGGCGGGAGGAGCCGAGCCTCGGGTGCTCTCTGGACAGGAGCGCCGGATTTCCGGGCCCGAGGCCGGATGTCCGGGCCGTGCTTGGCCGGATGTCCGGGCCCTGGCCGGATGTCCGGGCCCTGTGGTTGGCCTTCTGTAGAGAGATGCCCAGGGGCCGGATGTCCGGGCCAGGGGGCCGGATGTCCGGGTCCTGGAGCTGCTTTCCGGTCTTCTCGTTGCATCAGCTCGTCCATGACCTTGGGGACTTGTCCATCTTCAAGCTCTTCTCCGAAGTGGTCTCCTTCACACCTGAGCACACAAAGCACACTCGCTTGAGGTAGCAACCATGTCTCGCAAGATTCATAAGGAAGTAGGGCTAGGAGTGACGTCACCTCGGTCTCGAAAGCTCTAGTACGGGCACGTGTCATCGGTCCTTGAGGCACTTGAGGGGGTGAAGGAGGGTCCATGGGGATGGCCCTAGGATACACCGTATCAATCTGTATCACCGTTGTTGACTTTGGATCATGTATCTCGACCTTGTATCGCGAATCTAGCACTTGTGTGATTGCTTCCGTGTTGATTTGAGTGTTCTCTCTTGTGTTTTCCCCATCTTTCTCCGTGTTTTCCCCGTGTTCATCGTGTGCCAACCTCCAAACGTGAAAGATCCGCTGATTAGGGTTCCACCCTGCATCATTATGGTATCTAGAGCAAAGGTTTCTCACGATTTTGGAGCCCCACACTTTGTTTTCTAGCCTGTTTTTGTCGTGTTCTTCCTAATTTCGAAAATTGCCCCACAAAAAGAGCCCCAAAAATTTTCTGTGATCTGTTGATTTGGCAAGATTTTGTTGAATTTGTTCCATGGATTTGCTGTGCCACGTGTGGATCTAGCTTTTCCTCCACTTTTCCCTAAATTTCATCCGAAAAATCCACCGAATTTTTCCCCAAACACCACCGGTTGCAAGGAATTTTTCCTGGCTCGGGCACCCCGGACATCCGGCTCGTGCCCCGGACATCCGGCCCGACCCGGACATCCGGCCCCTGGCCCGGACATCCGGCCTCCCGCAGCCATTTCCCCAATTCTCCGCCATTTTCGTTCGGTGCTCCACCATTTCTTCCGCATACCACCACCTTTTCCGCATCCACCATCGCTTACCCGCTTCGAGTTTAGAAAATTTGTCTCCATTTGCCGTGGATACTTGAGTTGTGGTTTCACCGTTTCCTTGGATGTTTAGGCTACCTTGGGACGGCAAGACTTCGACGACACCACCGCTCAACTTCGGCAAGGACGGTAACATCGACGACACTTCGATCATTCTATCTTGCAATTGCATTGTCACCCTATGAACCATCTTTGCGTAGCTTTCCCATTGAGACTAGCCATTTGAGTATTGCCGGGCCACGACACTTGTGCACATTAGTGATACTCATATATATTGCATACCACATCATCTTGGTATATTGCATATCTCCTTGTGCCACAAGAGTGTTCCGCATACACAATAGCTACCTCGATACGAGAAGCATACATATGTGCCCAAAGAAAGAGCTCAAAAGCTTTTAAGCAAAAGAGCCAATCCAAGCAAAGAAACAATAGCATCATACGCCTTGCATCCAAAGAGATCATACATAGCAACATCATCTTGTGCTCGAGCATCGGCACATCATACACTCATAGCATACTTGTGATAGATAGTCGTTACGTTTTGCCCATATAGGTCGTGCACAAGTGCGTATCCGCCTATTAAGCAATCGGTTAGCGTCTCTCTAGCGTTGTGCAACACGAGCATTTTCCGTGGTTTACCACATTTTTCGCTCATCCTTGGTTGCACAGCCACATTTATCTATCCGTGCGTGTGTTCCGTGTGCTACTCTTTGCTAGTGATCTACTTGTTGCATGAGCAAATTGTGAACCATTTTCAACGTCTTTGAGTCATTTTGACGATTGCATTGAATTTGTGCCACATCCTAACCAAGCTCCTCTCAAAGCTTTATTTGTGTAGGTGTGAGAATCGACACGAAGTGATACCAATAGTGCTATTTCCGGGTTACATTGTTGAGTGATCATTGATCCATTTTCAACCTCGGTTAAGGTACATTGATATTGTCTTCTCCTTTCTCCCACTCACATACTTGCTTGTGATGATGGATAGGCCAAGTTCATCTACCAACCCGATCTTCGATGATCCTCAAGAAGTGATACGGTGTATCCTAGGGCCATCCCCATGGACCCTCCTTCACCCCCTCAAGTGCCTCAAGGACCGATGACACGTGCTCATACGAGAGCTTTCGAGACCGAGGTGACGTCACTCCTAGCTCTACTTCCTTATGAATCTTGCGAGACATGGTTGCTACCTCAAGCGAGTGTGCTTTGTGTACTCAGGTGTGAAGGAGACCACTTCGGAGAAGAGCTTGAAGATGGACAAGTCCCCAAGGTCGTGGACGAGCCAATGCATCGAGAAGAGCAGAAGAGAGCTCCAGGCCCCGGACATCCGGCCCCCTGGCCCGGACATCCGGCCCCTGGGCGTTCAGCTACAGAAGGCCGCGTGCAGCAGAAGCTACAGGGCCCGGACATCCGGCCAGGGCCCGGACATCCGGCCAAGCACGGCCCGGACATCCGGCCCCGGGCCCGGAAATCCGGCGCCTCTGTCCAGAGAGCGCCCGAGGCTCGACTGCCCAGCCCGGACATCCGGGCCCCCGCCCCGGACATCCGGCGTCCTGTGAAGTCCCGGACATCCGGCCCGCCGCCCGGACGTCCGGCCCCTGAATTGCCTGCGCGCATCCCCCGGGCCGAGGCCCATGTACCCATTCGCCCCGTAGACTATATATACTCCTCTCCTCACTCCGTTTAGGGTTAGCTGTGGTTTTAGCTCATTTGACACTTGTGTGGATTTCTCCCACGAGACCGGTGCGCCTCTACGGAGAAGATCCACATCTGGATTCAAGACCCCTAACGGGAAGATCCCACGGGATTCCAAGACCTCCTCCGGGAGAAGACTATCTGTATCACCGTTGTTGACTTTGGATCATGTATCTCGACCTTGTATCGCGAATCTAGCACTTGTGTGATTGCTTCCGTGTTGATTTGAGTGTTCTCTCTTGTGTTTTCCCCATCTTTCTCCGTGTTTTCCCCGTGTTCATCGTGTGCCAACCTCCAAACGTGAAAGATCCGCTGATTAGGGTTCCACCCTGCATCATTATGGTATCAGAGCAAAGGTTTCTCACGATTTTGGAGCCCCACACTTTGTTTTCTAGCCTGTTTTTGTCGTGTTCTTCCTAATTTCGAAAATTGCCCCACAAAAAGAGCCCCAAAAATTGCTATCTTGGTTCGTGAAATGTGGCCGCCCGCAATCGACACACTCGTCAAGAAGAGGATTTTCTTCGAGATGAGATGCAAGAACGGCGCCATCAAGCAAGAATGCAAGAAGAAGCTCCTCCTCAAGCGCGACATGAACATCAACTCCAACAAGAACATCTTCCTCAACAAGAGCAACAAGATATGGCAAACCGCCAAAATCGAGATCATCCTCCCAATAGACAAGGAAACAACGACGAGCATCGCTATGGCAAGCTCAAGTTCACCATGCCAAAGTTTTCCGGAAGCATTGACCCCGAAGACTACCTCTCATGGGCATTGAAAGTTGACAAGATCTTTCGCCTTCACAACTTCGATGAAGAGAAGAAGATCGCTATGGCATCACTTGAGTTCCAAGACTATGTTCTCATTTGGTGGGAACAAATCATGGAGAGAAGAGAAGCCAAAGGCGAACCTCCTATCACCACTTGGACTCAAATGAAGGAAGTGATGAGAGCACGTTTTGTGCCTACACACTACAACCGCGACTTGTTCAAGAAGCTCCAACTCCTCAAGCAAGGAACCAAGTCCGTTGAAGAGTACTACAAGGAGATGGAGATTGCTATGATAAGAGCAAACATCATGGAAGATGAAGAGCAAACAATGGCGAGATTCTTGAATGGACTCAACTATTCCATTAAGAAGATTGCGGACTTCCAACCATACAACAATCTCCTCGAGCTAGTACACCAAGCAACCAAAGCGGAGCGACAAGTTCAAGAGGACTACAAGTACTCCAAGTTCAACTCCAAGAACTTCGGCTCCTACAACCAAGCTTCAACGACTTCGGATATCCCTCCTACCTCTACCAAGCCATCTACAAATTTCGGCGACAAGCCAAGATACAAGAATGAGACTACATCGAGTCATCCACCTTCTACCAACAACTTCAAGCCAAGAGCTACATCATCTACAACTCCAAATGAAGAGAACCCAAAGACAAGTTCCATCAAATGTTTCACATGTGGTGGCCGTGGACACAAGTCCTTCGAGTGCACCAACAAGAGAACAATGATCTTCCACGACGACGGCACATATGACTCGATGAGCGACGACGAAGTGGACGCCATCAAGCACTTGGCCATCCACCGGCGTATCAATGAAGAAGAAGATCGTCAAGTGTTTTGCGACAATGACTCAAGCCCGAACCTAGTTATCTCCAAAGTCTTGACACTACAACATCAACAAGATGACGACCAACGATGCCATATTTTCCATACGAAGGCCGCCATCAATGGACGCTCCATCAAGGTTATCATCGATGGAGGAAGTTGCCACAACTTGGCAAGCGAAGAGCTATGCGACAAGCTTCATTTGGTCAAGACGAAGCATCCGCACCCCTACAAGGTCCAGTGGCTCAACGACGCCGGAATTCTTCGAGTCGAGCACACCATGCAAGTCTCTTTCAAGATTGGCGCCTACGAGGACACTCTTGAGTGTGATGTGATACCAATGTCCGTGTGCCACCTTATTCTTGGACGACCATGGCAATATGATCGTGGAGTCACACACAATGGACGGACGAATCACTATCACTTCAAGATGAAGGGCAAGGAATTCGTGCTACGACCAATGACTCCAAGTCAAGTAGCCGCCGACAAGCTTTTACCTACCACCCATCGTGGAGAGAATGGTGAGAGAGCGAGCCACCTAAAAGAGAGCGAGAGCCACAAGCCAAATATGAGCGACTCCACGATGAGCTACACGAAGAAACTAGTGCTATTTGCCACCAAAAGTGAGATGAGAGAAGTGTGTGAGAACCCATCGAACGTCGTTCACCATGTGCTCTTATGCATAGGAGAAGACAAATTTACTAACACTTCACAATCTCTACCTTTTGTGTTGTCACCTTTATTGCAGGAATTCTCGGACGCCTTTACCGATGAGGTACCACCGCTTCTACTTCACGGGATACAACACCGCACCGAACTCGTACCCGGTGTACCATTTACCAACAAGGTTCTCTACCGTGTCAACCACGAGATACAACGGCAAGTACCCAAACTCATCGACAAAAGTCATGTACGTGACAACTTTAGCACTTGTGCCGCTCCGGTTATTCTATTGCCTACGAAACATGGAAGTTTTCATGCAAATGCATGTTTGTTACGCAAGTGCTTACTTGTTACACAATTTAAGTTGCATGTGATTGGCTTAGAGCACCTAAAAGATTTATATGAGCATGATCCTTTCTTTGCAAATGCCTATGCTAAATGCTTGACTCACACTTCTTGGGAACATCATTACACCAAGGATGGATACCTTATGAGAGCTAACAAACTTTGCATCCCCGAGTCTTCGCTTTGTTTGCTCCTTTTGCAGGAATCGCATGGAGAAGGACTCATGGGACACTTTGGACGCGACAAGATGTTTGCTACCCTCTCTAAGAACTATTTTTGGCCCAAGATGCTACGTGACGTCTCAAACCCCACCAACCGATGTCCGACATGCCGCAAAGCTAAGTCCAAAGCTCAATCTCATGGTCTTTACATGCCTCTTCCTACTACATTTCACCCATGGGGAGACATAAACATGCATTTCATACTTGGCTTGTCTAGGACTAAAAATGGAAACGATTCCGTGCTTGTCATGGTCGATACATTCTCTAACATGGCTCATTTCATTCCCGATAACAAGATCGACGATGCTTCACATGTTGCCACTTTCTTTTGTAGTGAAATACTCAAGAAGGTGCACGAACAAATACGGGCAACAATCGAGCGACAAGTACATCGCCTCACCAACAAGATCAACGTCAACAAGGCAACAATGGCGTCTCACCCGGAAGATCTCAGTTGGCTACATCTTCACAAGGACCACTTCGCGATAGAGCACAAGTCCAAGCCTCTACCTCGTGACGACGGACCATTCAAGGTGCTCCATGGTGATGAAGATTTCGATCCGAGGTCGGATCTTTCCCAAGGGAGGGGAGATGATACGGTGTATCCTAGGGCCATCCCCATGGACCCTCCTTCACCTCAACAAGTGCCCAAAGGACCAAGGACTAGAGCTCCCGAGACCGAGGTGACGTCACTCCTAGCCCTACTTCCATACAAATCTTGCGAGACATGGTCGCTACCTCAGACGGACGTGTTGTGTGTGCTCAGGTGTGAAGAAGACCACATCGGAGAGGGGCGTGAAGATGGACGAGTCCTCAAGTTCATGGACGAGCCAATGCATCGAGAAGAGCAGAAGAGAGCTCCAGGACCCGGACATCCGGCCCCCTGGCCCGGACATCCGGCCCCTGGGCATTCACCCACAGAAGGCCAACAGCAGCCAAGGCTACAGGGCCCGGACATCCGGCCAGGGCCCGGACATCCGGCCAGGCACGGCCCGGACATCCGGCCCCGCGCCCGGAAATCCGACGCCTCTGTCCAGAGAGCACCCGAGGCGCGTCCACTCCAGCCCGGACATCCGGGCCCCCGCCCCGGACATCCGGCGACCCGTGAAGCCCCGGACATCCGGCCCGCCGCCCGGACGTCCGGCCCCTGAAATGCCTGCGCGCATCCCCTGGGCCGAGGCCCATGTACCCATTCGCCCCGTAGACTATATATACTCCTCTCCTCACTCCGTTTAGGGTTAGCTGTGGTTTTAGCTCATTTGACACTTGTGTGGATTTCTCCCACGAGACCGGTGCGCCTCTACGGAGAAGATCCACCTCTGGATTCAAGACCCCTAACGGGAAGATCCCACGGGATTCCAAGACCTCCTCCGGGAGAAGACTATCTGTATCACCGTTGTTGACTTTGGATCATGTATCTCGACCTTGTATCGCGAATCTAGCACTTGTGTGATTGCTTCCGTGTTGATTTGAGTGTTCTCTCTTGTGTTTTCCCCATCTTTCTCCGTGTTTTCCCCGTGTTCATCGTGTGCCAACCTCCAAACGTGAAAGATCCGCTGATTAGGGTTCCACCCTGCATCACCTTGCCATGCTTGACTTGCTTTGATCATATCTTCTAGGCCGTAGCTCCAAATTAAATGAACTTTATATGTAACTTGACTAGAATTTTGAGTAGATCATCATGGTGCATGTTAACTCGCTGTTTAACAACTCAAACTTAAGGTTTTTTCAGATCTGGACCAATTTCTAAAATTGCATATGAGGACTTACCGGAATTGTTATTTGTTGTTTCCGGCCTAATTTAAACTTGCTTGGTTGTGTTGTTCTTGAATGCATCATCTCTTGCCATGAGTTGCATCATGTAGCCTTGTCATGCATCATACTTGGTTGAGCATCTTGTCTTGTTTATGTGTTGGGTGTTTACCGTGTTGCTTGCTTCTTCTCGTTAGTGCTTGTTTCGTTGCGATCGTGAGGATTCGTTCGACTACGCTTGGTTTGTCTTCGTGGATTCTTCTTCGTCTTCTTCATGGACTCGTTCCTCTTCCTTGCGAGATCTCAGGCAAGATGACCATCACCTTGGATCTCATTACTATCATTGATATGCTAGTTGTCTCGATGCTATTGCTATATATCGCGCTGCCTATCTTTTGTTGTTAGCCTCTCATTGTTGCCATCAAACCTCTAACCTTTGACACCATCCCAGCAAACCGTTGTTTGGCTATGTTACCGCTTGCTCAGCCCCTCTTATAGCGTTGTTAGTTGCAGGTGAAGATGAAGATTGCTCCATGTCGGATCTTGGATGTTGGAATATCACAATATCTATTACTATAATTAACACACCTATATACTTGGCAATGGGTGGAAGGCTTGGCCTTTTGCTCGGTGTTTTGTTCCACTCATGCCGCCTTAAGAACCGATAAACTGGTGTTATGTTCTTTGATTTTGCGTTCCTAACGTGGTTGGGTATATGGGGACCCCTTGAAAGTTCACTTTGAATAAAACTCCTTCAGCAAGGCCCAACATTGGTTTTAATTTGCCTCATAATAAAAACTTAATTAATTAATTAAATTGCATAGGGGGTCACGTCCCCGGGTTCTTAATTTTACATTACAGGGAGGGGCCAGTGCTAATGGTGTTGGTCCCAAACGGGTAGACTATGAGGCCACCGCGGGGAAACTCGAGGTCTGGTTTTACCTGTAGGATGTCCCATCCAGACGTGGCCTGAGACGAGATACGCACGGCTACTATTAGGGTGTCGGCACGCCAGGAGGTCTTGCTGGACTTGTTTTACCATTGTCGAAATGTCTTGTGTACTGGGATTCCGAGTCTGACCGGGCTGTCCCTAAGATAAGGGTTTTTTACCTCTGCTGATCGTGAGAGCTTGTGATGGGCTAAGTTGGGACACCCCTGCAGGGTTATGATCTTTCGAAAGCCATGCCCGTGGTTATGTGGCAGATTGGAATTTGTTAATGTCCGGTTGTAGAAAACTTGACAGAGGATCCGAAATAAAATACACAACCGCGTGAGTAACCGTGACCGTCTCTTTTCAATTTGAGAAGAGAACATGGTGGGGTTATGTTTGACTCGTAGGTAGTTCGAGATCTTTAGCGATCATTACTAGTTTGCGACCGTTTGCGTTGATGCTCATCTTATTCTTGTACTCGTAAGTTAGCCACCATACATATGCTTAGCCGCTGCTATAACCTCACCACTTAACCTCTCCATACCCATTAAGCTTTGCTAGTCTTGATACCCATGGTTATGGGATTGCTGAGTCCTCGTGGCTCACAAATACTACAACAACAGTTGCAGGCGCAGGTTTCCGATGACTTGACGTGAGAGCGATGTTATTGTGTTGGAGTTCTTTCTTCTTCGTCCGTCTTGGGATAGGTTCCTGGTCGGTAGCCTGGGATAGCAGGATGGATGTTGTTGTGCTTTCATGTTTGCATCCGTAGTCGGATGTCTTGTATGTCATGTTGTTGTATTCATGTGAATTGTATGACTTGTATGTATCCCCTCTATGTATGAAATGGTACGATGTAATGATATCCATCCTGCTAAGTGCCCGAAATGCGGTTGTGCCTCAATCACAAATTTTATCTAGTGATCGAGATAGAATCGCATCTTGGGTGTGCACTTTGAGCTTGGACACTTGGATCCATCAAGCTCTCCACTTTCTCAGGTGGTTGTACACATGGGTGGCGGTCATCTCCTGGCCATAGAACTCGAACACCTGCTTCGCAATGGTGTTCAAGTGCACCTCCTTGAAGACCTTGTCAGTCCTAACCCCACTAGAGATGAGCCTGCACATCTTGGTCATCACGAACGTGGACATGAATGGCTGCCACTTCATGTTGGTCCCCCTACCATCCTTCTTGGCCTTCAGTGCAGCGGCATCAAAATTGGCAATTGGCTCAACGAGCATGACTGACACAAAGCAAGAAGGTGAAACCACGAACACGTCTGAATCAACAGGCATGTTCTGATTGAGGAGGGACTACGAGTCCTCGGCATAGGAGGATGCAAACTGACTGTCCGACAACACAAGGGTCTGACTAAGATCTTGCGTCTGTGTGGTCATGTCCTACAATCGTATCACGCATACACAGTAAGCATAACACATGTAGTACCACAACATAGCAACCAGGCGTTCTATGAAAGTAGGAGCATCCATACCAACTAGATATGAATCCATCACCAATAGCTACCACAACATCAGACCTAGCTATGAATCCATTGTGGTCATCACAAATAGCTAATCTAGCATGCTACAAATACTACACAACTAACTATAAATCCATAGTGTCCATCATTATCATACTACTCAATCTAAACAGTTCCAGCAGAAATAGATACCACTACATCAAAATCTAGCATCTGCTCAAAGATCAATGCACGAATCAACCCTACCACATGCTTGCACATCTAATCCTACAACCATGTCCTCTCAGATCTTGCTTGAATGAACACAGAGAAAGAGGTTACTGAACTCATAGAGGCCATGGCTGCAACTTAGGGGGGGAGGGCGGGATGGGTCGGAGAAGTTGAGGACATGAGTCGCCACCGCCGTCGACCGTCGGCTGGTGAAGGAGCTCCACTTACCTGGTCATCGGCGTTGGTGCACGCTGGTGGGAAAGATCAAAAGGGGGAGAAGGGTGGCAGGGCTTTGGGCGGTGAGAGGATGGGGCTAAATAGGGTGACCGAATAGGCGGGAGGTGAGCCGAAATCCTCCTGCCGTTTTTTCGGAGATGCGCGCGAGCTCGCGCCATCTCCCTGCTCGCACGAGCTGCGCGCCGCGTTCCCCTCCCCTACCTTGCACAAGCCTAGATTTGGAGAAGCCATCGATCTGGGATATCTCACGGGCCTGGTTGTGTGTGCTTTAAAGTTTGTGTCGTGCAGGCCGAACATTGTATATGGGCCAACCAAACATGCCGATTCAATCCCATGCGATCTTGGTTGGCCCAAATGTGGGGAACCAAACGCGTACCGAGTGCTTTCTGGTTTGGTCTTCTACAACTTCTTCACTAGTTGTATGGAGAAAATTTGAGATATAAGAGATGGATCTGGGGTCAATTACCAAAATCAGCTTTTTGGTCATCCATTCTTAGAATGCCCCCTAAACTGAAAGCTCATTGCTTATACCACAACACCCAAGGGAACATTTCCATTTGGAGTACCCCTTGGTGCTCGGCTTGGACCAATATTCATGATCACCTTATTATCCAACCTCCTGGTTTCATCTATCCTGCTCGAGTTAGTGACCTTTGGCTATCAGGCCAAAAAGCATGGAACAATGATCTTATCTATTCACTTTTTGAGGAGCCCATGGCGTCTATAATCATTCACACTACCATCACTCATGACAATTGCCCAGATATTCATTATTGGGATCTTGCTCCTAATGGAAAGTGCAGCTCAGAGTCTACTTATAAGTTATGTTTGCAGGATATTCAAGCACAACCAAGGAATAGGCCTTTTCAGGTTTCTCATCAGGTTAAATATCTTCTAAAGCAAGTATGGAAACAAAAAGTGGTGGCCCCAAGAGTCCATACTTTTGCTTGGAGGTTGATTCGGAAAGCCCTTCCAACAGGTTTAATAGCTAGTCGTTTCTCCGTACATATTCCAAAACAGTGTTGTCATTGTGCTGAAGACAAAAATGAAATGCATACTTTTTTTCCCTTGTGACTTTGTTAGAGCAGCATGGTTTGCGCATCCTTGGTACTTTCAAAGTGATCTTTTAATGGAAAATCATCTTTCTATGCAAAGTGTTATTCCAGCATTGCTTAATATGGACTATCCATATGCTGTTGTACCCAATATTTTCATTTTTTTGTGGTGCATATGGAAGTCGAGATGTGATTGTCTTTTTGATAGGAGGTTCTCACTCCCACATCAGGTACACATGGTTGCCTTAGCTTTGGATGACCAACAGAAGTTTCAGGTGGCTTCCTCCTCAGATGATCACAATGTTGTTTCTAATACTAGTTCCCTTGTTAATGCTATTACATTGCCATTGCAGGGAAGCACTCTTAGAACTGATCTTCTTGTAGATGGTGCTAAGATCTATTGATGCTTCTTTTAGGTGCTCAAAAGTTCCAGGTTTAGATTCTAAAAAAAGTTCCTGGTTTACCAAATGGTAGTGTTGCCACATGCGTTGGTGTCTTTCTCAAATTTGTGCAAGACCACAAGAAGGTCGATGTACAGGTCCAAGCCTCAGGCGCGATCACTACTTTGCCCCTTCAAGAAGAAGCGCTCACTCTCCTTCTTGCAGCCAAAATTGCCCAACTCTCGGAGGTGGCACAACCAACTTTCCTGACAGACGACATTTCTTCGTCAAATGCGGCTGCGACCAGAAGTGTTTCTGCTGACTCCACTCCGTGGGCAATCAAAGCACCACTTGTAGATTTCTTCAGGATAACAGATGGTCTCCATTCACAGGTGTTTCACATTTTGAGGGAGATAAATGGAGTTTCTCACAACAATGCTCATCAGGTTCTTAGTAGTGAGACTGAACCCATCTTCAGCTGCTTTAGTTCAGGTCACAAGAACATGCTCTGCCCTGTAACTTCTATCATATCTATAGTGTCTTTACATGGCTCTGTACTTCATGTTATATTCTACTACTGATCTGAATATATTGGTGCTTTAAGCGCCTTTTCTTGTTCAAAAACGAAGGATTTTGATGTATCTTTAAACTTTTATCATGGCCCTTTGTTTTTCTTTTCATGTATTTTGTCTTATTTATCATTAAATAAAGTTAGGCCATTTAATTTTTTTGAGTAAAAATAGCCATGCTTTATTAATTAGTAGGACATTTACTAAAACAAATTAAAGAAAATGTTGGGCCAGCCCGGAGGCCAAGTAAACAACGCGATAGCCCAGGGCCCATGTCAAGAAGTAGACCTGGTCATACCCTCGGTTGGGTTGGGTCGGTTTTTGACTAAAATCACTAATTAAAGGGTACCCCTTGTAAAGGTCACTACCAACTTCTCTTGTGCTGACAAGTGGCGTCCAGGTTATCGCAATTTGGAAGTTTTTTCTTTCATAGATTCATTTTTCAATCGTTTTATCTCTTGAACTGTCTACCCAAATCACAAACCATTTTCACCATTGGATTTCTCGCGTCAAGATCTTTGAAACTAGATCCCATGTCAATAGGTTTCAACAGATTTTTTTTCACAAAAATGGTAGTAAAAAATGTAGGAGCCAAAATAACAGAAACCGGGAAAACATAAACAACAACAACCCGAGAAAAGGACCGAAAATGACAGAAAATTGATCCAGAAGAAAAAACAAAAGCACAATTGTGATTTTTCTCACATTTTTTTGGGACTTTCCATTCCTTTTCGGGAAGCATACTATAGTGCTTTATTTTACGGGGAAGCACAAACTGTATTTTTTTCCCGAAGAACCACAAGTGTGTTTTTTTGGGAGAAGCACGAATTATGTTTTCCTTTTTTCGGGGAAGCACAACTACAATTTTATTTTTTCGGAAGCACACATGTGCTTCTAGCAAAAGAACACGTTGTGCTCCATGCCAGAAAGTACATCTTTTTGAATTATTATTTTCCTATCAAAATCTAGGGAAAACCAAGAAAATTTCGAAAAACCAAGAAATATATGCAAAAAAAGACCCTGAAGGAGCACCAACATGCGACATGTGGAAGCGGCCGGGCACAACATTTGGCGCACTCCTAAGGTCCGAATAGTGACCTTTGCGGGATCCCAGATAGTTGCTCCCATTTTTAGCAGGCCTAACAAAGCCCGGCCTAAAAATCCCAAACCATACCCACCCAGCCGGAAGACGTAAATAACGATTGTTTTCCATTTAACTTGATCAACTGCAATGTCTTTAAGTCTATTGTTATTCATCATTTTTTATACTCCTTCTTTCAGAATATAAGGTGTATTGATTTTTGTGTAAGCCAAACTTATGTATGTTTGATCAAGATTATAGAATGAAATATTAAAAACTACAATAAATAAATAAAATATGAAAATAGTTTTCGTGATGAATCTAATGATACAAATTTGGAACTACTGATATTGATATTTTTGTCTGAAAACTTGATCAAGCATGTACATGTTTGACTTTTGAAAAAAAACTAATACACCTTATATTTTTAGGGAAATCTCATTTTTAATAAAATATTGTCTTTCATCTCGTCGTTCATGCAGTTTTTGGGCTTCCAACAGAAAAGTTAAGCCTCAGACACGTAAACAACCTCATTCGGGCTTGGGGATAGCTGCCAAACTAGGCTTCCAATATGAATTTACTTCTCCCGGGGAAGCATATGTATTTGTGATCAGAGTTGGATTTTCAGTTACTATCTGGTGTCAACTTTGAACGGGGTGAGAAAAGTACGCAAGAACAGGAGGAGGTGGATATGGAGGTGACTGATGCCAACCGGAAATGATCTTCTGATCAAGTCATGGGCTCACCGAACGCCAAATACACTATGAGTCTAGAACTGGACCTGGCTTCTAAGCCAAGTGGAGCGGTGGTGCCCCCCATCCCTCCACCAAAACAAGATACGAAGAGGTCTATGTTAACAGCTCAGAGCGAGAAGGAAGGCAATGGTGTTGTGAAGAAGAACCCTCCTGGAGGAGAGAACTCGGACGCGAGAAGGGCGGCCTCCCCGGCGGAGGACCGCCGGACGCAATGAATCTTCTTTGCTAGAATTTTTGGGGGATTGGCAATGCCCCGACAATTCAAAAGCTGCATGAACTTGCAAGTTTGCCCCTAGAGTACTTTGTATAGTTGAAACCCACATTAGTGAGGAAAGAGCTGAAAGTTTAAAAAGTACTCTAGGATATGATAGTTCTTTTGCTGTGGATGCCTCTGGTAGGAGCGGAGGCTTAGCTATTTTATGGTATAATGAAATAAATATTGAGATTTTGGGCTACTCGAAGTATCATATCGATGGTAAAATTACTGGTCTAGGGGACCAACCATGGAGGCTTTCATGCTTCTATGGGGAAGCACAGACCCATGCGTCTCCGTCATCACACTTAGGACACAATGAAGAATTTATCCACACTCCAAGAGTTGCCTTGGGTTTGTATAGGGGATTTCAATGATGTCTTGAAGTATGATGAACATGATGGTACTGGTTCTAGCAGTCAGTCACAAATCCAGGGCTTCAGAGATGTTGTTGATGTCTGCGGTTTGGTTGATCTTGGGTTTAAAGGCACCAGATGGACCTATGAAAAGAAAGCAACGGGCGGCTCTTATACCCATGTAAGATTAGATAGAGCTCTAGGCTCGGTGGACTGGTGTGGACTATTTCCTTCAGCGGTAGTAGAGCACCTCACGTCAGCTACATCTGACCACTCGGCCATTTTTTTACAACTTGCACAGCCAGGTGGGGGAAGAAAGAGAGCAAAACAGTTTCACTATGAAGTGATGTGGTATACACATCCCGATCAAAAGTCCACAGTTCAATCAGGGTGGGAGCCGAACAACGATAATCTACAGGTGAGTGAAGTACACACAAATCTCGAGGCGCTAGCACAAAACCTGGGTGAATCGTTGAGGACCACCTTTGGAAGTGTCCGGGGGGAGATACGCTGTTTGAAGAAAGAGCTGGAACGCTTGCGCAATGACAGACTGCGTGTAGGTCCGTCGCATGCAAAGGTTAAGATAAATGATCGCTTAATCGAGCTTTACTTGCGTGAAGAGCTTATGTGGAGACAACAATCTCAGTTGGAAGTGGTAAACGTGAGCACAAATGGTATTGCAATGGTGGAAACAAGGCCTAGGCTTCATACTTTCACTAGTGGCAACTCCCAACAACATTAACATAGTCTAATCACATGATATTTCCCATAAAACATGCAATGGGGACGCACTCGGAGGTCATTCCTTTGTGGTCAAGAGAGGACGAGAATTATGTAGGGCTACAAAAGCACACCTCAAAGTTCGTAGTTCTCAATCTATGGATTTCCCAATGTCACCGCGGCCATCCAAAGAGAGTACCACAATCACCACAACATATCTCAAGGATAGTCAAAGACAAGCACCAAGAGACTCTCAATCTTCAATCAACACACAAAAGAGGAAATCACTCATGAAAATATTCTTCTAATCCATGTCCAATAGACCGCTGTCACCTTGGTCTCGGGGATTATACTAGATAAAGACAAGTGAGTACATCAATCCAATACATAGAGGAAGGGGAAATATCATGGGATCACCCTAGATTAACATAGCCTATGATCACAACGAAGATCGCATCATGGGAGAGAGAATTGACCACAAAGCTACTGGTAGAAACCTCAGCCCCGAGGAGGAACTACTCCCGCATCATGGAGGGAGGAAGCAACGTCGATGGAGATGAATCCGGGGGCACTTCCCCGTCCCGGCAGGATGCCGGCACAGGAATTCTGGTCCCCCGAAACTTGGTGGCGATGGCGGCGGAGATCGGAATTGCTTCTGGAGAAAAGGGTTCTGGAATCAGGGTTTTTGCGACGGGAGAATAAATAGGAGGCCAAGTAGGGCACCAGAGGAGGTGGGAGCCCCCCAGGCGGCCCCCCGGTGCGGCCAGGGGTGGGGCCGCGCCATCAGGGCGCCTGGGGCCCCTCTGCCCCCCCTCTGGCCCCACTTCTGGCACATGGAAGCTTCTGGAGCTGATTTTTTATATATTTTTCCCGGAATTTTTCTGGCAACTTAAGTAATGGGAAAACCTGAAATACAAAAACAGCAGAAAACAGAAACTAGCACAGGGGTGCACTGAGTTAATAGGTTAGTCCAAATATGATCAAAAGTGTATGAAAGTGTATCAAAAGCATAGCAATATCACCCAAAACATGCATGGAGCAAGCAGAAATTATAGATACGTTTGGGACGTATCACTTGTGTGAATACATAGACCATAACATGTCCCTAGTAAGCCTCTACTTGACTAGGTCGTTGATCAATAGATGGTTACGGTTTCCTGACCATGGACATTGGATGTCATTGATAACGGGATCACATCATTAGGAGAATGATGTGATGGACAAGACCCAATCCTAAGCCTAGCACAAGATCATGTAGTTCGTATGCTAAAGCTTTTCCAATGTCAAGTATATGTTCCTTAGACCATGAGGTTGTGCAACTCCCGGATACCGTAGGAGTACTTTGGGTGTGCCAAACGTCACAACGTAACTAGGTGGCTATAAAGGTACACTACGGGTATCCCCGAAAGCATCTGTTGGGTTGGCACAAACCGAGACTGGGATTTGTCACTCCGTATAACGGAGAGGTTTCTCTGGGCCCACTCGGCAAGACATCATCGTAATGAGCTCTATGTGTCTAAGGAGTTGGTCACGTGATGATGTGTTACGGAACGAGTAAAGAGACTTGCCGATAATGAGATTGAACAAGGTATCGGTATACCGACGATCGAATCTCGGGCAAGTACTATACCGGTAGACAAAGGGAATCGTATACGGGATTGATTGAATCCTTGACATTGTGGTTCATCCGATGAGATCATCGTGGAACATGTGGAGACAACATGGGTATCCAGATCCCGCTGTTGATTAGTGGCCGAAGATATGTCTCGGTCATGTCTGCATGGTTCCTGAACCCGTAGGGTCTACACACTTAAGGTTCGATGACGCTAGGGTTATAGGGAATATATGTACGTGGTTACCGAATGTTTTTCAGAGTCCCGAATAAGATCCCGGACGTCACGAGGAGTCCTGGAATGGTCCGAAGGTAAAGATTTATATATGTGAAGTCACTATACGGTCACCGGAATAGTTCGGGGGGGGGGGGGGACCAGTATTGTACCGGGACCACCGAAGGGGTTCCGGGGGTCCACCGGGAGGGTCCACCTGCCCCGGAGGGCCTTATGGGCTGTATATGGAAGGAGACCAGCCCCTAAGTGGGCTGGGCGCCTCCCCCCTAGGGCCCATGCGCCTAGGGTTGGGGGGGGGGCCCTAAGGGGGGCAAGCCACCCCCTCCGGCCGCCGCCCCCTCCTCAGGTCAGATCTGAGGGGGACGCCCCCTCTCCCTTGCCTCTATATATATGTGGGGGGTGGGAGGGCACCCACACCCAAGCCCTGGCGCAGCCCTCCCCCTCTCCCAAATCCTCCTCTCTCGTGGTGCTTGGCGAAGCCCTGCTGGATTGCCACGCTCCTCCATCACCACCATGCCGTCGTGCTGCTGCTGGACGGAGTCTTCCCCAACCTCTCCCTCTCTCCTTGCTGGATCAAGGAGCGAGAGACGTCACCGGGCCGCACGTGTGTTGAACGCGGAGGCACCGTTGTTCGGTTCTTAGATCGGATTCGGCCGCTGAATCGCTTCGTGTACGACTCCACCGACCGCGTTCTTGCAACGCTTCCGCATCGCGATCTTCAAAGGTATGAAGATGCACTCCCCTCTCGTTGCTAGTAAACTTCATAGATAGATCTTGGTGGTGCATAGGAATTTTTTTGATTTTCTGCAACGATCCCCAACAATGGCATCATGAGCTAGGTCTATGCGTAGTTACTATGCACGAGTAGAACACAAGTTGTTGTGGGCATAGATCATGTCAATTTACTTGTCGCTACTAGTCTTATCTTGATTCGGCGGCATCGTGGGATGAAGCGTCCCGGACCAACCTTACACGTACGCTTACGTGAGACAGGTTCCACCAACTGACATGCACTAGTTCCATAAGGTGGCTAGCGGTCGATGAAAAGGGTCCTTATGAAGGGTAAATACTAATTGGCATATCACGTTGTGGTTTTGGCATAGGTAAGAAATGTTCTTGCTAGAAACCTATAGTAGCCACGTAAAAACTTGCAACAACAATTAGAGGACGTCTAACTTGTTCTTGCAGCATGTGACGTGTGATGTGATATGGCCAAAAGGATGTGATGAATGATATATATGTGATGTATGAGATTGATCATGTTCTTGTAATAGGAATCACGACTTGCATGTCGATGAGTATGACAACCGGCAGGAGCCATAGGAGTTGTCTTATTTTATTGTATGACACGCGTGTCATTGAAAACGCCATGTAATTACTTTACTTTATTGCTAACTGTTAGCCATAGTAGTAGAAGTAATGTTTGGCGAGACAACTTCAAGAAGACACGATGCTGGAGATCATGATGATGGAGATCATGGTGTCATGCCGGTGACAATGACGATCATGGAGCCCCGAAGATAAAGATCAAAAGGAGCAAAATGATATTGGCCATATCATGTCACTATTTGATTGCATGTGATGTTTATCATGTTTTACATCTTATTTGCTTAGAACGATGGTAGTAAATAAGATGATCTCTCACTAAAATTTCAAGAATTGTGTTCCCCCTAACTGTGCACCGTTGCTAAGGTTTGTTGTTCCGAAGCACCACGTGATGATCGGGTGTGATAGGTTCTAACGTTCGCATACAACAGGTGTAAGCCAGATTTACACACGCAATACACTTAGGGTTAACTTGACGAGTCTAGTTTGTACAGACATGGCCTCGGAACACGGAAGACCGAAAGGTCGAACATGAGTCGTATAGAAGATACGATCAACATGAAGATGTTCACCGTTGATGACTAGTCCATTTCACGTGATGATCGGACACGGCCTAGTCGATTCAGATCGTGTATCACTTAGATGACTAGAGAGATGTCTATCTGAGTGGGAGTTCATTAAATTTGATTTGATGAACTTAATTATCATGAACATAGTCTAAAATATTTACAATATGTCTTGTAGATCCAATGGCCCACGCTAATGTTGCCCTCAACTTCAACGCTTTCCTAGAGAAAACCAAGCTGGAAGACGATGGTAGCAACTATACGGATTGGGTCCGTAACTTGAGGATCATCCTCATAGATGCCAGGAAAGCATATGTCCTTGAAGCACCGTTAGGTGATGCACCCGTTTTCCCATCAACTCAAGATGTTATGAACGCCTGGCAGTCGCGTAGTGATGATTACTCCCTGGTTTAGTGCGGCATGCTTTACATCTTAGAATCAGGGCTCCAAAAGCGTTTTGAGCAACACAGAGCATATGAGATGTTCCAAGAGCTGAAAATGGTTTTCCAAGCTCATGCCCGAGTCGAGAGATATGAAGTCCCCGACAACTTCTACAGTTGTAAGATGGAGGAGAACAGTTCTGTCAGCGAGCATATACTCAAAATGTCTGGGTTGCATAATCGCTTGTCTTAGTTGGGAGTTAATCTCCCAGATGACGCGGTCGTTGACAGAATCCTTTAGTCGCTCCCACCTAGCTACAAGAGCTTTGTGATGAACTTCAATATGCAAGGGATGGAGAAGTCCATTCCTGAGGTGTATTCAATGCTGAAATCAGCGGAGGTGGAGATCAAAAAGGAACATCAAGTGTTGATGGTGAATAAAACCACTAAGTTCAAGAAAGGCAAGGGTAAGAAGAACTTCAAGAAGGACGTCAAAGGAGTTGCCGCGCCCGGTAAGCCAGTTACCGGGAAGAAGCCAAAGAATAGACCCAAGCCCGAGATTGAGTGCTTTTATTGCAAGGGAACGGGTCACTAGAAGTGGAATTGCCCCAAATACTTAGCGGATAAGAAGGCCAGCAATGTCAAAGGTCTATGTGATATACATGTTATGATGTGTACCTTACCAGCGCTCGTAGTAGCTCCTGGGTATTTGATACCGGTCCAGTTGCTCACATTTGTAACTCAAAGCAGGAGCTGCGGAATAAGCGGAGACTGGCAAAGGACGAGGTGACAATGCGCGTCGGGAATGGTTCCAAGGTCGATGTGATCGCCGTCGGCACTCTATCTCTGCATCTACCTTCGGGATTAGTTTTAGACCTCAATAATTGTTATTTAGTACCAGCTTTGAGCATGAACATTGTATCTGGATCTCGTTTAATGCGAGATGGCTACTCATTTAAATCTGAGAATAATGGTTGTTCTATTTATATGAGAGAAATGTTTTATGGTCATGCCCCGCTAGTCAATGGTTTATTCTTAATGAATCTCGAACGTGATATTACACATATTCATAGTGTGGATGCCAAAAGATGTAAGGTTGATAATGATAGTCCCACATACTTGTGGCACTGCCGCCTTGGTCATATTGGTGTCAAACGTATGAAGAAGCTCCATGCAGATGGACTTTTGGAGTCTCTTGATTATGAATCATTTGACACGTGCGAACCATGCCTCTTGAGCAAGATGACCAAGACTCCGTTCTCCGGAACAATGGAGCGAGCAACCAACTTGTTGGAAATCATACATACTGATGTGTGCGGGCCAATGAGTGTTGAAGCTCGCGGTGGCTATCGTTATGTTCTCACCCTCACTGATGACTTGAGTAGATATGGGTATGTCTACTAGATGAAACACAAGTCTGAGACCTTTGAAAGGTTCAAGGAATTTCAGAATGAGGTTGAGAATCAACGTGACAGAAAAATAAAGTTCTTACGACCAGATCGTGGAGGAGAATATTTAAGTCACGAATTTGGCACGCACCTAAGGAAATGTGGAATTGTTTCACAATTGACGCCACCTGGAACACCTCAATGTAACGGTGTGTTCGAACGTTGTAATTGTACTCTGTTGGACATGGTGCGATCTATGATGTCTCTTACCGACTTACCGCTATCATTTTGGGGTTATGCTTTAGAGACTGCCGCATTCACTTTAAATAGGGCACCGTCTAAATCCATTGAGACGACACCGTATGAACTATGGTTTGGGAAGAAACCTAAGTTGTCATTTCTAAAAGTATGGGGATGCGATGCTTATGTCAAGAAACTTCAACCTACAAAGCTTGAACCCAAATCGGAAAAATGCGTCTTCATAGGATACCCTAAGGAAACTATTGGGTATACCTTCTACCTCAGATCCAAAGGCAAGGTCTTTGTTGCCAAGAATGGGTCCTTTCTGGAGAAAGAGTTTCTCTCGAAAGAAGTAAGTGGGAGGAAAGTGGAACTTGATGAGGTGATTGTCACCCCTCTCGAACCGGAAAGTAGCGCAGCACATGAAGATGTTTCTGTGGTGCCTGCACCGACTAGAGAGGAAGTTAATGACAATGATCGTGAAGCTTCGGATCAAGTTACCACTGAACTTCGTAGGTCCACGAGGACACGTTCCGCACCAGAGTGGTACGACAACCCTGTCCTGGAAATCATGTTGTTAGACAACGGTGAACCTTCAAACTATGAAGAAGTGATGGCGGGCTTGGATTCCAACAAATGGCTTGAAGCCATGAAATCCAGGATAGGATCCATGTATGATAACAAAGTATGGACTTTGGTTGACTTGCTCGATGATCGGCGAGCCATAGAAAATAAATGGATCTTTAAGAAGAAGACTGACGCGGATGGTAATGTGACCATCTATAAGGCTCGGCTTGTCGCTAAGGGTTATCGACAAGTTCAAGGGATTGACTACGATGAGACTTTCTCTCCCGTAGCGATGCTGAGGTCCGTCCAAATCATGTTAGCAATTGCCGCATTCTATGATTATGAGATATGGCAAATGGACGTCAAAACGGCATTCCTTAACGGCTTCCTTAAGGAAGGACTGTATATGATGCAACCAGAAGGTTTTGTCGATCCTGAGAATGCTAACAAGGTATGCAAGCTCCAACGCTCCATCTATGGGCTGGTGCAAGCATCTCGGAGTTGGAACATTCACTTTGATAAGGTCATCAAAGCGTTTGGGTTCATACAGACTTATGGAGGAACCTGTATTTACAAGAAAGTGAGTGGAGCTCTGTAGCATTTCTCATATTATAAGTGGATGACATATCGCTGATAGGAAATTATGTAGAACTCTTGGAAAGCATAAAGGCCTACTTGAATAAGTGTTTCTCTATGAAGGACCTTGGAGAAGCTGCTTACATATTAGGTATCAAGATCTATAGAGATAGATCGAGATGCCTCATTGGTATTTCACAAAGCACATACCTTGACAAGATATTGAAGAAGTTCAAGACGGATCAGTCCAAGAAAGGGTTCTTACCTGTATTGCAAGGTGTGAAATTGAGCGCAGCTCAATGCCCGACCTCGGCAGAAGATAGAAAAAAGATGAGTGTCATCCCCTATGCCTCAGGCATAGGTTCTATTATGTATGCCATGTTGTGTACCAGACCTGATGTGTACCTTGCCATAAGTTTGGTGGGGAGGTACCAAAGTGATCCCGATATGGAATACTGGACAGCGGTCAAGAACATCCTGAAGTACTTGAAAAGGACTAAGGATATGTTTCTCGTTTAAGGAGGTGACGAAGAGCTCGTCATAAAGGGTTACATCGATGCTAGCTTCGACACAGATCTGGATGACTCTAAGTCACAAACCGGATACGTGTATATTTTGAATGGTGGGGCAGTAAGCTGGTGCAGTTGCAAGCAAAGCGTCGTGGCGGGATCTACATGTGAAGCGGAGTACATAGCTGCTTCCGAAGCAGCACAGGAAGGAGTCTGGATGAAGGAGTTCATCACCGACCTAGGAGTTATTCCAAGCGCGTCGGGCCCGATGACTCTCTTCTGTGACAACACTGGAGCTATTGCCATTGCCAAGGAGCCCAGGATTCACAAGAAGACCAAGCACATCAAGCGCCGTTTTAACTCCATCCGAAATCATATTCAAGATGGAGACATAAATATTAGTAAAGTGCATATGGATCTGAATGTCGCGGATCCGTTGACTAAACCTCTTCCACGAGAAAAACATGATCACCACCAGAACTCTATGGGTGTTCGCTTCACCACAATGTAACTAGATTATTGACTCTAGTGCAAGTGGGAGACTGTTGGAAATATGCCCTAGAGGCAATAATAAAATGGTTATTATTATATTTCCTCGTTCATGATAATTGCCTATTGTTCATGCTTTAATTGTATTATCTGGAAATAGTAATGCATGTGTGAATACATAGACCACAACATGTCCCTAGTAAGCCTCTAGTTGACTAGCTCGTTGATCAATAGATGGTTACGGTTTCCTGACCATGGACATTGGATGTCATTGATTATGGGATCACGTCATTAGGAGAATGATGTGATGGACAAGACCCAATCCTAAGCCTAGCACAAGATCGTGTAGTTCATATGCTAAAGCTTTTCCAATGTCAAGTTTCTGTTCCATAGACCATGAGGTTGTGCAACTCCCGGATACCGTAGGAGTACTTTGGGTGTGCCAAACGTCACAACGTAACTGGGTGGCTATAAAGGTACACTACGGGTATCCCCGAAAGCATCTGTTGGGTTGGCACGAACCGAGACTGGGATTTGTCACTCCGTATGACGGAGAGGTATCTCTGGCCCACTCGGTAAGACATCATCGTAATGAGATCTATGTGAATAAGGAGTTGGTCACGTGATGATGTGTTACGGAACAAGTAAAGAGACTTGCTGATAACGAGATTGAACAAGGTATCGGTATACCGACGATCGAATCTCGGGCAAGTACTATACCGGTAGACAAAGGGAATCTTATACGGGATTGATTGAATCCTTGAAATCGTGGTTCATCCGATGAGATCATCGTGGAACATGTGGGAGCCAACATGGGTATCCAGATCCCGCTGTTGATTATTGGCCGGAGATATGTCTCGATCATGTCTGCATGGTTCCCGAACCCGTAGGGTCTACACACTTAAGGTTCGATGACGCTAGGGTTATATGGAATAGATGTACATGGTCCCGGATGAGATCTCAGAACATCACGAGGAGTCCCGGAATGGTCCGGTGGTAAAGATTTATATATGTGAAGTCACTATACGGTCACCGGAATAGTTCCGGGGGGGGGGGG
>LR738712.1:39757881-39773654 GCA_902687465.1 Secale cereale
TGTATTGTACCGGGACCACCGAAGGGGTTCCAGGGGTCCACCTGCCCCGGTGGGCCTTATGGGCTGTATATGGAAGGGGACCAGCCCCTAAGTGGGCTGGGCGCCTCCCCCCTAGGGCCCATGCACCTAGGGTTGGGGGGAACCCTAAGGGGGGCGCCCCCCTTGGCTTGGGGGGCAATCCACTGCTACCTCTTGAGCTTGCGTTGTATTCCCTCGAAGAGGAAAGGGAGATGCAGCACAGTAGCGTAAGTATTTACCTCAGTTTTTGAGAACCAAGGTATCAATCCAGTAGGAGACCACGCGCGAGTCCCTCGCACCCGCACAAACAAATAAGAACTTCGCAGCCAACGCGATAAGGGGTTGTCAATCCCTTTACAGTCACTTACGAAAGTGAGATCTGATAGAGATGATAGTTTATATTTTTGGTATTTTTATTTAATAAAACAGAAAATAAAAGCGGTAAAAGTAAAGTTGATGTAGATTGATATGTTGAGAATAGACTCGGGGGCCATAGTTTTCTCTAGTGGCTTCTCTCATGATAGCGATATTCTACGGCGGGTAAACAAATTACTGACGAGCAATTGATAGAAAAGCGAATAATTATGAGACCATCTAGGCATGATCATTGTATATAGGCATCACGTCCGAGACAAGTAGACCGACTCCTGCCTGCATCTACTACTATTACTCCACACATCGACCGCTATCCAGCATGCATCTAGTGTATTGAGTTCATACGAACAGATTAACGCCTTAAGCAAGATGACATGATGTAGAGGGATAAACTCAAGCAATATGATATAAACCCCATCTTTTTATCCTCGATGGCAACAATACAATACGTGCCTTGCTGCCCCTACTGTCACTGGGAAAGGACACCACAAGATTGAACCCAAAGCCAAGCACTTCTCCCATTGCAAGAACTATAGATCTAGTAGGCCAAGCCAAACCAATAATTCAAAGAGACTTGCAAGGATATTATGAGCAAACATAAAAAAGTTCAGAGAAGAACCAAATATCTTTCATAGATAACCTTGATCATAAACTCACAATTCATCGGATCTCGACAAAAACACCGCAAAAAGAGATTACATCGAATAGATCTCCTCGAAGATCGAGGAGAACTTTGTATTGAGATCCAGAGAGAGAGAAGAAGCCATCTAGATACTAGCTACGGAACCGAAGGTCTGTGGTAAACTACTCACAACTCATGGTGAGGGCGATGATTATGATGATGAAGGCCTCCGTGATGGATCCCCCTCCGGTGGAGCTCCGGAACAGGCTCCAAGATGGGATCTCCACGGGAATAGAAGGTACGGCGGTGGAATTAGGGTTTTCTCTCCGTTCACGGAGTTTCTGGTGTACGTGGACTTATATAGAAAGAAGGAGGGCACCGGGGGCCACTTGAGGGGGCCTCGAGGCAGGGGGCGCGCCCTGGGAAGGGGGGCGCACCCCCCACCCTCGAGGGCCACCTCTCTGTCCCCTGACTTGGTCCTCAAGCTCCGCATGCGTGATTTTCTCCAAAAATATCTCTCGCGAAGGTTTCATTCCGTTTGGACTCCGTTTGATATTCTTTTCTGCAAAACCCTGAAATAGGCAAAAAACAGCAATCTGGACTGGGCCTTTGGGTTAGTAGGTTAGTCCCAAAAATGATATAAAAGTGAATGATAAAGCCCATTAAACATCCAAGACTTCATAAATAATAGCATGGAACAATAAAAAATTATAGATACGTTGGAGACGTATCAAGCATCCCCAAGCTTAATTCCTGCTCGTCCTTGAGTAGGTAAATGATAAAGAAATAATTTTTGATGTGGAATGCTAACCAATATAGTTTTTCAATGTAATTCTCTTAATTGTGGCATGAATGTTCAGATCTGAAAGATTCAAGATAAACGTCTATATTGATATAAGAAATAACAATACTTCAAGCAATACTAACAAAGCAATCATGTCTTCTCAAAATACTATGGCTAAAGAAAGTTATCCCTACAAAATCATATAGTCTGGCTATGCTCCCTCTTCATCACACAAAATATTCATATCATGCACAACCCCGATTTCAGCCAAGCACTTGTTTTCATACTCTATCTTTTCAAACCTTTCAACTTTCACGCAATACATGAGCGTGAGCCATGGATATAGCACTATGGGTGGAATAGAGGTGGTTGTGGAGAAGAAAAAAAGGAGCGAGATAGTCTCACATCGACTAGGCGTATCAACGGGCTATGGAGATGCCCATCAATAGATATCAATATGAGTGAGTAGGGATTGCCATGCAACGGATGCAATAGAGCTAAATATGAATGAAAGCTCAATAAAAGAAACTAGTGGGTGTGCATCCAACTTGCTTGCTCATGAAGACCTAGGGCATTTGAGGAAGCCCATCGTTGGAATATACAAGCCCAGTTCTATAATGAAAATTCCCACTAGTATATGGAAGTGACTAAACATGAGACTCTCTACAATGAAGAACATGGTGCTACTTTGAAGCACAAGTGTGGAAAAAATATAGTAGCAAGTGTCCCTTCTCTCTTTTCTCTCATTTTTTTGGAGGGGCTTTCTCTCCCTTTTTTATTAGCCCCTCTCTATTTTTTGGGCCATCTCCTTTTTTTATTGGCCTTTCCTCACATGGGACAATGCTCTAATAATGATGAGCATCACACTTTTTATTACAACTCGATACTACAACAAGTATGACTCTACGTGAATGCCTCCTGCGGTGTACCGGGATATGCAATGAATCAAGAGTGACATATATGAAGAATTATGCATGGTGGCTTTGCCACAACTATGACGTCAACTACATGATCATGCATGGCAATATGACAATATGATGTGTGTCATATAAACGGAACGGTGGAAAGTTGCAAGGAAATATATCTTGGAATGGCTATGGAAATGCCATGATAGGTAGGTATGGTGGCTATTTTGAGGAACAATATGGTAGCTGTTTTGAGGAAGGATATATAGTGGGTTTATGGCACCGGCGAAAGTTGCGCGGTACAAGAGAGGCTAGCAATGGTGGAAGGGTGAGAGTGCGTATAATCCATGGACTCAACATTAGTCATAAGAACTCATATACTTATTGCAAAAATCTACGAGTCATCAAAACAAAGCAATCAACGCATGCTCCTAGGGGGGAGGTTGGTAGGAGTTAACCATCGCGCGCCCCGACCTCCACACAAAGGTTGGCACTCTACAAATACCTCATGCTCTAACTTCGTCACATAGCGGTTCACCATACGTGCATGATACGGGAATCACTGACCTTAACACAAGTATTTCTCAATTTCATAATAATTCCACTAGTATGACTCTAATATCACTATCCTCATATCTCAAAACAATTATCAAGCATCCAACATCTCATTCTATTCAATGCACTTAGTGTGATTTTTTTACTACATTGACGTTGGACGTCTATCATGTGAAGACTAGTTTATTTAGCCTAAACACATTACCATGCTGTTTTAATAGACTCTCAAAAAGATATAATTGAAGCATGAGAGTTCAACAATTTCTACAAAATATTACCACCACCATGCTCTAAAAGATATAAGTGAAGCACTAGAGAAAAAACTATTCAACTCATAAGATATAAGTGAAGCACATAGAGTGTTCTAACAATTTCTAGGCCATATTTAACTCTCTAAAATAGGTGTTTCCAGCAAGGATGATTGTGGTAAACTAACAAGAAAAGACTCAAATTATACAAGACGCTCCAAGCAAAACACATATCATGTTGCGAATACAAATATAGCTCCAAGTATAGTTACCGATGGATGAAGACTAAAGAGGAGATGCCTTCCCGGGGCATCCCCAAGCTTAGGCTTTTGATAATCTTGATTTTACTTGGGGTGCCATGGGCATCCCCAAGCTTAGGCCTTTGATACTCCTTGTTCCATAGTCCATCAAAGCAATACTCAAAACTTGAAAACTTCACAACACAAAACTTAGGCAAAAATTCTTGTGAGCTCCGTTAGTATAAGAAAGCAAACCACTACTCAAAGGTACAGCAATGAATTCATTATTTGTTTATATTGGTGTTAAACCTACTATACTCCAACTTCTCTATGGTTCATATCCTCCAATACTACTCATACATGCATCGGGATAAGCAAACAACACACGAAAAACAGAATCTGTCAAAGACAGAACAGTCTGTAGTAATCCGCAGGGCTCGCCTACTTCTGGAACTCCAAAAAATTCACAATAAATTGGTAAATTTGAGGAATTTGTCTACCAATTATCTGCAAAAATAATTAACTAAAAAGCACGCTCCAGTAAAATCCCACGACTACTTTAGCAAGCGCTAACGATTCTGTTTTTCACAGCAAGATCATATAAACTTCACACAAGTCTTCCCAAAGGTTCTACTTGGCACAAACACTAAAAAAAACATGAAATCACATCTAATCATAGGCTATATGCAATATTTATTCCCTAACAGCAACAAAAACAAAAAACATAAAATTGGGTTGCCTCCCAACAAGCGCTATCGTTTTACGCCCCTAGCTTGACACGATACAAGATAGATCTAGGTATTGCCATCCTTGGAAGGCAATCCATAAGTGGCTCTCATGATAGATTCATATGGTAATTTGATTTTCTTGCTAGGGAAGTGTTCCATGCCTTTCCTTAATGGAAATTGGAATCTAATATGTCCTTCCTTCATATCAATAATTGCACCAATCGTTCTAAGGAAAGGTCTACCAAGAATAATAGGACATGAAGGATTCCAATCTATATCAAGAACAATGAAATCTACGGGCACATAATTCCTATTGGCAACAATAAGAACATCATTAATTCTTCCCATAGGTTTCTTAATAGTGGAATCCGCAAGATGCAAATTTAAAGAACAATCATCAAGCTCATGGAACCCTAGCAAATCACACAAAGTTTTTGGGATAGTGGAGACACTAGCACCCAAATCACACAAAGCATAGCATTCATGATCTTTTATCTTTATTTTTATAGTAGGTTCCCACTCATCATAAAGCTTTCTAGGTATAGAAACTTCCAACTCAAGTTTTTCTTCATAAGATTGCATCAAAGCATCAACTATATGTTTAGTGAAAGCTTTATTTTGACTATAAGCATGCGGAGAATTTAGCACGGATTGCAACAAGGAAATACAATCAATCAAAGAACAATTATCATAATTGAATCCCTTGAAATCCAAAGTAGTGTGTTCATCACTATGCAAATTTTTAATCTCTTCACTCCCACTTTTAGCAATTTTAGAATCAAGATCTAAAAACTCCGAATCATTGGGGCACCTTAAAGCAGAATCATCTCCAATCCTATTCTAATCAAGATTAATACTAGAAAACGAGGATCTAATAGGAGACACATCAATAACTTTCAGATCTTCATCTTTATTTCCATGATAACTAGAAGAACACGATTTAATATAATCTTCTCTTTTAGCACGCATTCCAGCGGTTCTTTCTTTGCATTCATCAATGGAAATTCTCATGGCTTTGAGAGACTCATTGATATCATGCTTAGGTGGGATAGATCTAAGTTTCAAAGAATCAACATAAAGAGTAATTCTATCCACACTTCTAGCCAATTCATCAACCTTAAGCAATTTCTCTTCAAGCATAGCATTGAAATTCTTTTGCGAGATCATAAACTCTTTAACACTAGTTTCAAATTCAGAAGGCATCTTTCCATAAGAGTTGTTGTAGGAATTACCATAATTATTAGAGGAATTACTAGGGAAAGGCCTAGGATTAAAATTACCTCTATAAGCATTGTTACAAAAATTATTCCTACCAACAAAATTCACATCCAAAGATTCATTGTTATTCTCAATCAAAGTGGACAAAGGCATATCATTAGGATCAGAAGAAGCACTCTTAGCGGCAAACAATTTCATAAGTTCATCCATCTTTCCACTCAAAACACTAATTTCTTCGATAGCATGCACTTTTTTACTAGTAAATCTTTCAGTGTGCCATTGAGAATAATTAACCATAATATTATCTAGGAGTTTGGTAGCTTCTCCTAAGGTGGTTTCCATGAAAGTGCCTCTGGCGGCCGAATCTAAAAGATTTCTAGAAGCAAAATTCAAGCCAGCATAAAAGTTCTGAATAATCATCCATAGATTCAAACCATGTGTAGGGCAATTACGTATCATCAATTTCATTCTCTCCCAAGCTTGTGCAACATGCTCATGATCTAGATGCTTAAAATTCATAATATCATTTCTAAGAGAGATGATCTTAGCAGGAGGGAAATAATTAGAGATAAAAGCATCTTTGCTCTTATTCCACGAATCAATACTATTCCTAGGCAAAGAGGAAAACCAAGTTTTAGCATGATCTCTAAGTGAAAACGGAAATAACTTCAATTTAACAATATCATTATTCGTATCCCTTTTCTTTTGCATATCACACAAATCAACAAAGTTGTTTAGATGGGTTGCGGCATCTTCACTAGGAAGGCCGGAGAATTGATCTTTCATGACAAGATTCAACAAAGCAACATTGATCTCACAAGATTCAGCATCGGTAATAGGAGCAATTGGAGTGCTAATAAAGTCATTGTTGTTGGTATTGGAGAAGCCACACAATTTGGTATTGTTCTGAGCTATAGTGACAAGCAAGCAATCCAACACACACAAGCAAACAAGAAGAAAGCGAACGATAAACACACAACGGAAGAAGGGCGAATAAAACGGCAAGGGTGAAGTGGGGGAGAGGAAAATGAGAGGCAAAAATCTAATGCGAAGGATAAGGGTTTGTGATAGGTACTTGGTATATGACTTTTGCGTAAGCCTCCCCAGCAACGGCGCCAGAAATTCTTCTTCTACCTCTTGAGCTTGCGTTGTATTCCCTCGAAGAGAAAAGGGAGATGCAGCACAGTAGCGTAAGTATTTCCCTCAGTTTTTTAGAACCAAGGTATCAATCCAGTAGGAGACCACGCGCGAGTCCCTCGCACTTGCACAAACAAATAAGAACTTCGTAGCCAACGCGATAAGGGGTTGTCAATCCCTTTACGGTCACTTACGAAAGTGAGATCTAATAGAGATGATAGTTTATATTTTTGGTATTTTTAGTTTAATAAAACAACAAATAAAAGCGGTAAAAGTAAAGTGGATGTAGATTGATATGTTGAGAATAGACCCAGGGGCCATAGTTTTCTCTAGTGGCTTCTCTCATGATAGCGATATTCTACGGCGGGTAAACAAATTACTGTCGAGCAATTGATAGAAAAGCGAATAATTATGAGACTATCTAGGCAAGATCATTATATATAGGCATCATGTCCGAGACAAGTAGACCGACTCCTGCCTGCATATACTACTATTACTCCACACATCGTCCGCTATCCAGCATGCATCTAGCGTATTGAGTTCATAAGAACAAAGTAACGCCTTAAGCAAGATGACATGATGTAGAGGGATAAACTCAAGCAATATGATATAAACCCCATCTTTTTATCCTCGATGGCAACAATACAATACGTGCCTTGCTGCCCCTACTAACACTAGGAAAGGACACCGCAAGATTGAACCCAAAGCCAAGCACTTCTCCCATTGCAAGAACTATAGATCTAGTAGGCCAAACCAAACCAATAATTCGAAGAGACTCGCAAGGATATTATAATCATACATAAAGAGTTCAGAGAAGAACCAAATATTTCTCATAGATAATCTTGATCATAAACCCACAATTCATCGGATCTCGACAAACACACCGCAAAAAGAGATTACATCGAATAGATTTCCTCGAAGACCGAGGAGAACTTTGTATTGAGATCCAAAGAGAGAGAAGAAGCCATCTAGATACTAGCTATGGACCCGAAGGTCTGTGGTAAACTACTCACAACTCATGGTGAGGCGATGGTGATGATGTATAAGCACTCCATGGAAGATCCCCCCTCCGGCGGAGCTCCGGAACAAGCCCCAAGATGGGATCTCACGGGAACAGAAGGTTACGACAGTGGAACTAGGATTTTCTCTGTTGTTCTGATGGTTTCGGGGTATGTAGGCATATATAGGAGGAACGAGGGCACCAGGGGCCGTACGTGGGACCCACGAGACAGGGGGCGCGCCCTAGGAGTGGGGGGGGGGGCGCCCCCACCCTCATGGGCACCACGTAAGCCCTACCCTGTGGTTCTCAAGTCTCCCGTGCGTGATTTTCTCCAAAAATATCTCTCCCGAAGGTTTCACTCTGTTTGGACTCCGTTTGATATCCCTTTTCTGTAGAACCCTGTAACAGGCAAAAAACAACAATCTGGACTGGGCCTTTGGGTTAGTAGGTTAGTCCCAAAAATAATATAAAAGTGTATGACAAAGCCCATTAAACATCCAAAACATCATAAATAATAGCATGGAACAATAAAAAAATATAGATACGTTGGAGACGTATCAAGCATCCCCAAGCTTAATTCCTGCTCGTCCTCGAGTAGGTAAATGATAAAAACAGATTTTTTGATGTGGAATGCTAACCAACATAGTTTTTTTAATGTAATTCTCTTAATTGTGGCATGAATGTTCAGATCTGAAAGATTCAAGACAAAAGTCTATATTGACAAAAGAAATAGTAATACTTCAAGCATACTAACAAAGCAATCATGTATTCTCAAAATACCATGGCTAAAGAAAATTATCCCTGCAAAATCATATAGTCTGGCTATGCTCCCTCTTCATCACACAAGATATTCATATCATGCACAACCCCGATTTCAGCCAAGCACTTGTTTTCATACTCTATTCTTTCAAACCTTTCAACTTCCGCGCAATACATGAGCGTGAGCCATGGACATAGCACTATGGGTGGAATAGAGATGTGGTTGTGGAGAAGACAAAAAGGAGGGAGATAGTCTCACATCGACTAGACGTATCAACGGGCTATGGAGATGCCCATCAATAGATACCAATGTGAGTGAGTAGGGATTGCCATGCAACGGATGCACTAGAGCTAATAATGTATGAAAGCTCAACAAAAGAAACTAGTGGGTGTGCATCCAACTTGCTTGCTCATGAAGACCTAGGGCATTTGAGGAAGCCCATCGTTGGAATATACAAGCCAAGTTCTATAATGAAAATTCCCACTAGTATATGAAAGTGACTAAACATGAGACTCTCTATCATGAAGAACATGGTGCTACTTTGAAGCACAAGTGTGGAAAAATATAGTAGCAATTGTCCCATTTTCTTTTCTTTTCTTTTTTTTGGCCTTTTTTTCTTTGGCCTTTTTTTCCTTTTTTTTGGAGGGGCTTTATTGATTTAGCCTTTCCTCACATGGGACAATGCTCTAATAATGATGATCATCACACTTTCATTACAACTCGATATTACAACTTGATACTAGAACAAAGTATGACTCTATATGAATGCCTTCGGCGGTGTACCGGGATGTGCAATGAATTAAGAGTGACATGTATGATAAATTATGCATGGTGTCTTTGCCACAAATATGATGTCAACTACATGATCATGCATGGCAATATGACAATATGATGCGTGTCATATGAACAGAACGGTGGAAAGTTGCATGGCAATATATCTCGGAATGGCTATGGAAATGCCATGATAGGTAGGTATGGTGGCTGTTTTGAGGAATATATATGGTGGCTGTTTTGAGGAAGGATATATAGTGGGTGTATGGTACCGACAAAAGTTGCGCGGTACAAGAGAGGCTAGCAATGGTGGAAGGGTTGAGAGTGTGTATGATCCATGGACTCAACATTAGTCATAAGAACTCATATACTTATTGCAAAAATTTACGAGTCATCAAAACAAAGCAATCAACGCATGCTCCTAGGGGGGAGGTTGGTAGGAGTTAACCATCGCGTGCCCCCGACCTCCACACAAAGGTTGACACTTTACAAATACCTCATGCTCTAACTTCGTCACATAGCGGTTCACCATACGTGCATGCTACGGGAATCACTAACCTTAACACAAGCATTTCTCAATTTCATAATAACTCCACTAGCATGACTCTAATATCACTATCCTCATATCTCAAAACATTTTTCAAGCATCCAACTTCTCATCATATTCAATGCACTTAGTGTGAAAGTTTTTACTACATTGATATTGGATGTCTAACATGTGAAGACTAGTTTTAAAGCCTAAACACATTACCATGCTGTTTTAATAGACTCCCAAATGGATATAAGTGAAGCATGAGAGTTCAATAATTTCTTCAAAATATTATCACCACCGTGCTCTAAAAGATATAAGTGAAGCACTAGAGCAAAAACTATCCAACTCAAAAGATATAAGTGAAGCACATAGAGTGCTCTAACAATTCCTAGGCCATATTTAACTCTCTCAAATAGGTGTGTCCAGCAAGGATAATTGTGGCAACCTAACAAGCAAAGACTCAAATTATACAAGACGCTCCAAGTAAAACACATATCATGTGGTGAATAAAAATATAGCTCCGAGTATAGTTACCGATAGATGAAGACGAAAGAGGGGATGCCTTCCAGGGCATCCCCAAGCTTAGGCTTTTGGTTTTCCTTGAATTTTACTTGGGATGCCTTGGGCATCCCCAAGCTTAGGCCCTTGCTACTCTTTGTTCCATAGTCCGTCAAAGCAATACTCAAAACTTGAAAACTTCACAACACAAAACTTAGACAAAAATCTCGTGAGCTCCGTTAGTATAAAAAAGCAAACCACTACTCAAAGGTACTGCAATGAATTCATTATTTATTTATATTGGTGTTAAACCTACCGTATTCCAACTTCTCTATGGTTCATACTTCCCAATACTACTCATAGATGCATTGAAATAAGCAAACAACACACGAAAAACAGAATCTGTCAAAAACAGAACAGTCTATAGTAATCTGCAGGTTTCACATACTTCTGTAACTCCAAAAACTTAAAACTAAATTGTTAAACGTGAGGAATTTTTCTATTAATCATCTGCAAAAAGAATCAACTAAATAGCACGCTCCAGTAAAATCTGATGACCATTCTAGCGAGCGCTAACGATTCTGTTTTTCACAGCAAGATCACATAAACTTCACACAAGTCTCCCCAAAGGTTCTACTTGGCACAAACACTAAACAAAACATAAAACCACATCTAAACAGAAGCTAGATGCAATATTTATTCTTAAACAAAAGCAAAAAAAAAGTTGGGTTGCCTCCCAACAAGCGCTATCGTTTTACGCCCCTAGCTAGGCACGATACATGATTGATCTAGGGAATACCATAATGATACGATATGTCGCAAAAGTTCATCTCATATTCCCTACGTTCAGCAGCAAGTTTCCTTTATGGCAAGCAAAAGTAATCAAAAGGGCTAAATTTAATGGGGCAAAAGTCCCCCACATCAATCTCAGGAGGAATAGGTTCCTCTTTTGGCCCTTTGTAATGAACAACCAAATCATCATTATAGACATTCTTTTGGCAGAAGGTCATAAGCCTTTGCTCAAGGGAGAAGCCTAACCCATTGTTTTGTATAGCAAAATCATCGTTCATATCAGAAATTCTATCAATCAAGACATCGGTAGGAACCTTTTTTCTAAGGTTTTCATTAAAAGCAACATGATCAGGGGATCGTAACCGCATTATGTCTTCTTGATTGAACAAGATAGCCTCTATGGGAGGTCGACCGGCATCTACTCCGTAACGAGCAAATATTTCTTTGGCCTCTTTCATGATAAATCTAAATTCATGAGCCAAAAATATAGTAGCTGCACGCTTAACTAAAGAATGCTCAATATTGGAAAACTCCAAAAAGATTCTCTGAATACAGGGATACAAATGGATAAATTGCCTTTCAATTTCTACTATAAGCATAGATACAACATCCACAAGGCTACTAGTTCTGTGAAAAATAGAGACACCCATAGTGGGCAAAGCACCGGCACAAGTAAAGAAGTCTTGAAGAACTTCTTAATATGTAAAGTGGTAGCTTCATCCGGGGGGGTCAACATAGACGTTGCCCTCGACATTACTGCCCTTCTCGATAAAATCGTCCCCCATCTCAGACAAGAGGGCAAGCAAGACAAGCAACACACACAGGCAAACAAGAAGCAAGCGAACGATAAACACACGACAGAAGAAGGGCAAATAAAACGGCAAGGGTGAAGTGGGGGAGAGGAAAACGAGAGGCAAAAAATGTAATGCGAAGGATAAGGGTTTGTGATAGGTACTTGGTATATGACTTTTGCGTAAGCCTCCCTGGCAACGGCGCCAGAAATTCTTCTTGCTACTTCTCCAGCTTGCGTTGTATTCCCTCGAAGAGAAAGGGTGATGCAGCACAGTAGCGTAAGTATTTCCCTCAGTTTTTGAGAACCAAGGTATCAATCCAGTAGGAGACCACGCGCAAGTCCCTCGCACCTGCACAAACAAATAAGAACTTCGCAGCCAACGCGATAAGGGGTTGTCAATCCCTTTACAGTCACTTACGAAAGTGAGATCTGATAGAGATGATAGTTTGATATTTTTGGTATTTTTGATTATAAGAACAGAAAGTAAAAGCGGAAAAAGTAAAGTAAGTGTAGATTGATATGTTGAGAATAGACCCGGGGGGCCATAGTGTTCTCTAGTGGCTTCTCTCATGATAGCGATATTCTATGGCGGGTAAACAAATTACTGTCGAGCAATTGATAGAAAAGCGAATAATTATGAGACTATCTAAGCATGATCATTATATATAGGCATCACGTCCGAGACAAGTAGACCAAAACGGTTCTGCATCTACTACTATTACTGCACACATCGACCGCTATCCAGCATGCATCTAGTGTATTGAGTTCATAAGAACAAAGTAACGCCTTAAGCAAGATGACATGGTGTAGAGGGATAAACTCAAGCAATATGATATAAACCCCATGTTTTTATCCTCGATGGCAACAATACAATATGTGCCTTGCTGCCCCTACTGTCACTTGGAAAGGACACCGCAAGATTGAACCCAAAGCCAAGCACTTCTCCCATTGCAAGAACTATAGATCTAGTAGGCCAAACCAAACCAATAATTCGAAGAGACTCGCAAGGATATTATAATCATACATAAAGAGTTCAGAGAAGAACCAAATATTTCTCATAGATAATCTTGATAATAAACCTACAATTCATCGGATCTCGACAAACACACCGCAAAAAGAGATTACATCGAATAGATCTCCTCGAAGACCGAGGAGAACTTTGTATTGAGATCCAAAGAGAGAGAAGAAGCCATATAGATACTAGCTATGGACCCGAAGGTCTGTGGTAAACTACTCACAACTCATGGTGAGGCGATGATGATGATGTAGATGCACTCCGTGGAAGATCCCCCCTCCGGCGGAGCTCCGGAATAGGCCCCAAGATGGGATCTCACGGGAACAGAAGGTTACAGTGATGGAACTAGGGTTTTCTCTGTTGTTTTGATGGTTTCGGGGTACGTAGGCATATATAGGAGGAAGGAGGGCACCGGGGGCCGTACGTGGGCACCACGATCGTGGGCACCACGTAAGCCCTACCCCGTGATTATCAAGTCTCCCGTGCGTGATTTTCTCCAAAAATATCTCTCCCGAAGGTTTCATTCCGTTTGGACTCCGTTTGATATCCCTTTTCTGTAAAACCCTGAAACATGCAAAAAACAGCAATCTGGACTGGGCCTTTGGGTTAGTAGGTTAGTCCCAAAAATAATATAAAAGTGTATGACAAAGCCCATTAAACATCCAAAACATCATAAATAATAGCATGGAACAAGCAAATAGTATAGATACGTTGGAGACGTATCACACCCCCGAGTGGCATGGTGATGGTTAATGTAGATGGAGCAGTTGCAAGGTCTCGACGTGGAGGAGCTGTTGCGGCGGTATGTCGAGACCAGGAGGGTTTATACTTGGGGTTCATCGGCGGTTGTTTTCCAGGGAATTAATGATCCTCTGATGTTGGAGACTTACGCTTGCCGAGAAGCTTTGGCATTGGCAGAAGATATTGTTGCTTCCAATATTTGTGTGGCCTCAGACTGTCAAGAAGTGGTTAATGATATCAACAGGGGGACAGGAGGTCCCAACGCCGCTTTGGCACATGAAATAATGATTCTCTGCAATAGTTTTAATTCATACTCCTTTATTCACGAGCATAGGAACCATAATTTGGAGGTTCAGAATCTCGCCAAGTTTGCTTGTAACCTAGCCCTAGGTAGACATGTTTGGTTGGGTAATCCTCATGACCCAAACCTTGTACCTATGTTGTTTGTTCTGAATGAATAAAGATGGCGAGATCTCTCTCAAAAAAAGTTACTATCTGGTATCTCGAAAAAAGTTACTATCTGGTAACAAAAGACTCCAAAATAGTTTGTCAAAACACAATTGCTTAGCATCTTTTATGATTTTATTTACTATGAAAAACATACTACGAATGCAAATGGTTTGGACTTTGAAACAATGTTTATGTCATCAATTTCGTCACTTTTTGTGTGGCTCAACATTTTTTTATTGTTTTACATGTGCACCTAATTGCTTGCTTAGAGCATCTACATCCGGACCTCTCAAACCCGTCTCATACGTCCGGGCGGGCTGCCTGGTCAATGTCTGGTCACGATTTTTTGACCTAGACGGGCCCTTCAAACGCCCGGGCTGACCGACACCCCCCATTTCCAGCCCAAATATGGGGAGGATATGGGGGCGCCCAGGCATGCCCGTCATATCGGCCTGGCCCGCTATGGCCCACAACGACCCCACATTAAGTCCTCCACATCCGCTCGCCGGACCAAACCCTAGCCACTACACCCCCCCTCCCCTCCACTCCCCATCCGCCACCCAAGCTCGTCTCCGGCATGGCGGGTAGCGGATCCGAGTCCTTCACCTCCACATCCGTCGACCCCGAGCTCATCCCGCGCGGCCCCGAGAAGGAGATGGCCGTCCGGCTTGCGCTCCGTCGTGCCCGAGAGGAGGCCCATGGAAGGCTGTGCACGGACTCCATCCGTCGTGAATCCATTGCGTCTGCCCAAATGGCGCATGGATCGGGCGCAAGGCCGGCCATAGCTACCTCGCCGGAGGCCGTGCGGATCGTATGGCGTTCGAACGCACTGGCGGATGCGCAACCCCTCCGTTGGCGCGCCGAGCATGGGTACACAGCATGGGCCTCGTCCGACAAGGCCATGGCACACTGTAGACGCCGTGCAAGGCACCGGGCATGGGAGGCGGCAACGGCCCATGCGGCGGCGTACGTCGGCGAGGTGGAGTCGCATTCTCCGGCGCCCCTTATGGCGCATCAGTCCGGGCGCCGCCACCGCATCGTGGTAGACGCCAGCAGCTCGTCCCTGGACGGATCCATCATAGATCAGATGTCCACCGGCACCGTTCGAGTTCCGGTGTCCGACGAGGAAGAGTAGGTCCTGGGAGACGGTGGGGCCTCGAGTCCCGTGAGCCAGCTCGTGTCCCATGCCCTACCCTACCGTGCCTGCGATTGGCCCAACACTCTGAGGCGCGTAGGCGGCCGCCGGACATGGCCAGCGCGGAACCGGACGAGCTCCGCGTAGATTAGCTTTCACATTGCATGTAATAATATGGATTTGAGGTTCCTAATTTGAGGTATTTGGATGTGGAATGCGTTTTTGGAGGGGTGACCGGTCACTGTCCGCGAACGCGTCCGGACGCGTCCGCGGGTGTTTGAGGGGTCGGATTTGCCAAGTCCGACTGTAGATGCTCTTATTGCATGCAATTGTTTGCACTACTCTCTGCATGCATTTGATTAGCATCACACCGTGATGCACAGCAAGAGATGTATCTTTTCTTTATACGAAAATATGTGGCTAGGGTTTCATCTTGCCCCCTCCCCACACCCCTACC
>LR738712.1:39778900-39792402 GCA_902687465.1 Secale cereale
ATTGCAAGACATACAACGTGACCGCAACCGGGGGTCGCGGTGGAGGTTTTCTGTTTTGCTTTTGTAGTTTCAACCGCCCCAACCCGAGCGCACTCGCACCCCAGCACACCCAAACGCAACCGGGGGTCGAGGCGGAGGGCTGTCGGCGACGATGAAATCGGTTCCATTTCTTTTTTGTTTATGGTTCTTTTTTGTTTGTGTAGTTGTAACCGCCCCAACCCGAGCGCAATCGCAACTCATCACGCCCAAGCGCAATTGCAAGACGTACAACCTGACCGCAACCAGAGGTTGCGGTGGAGATTTTGTTTTGTTTTTGTAGTTGCAATCGCCCTAACCGGAACGCCACATTTTCTATAAGAAGCATAAAAACCAAACAAAAAACCGGTAGAGAACTGCACATTAGAAAAATTATACAAAGGACAAACTTAGGCCAGACGTTGCTTGTGGCAACGCTGCTGCTGGCAAAAAACAATCCCAGCCAAGCACAAATCGTACTAACAGAGAAAGAAAACCAAGTTAGAAGCAACTGGATCGTGCGATGCAATTTTTTTGGGCTTATCTGTGCATGCGTGTACAACAGACATCCAAAACTGATAAGCAACAACCAAAAACTTACGGGCCAAACTGGAAAACAACAACTAAAACCAGCCCAAACTAAAAACTGGCCCAGTGGACGAAACAAGTCAAAGGAGGGACTCAACCGGGCTGCAACAACAGGGGATGATGTCATCTGAATGAGACCATTTTGTGTCTCATTCGAATGAGTTCCAGGCGCTCCCTTTTTTTTATTGTGGCACGTCCCGACGTGACCTGTTCATTTCCAATGCATAACTTCAGGTGATGCCTGGCAATGCCACGTAGGATCGGATGTCAGGAGAGATATGTTTGAACAGGGAAGCAGGATTCTCCGCAAGAGGTGAGTGCTTGGGCAGAAAAAGTATGGTTTGGTATATAAAAGCTGAAAAGTTAAAGTGGAGAGTAGAGATGTATGTATATTAACGGCATGGCCAATGCATAGCTCAAGGGTGATGCCTCGCGTGTCATGTAGGATCGGATGTCAGAAAAAGTAGATTTGGATAGGGAAGCGGGCTCCTCTGCGGGAAGCGAGTGCTTGAAGAGAGAAAATGTGGTCCAGTGTAAAAAGTTGAAGATGTTGAAGGGGAGAGTAGAGATGCATGTGTAATAGAGTCTTTATTCTCTATTTCTTGATAATGCCCACTAATGACAGATGTATTGGGGAGAAAACTAAATAAATACAGATGTTTGAAGCTACTTTTTCTCGTATATAGGGCACCTGCATGCATATGCCACCACATTTCATGCCCTAAAGTCCCTATTTCTATTCCTTGATAAGACTCATTAGTAATAGCTTGAGTTGGGAAAAAAAATTAATGCAGTTAGTTGAAACTACCTTTTCTCATGGGACATCTGTATTCATATGTCATCATAGTTCATGCTCTAAGCCGTCTGTGATTTTGTGTCATCGTCACACTATCGAGAGAAATAATGTTATTGATTCGTCTTCTATTGCATGGCTTAGCATTTTTTTGTTACATGTGCTACCAATTGCTTGCTTATTGCATGCAATTGATTGTACTCCCTCTGTTCCCAAATATAAGTCTTTCTAGAGATTCCATCAAGTGACTATATACGAAGCAAAATGAGTGAATATACACTCTAAAATATGTCTACATACATCCGTATGTTGCATTCCATTTAAAATGTCTAAAAAGACTTATATTTAGGAACGGAGGGAGCACTACTCTCATGCATGTGATTTGCTTGCGTCTTTTCTTTCTTCCCATGGAAAGAAAAGAAAGGCGAACATGTGGCTAGGGTTTCACCTGCACCCTAGAAACTACAGACAAATCAGACGACAGAGAACAAAATCAACACAGGGAGTCACGAGATTTTAACGTGAAAAATCCCTCCAACACAAAGAAAAAAATCACAAACGTCTTCACTATATCAAGAGAGTTTACAAGCGCTGGAGATTTACAACTAACCAACTTATCCTGTGTGACGGCTTACCGTGGATATATGTAATAAAGGTGACCTAAGTCAATACTAATCCGCTCCGCTCTGGCCCAAGCCTCCCAGCGACAAGTCAGAGCTCCGGTCGTTAGAAGTTAGTCTTTATCCTTATATATAAATTTAGATCATAACATAACAAACTCCACCTTTAGACAACTTCCATCTTGTAGTATGAACGATAATCTTCTCCCTTAACAACAAAGAAAACACTTTTGGCGCCAAACGGCCGCTAGGGCTAATGAGTTATACCAACTAAGTCTGAGCAAAGCTCACAATTAGCAACGCGAACTTGCTTTGTCAACATATCATCAGAATTATCATGAATACTAATCTTGCATACCTTCAGTTTATCTTGCTCAACAATGTCTCGAACATAATGGTATTTGACATCAATGTGATGTGTTTTCTCATGGAACATCTGATTCTTAGTAAGGTATATGTCACTTTGACTATCACGAAATAGATTAATGCAAAAATTATCTCCACAAAGCTGAGTATACAAACCTTTCAGACAAACTAATTCCTTACATGCTTCTACATAGCATGCATTACGCTTCAGTGGTAGACTCGGCAACTAGTGGCTGCAACGTCGCCCTCCAACTCGAGGCACAACCACCAACAGTGAACACTTAACCTGCAAGGGACCTCCTCTTGTCCAAATCACTGGAAGAAAAATCTAAATCCACATATCCAGCTAGTCTCTCACAAGTTCCGCCAAATTTCTAACAAGCATTGGAAGTGTCACGAAGGTACGTGAAAATTCATTGAACAACCTTCTAATGTTCTTTATGAGGGTTAGCATCCCAAGCCTCCCGGCGACACGTGGGAGCTCCGTTCTGCTCGCAAGAAATTAGCTCATTATATTTATATATGAATTTGGATCATAACATAACACTCCCTATCGGTGCCGCCGGCGGTCGGCCTCGGTTTCGGTGGCCTTAGGCCCATGGATGCGTGGTGGACCCTAACCCTTGCCAACGTGAGGTAGGGACTGTTGGAAATATGCCCTAGAGGCGATAATAAAATGGTTATTATTATATTTCCTTGTTCATGATAATTGTCTGTTATTCATGCTTGAATTGTATTATCCGGAAACAGTGATACATGTGTGAATACATAGACCACAACATGTCCCTGGTAAACCTCTAGTTACTAGCTCGTTCATCAATAGATGGTTATGGTTTCCTGACCATGGACATTGGATGTCATTGATAACGAGATCACATCATTAGGAGAATGATGTGATGGATGAGACTCAATCCTAAGCCTAGCACAGATCGTGTAGTTCGTAATGCTAAAGCTTTTCCAATGTAAAGTATCTTTTCCTTAGACCATGAGGTTGTGCAACTCCCGGATATCGTAGGGATACTTTGGGTGTTCCAAACGTCACAACGTAACTGGGTGGCTATAAAGGTACGCAACGGGTATCTTCGAAAGTATCCGTTGAGTTGGCACGAACCGAGACTGGGATTTGTCACTCTGTATGACGGAGAGGTATCTCTAGGCCCACTCGGTAAGATATCATCATAATGAGCTCAATGTGACTAAGGTGTTGGTCACGGGATGATGTATTATGGAACGAGTAAAGAGACTTGCCATGACGAGATTGAACAAGGTATCGGTATACCGATGATCGAATCTCGGGCAAGTACTATACCGATAGACAAAGGGAATTATATATGGGATTGATTGAATCCTTGACATCGTGGTTCATCTGATGAGATCATCGAGGAACATGTAGGAACCAACATGGGTATCCAGATCCCGGTGTTGGTTATTGAACGGAGAGTCGTCTCGGTCATGTCTACGTGTCTCCCGAACCCGTAGGGTCTACACACTTAAGGTTCGGTGACGCTAGGGTTGTAGAGATATATGCATGCGGTAACCCGAATGTTGTTCGGAGTCCTGGATGAGATCCCGGACATCACGAGGATTTTCGGAATGGTCCGGAGGTAAAGAATTGTATATAGGAAGTCCAGTTTCGGCCATCGGGAGAGTTTGGGGGGTCACCGGTAGTGTACCGGGTCCACCGAAAGGGTCCCGAGGGTCCACCGGGTGGGGCCACCTATCCCGGAGGACCCCAAGGGCCGAAGGGGGAGGGGAACCAGCCCATAGTGGGCTGGTGCACCCCCCTTGGGCTTCCCCCCTGTGCCTAGGGTTGGAAACCCTAGGGGTGGGGGGCGCCCTACATGCTTGGGGGGCAAGCCTCCCCCCTTCGCCGCCGCCCCCCTAGGAGATTGGATCTCCTAGGGCCGATGCCCCCCCTGGACCCCCTATATATAGTGGGGGAGGGAGGGCAGCCGCACCCTTGCTCCTGGCGCCTCCCTCTCCCTCCCGTTACACCTCTCCCTCCTCCCGCGGTGCTTGGCGAAGCCCTGCAGAAATTCCGTTGCATCCACCACCACACCGTCGTGCTGCTGGATCTCCATCAACCTCTCCTCCCCCCCTTGCTGGATCAAGAAGGAGGATACGTCGCTGCACTATACGTGTGTTGAACGCGGAGGTGCCGTCCGTTCGGCGCTGGGATCATCGGTGATTTGGATCACGACGAGTACGACTCCATCATCCACGTTCTCTTAAACGCTTCCGCTCGCGATCTACAAGGGTATGTAGATGCACTCCTTTCTCCCTCGTTGCTAGATGACTCCTTAGATTGATCTTGGTGAAGCGTAGAATTTTTTTGAATTCTGCAACGTTCCTCGATAGTGGCATCTGAGCTAGGTCTTTGCGTAGCATCTTGCACGAGTAGAACACAAAGTAGTTGTGGGTGTAGATTTGTTCAATTCTCTTGCCGCTACTAGTCTTATCTTGATTCGGCGGCATCATGGGATGAAGCGGCCCGGACCGACCTTACACGTACGCTTACGTGAGACAGCTTCCACCGACTGACATGCACTAGTTGCATAAGGTGGCTAGCGGGTGACAGTCTCTCCCACTTTAGTCGGATCGGATTCGATGAAAAGGGTCCTTATGAAGGGTAAATAGAAATTGGCATATCACGTTGTGGTTTTGGCGTAGGTAAGAATCGTTCTTGCTAGAAACCTATAGCAGCCACGTAAAAACTTGCAACAACAATTAGAGGACGTCTAACTTGTTCTTGCAGCATGTGCTAATGTGATGTGATATGGCCAAAAGATGTGATGAATGATATATGAGATTGATCATGTTCTTGTAATAGGAATCACGACTTGCATGTCGATGAGTATGACAACCGGCAGGAGCCATAGGAGTTGTCTTATTTTTTGTATGACCTGCGTGTCACTGAATAACGCCATGTAATTACTTTACTTTATTGCTAAACGTTAGCTATAGTAGTAGAAGTAATGTCTGGCGAGATGACTTCATGAAGACACGATGATGGAGATCATGGTGTCATGCCGGTGACAAAGATGATCATGGAGCCCCGAAGATGAAGATCAAAGGAGCAAAATGATATTGGCCATATCATGTCACTTTATTTGATTGCATGTGATGTTTATCATGTTTATTACATCTTATTTGCTTAGACCGACGGTAGTAAATAAGATGATCTCTCACTAAAATTTCAAGAATAGTGTTCCCCCTAACTGTGCACCGTTGCTAAGGATCGTTGTTCGGAAGCACCACGTGATGATCGGGTGTGATAGGCTCTAACGTTCGCATACAACGGGTGTAAGCCAGATTTACACACGCAATACACTTAGGGTTCACTTGACGAGCCTAGCATGTACAGACATGGCATCGGAACACGGAAGACCGAAAGGTCGAACATGAGTCGAATAGAAGATACGATCAACATGAAGAAGTTCACCGTTGATGACTAGTCCGTCTCACATGATGATCGGACACGGGCTAGTCGATTCGGATCATGTATCACTTAGATGACTAGAGAGATGTCAATCTGAGTGGGACTTCATTAAATTTGTTTAGATGAACTTAATTATCATGAACATAGTCTAAAATCTTTACAATATGTCTTGTAGATCCAATGGCCCACGCTCATGTTGCCCTCAACTTCAATGCGTTCCTAGAGAAAACCAAGCTGAAAGACGATGGTAGCAACTATAGGGATTGGGTCCGTAACCTGAGGATTATCCTCATAGCTTCCAAGAAATCATATGTCCTTGAAGCACCGCTAGGTGATGCACCCGTTTTCCCGGCAGCCCAAGATGTTATGAATGCCTCGCAGTCACGTTGTGATGATTACTCCCTGGTTCAGTGTGGCATGCTTTACAGTTTAGAATCGGGGCTCCAAAAGCGTTTTGAGCACCACGGAGCATATGAGATGTTCCAAGAGCTGAAAATGGTTTTCCTAGCTCATGCCCGAGTCAAGAGATATGACGTCTCCGACGCATTCTACAGTTGTAAGATGGAGGAGAATAGTTCTGTCAGTGAGCACATACTCAAATTGTCCGGGTTGCACAATCGCTTGTCTCAGTTGGGAATCAATCTCCCAGACGAAGCGGTCGCTGACAGAATCCTTCAGTCGCTCCCACCTAGCTACAAGAACTTCGTGATGAACTTCGATATGCAAGGGATGGAGAAGTCCATTCCCGAGGTGTATTCAATGCTGAAATCAGCGGAGGTGGATATCAAGAAGGAACACCAAGTGTTGATGGTGAATAAAACCACTAAGTTCAAGAAAGGCAAGGGTAAGAAGAACTTCAAGAAGGACGGCAAAGGAGTTGCCGCGCCCAGTAAGCCAGTTGTCGGGAAGAAGCCAAAGAATGGACCCAAGCTTGAAACTGAGTGCTTTCATTGCAAGGGACCGGGTCACTGGAAGCGGAACTGCCCCCAATACTTAGCAGATAAGAAGGCCAGCAACGTCAAAGGTATATGATGGGCCTCTAACCCCTCGTTGGTTACCCCAAGTGGAAGGTGTAAGATGCAGTGTTGTGGAAGTTTTTCCCTTAGCAAAGATGCCAAGGATCGAATCCCCAGAGACTCCTAGGTTCAACAAGTAGGTGTCAACTGCTAACGGTGCCAGATATTAGCAATCAACGTGGACCTGCACACAGATACAAATAACTTTGCTCCCAACGAGTACAGAGAGGTTGTCAATCCCTCCGGCCTTGTAGTTCACAAAGGATTAAAAGCAATGATAGTAGTGATAGATAATGTTTGCAATAGTAAGTAATAGCGAAAAGTAAATAGCGGGTGTGATCAATGATGGTAATATGGACCGGAGTCTCATGATGTTCACTAGTGATGTCTCTCTCCCAAAAGACGATAAAACAGCTATGTGAGGTAAACGAATTACAGCTGGGCAATTGACAGGACCACGAACGCAAACCAATGCTGACTACATTGCAAGAAAGGTTGAGGTTCAAAGCATGGTCGGTACGCCAAAGTAAGTAGACCGAAATCCATCAATATCTACTACTAATCATCCACCTTGAGATATCTATCCAGAACATCTCGCTGGTATTAAGTTGCGAGTCCCACCCATAGTGTAAACTCAATGCAACAGACAACTACATTAAAAGAACTTTGCGTAAAGTAAATAATCCTTGCACCCGCGGGCACAAGCACCATTGTTTTCCCCCTTGTGGCAACAGCACATCCCCTAGACTCATGTTTCTGTCACTCAAGCTAGTCATCGAGGGGCATGAACCCACAATCAAGCATAACGTTCCCTCTTGGAGTCACTACCTACTACTCGGCCAAAGCAGTAAATAACAACGGAGAACATGCAAGAATTACTTATGAACATAAATATAAAAGAGGTAAATCAAATATATTACTCAAGATCAATCTGAACATAATCTCATAATCCATCGGATCCCAGCAAACTCAACATAGCAACAGCATAAGGATTACATATGTGCCTCGATCATGTAGGGCAGCTCACGAGGACTAATTAGTGAAGCACAAGAACGGGAGGAGAACATCACATAGCTACTGGTCATGGACTCATGGTCCAAGGGAGACTACTCACGACTCATCCGGGAGGCGTCCATGGTGGTGGAGAAGCTCCCGGTGGTGATCCTCCCCTCTGGCAGGGTGCCGGGAAGAGTTCTCCTGGTGCTCCCGATCTTGGAAGCGGCGGCGGCGGCGGAACAGAGATGGGATCGCGAAAAGAGTTCCTCTTCTAAGGGTTTCGGAGGACGCTTTAAATATATGCCAAAGGGGGGCATCGGGGAAGCTTCGGGGGGCCCAGGCGCCCCCCCGGCGTGGCCCAGGGGGGGCGCGCCGCCAGGGCGCCTGGAGCCCTGGTGCCCCCCCCGGCTGTCCTTCGGACGCACGGTAGTTTTCGAAACGCTGATTTTATATATAATTTTTCTGGATTTTTCCTGGCAGTTCTCGTAACATGAAAACCTGAAATACAAAAATAGCCGAAAACAGAAACTGGCACTGGGGTGCACTGGATTAGTAAGTTAGTCCAAATATGATCAAAAGTGTATGGAAGTGTATGAATATCATAGCAATATCACCCAAAAGTGGCATGGAGCAAGCAGAAATTATAGATACGTTTTGGACGTATCAACATCCCCAAGCTTAATTCTTGCTCGTCCTCAAGTAGGTAAATGATAACAAGAATAATTTCTGTGGTGACATGTTATTAACCATATATGACTTTTTATAGTCATATGAAAAAAGCTTACCGAGACAATGATTCTATAGTAATTAAGTTGCCTCATGAGAAAATCACAAATGACTGAAAGTTTTACAATATGAAACTGAAACATCAAAAAAGATTTGCAATGAACATGATGTGCAAATATGATAAAGTAATATCTAGCTTTCCCCCTTTAGTGAAGCAAAACATAAATGCAGGGGCACCTTCAAGGTTTAAGTGATGACTAGATACAATGATTTCAAAATAAACGATATCACAATCATGCAAAAGACAATGCTACTTTGGGACAATGCACATTACACTCAGAATGACAATCATGCTCTCAGTAGTTGGTGCTTTAACATAAAGGTAAAAGAATGGTTATGTGCTAGAGCTTTTTATTTTGAAAACATGGAAGCAATTTTGTCAACGGTAGTAGTACTTCATATGTGTCATGCATAAGACATCCTATAAGTTGCAAGCCTCATGAATCGAATACCAATAGTGCTCGCACCTTGTCCTAATTAGCTCGGATTTCCATGGGTTATCATTGCATTACATATGTTTCAACCAAGTGTCACAAAGGGGTACCTCTATGCCACCTGTACAAAGGTCCAAGGAGATAGATCGCATTTGATTTCTCGTTTTTGATAGATCTCAACTTGAGGACATCCATACCGGGACAACATAGAAAATAGATGATGGAATCCTCTTCAATGCATAAGCATATTCTCATAAGAGATTGAGGATTAATGTCCAAGCTAAAACTTCCACCATGATGCATGGCTTTGGTTGGCGGCCCAATGTTCTTCTCTAACAATATGCATACTCATTCAACCCACGACAAATCACCCTTACTTCAGACAAGACGAACATGCATAGCAACTCACATGATATTCAACAATAGTGTAATAGTTGATGGCGTCCCCAGAAACATGGTTACCGCTCAGCAAGCAACTTATAAGAAATAAGATACATAGGCAACATATTCTTTACCACAATAGTTTTTATGCTACTTTCCCATGAGCTATGTATTGCAAAGTTAGTTCTCTTAGTACAGGTGGAGGTTAGCAAAAAGACTGGGAGCGACCAACTAAGAGAGCAATGACGGTCATAATCATGCAGAGCGACAAAGCAACATTGAATCAGGCATGGTAGTTATATCGCTACTCAGAAATAAAAGATCATCAAGGCTTGACAGTCTTTCTTTACAGTCTTAAATATGCGTGAGCATACGCCAAGTCAATCAAAATAAATTCTCGAAGGAAGATATTACTAAACCATACCATATCATAGGCAAACAAACCATGTTGGTACTCCAATAACACATTGGGAACCCCCCAGCTATTTGAGATTAACCATAAGAAAACCTGAACTACTAAGCTCCATCATGCACGTAGCATCTTTATCATAGACACATTAACCAATGCAACGGAAGCAAACTCTCTTAATAAGGTAAGCATGATAATTAAAGAGAGTTCAAGCAACCAACTAAACAAAAGCTCTTTGAAAAGATAAGCATGAATACTAAGAGCAAAGCTTGATAGTAGCTATTAAAAGACAAAGAACACACACAACAAAGATAGACATGAAAATTCTATGTTATGTTCTAGGTAGAAGTGGAGCGTGTTTCTCTCCCACATAAAGAATGCTGAGTTCCGACTCGTTATGAAAAACTAAAAAGAAAACTAAAAGCAAGACGCTCCAAGCATAGCACATAACAGATGAAGTGATAAAAATATAGTGGAACGAAAGACGAACTGATAATGTTGATGGAGAAGGGGATGCACGGGGGCATCCCCAAGCTTAGACGCTTGAGTCTCCTTGAATATTTCTTGAGGGTGCACGGGAGCATCCCCAAGCTTGAGCGCTTGACACTCCTGAATCTTTTTATCATCTTCCCTCGCACACTTGAAAACTCCCATCATACATAACTCATTGTAATCTGATTAGCGAGGTTAGTACCCTTAATAAAATAATTGCACCTTGCTGGAAATAAGGATATTCTTGAAGTTCTACTGTTTCTCAAGATTGCCAAAAGGTTTTTGCAAAGAAAAAGCAAGCTCTTGATTTGCAAAATGAAGGAAAGGCAAAACAGGACAGAATCTGTGAAAAACAGAACAGCAGGTAGTAATTGATCTGTTCGGGATACTTCTGCAACTCAAATCAAAAAACTCAGAACAGACGCACGAAAGACAATTATATAGAGAATGCTGTCGAAAAAGTTCAGACCAAAAAGATGATCTGGTGATTTTACGAATTTTTCTATCCAAGGACAGAATCTGTTTCCTGGACAGCACCTCACAACTTTTGAACTTTCTAGCAATCAGAGGCTATACTTGGCACAAATATGAAAAGAAAAGATACAATGATGATGCTACAGCAGTAAACAACATCAAGACACAACAAAAGCAAAAAAAATATTCATGTGGGCTGCCTCCCAAAAGCGCTTTCTTTTATGCCTTTAAGCTAGGCATAATGCATAGAGATCAAGTTTTATCAAGAGTAAAAGAATAACTAGCCCGTACAACGGACTCAAAAGGTAACTTGATCTTCTTTCGAGGGAAGTGTTCCATCCCTTTCTTGAGAGGAAACTGAAATTTTATATTACCCTCTTTCATGTCAATGATAGCACCAACGGTGCGTAAAAAGGGACGTCCCAAAATAATTGGACATGAAGGATCACATTCAATATCCATAATAGTGAAATCAACGGGAACATAATTATCATTGACAACGATAAGAACATCATCGATCCTCCCCAAAGGTTTCTTTATGGAAGAATCAACGAGACGAACACTAAAAGAACAAGAATCAAAAGATTTCAATTTAAGCATATCATATAGTCTTTTGGGCATAATAGAAGCACTAGCTACAATATCACATAAGGCATAGCAAGAGAAGTTGTTTATTTTAATTTTAATCATAGGATCCCAACCATCTTCTAGCTTTGTAGGTATGGAGGCTTCTACTCTAAGTTTCTCCTCCCTAGCTTTGATGAGAGCATTAGTGATATGCTCTGTGAAGGCAAGATTAAGCGTGCTAGTGTGGGGATCTTTGGCCATTCCTTGTAGAAAGATGACAACTTCTGAAATACTACAATTATCAAAATCAATTTTATCATTATTGGGCAGAATTGTAGTGTCATCCTCTTTGTTTGAATTGCTCTCTATTATAAGAGTTTGAACATCTTCCCAAGTTTGGGGAAGCTTAGGAGCAATTTTAAACTGAGGCTCATACTCTTTTCCTGGAAGACCATGCCATGGGCATAACCCTCCATCAAGACTAATATAATCACAAGGTTTATTACTTTTGTAGATCCCGACAGTGGTAATTGGGGTAATGGAAGAAGGGGTGTACTCCTCCCATTTAGTGTTTTTGGTAGAACCCATAATAGCAAGCAAGCAAGATAACTATTTTTGTGATTTTTGATAAAAATGTACTAAAGCAAAAACTGAAAGGTAAACTAACAAGACTAAAAAGCAAAGGTAAAAGATAGCATGCAACTCCCCTATCCTGAAGAGTGGAGTCCCCGGCAACGGCGCCAGAAAAACTCCTTGATGGGCCTCTAACCCCTCGTTGGTTACCCCAAGTGGAAGGTGTAAGATGCAATGTTGTGGAAGTTTTTCCCTTAGCAAAGATGCCAAGGATCGAATCCCCAGAGACTCCTAGGTTCAACAAGTAGGTGTCAACTGCTAACGGCGCCAGATATTAGCAATCAACGTGGACCTGCACACAGATACAAATAACTTTGCTCCCAACGAGTACAGAGAGGTTGTCAATCCCTCCGGCCTTGTAGTTCACAAAGGATTAAAAGCAATGATAGTAGTGATAGATAATGTTTGCAATAGTAAGTAATAGCGAAAAGTAAATAGCGGGTGTGATCAATGATGGTAATATGGACCGGAGTCTCATGATGTTCACTAGTGATGTCTCTCTCCCAAAAGATGATAAAACAGCTATGTGAGGTAAACGAATTACAGCTGGGCAATTGAAAGGACCACGAACGCAAACCAATGCTGACTACATTGCAAGAAAGGTTGAGCTTCAAAGCATGGGCGGTACGCCAAAGTAAGTAGACCGAAATCCATCAATATCTACTACTAATCATCCACCTTGAGATATCTATCCAGAACATCTCGCTGGTATTAAGTTGCGAGTCCCACCCATAGTGTAAACTCAATGCAACAGACAACTGCATTAAAAGAACTTTGCGTAAAGTAAACAATCCTTGCACCCGCGGGCACAAGCACCATTGTTTTCCCCCTTGTGGCAACAGCACATCCCCTAGACTCATGTTTCTGTCACTCAAGCTAGTCATCGAGGGGCATGAACCCACAATCAAGCATAACGTTCCCTCTTGGAGTCACTACCTACTACTCGGCCAAAGCAGTAAATAACAACGGAGAACATGCAAGAATTACTTATGAACATAAATATAAAAGAGGTAAATCAAATATATTACTCAAGATCAATCTGAACATAATCTCATAATCCATCGGATCCCAGCAAACTCAACATAGCAACAGCATAAGGATTACATATGTGCCTCGATCATGTAGGGCAGCTCACGAGGACTAATTAGTGAAGCACAAGAACGGGAGGAGAACATCACATAGCTACTGGTCATGGACTCATGGTCCAAGGGAGACTACTCACGACTCATCCGGGAGGCGTCCATGGTGGTGGAGAAGCTCCCGGTGGTGATCCCCCCCTCCGGCAGGGTGCCGGGAAGAGTTCTCCTGGTGCTCCCGATCATGGAAGCGGCGGCGGCGGCGGAACAGAGATGGGATCGCGAAAAGAGTTCCTGTTCTGAGGGTTTCGGAGGACGCTTTAAATATATGCCAAAGGGGGGCATCGGGGAAGCTTCGGGGGGCCCAGGCACCCCCCCGGCGCGGCCCAGGGGGGCGCGCCGCCAGGGCGCCTGGAG
>LR738712.1:39792419-39845242 GCA_902687465.1 Secale cereale
GTTTCCGAAACACTGATTTTTTATATAATTTTTCTGGATTTTTCCTGGCAGTTCTCGTAACGTGAAAACCTGAAATACAAAAACAGCCGAAAACAGAAACTGGCACTGGGGTGCACTGGATTAGTAAGTTAGTCCAAATATGATCAAAAGTGTATGGAAGTGTATGAATATCATAGCAATATCACCCAAAAGTGGCATGGAGCAAGCAGAAATTATAGATACGTTTTGGACATATCAGTATATATGATATACATGTTATTGATGTGTACCTTACCAGCGCTCGTAGTAGCTCCTGGGTATTTGATACCGGTGCAGTTGCTCACATTTGTAACTCAAAGCAGGAGTTGCGGAATAAGCGGAGACTGGCGAAGGACGAGGTAACGATGCGCGTCGGGAATGGTTCCAAGGTCGATGTGATCGCCGTCGGCACACTACCTCTACATCTACCCTCGGGATTAGTTTTAAACCTTAATAATTGTTATGTAGTACCAGCTTTGAGCATGAACATTGTATCTGGATCTCGTTTAATGCGAGATGGCTACTCATTTAAATCCGAGAATAATGGTTGTTCTATTTATATGAGAGATATGTTTTATGGTCATGCCCCGCTGGTCAATGGTTTATTCTTGATGAATCTCGAACGTGATGTTACACATATTCATAGTGTGAATGCCAAAAGATGTAGGTTGATAATGATAGTCCCACATACTTGTGGCATTGCCGCCTTGGTCATATTGGTGTCAAACGTATGAAGAAGCTCCATGCGGATGGACTTTTAGAGTCTCTTGATTATGAATCATTTGACACGTGCGAACCATGCCTTTTGGGAAAGATGACCAAGACTCCGTTCTCTGGAACAATGGAGTGAGCAACCAACTTATTGGAAATCATACATACCAATGTGTGCGGTACAATGAGTGTTGAAGCTCGCGGAGGCTATCGTTATGTTCTCACCCTCACAGATGACTTGAGTAGATATGGGTATGTCTACTTGATGAAACACAAGTCTGAGACCTTTGAAAAGTTCAAGGAATTTCAGAATGAGGTCGAGAATCAACGTGACAGAAAAATAAAGTTCTTACGATCGGATCGTGGAGGTGAATATTTAAGTCACGAATTTGGCACGCACCTAAGGAACTGTGGAATTGTTTCACAATTGACACCGCCCGGAACACCTTCTACCACAGATCCGAAGGCAAGGTCTTCGTTGCCAAGAATGGATCCTTTCTGGAGAAAGAGTTTCTCTCGAAAGAAGTGAGTGGGAGGGAAGTGGAACTTGATGAGGTGACAGTCACCCCTTCCGAACCAGAAAGTAGCGCAGCGCAGGAAGTTGTTCCCGAGGTGCCTGCACCGACTAGGGAGGAAGTTAATGATGATGATCATGAAGCTTCAGATCAACTTACTACTGAACTTCGAAGGTCCACAAGGACACGTTCCGCACCACAGTGGTACGGCAACCCTGTCATGGAAATCATGTTCTTAGACAACGGTGAACCTTCGAACTATGAAGAAGCGATGGCGGGCCCGGATTCCAACAAATGGCTTGAAGCCATGAAATCCGAGATAGGATCCATGTATGAAAACAAAGTGTGGACTTTGGTGGACTTGACCGATGAATGGCACGCCATAGAAAATAAATGGATATTTATGAAGAAGACTGACGCGGATGGTAATGTGACCATCTATAAGGCTCGGCTTGTCGCTAAAGGTTATCGACAAGTTCAAGGGATTGAATACGACGAGACTTTCTCTCCCGTAGCGATGCTAAAGTCTGTCAGAATCATGTTAGCAATTGCCGCATACTATGATTATGAGATATGGCAAATGGACGTCAAAACGGCATTCCTTAATGGCTTCCTCAAGGAAGAACTGTATATGATGTAGCCGGAAGGTTTTGTCGATCCTGAGAATGCTAACAAGGTATGCAAGCTCCAGCACTCAATCTATGGGCTGGTGCAAGCATCTCGGAGTTGGAATATTCGCTTTAATGATGTGATCAAAGCGTTTGGGTTTATACAGACTTGGGGAGAAGCCTGTATTTATAAGAAAGTGAGTGGGAGCTCTGTAGCATTTCTCATATTATATGTGGATGATATATTGCTGATGGGAAATGATGTAGAATTCTTGGAAAGCATAAAGGTCTACTTGAATAAGAGTTTTTCAATGAAGGACCTTGGAGAAGCTGCTTACATATTAGGCATCAAGATCTATAGAGATAGATCGAGACGCCTCATTGGTCTTTCACAAAGCACATACCTTGATAAGATATTGAAGAAGTTCAATATGGATCAGTCCAAGAAAGGGTTCTTGCCTGTATTGCAAGGTATGAGATTGAGCACGGCTCAATCCCCGACCACGGCAGAAGATAGAGAAAAGATGAGTGTCATCCCCTATGCCTCAGCCATAGGTTCTATTATGTATGCCATGCTGTGTACCAGACCTGATGTGAACCTTGCCATAAGTTTGGTAGGGAGGTACCAAAGTGATCCCGGTATGGAACACTGGACAGCGGTCAAGAACATCCTGAAGTACCTAAAAAGGACTAAGGATATGTTTCTTGTTTATGGAGGTGACGAAGAGCTCGTCGTAAAGGGTTACGTCGATGCCAGCTTCGACACAGATCTGGATGACTCCAAGTCACAAACCGGATACGTGCATATTTTGAATGGTGGGGCAGTCAGCTGGTGCAGTTGCAAGCAAAGCGTCGTGGCGCATTCTACATGTGAAGTGGAGTACATAGCTGCTTGCGAAGCAGCGCAAGAAGGAGTCTGGATGAAGGAGTTCATCACCGACCTAGGAGTCATTCCAAGCGCGTCGGGCCCGATGACTCTCTTCTATGACAACACTGGAGCTATTGCCATTGCCTAGGAGCCCAGGTTTCACAAGAAGACCAAGCACATCAAGCGCCGTTTCAACTCCATCCGGAATTATGTTCAAGATGGAGACATAGATATTTGTAAAGTGCATACGGATCTGAATGTCGCAGATCCGTTGACTAAACCTCTTCCACGAGCAAAACATGATCAACACCAGAACTCTATGGGTGTTCGATTCATCACAATGTAACAAGATTATTGACTCTACTGCAAGTGGGAGACTGTTGGAAATATGCCCTAGAGGCAATAATAAAATGATTATTATTATATTTCCTTGTTCATGATAATTGTCTGTTATTCATGCTTGAATTGTATTATCCGGAAATTGTGATACATGTGTGAATACATAGACCACATCGTGTCCCTGGTAAACCTCTAGTTACTAGCTCATTGATCAACAGATGGTTACGGTTTTCTGACCATTGACATTGGATGTCATTGATAACGAGATCACATCATTAGGAGAATGATGTGATGGACGAGACCCAATCCTAAGCCTAGCACAGATCGTGTAGTTCGTAATGCTAAAGCTTTTCCAATGCCAAGTATCTTTTCCTTAGACCATGAGGTGTGCAACTCCCGGGTATCGTAGGGATACTTTGGGTGTGTCAAACGTCACAACGTAACTGCGTGGCTATAAAGGTATGCAACGGGTATCTCCAAAAGTATTCGTTGAGTTGGCACGAACCGAGACTGGGATTTGTCACTCCGTATGACGGAGAGGTATCTCTGGGCCCACTCGGTAAGACATCATCATAATGAGCTCAATGTGACTAAGGTGTTGGTCACGGGATGATGTATTACGGAACGAGTAAAGAGACTTGCCATGACGAGATTGAACAAGGTATCGGTATACCGACGATCGAATCTCGGGCAAGTACTATAACGATAGACAAGGGAATTGTATACGGGATTGATTGGATCCTTGACATCGTGGTTCATCCGATGAGATCATCGAGGAACATGTAGGAACCAACATGGGTATCTAGATCCCGCTGTTGGTTATTAACCGAAGAGTCATCTCGGTCATGTCTATGTGTCTCCCGAACCCGTAGGGTCTACAAACTTAAGGTTCGGTGTAATGCCCCAGATGTAATACTTTCCCTTTTGAGCAATATATATATCTGGCTTCATCTATTCCATTCCGGGTTCTTCGTCTTTTCGGGTTTTCGTCGTTTTGTCGTGTGCGTGTGTGCATTCATCCATATCATGTAGTCATGTGCATTGCATTGCATTTGTGTTGTCGTTTGCATCCGGTCCCACTCGTTTCTTCCCGTTGTCCGTTTCGAGTTCCGGAGCTCTCTCACGCGTCCGTGGCATCCCCGAGGCCTACTTTGGTGTTTGGCCGTGTAACGTTTCCGGTTTGGCGTGAGACTTGTCGTGCGATGTTGTTTTGGTGTGTGTAACCCGCCTGTCAAATCTCGTCGCGTTTGGAGCTCGTTTGCTACTCCAACAGTTATTCTCGTGGGCTGAAAGTACCTCCTCTTTGAGGCCCAAGACACCCCTCCAACAGCCCACCAAACCAACCCAAACCCCTCCCTTCATCTAGGCCATCCATTTGTGATCGTGTGGCCGTAAACCTCACCTCATTTGGAAAACCCTAGCTCCTTGTGCCTATATAAACGTCCATCTCCCCCAATTTTCGCGTCAGAAACCCTAATGCTTCCACAGTTCGCCGCCGGTGCTTCCACCGTTGCACCGCGGTGCTTCCACCATTGACACGGCGTGCTTCCGTCGTCCCAGAAAACCGTGCTTCCGAAGTTCGTCGCGTGCTTCCGAAGGCCGCCGGCCGTGCTTCCGTCCGCCGCGCGGGCCCGCAGCCCGAGGTCTTCTTCCACCTCCAGATCGCCGAAGTTCGCCGGCCGGAATCCGTCTCGCCGCCGCCGCCAGGAGCCCCTCCGGCCAGCCCCTCGCCTTCCCCGCCGGCCGCTGCCCTCCACCTCACCGGCACGCCACCGTCCGCCACCGGCCGCCGCCCCGCCTCCCGGCCGCCGGGTCCCCCACCGCGCCAGGCCCCGCCGCCCGGCCACCTTCCGCGTGATACGTCTCAAACGTATCTACTTTTCCAAACACTTTTGATATTGTTTTGACCTCATTCTTGCATGATTTGAACTAAACTAACCCGGATTGACGCTGTTTTCAGCAGAGCTGCCTGTATGGTTTTATTGTGTGCAGGAAAACGGATTTTTAGGTATCTCAGAAAAATCCACGAAAAATCACAGAAAATCCACGCACCCGAAGGAACCAGGAGCCAGAAGAGGGGCCAGAGGGGGGCCAAGGGGTGCCCAGGCGCCCTGTGGGCGCCCCCCCTGGGCCGCGCCGGGGGGTCGCCTGGGTGGGGCCCACACCCCCTGGTGCCCTACTTTGCCTCGTATTTTTACTCGCGACACGGGAACCCCAGATCAGAAGTTCTTTTCGCAGTTTTCCGTCGCTGAGCCGCCGCCACCCTCTGTTCTTCTTCGGGAGGGCTAATCTGGAGGCTGATTTGGCCTCCGGAGAGGGGAGATCGTCGCCATCGTCATCATCATCACCACTCCATCATCCCTCAATGACTTCTCCCTCCATGTGTGAGTAATTCCCCTGCTGTAGGCGAAGGGGATGGTAGGGATTGGATGAGTTAGATCATGTAATAGTTTGTCAGATCGTTGGGGGCATGTTGCCTATCATCTACTATGATGTTTATCATCTTTGCTTCAACTTGTTATTCTTAATGCTTGACACTTAGGGCCCGAGTGCCATGATTTCAGATCTGAACCATATGTGTTTGCATGAATATATTTGTGTTCTTGATCCTATCTATGAGTTGTTTGCACCTATTACGGTTCGGAACCGGCGATCCCAAAAGTGACAGCTTGGGACACCAAAGGGGATGGTCCGTAGTTTGAGGATTACATGTATCCGTTGAGTTCATTGCTTTGTTCCGGTGCTCTTTGACAGGAGCACCTTAATCTCCATAAGTTCCTTTTGGCCCCGTTCGTAGCGGGATGGTAGGACAAAAGATGTTGTGCAAGTTCTTATTGCAAGCACGTACAACTACCTACGGGATACATGCCTAATGTTTGATATTTGCCTAGATGATCATTACTTTTCCGTGTGCCGTGCCCCAAGTTAGAATCATGATATATCTCATCCATGCAGCGCCCAACCATCCGTCTCCCTAGCCTACAGTGTTTTAAATCCTGCTTGTCACTAGTTGCTACTTTTGCTATTTACCTTTACTATTTACTTTTGCTGTTTACTTTTACTATCACTATCATATCACTGTTACCATTTATCTTTTGTTGCAAGTAAGTATATTTCAGGTGCGGTTGAATTGACAACTCAATTGTCAAAGCTTATAAATACTCTTTGGCTCCCCGTGTGTCGAATCAATAAATTGGGTTATTCTTACCCGCGAAGACTATCTCGATCCCTTACGGTTGAGGGTTATCAAGTACCGTTTTCTGGCGCCGTTGCCGGGGAGCATAGAAATATTTACAAGTCTACTTGAGGTATCCTACCTGCTGCACTTCATCCACTATGGGTAAGAAAGGAGACCCCAAGGTTCCGATCTTACTATCCACTACAAGAAGAGGTACTGCTCTGAGCACTAGTGCTACGCTTGATTCACCTTCTGTTATGAGTAAGTTTGCCTCACCACCACCACATGATGCTCCTACTGAATCTGTTACTATGTCCGATACTCTTGATGATGCTTCTACTACTGTTGATGATATTAGTTCCCTTGGTTATGCTCTTGAGAAACAAATTGCTGCTGCTGCTAAAAAGTCTGGAATTGAACTTCCTGTTACTCGCTACCCTATTGGTGAAACTTATGATTATCCTGATTTGAGTAAACTCAAAGAGAGGCTCCTTGATGATGATTACTATATGCTTGATGAAGATTTATGCAGGGAACTGACAGAGTTTTCTGGCTCTGACCCTGAAGTTATTAAGAAACTATTTGAAAAACACTCTTTGAAGAACAAAACAGTTCCTGATCCTGAATTTGCTACATCTCCTATATGCATTGATGATCCTGATTATGATTTCTCTGTTGATCTTTCACTTATACCTATGGTTGAAGCTGACCCCTTTTATGGCAGAGAAAATGATGATGCCATTGCACACCTGACTAAACTCGGTGAGTTAGGTGGCCTGTTTACCACAAATGAAAAGATACGATACTTTTATATCACCAAGCTTCTTCCTTTCTCCTTGAAGGAAGGTGCTAAAGCATGGTAAGATTCACTTCCATGTGGTTCCATTAAGAGTCCTCAAGACTTAGCTCACTCTTTTGTTGATAAGTACTTTCCTGCTCACATGCAACATGCTGCTTTACAAAGAATTTATAACTTTAAACAGTTGCAGGATGAGTCCCTCCCTAAAGATTGGGGGAGGTACTGCGGTCTGATTCGGGCTAGACCAGGACATGAAATCCCTACGAATGAATTAATCGATATATTCTATGCTGGTTTAACTGATGAATCCAAGTCCTATTTGGACAGTTATGCTGGTTGTGTTTTCAGGAAAATAACACCGGACGATGCGGAAGATTTGATGGGCAGGATTGCCAAAAACCATGAAGATTGGTCCGTCCCTGAACCACCTCCACCACCAAAGAAGAGGGGTATGTTTGTTCTAAGCCCCGAAGATATGCGAGAAGCAAAGAAGTCTATTAAAGAGAAAGGTATTAAAGCTGAAGACGTGAAGAATCTACCCCCTATTGAGAAGCTGTGTGAGCCTACCACTCACCCTCCTATGGTAGAGGTACACTCTCTTTTAGATTTCAACGCAAGTGACATCCCTCATGGTAAGCCTCCCGATCAATGTTTAGATGAGTTTGATAATTTTATTATGAAACAAAATCATTTTAATGAGAGGATACAAAGTCAGTTGCATGATAATTCCCTTGCTATCAAAAGACTGCTTGATGTTTTAGATAGAATAGTTAATGATGTTCAATGTCTTGTGAAGCATTTTCATATGGTTCAAACTCAGCTTGACCAAATTTCTAATGTGCAAAGAGATTTGCTTGCTAACAATGCCAAACAAGATAATTTGCAGGCTTTTGGGATTAAGACCCGAGGAGGAACTAGCACTCAAGACCCTCTCTATCCAGAGGGGCATCCGAAGAGAATCGAGCAGGATTCTCAAATGCAGGAAGAAGAAATTGTTGGCTCTCCAAAGAAGAAGAAGAAACATAAGGAGGCTGACAATTCTAATGATCCTATTGCAGATGAAGAGCCAACTATTGATCCTAACAGCGTATCTATCTCCGATGCTGAGACTGAAGACGGTGCTGAACCTGAAGGTAAGGATAATGAGAAGAATGATCCGCCTGAAGTTCGAGAGGAAGAAGCACCTGACAAACGTAAGAGGTACACTAAAGAAGACTTCATTGCAAGAAAACATGGGAAGGAAAGAGAACCATGGGTGCAGAAACCCATGCCCTTTCCAGGTAAGTCCATCAAATCCAAAGAAGAAGAGCATTACAATAAGTTTTGTGAGTGGATTAAACCTCTTTTTCTTCAAATTCCTTTGACGGAAGCTATTAAGTTACCTCCTTATTCAAAATATATGAAAGATATTGTCACTAATAAAAGAAAAGTTCCTAATGAAGCAATATCTACTATGCTGCTAACTACTCTTTCAGTGGCAAGATTCCTGAGAAGCTCGGTGATCCAGGTATACCCACCATTCCTTGCTCCATAATGAATAATTATGTCAAAACTGCTTTATGTGATCTTGGAGCAGGAGTGAGTGTTATGCCTCTCTCTCTTTACGAGAGGCTTTGTTTAGAGAAACTAATTCCTATAGATATCTCCCTTCAGATGGCTGACAAGTCAACCGCTCTTCTGATAGGTATTTGTGAGGATGTTCCCGTAAAAGTTGCTAATTGTTTAATTCTTACTGATTTTGTTGTGCTTGACATGCCCGAGGATGGGAGCATGCCCATTATTCTTGGTAGACCTTTTCTTAACACCGCAGGTGCTATTATTGATTGAAATAAAGGGAAGGTTACTTTCCATGTGAATGATAAAGAACACATGGTATATTTTCCAAAGAAGATCGACGGAAGGCATGGCCTCAACTCTATAGAGAATATCGAGACCGTGAAAATTGGAGAATGGGACTGTCCACTACATGTGCCTCACAAATACAAAACTATCATGGTGGGGACAATGCCCATCAAGGTAAGAGTTCAATGATTACTTCATAAGAGGTGAGACTTTTTGCTCTATATATCGCCTGTTTGTTGGTGAGACTTGATCAACCTTACTAATAAACATGTTTTATATAGATAAAAAGTTGAGCTTGTTATGTTTTCATTTGTTTTTAGTTTTTGTCCTACTTGCTATACCAAGTATTTATGTTTTGAAGCTTCACAATACTACTCACTACTTCAAGTTTTCAGAGAGTTTCGCAGCTTTTTGAACTTCGAAAAAAATTCAACAGTGAAGTTTTCAGAAAAATTCCAGAAAAATAAAAATAAAAATTTCCACGTCAGGATTGACCCAGAAAGTCCTGGGGCCAGCCAGGGGGACCCACCAGTGGCCCAGGCAGCCAGCTGGCGCGGCCCAGCCCCTGGCCGCCCCCACAGGGCGCCTGGGGCCCATAGGACCCCCCTCCAGGTATGTCTTCTTCCTCTCTCTCTCTCTTTCTCCAAAAACGCGAGTTCTGCACTTGTTCTTGTGTTCTTGCTGTTCTTGGAGGCGATTCTTCGATCTCTCTCTACATCCCCTCATTTGAGCTAAAATTTTGAGCAAATACTCCCTGGTATGTGACTCCTCCACCCCTCCAATTAGATTTTTGATTGGTGGCCTCATTTGTGAGTATTTAGTAGTTCTTGGTGCTGTAGAGATGAGCTTGCATGCATGTGTAGAAAGTTATTTTCCAAGTTTTGATGCAAGTTTATGCCTTGGGCAAGTGAGTTGAGTAGTTTGCCTTAACTCATCTTGTTTTAATCCTCATTTTTGTAAATTGCAAAAAAAATAATCAGAAATGAGTTTGTTAGGAAGGGCAAAAGGGTGGCTTGAGAAGAGGAGGCCCGCACACTCCGATCGAGTTACTAGAGCCGCAGCTTCACCATCGACTGCTAGGGTGAGCTATAAAGAAGATCATGTGCCCCTGGAGTTGTTGGAAGACACAAGTCCAGCACGTGCGATGACATTTCCATGTGATGAATTCTTTGAAGCTGCGGGAATCAAGGATGAGTTTTATAATCTTTGTGCTAATGCAGGTTTGACACGGCTCGTCACGAGCCGTGTTACCCAGTATCAAAAACTCACCTCCAGTTTCATTAACAGTTTTAGATATAATCCTGATTCAGGTGCTATTGAGTTTAAAATTTACAATGATCTTATCACCATGACTTTGGGAAATTTTTGTGAAATAATAGGTGTGCTGAACGTTGGGAGGACGGCTAGGATGGCCACTCAGCCCTCCGAGCTGAAAACCGTCATCAACTCTCTCTGCAGCATGGGTACGAGGGATATTCATCGGTCGAAGATCTCCAGCATCTTATTTCCTCACCTCAGGTATTTTGCATATTATATTGCCAGAGGGGTGTTAGCTCGTGACAACACGAGCAGCATTTCTGCTCCGGATATTGCTATCCTGGCAGCAGCCCTCTCACGGAGGTCTGATTATAATCTGGGTGCCTTAATTGCTCGACGCCTTGCTATGAATGGTAACAAGGGGGACTTATAAGGTGGCGTTTATGCCACACTTATCTTAGAACATCTTGGAGGCACCCCACACCCTGATGATAATCCTTTTACTTATTTGAGCTTTGATCTTGCTGCTATGAAAAGGCATAAGTTTGTTACCATGGGTTCTGAGCTTGATAATCTTGTTTATATCTTGCGTTTCGGAACTACCGCGGAACGCGAGATCCGTCTACCTGCACCTCTTTTGTTTGATTTTTCTCGCAGGAACGGATGGTCCTTTGATGTTGTCCAGTTCGACGAGTTCATGGTCCAGCATCAGTTTCATAACCCCATGGAGGGGGTTGTGCCCGACGAGGAGGAGCACGGTGAGTTACCACCTTTTCAGGGAGAAACCGCCACCGAGTTTGGTGAAGGTTCTTCCTCTGTTTGGCGTTCGGAACCTTCCTCGTGGGAGACTCCGAGGAGTTCGGTGTACGCGCCAGCATGCTTCTACGACCCTTGGACTCACCACCATACCCCCGGAGCAGGAGGCTCCTGGGGGCAGTAGCTGCTACCAACCTATGCCAAAAGCCTAAGCTTGGGGGAGTACGTGCCCCTCTCACTTTTCCATTGTATTATCCGTTTTGTTCGCTTTGATCTTTTCGAAGTTTTGCCCGTTCTTCTTTATTTCTCTCTTTGCAAAAACAACAAAAAGATTTTCTCTTTCTTTTGCATTTATTCAACCTTTGAAAAAAATCCAAAAAGATTTCCTATCTCTCTTTAGTTTGCTTTGTTTTCAGAGTTCAGCTCGAGTCCGTGATGGCATTTAATTATATTTCCTACGTTCGATCGTGCAAGTGACAAGCAGTAATGACGAAGATCGACTGAAGGGAAGCAGCAAGGAAGACCGGTATGAACTCTTCTTGTTTCTACTTTTGTACATATGCCTGTACTTATGATCTAGAGACCAGCTTGTAGCGACATAGTGCTATGTTTACAATGCTCTTCCAGTGGTTCATGCTTTCCTTGTGGCTAGTCCCGAATAACTAGAGTTTATAATGTGTTATTGAAATGATCTACATGCATTGCACTGTTCATAGTCTGGTATACTAAGGTGGTATTTCCCTTTAGAGAATTTTTGGATTGACTTGGCACATGCTTACACATGTTTAAGACTAAAAAGTCTGCTTTGCCTTGATGATCTCTGAGTTTCAGAATGGTTATATCACTTTCATGCCCGATTCAATGTTGCTTTGTTGCTCTGCATGATTATGACCGTTATTGCTCTCTAGTTGGTCGCTTCCCAGTCTTTTGCTAAACCTCCACCTGTACTAAGCGGACTAACTGCTTGTGCATCCAAAATCCTTAAAACCTGTTATGCCATATGAGTCCACCATACCTTCCTATACATGGTATTTACCTGCCATTCCTAACGAAGACTTTCGTGTACCACCTCGAAATTAATCAAAAGCATTTCTCTTTTTGTGCCTATGATTTAGCTCATGAGGAAGTAGTAGTTAATTCATGATATTTTTAAATTGGACAAGTTTCACCCCTGGATTGCATGTCTAATGTGCAAACCCTTAATACGAGAAGGAACTGGCATAGAGTGCGCCCGGCTCATAAAAGATAATACAACAAACAAACCCTCCTTCACGCTTTGTTCATGAGAAATCAGAAAACTTTGGCAGTGATAAACAAAGGAGATTAAGAGGATGTGATCGTCCTCATGCTGGAGCCGTTCCTCGAGACTTGTCCAGCTTAAGAAGTGATTGAGTTATCTGCTAGCATTCGTTGACAAAATATGCACCTCTCAAAAACGTTTTTACCTCTGTTTTTAAAACCAACAGCTCTGGTACATGTTTAGTTTTTGTTTCCGACCACGGGTTTTCAACCTTGCCAACAAAAGCCACGGTTCGAGAGTCTCCACCCTCTTTCTTCAAAGCACTAACTAGGAGAGCATAATTGTCATTCTGAGTGTAATGTGCATTGTCCCAAAGTATTACATTGTCTTCTGCATGCTTGTGATATGATTTATTCTGGAATTCTTAGTTCTACTCTCCTTTAGAACTATGGAGGAGTTTCTGCATTTATGTTTTGCTTCACTCATGGAGGCTAGCGAGATACCACCCTAATATGCTCAAGCTATGTGCAATGTAATCTTGTCTTGATTTTCAGTAATATATTATTTACTTTTAAGTATTTGTGACTGGTCACTTGAAAGAAGGATTGCTCCTTGCATTGTCCTCATAGTACTGTTTCAATACTTGCTAGACTCTTTCCGTATTACATGCTTATATACATCTAATGAAGCCAAAGAGTTTGTCAAAGTTTTCTTTGTCGCGTCCTGTTCATTGAACTGAATTGCTTGAGGACAAGCAATATGCTAAGCTTGGGGGAGTTGATACGTCTCAAACGTATCTACTTTTCCAAACACTTTTGATATTGTTTTGACCTCATTGTTACATGATTTGAACTAAACTAACCCGGACTGACGCTGTTTTCAGCAGAGCTGCCTGTATGGTTTTATTGTGTGCAGGAAAACGGATTTTTAGGTATATCAGAAAAATCCACGAAAAATCACAGAAAATCCACGCACCCGAAGGAACCAGGAGCCAGAAGAGGGGCCAGAGGGGGGCCAGGGGGTGCCCAGGCGCCCTGTGGGCGCCCCCCTGGGCCGCGCCGGGGGGTCGCATGGGTGGGGCCCACACCCCCTGGTGCCCTACTTTGCCTCGTATTTTTACTCGCGAGACAGAAACCCCAGATCAGAAGTTCTTTTCACAGTTTTCCGTCGCGGAGCCGCCGCCACCCTCTGTTCTTCTTCGGGAGGGCTAATCTGGAGGCTGATTTGGCCTCCGGAGAGGGGAGATCGTCGCCATCGTCATCATCATCACCACTCCATCATCCCTCCATGACTTCTCCCTCCATGTGTGAGTAATTCCCCTGCTGTAGGCGAAGGGGATGGTAGGGATTGGATGAGTTAGATCATGTAATAGTTTGTCAGATCGTTGGGGGCATGTTGCCTATCATCTACTATGGTGTTTATCATCTTTGCTTCAACTTGTTATTCTTAATGCTTGACACTTAGGGCCCGAGTGCCATGATTTCAGATCTGAACCATATGTGTTTGCATGAATATATTTGTGTTCTTGATCCTATCTATGAGTTGTTTGCACCTATTACGGTTCGGAACCGGCGATCCCAAAAGTGTCAGCTTGGGACACCAAAGGGGATGGTCTGTAGTTTGAGGATTACATGTATCCATTGAGTTCATTGCTTTGTTCCGGTGCTCTTTGACAGGAGCACCTTAATCTCCATAAGCTCCTTTTGGCCCCGTTCGTAGCGGGATGGTAGGACAAAAGATGTTGTGCAAGTTCTTATTGCAAGCACGTACAACTACCTACGGGATACATGCCTAATGTTTGATATTTGCCTAGATGATCATTACTTTTCCGTGTGTCGTGCCCCAAGTTAGAATCATGATATATCTCATCCATGCAGTGCCCAACCATCCGTCTCCCTAGCCTACAGTGTTTTAAATCCTGCTTTTCACTAGTTGCTACTTTTGCTATTTACCTTTACTATTTACTTTTGCTGTTTACTTTTACTATCACTATCATATCACTGTTACCATTTATCTTTTGTTGCAAGTAAGTATATTTTAGGTGCGGTTGAATTGACAACTCAACTGTCAAAGCTTATAAATACTCTTTGGCTCCCCGTGTGTCGAATCAATAAATTGGGTTATTCTTACCCGCGAAGACTATCTCGATCCCTTACGGTTGAGGGTTATCACCGCGCCGCCGCCGGGCAGGGCCCTCGAGCCGCGCCGCCGCCTTGGGGATCGAGGGAGCCAGAGGCTCCCCTCGCCCGATCCAGATCCCGCCCGGGTGGGCCGAACCCTAACGGGCCCAGCCACCAGCCCGTTAGCGCGGGGGCCCGATCCACCAGCCGCCAGCCCGTTAGCGCGGGGGCCTGATCCGCCAGCCGCCGACCCGTTTGACCGCTGCCGCCGCGTTGACTTTGACCACCCTGAAGATTGAAGATTGAAGATTCTTGCTTCTTGTTGAAGCTTGTTGGGATATCACACTATATTAATTATTAAATGAAATCATCTATATATTGGTAATGGGTGGAAGGCTAAGCCTTTTGCTTGGTGTTTTGGTCCACTCATGCCGCCTAGGAACCGTATAAACCGGTGTTATGTTCCTTGATTATGTGTTCCTCACACGGTTGGGGTTATGGGACCCCCTCGATAAACCGCTAAGTGCTAAGTCTTTTCCAGCAAGTCCCAACATTGGTACTATTTGCCTAATAACGAAAAACTTGCATACGGACTAGCTATCCCTTTTATATTTTAATCAACAACCCCGGGCCAGTGCTCCACATGAGTGTTGGTCCGAACTGGGGGTCCTACGGGGCCGCCTTGGGGAAACCCGAGGTATCTGGCATAAACCTGTAGCATCGCCCATCCGGTCGTGGCCTGAGACTAGATACGTGCGGCTATTGTCAGGGTGTCGGCACACCGGGAGGATTTGCTGGATTAGCCTTACCTTAGTCGGAGTATCTTGAGCACGGGATTCCGAGAATACTCGGGCCTTCCCACCTTGGAGTTGCGACTCCGCGGATCGTGGGCTTGTCATGGGCCAAGTTGGAACACCCCTGCAGGGTTTTGAACTTTCGAAATCCGTGCCCGCGGTTATGTGGCAGATGGGAGCTTGTTAATATCCGGTTGTAGAAAACTTGACACCACGTTCCAATACACTACCAGCGTGAGTACTGTGACGGTCATTTTCCGAAAGGGATTCGAGAAGTGAACACGGTGGGGTTATGTTTGACTTGCTAGTTAGGATCACTTCGTGATCATCTCTCGTCCGAGGCACCTTCTCTTCTCGCTCTCTTTTACGTAAGCTAGTGCTAGTGCTGCTGCAAACTCTTGTTCTTTCTTCAGCCTTGTTCCACACCCAAGGCTTGGATAGTCGTGTTACCCGGGAACGGGATTGCTGAGTCCTCTGTGGCTCACAGTTATTTCACCACACCAGATGCAGGTACGATGGTGAGTGATAACCCTCAACCGTAAGGGATCGAGATAGTCTTCGCGGGTAAGAATAACCCAATTTATTGATTCGACACACGGGGAGCCAAAGAGTATTTATAAGCTTTGACAGTTGAGTTGTCAATTCAACCGCACCTGATATATACTTACATGCAACAAAAGATAAGTGGTAACAGTAATATGATAGTGATGATCGTGATAGAAAAAGTAAACAGTAAAAGTAAATAGCAAAAGTAAATGGCAAAAATAGCAACTAGTAACCAGCAGGATTTAAAACACTGTAGGCTAGGGAGACGGATGGTCGGGCGCTGCATGGATGAGATATATCATGATTCTAACTTGGGGCACGGCACACGGAAAAGTAATGATCATCTAGGCAAATATCAAACATTAGGCATGTATCCCATAGGTAGTTGTACGTGCTTGCAATAAGAACTTGCACAACATCTTTTGTCCTACCATCCCGCTACGAACGGGGCCAAAAGGAACTTATGGAGATTAAGGTGCTCCTGTCAAAGAGCACCGGAACAAAGCAATGAACTCAATGGATACATGTAATCCTCAAACTACGGACCATCCCCTTTGGTGTCCCAAGCTGTCACTTTTGGGATCGCCGGTTCCGAACCGTAATAGGTGCAAACAACTCATAGATAGGATCACGAACACAAATATATTCATGCAAACACATATGGTTCAGATCTGAAATCATGGCACTCGGGCCCTAAGTGTCAAGCATTAAGAATAACAAGTTGAAGCAAAGATGATAAACACCATAGTAGATGATAGGCAACATGCCCCCAACGATCTGACAAACTATTACATGATCTAACTCATCCAATCCATACCATCCCCTTCGCCTACAGCAGGGGAATTACTCACACATGGAGGGAGAAGTCATGGAGGGATGATGGAGTGGTGATGATGATGACGATGGCGACGATCTCCCCTCTACGGAGGCCAATTCAGCCTCCAGATTAGCCCTCCCGAGGAAGAACAGAGGGTGGCGGCGGCTCCGGGACGGAAAACTGCGAAAAGAACTTCTGATCTGGGGTTTCCGCATCGCGAGTAAAAATACGAGGCAAAGTAGGGCACCAGGGGGTGTGGGCCCCACCCAGGCGACCCCTCGGCGCGGCCCAGGGGGGCGTGCCCACAGGGCGCCTCGGCACCCCCTGGCCCCCCTCTGGCTCCTCTTCTGGCTCCTGGTTCCTTCGGGTGCGTGGATTTTTTGTGATTTTTCGTGGATTTTTCTGAGATACCTAAAAATCCGTTTTCCTGCGCACAATAAAACCATACAGGCAGCTCTGCTGAAAACAGCGTCAGTCCGGGTTAGTTTAGTTCAAATCATGCAAGAATGAGGCCAAAACAATATCAAAAGTGTTTGGAAAAGTAGATACGTTTGAGACGTATCAACTCCCCCAAGCTTAGCATATTGCTTGTCCTCAAGCAATTCAGTTCAACGAACTGGACACGACAAAGAAAACTTTGACAAACTCTTTTGCTTCATTAGATGTATATAAGCATGTACTACGAAAAGAATCTAGCAAGTATTGAAACAGTACTATGAGGACAATGCAAGGAGCAATCCTTCTTTCAAGTGACCAGTCACAAATACTTAAAAGTAAATAATATACTACTGAAAATCAAGACAAGATTACATTGCACATAGCTTGAGCATACTAGGGTGGTATCTCGCTAGTCTCCATGAGTGAAGCAAAACATAAATGCAGAAACTCCTCCAGAGTTTTAAAGGAGACTAGAACTAAGAATTTCAGAATAAATCATATCACAAGCATGCAGAAGACAATGTAATACTTTGGGACAATGCACATTACACTCAGAATGGCAATTATGCTCTCCTAGTTAGTGCTTTGAAGAAAGAAGGTGGAGACTCTCGAACCGTGGCTTTTGTTGGCAAGGTTGAAAACCCGTGGTCGGAAATAAAAACTAAACATGTACCAGAGCTCTTGGTTTAAAAACAGAGGTAAAAACGTTTTTGAGAGGTGCATATTTCGTCAACGAATGCTAGCAGATAACTCAATCACTTCTTAAGCTGGACAAGTCTCGAGGAACGGCTCCCGCACGAGGACGATCACATCCTCTTAATCTCCTTTGTTTATCACTGCCAAAGTTTTCTGATTTCTCATGAACAAAGCATGAAGGAGGGTTTGTTTGTTATATTATCTTTTTGAGCCGGGCGCACTCAATGCCAGTTCCTTCTCGTATTATGGGTTTGCACATTATACATGCAATCCCGGGGTGAAGCTTGTCCAACTTAAAAAGATCATGAATTAACTACTACTTCCCCATGAGCTAAAACATAGGCACAAAAAGAGAAATGCTTTTGATTAATTTCGAGGTGGTACACGAAAGTCTTCGTTAGGAATGGCAGGTAAATACCATGTATAGGAAGGTATGGTGGACTCATATGGCATAATAGGTTTTAAGGATTTTGGATGCACAAGCAGTCAGTCCGCTTAGTACAGGTGGGGGTTTAGCAAAAGACTGGGAAGCGACCTACTAGAGAGCAATAACGGTCATAATCATGCAGAGTGACAAAGCAACATTGAATCGGGCATGAAAGTGATATAACTATTCTAAAACTCAAAGATCATCAAGGCAAAGCAGACTTTTAGTCTTAAACATGTGTAAACATGTGCCAAGTCTATCCAAAAATTCTCTAAAGGGAAATACCACCTTAGTATACCGAACTATGAACAATGCAATGCATGTAGATCATTTCAATAACACATTATATACTCTAGTTATTCGAGACTAGCCACAAGGAAAGCATGAACTACTGGAAGAGCATTGTAAACATAGCACTATGTCGCTACAAGCTGGTCTCTAGATCATAAGTACAGGCATATGTACAAAAGTAGAAACAAGGAGAGTTCATACCGGTCTTCCTTGTTGCTTCCCTTCGGTCGATCTTCGTCATTACTGCTTGTCACTTGCACGACCGAACGTAGGAAATATAATTAAATGCCATCACGGACTCGAGCTGAACTCTGAAAACAAAGCAAACTAAAGAGAAAAGGAAATCTTTTTGGATTATTTCAAGGGTTGAACGAAAGCAAAAGAAAAAGAAAATCTTTTTGTTGTTTTTGCAAAGAGAGAAATAAAGAAGAACGGGCAAAAACTTCGAAAAGATCAAAGCGAACAAAACGGATAATACAATGGAAAAGCGAGAGGGGCACGTACTCCCCCAAGATTAGGCTTTTGGCCTAAGTTGGTAGCAGCTACTGCCCCCAGGAGCCTCCTGCTCCGGGGGTATGGTGGTGAGTCCAAGGGTCGTAGAAGGATGCTGGCACGTACACCGAACTCCTCAGAGTCTCCCACGAGGAAGGTTTCAAACGCCAAACAGAGGAAGAACCTTCACCAAACTCGGTGGCGGTTTCTCCCTGAAAAGGTGGTAACTCACCGTGCTCCTCCTCGTCGGGCACAACCCCCTCCATGGGGTTATGAAACTGATGCTGGACCATGAACTCATCGAACTGGACAACATCAAAGGACCATCGGTTCCTGCGAGAAAAATCAAACAAAAGAGGTGCAGGTAGATGGATCTCGCGTTCCGCGGTAGTTCCGAAACACAAGATATAAACAAGATTATCAAGCTCAGAACCCATGGTAACAAACTTATGCCTTTTCATAGCAGCAAGATCAAAGCTTAAATAAGTAAAAGGATTATCATCAGGGTGTGGGGTGCCTCCAAGATGTTCTAAGATAAGTGTGGCATAAACGCCACCAATTAAGTCCCCCTTTTTACCGTTCATAGCAAGGCGTCGAGCAATTAAGGCACCCAGATTATAATCAGACCTCCCTGAGAGGGCTGCTGCCAGGATAGCAATATCCGGAGCAGAAATGCTGCTCGTGTTGTCACGAGCTAACACCCCTCTGGCAATATAATATGCAAAATACCTGAGGTGAGGAAATAAGATGCTGGAGATCTTCGACCGATGAATATCCCTCGTACCCATGCTGTAGAGAGAGTTGATGACGGTTTTCAGCTCGGAGGGCTGAGTGGCCATCCTAGCCGTCCTCCCAACGTTCGGCACACCTATTATTTCACAAAAATTTCCCAAAGTCATGGTGATAAGATCATTGTAAATTTTAAACTCAATAGCACCTGAATCAGGATTATATCTAAAACTGTTAATAAAACTGGAGGTGAGTTTTTGATACTGGGTAACACGGCTCGTGATGAGCCGTGTCAAACCTGCATTAGCACAAAGATTATAAAACTCATCCTTGATTCCCGCAGCTTCAAGGAATTCATCACATGGAAATGTCATCGCACGTGCTGGACTTGTGTCTTCCAATGTAACATCCCAAATTTTCAATTTGGATGTTTATAAATAGATCATTCATATGCATCCATGATTTATGCATTTTTGCCCCATTTGTATTATTTGATTCTGATCCAAGGAACTTTGAGCAACTCAAGGACCAAAAGAGAGAGTTGGAAGTTTCCCTAAAACCCACTTTTGAAATTTCAATATTTGGAAATTGGATCAAACTTGGTTCCATAAAAAAAATCATTTCCATTATTCCAAAAATAAAGAGAGAAGATAAAATGACTTCTTCAAAATCAGAGGGAAAATATTGGAATTTGAATTTAGAACCAAAATATATTTGTTGGGTTTTATTTGCAATTTATTTTACTAGTTTAACAAAAATGTTTTTTTAATTTGCATTATAGGCAGGATAAATGTTCACAAGGTCATATATAAGACCATATTATTATGTGAACATTTTTCTTCAGATCTAAATAGTAATTCTGAGAGGAGCGAACATGACACTCCAAAAAGTCAGAAGAAAACAATGCCAAAAGTTTTGAATTCAAATTTGAGTTTCATTTGGATTTTTAGAAAAATGTTTTTTATAAAGTTTTTATTTAACCTCTGAAAAATAGTTCATCTTGTAGGATTTATTTTTCTGAAATTTTTGATATATATATGTCCTATATTAAAATATTTTTATTTTCTATCTATATATTTTTTTCTCTTTGTCAAAAAAAAAAAACGCAGCCCAGCAGGCCCATGCCCAGCGCTATCTTCTTCTTCCTCCTCGTCGTTCATGTACAGAGGGAAAACGAACGGAGGGACTCCCATGGCGCTCCACCTCTCTCTCCCCTCAACTCCCTTCCCCCGCACTCACTAACCCCCGGAATCGGTTCCCCTCGCCTTCCTCTACCCCTTCCCCTTCCTAGTGCGCCTTGGAGTCGCCTGTAATGGCCATTACGAGGCAGAGAAACAGCCACGATTAACACATCTCGCCCCACCCAACTCTAGACCTCCCCAAGCCCTATAAAAGGCACCCCGCGAGCCCCTCTCACCCCTCGTCCGAAGCCCTCTCCTTCTGGAGCTTTCCCCCCTCCCAAACCTCGCCAATTGCTCGCCGGAGTTCGTGAAGTCCGGCGACCTCTCACCGTGTGTACATGAAGCTATCTTCAACCAAAACTTGATCAAGAGGTTCACCACATCGTCCTCTACACCGTCCCGTACGCGTCCTTCGCCGAAACACACCGGGGCCACCTTCTTCCTCGTCTCCGGCGACAAGTCCGGTGAACACCCTGTTCATTTTTTTTTCTCTTTTATCAGTATATTTTCCAATTCAGATTCTTTACCAAATCTTGTTTCTAGTATATCTTTTAGTCTATAGATCCGATTTAGTTGATTCTTTTTCCTACGGTTTCGTAGAAATATCCTCTATCCAGATAACCTAACGAAATATATTTTTGAAACTTTTAAATTTTGAATTCAAACAGATCTGAATTCAAACTTCGATAGGCCATAACTTGAGTTTCGTAACTCCGTTTTGGGTGATTCTTTTTGCAAATCGAAGCTTGTGACATGTACCTTCTGTTAAAACCAAAACCATTTATTTTTGTTGCTGTAAAAATTACATTCTGTACAGAAACATTATTTTGGTGTTTTTGGAGTTTTTCGAAAAAAAATATTCATTTTCTTTTTGATTCTTTGCTTGTATGCTTATGTATGTTATTGCTTGATTACGCTAGATCATCCGGAGTGCGAAGCTTGCTACTACGAATCTTTAGAGTTCAACGAACGTCAGCAAGGCAAGTTCACACTTTGATCATAAATTTTCAATACCTAGTTTTTACTATGCATTAGTTTCACCCTCAAATATTGCATTAGTAGGATTGGGAACATGTGGTTATGCTATGTAGTTCATTTGGTAGGAACCTATGACCTTTGATCACCCCGGGAATATTCGTTATGTCATATATTACTTAGCCATGCTCGTAGACGGGGATTGGTATGTGAGATACATGCAAGTTGCGAGAGATAATAATTTATCGGGACAACATAAGGTGGCAACTTTAATACACATCTGGGTGGATTGTTTGGGGCACCTGGAGAAACCAGTTCTTGCCCAAGGGGAATCCCGGAGTACCCGTGTGATTACCCTAGGTCCGCCACCCAGGCTCAAAGGGATCATAAGATATTTCATGCCTAGAAACTTCCGTGTGCAGCCACAAGCCATTATGGGCTCTGGCATAGTTGAGTAAGTTGTGTGACCTCTTTCCGTGGTAGACTAGCTGATGTAGGGGAAAGTAGGTGTACCGGTCTACCCAGGGTTTAGAGGAAATACTTCAGAAAGACTATGTCTCGATCTTCCGATCATGGAGGTGGTCGAGTCTTGTGGGGAAAAGTGCGCAAACCTCTGCAGAGTGTACAAACTAATCATGATTAGCCGTGTCCCCGGTTATGGACAACTTGAGTATCTGGAAGTGAATTATTGGTTGATCTCATCACTCTATTTAATGAAATTATTGGGTTACTAATAACTTGGGAATTTTGGGATTGAGTTGGAGGAACCTTCTCAATAATGGCATTTTTAACTTAGTAGTAAATAAAAATGTATTCCTTTGTTGTAGGGTAAAATTGGCTTTATGCAAACATTAAACTTAGAGCCTCCACCAGCTAAATTTGCATATAGAGATAGTCTTTTTCTTTATTATTATTTCTATGGTGTGACATTGCCAGCATATTCCATGTGCTGACCTACACGGCTGCAACGTCTCATGTTGCAGAGTTTTCCGACGAGGAGTAAAGGTGCGATAGGTCGTTGTTCTGCACTCAGTTTGCCGTGGAGTTGATGGACTCATTTTACTTTTGATGCTTCCGCAGTTATTTTATCCAGATGGCCTTTGGCCATATTATTGTAATAATACTCTTTTGAGGACCTCGATGTAATAAAGTGTGTGATTGAACTCTGTTATAATTCATCGAGTACTGTGTGTGTCAGCATACCGATCCAGGGATGACACTTAAGCACAGAGACTTCGATCCATTTGGATCGGGTCGCTACAAGATGGTATCAGAGCACACGCTGACTGTAGGACGCGGCCACTAGGAAATGGAAAACCATAGGAAGAAAACTCTATTTTACCACTTCCTTATATATCCGTTGGTCTGTACTCTTCTTTATTCATTTCTATCTCTTCTCTACTTCAATTCGATAGTTGTTGAACCCCATGACCAAGTTGCTCAGCTGATGAGACCAAGACCCATGAAGACATCATTGACGAAGAAGAAGAAGCTAGAGTTGACTTTGATTTGAGAAGATTTAGTTCAGACCACCAGTACCAAACGGAGTCCAACGAATGATTGCGGTAGTATGAAGAGATCATATCTCTTATGGATATGACCTTACCTGTAGGTTTTGCTTGTGTGGTGTGATTTGTGTGAATTGCTTGATTTGAAGTTTTATTGCTATCATAAGCATATGGGTAGTGATTTCTCTCAATTAGGCCCTAATTCTATTCTAATTTCTCATCCACTCTAAACCTAACAGATGCCTCCGAGACGTGACCCGGAATTTCCGCCGGAACTTACCCAGTTGATCCAGAACCAGAATGCCCTCATGCAGCTACTCATCCAGAATCAGAACCAGAACAACAACAACAACCCACCGCCGCCACCCCCGGTCGACAACCTTACCCGTTTCCTGAGGTTGAACCCACCCGTGTTCTCTAGCAGCACGGAGCCGATCGTCGCAGATGACTGGCTTCACAAGATCGGCAGGGAGCTGACCACCGTAGGATGTACTGACGCTGAGAAGGTGCGCTTTGCCGCACATCAACTGGATGGACCAGCAGCTTCATGGTGGGAGAATTACACCACCACATTCCCCATAGCAAATGTGACTTGGGATCAGTTCCAACAGGCGTTTCGTACTGCACATGTTTCAGCCGGAGCTATGAGTCTGAAGAAGCGTGAGTTCCGCAACTTACGCCAGGGTAATCGTTCTGTTGGTGATTATGTGGAGGAATTCAGCAAGTTATCCAGGTATGCTCCCGGAGACGTGGCTAATGATGCCGCTAAGCAGGAGAAATTTCTTGAGGGACTAAATGATGATCTGGGACTTCAGTTGACTGTGGCTACCTTTAACAATTATCAAGAGTTGGTTGACAAGGCTCTCATTCTTGAAGGCAAGCAGCAGCAGGTGGAAAACCGCAAGAGGAAGTACGGACAGGGAAAGTACAACTCTGGAGTTCAGCAGAAGCCCCGCTATACCCCGTACTCGGGAAATAATGGATCAGGATCTGGCAAGTATGGTGGACACACTCACCATAACCATGGAGGACATTCACATCATGGAGGGAATGGACACAACCATAATGGCCATAGGAATGGCAATGGGAACGGAGGAAACAACAATCAGCATCACTCCAACCCCGCTACACCGGTAAAGAAGGATCTGAGCCACATTACCTGTTTCAAGTGCGGAAAGACCGGACACTACGCCACCGAATGTCCCGAGGCGAAGAACGGGAATGGCAATGGAAGCTCTGGAAAGAAGCCAAATCCTTTTACCAGAGGCCAGGTGAACCATGTCAATGTGGAGGAAGTTTATGACCAGCCTGACGACGTTGTTGGTAAGTTCTTGATTAATTCATATACAGCCCTTGTTCTTTTTGACACTGGTGCATCGCATTCATTCATATCAAGGGGGTTTGTGGATAAGTTTAAGTTGGCAACCGTAGCCCTTAAAACACCAATGTTAGTGAGTTCCCCAGGAGCAGAGAATATGGCTAGTCGGGGATGTTTTCAGTTGCCATTGACCATAGGGAGACACGTTTTTCCCACAGACCTCATCATCCTAGAATCACAAGGATTGGACGTAATTCTAGGCATGGACTGGTTATCCAAGTATGAAGGGAATATTGATTGTGCTAGTAAGTCGATTCTTCTCACCACCCCAGAGGGGAAACGGATCAAGTATGTGTCGAGGCATACGCCAAGGAGGACTCAAGTGAATTCTCTTTCAGGAGTTGTTCAGGAAGAAGTACCAGTTGTGAAGGATTATCCCGATGTTTTTCCGGAGGAACTACCAGGCATGCCACCGGATCGGGACATAGAGTTTTTGATTGAATTGTTACCTGGCACTGGACCAATATCCAAGAGACCGTACCGGATGCCCGCAAATGACCTGGAGGAAATTAAGAAGCAGATTAAGGAATTATTGGAGAAAGGTTATATTCGACCGAGTTCATCACCTTGGGGAGCCCCAGTGCTTCTAGTTGAGAAGAAGGATGGATCCTTGAGAATGGTTGTGGATTACCGTGCGTTGAATGAGGTGACGATCAAGAACAAGTACCCTCTGCCGATGATCAATGATTTGTTTGACCAGCTACAAGGAGCAAAAGTTTTCTCAAAAATCGATCTTCAATCTGGATATCACCAGCTGAAGATTCGAGAACAGGATATACCCAAGACAGCCTTTACCACGAGATATGGGCTTTATGAGTATACAGTCATGTCTTTTGGTTTGACTAATGCCCCTGCCTATTTTATGAATATGATGAATAAGGTATTCATGGAGTTCTTGGATAAGTTTGTTGTGGTATTCATTGATGATATATTGATTTACTCAAAGAATGAAGAAGAACACAAGGAACATTTGCGCTTGGTTCTTGAGAAGCTCAGGGAACATCAGTTATATGCAAAGTTCAGCAAGTGTGAATTCTGGTTGAAGAAAGTTGGATTTCTCGGACATGTTATATCAGGGGAAGGAATAGCAATGGATCCTTCGAAAGTTGAAGCCGTCACCGAATGGAAGGCACCCACCTCAGTCGGAGAGATTCGCAGTTTCCTTGGACTTGCAGGATATTACCGAAGATTTATTGAGAATTTCTCCAAGATCGCTAAGCCCATGACAGAGTTATTGAAGAAAGACACCAAATTTAATTGGACCGGGGAATGTGAGGCCAGTTTTCAGGAGTTGAAGAAACGTTTGGTCACAGCCCCAGTACTAATTCTTCCGAATATACGCAAGGATTTTCAGGTATATTGCGACGCTTCTCGTCAGGGACTTGGAGGTGTTCTTATGCAAGAAGGAAGAGTTGTTTCATATGCCTCACGTCATCTTCGACCCCATGAGCGGAATTATGCCACACATGATTTGGAGTTAGCAGCCGTAGTGCATGCGCTCAAGACCTGGAGGCATTTTCTTATTGGAAATCATTGTGATGTTTACACGGATCACAAGAGTTTGAAATACATCTTCACGCAGAAGGAGTTGAACCTCAGGCAGAGAAGATGGTTGGAACTCATAAAAGATTATGACATGAAATTGCACTATCACCCAGGAAAGGCAAATGTTGTGGCAGATGCATTGAGCCGCAAGAGTTATGTCAATACCCTCACAGCAGGAGGATTACCTCAAGAGTTAATTGATGATCTCAGAGATCTCCGATTGGAGATAGTACCACGAGGTTTTGTTACCGCAATGGAAATTCAATCCACCTTGCTGGGAAAGATTCGAGAAGCCCAGAAGTTAGACAAAGGTATTGCAGAAATAAAGGAAAGGATGAACCAAGGAAAGGCAGAAGGATTTCGTGAGGATGAACACGGAACCATATGGTTTGAGCAGCGTATTTATGTGCCAAATAACACAGAGATCAGGAAGTTGATTCTTCAGGAGGCTCATGATTCGCCTTATTCGATACACCCAGGAAACACCAAGATGTATTTGGACTTGAAGGAAAGTTTCTGGTGGACAGGTATGAAGAAGGATATTGCCGAGTATGTAGCAGTATGCGACGTATGTCAGAGAGTTAAGGCAGAGCACCAGAAACCAGCAGGATTACTTCAGCCCTTGCCAATACCCGATTGGAAGTGGGACAAGCTTGGCATGGACTTCATTACAGGATTACCCAGGACCCGATCAGGCTATGGTTCTATTTGGGTAGTAGTTGCTCGCTTGACCAAGGTAGCTCACTTCATCCCCGTGAAAACCACATATACAAGTGCTAAATTGGCCAAGATATACATGACCAGGATCGTATGTCTGCATGGAGTTACGAGGACCATCTTATCAGATAGAGGAACACAATTTACCTCAAAGTTTTGGCATCAGTTACACGAAACTTTGGGTACCAGGCTAGAGTTCAGTACAGCCTTTCATCCGCAGACAGATGGGCAGACCGAGAGAGTCAATCATATTCTGGAGGACATGTTGAGAGCTTGTGCGCTAGATTATGGATCTAGTTGGGATGATAATTTGCCATACGCAGAATTCTCATATAACAACAACTATCAAGCTAGTTTGAAGATGGCCCCTTTCGAAGCTTTGTTCGGAAGGAGGTGCAGGACACCATTAATGTGGGATGGAGTTGGAGACCGTAAATTATTTGGTCCCGACCTTATCAGAGATTCGGAGGAGAAAGTCAAGTTGATCCGTGACAGACTTAAGATAGCCCAATCCAGACAGAAGAGTTACGCCGATACTAAACGCAAGGAAGTAACTTATGAAGTCGGAGATAGAGCATATCTTCGTGTGTCTCCACTTCGAGGAGTTAAACGGTTTGGAGTTAAAGGCAAACTAGCACCACGATTTGTGGGGCCATACAAAATTTTGGAACGCAGAGGAGAAGTTGCATATCAGTTGGAGTTACCCGAAGCCTTGTCTGGAGTTCATAATGTGTTTCATGTTTCTCAGTTGAAGAAGTGCCATGCAGAGATGGCTGATATTCCTTTGAGAGATACAGTGCCACTAGAAGCCATACAGTTGGATAGTGATCTGACCTATGAGGAGAAGCCCATCAAGATTCTCGAAACAGCAAGCAGGGTTACCCGCAGCAAGGTCATCAAGTTTTGCAAGGTTCAGTGGAGTCATCATACTGAGGAAGAAGCCACCTGGGAACGCGAAGAAGATCTTCGACAAGATCACCCACACCTTTTTGCTAGCCAACCCGAATCTCGAGGGCGAGATTCATCTTAAGGGGGGTAGGTTTGTAACATCCCAAATTTTCAATTTGGATGTTTATAAATAGATCATTCATATGCATCCATGATTTATGCATTTTTGCCCCATTTGTATTATTTGATTCTGATCCAAGGAACTTTGAGCAACTCAAGGACCAAAAGAGAGAGTTGGAAGTTTCCCTAAAACCCACTTTTGAAATTTCAAAATTTGGAAATTGGATCAAACTTGGTTCCATAAAAAAAAAGATCATTTCCATTATTCCAAAAATAAAGAGAGAAGATAAAATGACTTCTTCAAAATCAGAGGGAAAATATTGGAATTTGAATTTGGAACCAAAATATATTTGTTGGGTTTTATTTGCAATTTATTTTACTAGTTTAACAAAAATGTTTTTTTTTTAATTTGCATTATAGGCAGGATAAATGTTCACAAGGTCATATATAAGACCATATTATTATGTGAACATTTTTCTTCAGATCTAAATAATAATTCTGAGAGGAGCGAACATGACACTCCAAAAAGTCAGAAGAAAACAATGCCAAAAGTTTTGAATTCAAATTTGAGTTTCATTTGGATTTTTAGAAAAATGTTTTTTATAAAGTTTTTATTTAACCTCTGAAAAATAGTTCATCTTGTAGGATTTATTTTTCTGAAATTTTTGATATATATATGTCCTATATTAAAATATTTTTATTTTCTATCTATATATTTTTTCTCTTTGTCAAAAAAAAACGCAGCCCAGCAGGCCCATGCCCAGCGCTATCTTCTTCTTCCTCCTCGTCGTTCATGTACAGAGGGAAAACGAACGGAGGGACTCCCATGGCGCTCCACCTCTCTCTCCCCTCAACTCCCTTCCCCGCACTCACTAACCCCCGGAATCGGTTCCCCTCGCCTTCCTCTACCCCTTCCCCTTCCTAGTGCGCCTTGGAGTCGCCTGTAATGGCCATTACGAGGCAGAGAAACAGCCACCATTAACACATCTCGCCCCACCCAACTCTAGACCTCCCCAAGCCCTATAAAAGGCACCCCGCGAGCCCCTCTTACCCCTCGTCCGAAGCCCTCTCCTTCTGGAGCTTTTCCCCCTCCCAAACCTCGCCAATTGCTCGCCGGAGTTCGTGAAGTCCGGCGACCTCTCACCGTGTGTACATGAAGCTATCTTCAACCAAAACTTGATCAAGAGGTTCACCACATCGTCCTCTACACCGTCCCGTACGCGTCCTTCGCCGAAACACACCGGAGCCACCTTCTTCCTCGTCTCCGGCGACAAGTCCGGTGAACACCCTGTTCATTTTTTTTTCTCTTTTATCAGTATATTTTCCAATTCAGATTCTTTACCAAATCTTGTTTCTAGTATATCTTTTAGTCTATAGATCCGATTTAGTTGATTCTTTTTCCTACGGTTTCGTAGAAATATCCTCTATCCAGAGAACCTAACGAAATATATTTTTGAAAATTTTAAATTTTGAATTCAAACAGATCTGAATTCAAACTTCGTTAGGCCATAACTTGAGTTTCGTAACTCCGTTTTGGGTGATTCTTTTTGCAAATCGAAGCTTGTGACATGTACCTTCTGTTAAAACCAAAACCATTTATTTTTGTTGATGTAAAAATTACATTCTGTACAGAAACATTATTTTGGTGTTTTTGGAGTTTTTCGAAAAAAATATTCATTTTCTTTTTGATTCTTTGCTTGTATGCTTATGTATGTTATTGCTTGATTATGCTAGATCATCCGGAGTGCGAAGCTTGCTACTACGAATCTTTAGAGTTCAACGAACGTCAGCAAGGCAAGTTCACACTTTGATCATAAATTTTCAATACCTAGTTTTTACTATGCATTAGTTTCACCCTCAAATATTGCATTAGTAGGATTGGGAACATGTGGTTATGCTATGTAGTTCATTTGGTAGGAACATATGACCTTTGATCACCCCGGGAATATTCGTTATGTCATATATTACTTAGCCATGCTCGTAGACGGGGATTGGTATGTGAGATACATGCAAGTTGCGAGAGATAATAATTTATCGGGACAACATAAGGTGGCAACTTTAATACACATCTGGGTGGATTGTTTGGGGCACCTGGAGAAACCAGTTCTTGCCCAAGGGGAATCCCGGAGTACCCGTGTGATTACCCTAGGTCCGCCACCCAGGCTCAAAGGGATCATAAGATATTTCATGCCTAGAAACTTCCGTGTGCAGCCACAAGCCATTATGGGCTCTGGCATAGTTGAGTAAGTTGTGTGACCTCTTTCCGTGGTAGACTAGCTGATGTAGGGGAAAGTAGGTGTACCGGTCTACCCAGGGTTTGGAGGAAATACTTCAGAAAGACTATGTCTCGATCTTCCGATCATGGAGGTGGTCGAGTCTTATGGGGAAAAGTGCGCAAACCTCTGCAGAGTGTACAAACTAATCATGATTAGCCGTGTCCCCAGTTATGGACAACTTGAGTATCTGGAAGTGAATTATTGGTTGATCTCATCACTCTATTTAATGAAATTATTGGGTTACTAATAACTTGGGAATTTTGGGATTGAGTTGGAGGAACCTTCTCAATAATGGCATTTTTAACTTAGTAGTAAATAAAAATGTATTCCTTTGTTGTAGGGTAAAATTGGCTTTATGCAAACATTAAACTTAGAGCCTCCACCAGCTAAATTTGCATATAGAGATAGTCTTTTTCTTTATTATTATTTCTATGGTGTGACATTGCCAGCATATTCCATGTGCTGACCTACACGGCTGCAACGTCTCATGTTGCAGAGTTTTCCGACGAGGAGTAAAGGTGCGATAGGTCGTTGTTCTGCACTCAGTTTGCCGTGGAGTTGATGGACTCATTTTACTTTTGATGCTTCTGCAGTTATTTTATCCAGATGGCCTTTGGCCATATTATTGTAATAATACTCTTTTGAGGACCTCGATGTAATAAAGTGTGTGATTGAACTCTGTTATAATTCATCGAGTACTGTGTGTGTCAGCATACCGATCCAGGGATGACACTTAAGCACAGATACTTCGATCCATTTGGATCGGGTCGCTACATCCAACAACTCCAGGGGCACATGATCTTCATTATAGCTCACCCTAGCAGTCGAGGGTGAAGCTGCGGCTCTAGTAACTCGATTGGAGTGTGCGGGCCTCCTCTTCTCAAGCCACCCTTTTGCCCTTCCTAACAAACTCATTTCTGAATTTTTTTTGCAATTTACAAAAACGAGGATTAAAACAAAGTGAGTTAAGGCAAACTACTCAACTCACTTGCCCAAGGCATAAACTTGCATCAAAACTTGGAAAATAACTTTATACACATGCATGCAAGCTCATCTCTACAGCACCAAGAACTACTAAATACTCAAAAAATGAGTCCACCAATCAAAAATCTAATTGGAGGGGTGGAGGAGTCACAAACCAGGGAGTATTTGCTCAAAATTTCAGCTCAAATGATGGGTTGTAGAGAGAGATCGAAGAATCACCTCTAAGAACAGCAAGAACACAAGAACAAGTGCAGAACTCGAGTTTTTGGAGAAAGAGAGAAAGGGAGGAAGAAGACATACCTGGAGGGGGGTCCTATGGGCCCCAGGCGCCCTGTTGGCGCGACCAGGGGCTGGGCCGCGCCAGCTAGCCGCCTGGGCCACTGGTGGGTCCCCCTGGCTGGCCCCAGGTCCCTCTGGCTCTCTCCCGTCATGGAAATTTTTATTTAAATTTTTCTGGAATTTTTCTGAAAACTTCACTGTTGAAATTTTTTCGAAGTTCAAAAAGCAGCGAAACTCTCTGAAAACGTGAAGTAGTGAGTAGTATTGTGAAACATCAAAACATAAATACTTGGTACAGCAAGTAGGACAAAAACTAAAAACAAATGAAAACATAACAAGCTCAACTTTTTATCTATATAAAACATGTTTATTAGTAAGGTTGATCAAGTCTTACCAACAAACAGGCGATATATAGAGCAAAAAGTCTCACCTCTTATGAAGTAATCATTGAACTTTTACCTTGATGGACATTGTCCCCACCATGATAGTTTTGTATTTGTGAGGCACATGTAGTGGACAGTCCCATTCTCCAATTTTCACGGTCTCGATATTTTCTATAGAGTTGAGGCCATGCCTCCTGTCGATCTTCTTTGGAAAATATACCGTATGTTCTTTATCATTCACATGGAAAGTAACCTTCCCTTCATTGCAATCAATAATAGCACCTGCGGTGTTAAGAAAAGGTCTACCAAGAATAATGGACATGCTCCCATCCTCGGGCATGTCAAGCACAACAAAATCAGTAAGAATCAAACAATTAGCAACTTCTACGGGAACATCCTCACAAATACCTATCGGAACAGCGGTTGACTTGTCAGCCATCTGAAGGGAGATATCTGTAGGAATTAGTTTCTCTAAACAAAGCCTCTCATAAAGAGAGAGAGGCATAACACTTACTCCTGCTCCAAGATCACATAAAGCAGTTTTGACATAATTATTCTTTATGGAGCAAGGAATGGTGGGTATACCTGGATCACCGAGCTTCTCAGGAATCTTGCCACTGAAAGAGTAGTTAGCAAGCATAGTAGATATTGCATCATTAGGAACTTTTCTTTTATTAGTGACAATATCTTTCATATATTTTGAATAAGGAGGTAACTTAATTGCTTCAGTCAAAGGGATTTGAAGAAAAAGAGGTTTAATCCACTCACAAAACCTATTGTAATGCTCTTCTTCTTTGGATTTGATGGACTTACCTGGAAAGGGCATGGGCTTCTGCACCCATGGTCCTCTTTCCTTCCCATGTTTTCTTGCGATGAGGTCTTCTTTAGTGTACCTCTTACGTTTGTCAGGTGCTTCTTCTTCTCGAACTTCAGGCGGATCATTCTTCTCATTATCCTTACCTTCAGGTTCAGCACCGTCTTCAGTCTCAGCATCGGAGATAGATACGCTGTTAGGATCAATAGTTGGCTCTTCATCTGCAATATGATCATTAGAATTGTCAGTCTCCTTATGTTTCTTCTTTTTCTTTGGAGAGCCAACAATTTCTTCTTCCTGCATTTGAGAATCTTGCTCGATTCTCTTCGGATGCCCCTCTGGATAGAGAGGATCTTGAGTGCTAGTTCCTCCTCGGGTCTTAATCCCGAAAGCCTGCAAATTATCTTGTTTGGCATTGTTAGCAAGCAAATCTCTTTGCACATTAGAAATTTGGTCAAGCTGAGTTTGAACCATATGAAAATGCTTCACAAGACATTGAACATCATTAACTGTTCTATCTAAAACATCAAGCAGTCTTTTGATAGCAAGGGAATTATCATGCAATTGACCTTGTATCCTCTCATTAAAACGATTTTGTTTCATAATAAAATTATCAAACTCATCTAAACATTGATCAGGAGGCTTACCATGAGGGATGTCACTTGCGTTGAAATCTAAAAGAGAGTGTACATCTACCATAGGAGGGTGAGTAGTAGGCTCACACAGCTTCTCAATAGGGGGTAGATTCTTCACGTCTTCAGCTTTAATACCTTTCTCTTTAATAGACTTCTTTGCTTCTCGCATATCTTCGGGGCTTAGAACAAACATGCCCCTCTTCTTTGGTGGTGGAGGTGGTTCAGAGACGGACTAATATTCATGGTTTTTGGCAATCCTGCCCATCAAATCTTCCGCATCGTCCGGTGTTCTTTTCCAGAAAACACAACCAACACAACTGTCCAAATAGGACCTGGATTCATCAGTTAGACCAGCATAGAATATATCGATTAATTCATTCTTAGGGATTTCGTGTCCTGGTCTAGCCCGAATCAGACTGCAGTACCTCCCCCAAGCTTTAGGGAGGGACTCATCCTGCAACTGTTTAAAGTTATAAATTCTTTGTAAAGCAGCATGTTGCATGTGAGCAGGAAAGTACTTATCAACAAAAGAGTGAGCTAAGTCTTGAGGACTCTTAATGGAACCGCATGGAAGCGAATCATACCATGCTTTAGCACCTTCCTTCAAGGAGAAAGGAAGAAGCTTGGTGATATAAAAGTATCGTATCTTCTCATCTGTGGTAAACAGGCCACCTAACTCACCGAGTTTAGTCAGGTGTGCAATATCATCATCATTTTCTCTGCCATAAAAGGGGTCAGCTTCAACCATAGGTATAAGTGAAAGATCAACAGAGAAATCATAATTAGGATCATCAATGCATATAGGAGATGTAGCAAATTCAGGATCAGGAACTGTTTTGTTCTTCAAAGAGTGTTTTTCAAATAGCTTCTTAATAACTTCAGGGTCAGAGCCAGAAAACTCTGTCAGTTCCCTGCATAAATCTTCATCAAGCATATAGTAATTATCATCAAGGAGCCTCTCTTTGAGTTTACTCAAATCAGGATAATCATAAGTTTCACCAATAGGGTAGCGAGTAATAGGAAGTTCAATTCCAGACTTTTTAGCAGCAGCGGCAATTTGTTTCTCAAGAGCATAACCAAGGGAACTAATATCATCAATAGTAGTAGAAGCATCATCAAGAGTATCGGACATAGTAACAGATTCAGTAGGAGCATCATGTGGTGGTGGTGAGGCAAACTTACTCATAACAGAAGGTGAATCAAGCGTAGCACTAGTGCTCAAAGCAGTACCTCTTCTTGTAGTGGATAGTAAGATCGGAACCTTGGGGTCTCCTTTCTTACCCATAGTGGATGAAGTGCAGCAGGTAGGATACCTCAAGTAGACTTGTAAATATTGCTATGCTCCCCGGCAACGGCGCCAGAAAACGGTACTTGATAACCCTCAACCGTAAGGGATCGAGATAGTCTTCGCGGGTAAGAATAACCCAATTTATTGATTCGACACACGGGGAGCCAAAGAGTATTTATAAGCTTTGACAGTTGAGTTGTCAATTCAACCGCACCTGAAATATACTTACTTGCAACAAAAGATAAGTGGTAACAGTAATATGATGGTGATGATCGTGATAGAAAAAGTAAACAGTAAAAGTAAATAGCAAAAGTAAATGGCAAAAATAGCAACTAGTAACCAGCAGGATTTAAAACACTGTAGGCTAGGGAGACGGATGGTCGGGCGCTGCATGGATGAGATATATCATGATTCTAACTTGGGGCACGGCACACGGAAAAGTAATGATCATCTAGGCAAATATCAAACATTAGGCATGTATCCCATAGGTAGTTGTACGTGCTTGCAATAAGAACTTGCACAACATCTTTTGTCCTACCATCCCGCTACGAACGGGGCCAAAAGGAACTTATGGAGATTAAGGTGCTCCTGTCAAAGAGCACCGGAACAAAGCAATGAACTCAATGGATACATGTAATCCTCAAACTATGGACCATCCCCTTTGGTGTCCCAAGCTGTCACTTTTGGGATCGCCGGTTCCGAACCGTAATAGGTGCAAACAACTCATAGATAGGATCACGAACACAAATATATTCATGCAAACACATATGGTTCAGATCTGAAATCATGGCACTCGGGCCCTAAGTGTCAAGCATTAAGAATAACAAGTTGAAGCAAAGATGATAAACACCATAGTAGATGATATGCAACATGCCCCCAACGATCTGACAAACTATTACATGATCTAACTCATCCAATCCCTACCATCCCCTTCGCCTACAGCAGGGTAATTACTCACACATGGAGGGAGAAGTCATGGAGGGATGATGGAGTGGTGATGATGATGACGATGGCAACGATCTCCCCTCTCCGGAGGCCAATTCAGCCTCTAGATTAGCCCTCCCGAGGAAGAATAGAGGGTGGCGGCGGCTCCGCGATGGAAAACTCCGAAAAGAACTTCTGATCTGGGGTTTCCGCATCGCGAGTAAAAATACGAGGAAAAGTAGGGCACCAGGGGGTGTGGGCCCCACCCAGGCGACCCCCCGGCGTGGCCCAGGGGGGGCGCGCCCACAGGGCGCCTGGGCACCCCCTGGCCCCCCTCTGGCTCCTCTTCTGGCTCCTGGTTCCTTCGGGTGCGTGGATTTTCTGTGATTTTTCGTGGATTTTTCTGAGATACCTAAAAATCCGTTTTCCTGCGCACAATAAAACCATACAGGCAGCTCTGCTGAAAACAACGTCAGTCCGGGTTAGTTTAGTTCAAATCATGCAAGAATGAGGCCAAAACAATATCAAAAGTGTTTGGAAAAGTAGATACGTTTGAGACGTATCAGTGAGCTACACAGGCGATGGTACTGAGCTAGACTGGGAGTACGACGAGGAGCGTAGCCGTTACTATGTGAACTATTCGGTTGATCAGTAGAGCTTCTACTAGGATTCGTTTCAGACCCGTGGTTTAATGTTATGTTTGGTATCTTGTCATTTGGATCTTTACCCTTAGATGGGCTATGATGTTTATTGAATGATGTTTGGACATGTAATGTATTTGTGTGACGTGGCGAGTGTAAGCCAACTATTTTTTTTTCAGTTTTCATCCCTATTTTTACATGAGATGTGCAAAGGTACCAAACTTGCGATCATTACAGAATGGGCTTATATCTTTAAGTCGTGCCTCGACACGTAGGAGATATAGTACCATCCTAGGCATTACAAGTTGGTATCAGAGCCTTCTCCGACCTAGAAGCCCCCTCTGATTGATCGAATCGTTGACGGTCGAGTCTAGGCACACAATGAAAATATTTTGAGTCCTATATTTATATCGGAGAGTAGGATTTCTTTGCTCTTCATCTCTTTTCATTCTGGTGAGGACTCCTGACGACTACTCTTGCCCCTTCTACTTTCAAAAATTGCACCAATTTTTTTAGGAATCTCGCGAGTATTGTTGGATTGTTTCGATGTCCTTGTGACGAGAATATTGTTCTCGATGCCTCCTGACATTAGGGGTTGTGGCAGTGTCCCGGGGAGTTGAGCTTCGGGGTATTGTCGTCACAAGCATATCGCGGCAGTTCTAGAGTACTTAAGACGTCCGACATCGAAAACTCTCCTATACGGTTAGTGGCAAGATAACCCCGACATCACCTAGTACTGGGGAGGTAGTTCGGGAGTATTGCCATAGCTTTGTATAGTGGATGCTTTTTGAAGGTACGAGGTAGACGGTTTCCGAGAAAGACTGGTTATGTGTTGAAGGATGGATACAGCTGGATGTAGGATTAGAGTTGTGTGCGCAATGCTTCCCCTCTATCCCCAACACCTGATTGCATAACTGGAAACTTTCGGAAATTCATAGGTGGGTTCATCTAGTAGATCGTAGGAATTCTTCCAACGAATGCAGGTTACGGAGTTCGGGGTTCTACATTGAGTGAAGTGGTATTATGGCCGATGTTCCAATCGGGAGTTGCATCTTAAAGGGTCCTTGGCTATGCTGATCCGGGGATTGCAAAACCCTTTCGTAACACGTTCCATAAGCTTTTAGCACAAAGATGTCAAACGAAGCTCCTATCTTGTGTTTGTTCCATCTGTACCTTGTTGTTTTTCTTATTTACCTTTTGTCTCCCAGTGGCTTCTCGTGAAGATTGTTGTTATCATTAAGCTGAGAATTTCATTCGTTCCTCTTGTTCGAATGATTCTTGTGAAGACTATGTTGCATTTCTATCCGTTGTTTCAGCTTATACCTTCTTTCAATCAAATTGCTGATTGGTGGTCATCTCTTTCAGGATGGCTCCGAAACGGGTTCCCAACGCTAACCCAGAGGGTGAAGAGGTTCCTGACCGTCCTCCTTCCCCTCCTCCTCCGTCTGAGGCCTGGAGAGCGATTATGCAGACTACAAACCAGAACACCCAGATGTTGATGCAGATGATGCAGCAAATGCAAGCAAATCAAGCAAATCAGGGTGCTCCAGGGAACCAAGGCAATCTCTTCAACCAACAGCACCATGCTACGCTCAACCAGTTCTTGGCCAATCAACCAAACGCTTTCAGTTACTGTGTCGACCCTCTCGATGCTGAAGATTGGATTACTGATATCAAGAAGCATTTTGAGTGCAGCAACGTCAGGCCTGAGGACTATGTGAAATTTGCAGCCTTCTAACTCAAAGACCAAGCAGCTGACTGGTGGCAGCAGTACAAAGACTCCAGAGAAGGGCGTGTGATCTCTTGGGATGATTTCTGCAAGGACTTTCGCTCTCACCACATTCCAACAAGTGTCATCGAGGGTATGCGTGAGCAATTCCGCAACCTGAAGCAAGGCTCTATGACAGTCTACCAGTATAATGTCAAGTTCCAAAATCTTGCCCGCTATGCCAAGCAAGACATACCAGATGCCAAGAGCAAGATCTATCAGTTCCGTGGAGGTCTGAAGGATGAACTTCAACTTGCTCTCACCTTGTTCGAGCCTGATGAGTTTGACAAATTCTATAACATGGCGCTTAAGCAAGAGGCAGCCCAGCTCAAGATGGAGGCTTCCAAAAAGAGGATTCGAGATGCCGTTCACTCCTCCTCATCTTCTCAAGTGGTCGCGAAGCAACAGAAATTTTGGCTTCCACCTCCTCCAGTGATCCGAGCTCCCTACAACAACAACAAGAACTCCGGTGGTCGTGGTTTCTCCCACCCACCCAACCCAAGCAACCAGTCAAAGTTTCAGTCTCAAGGTTCCAAGTCAAGTGCGCCTCACTACTGTCCTCTCTCAGAAGTGGTCTGCAACAAGTGTGGCAAGAAGGGTCACTATGCCAACAAGTGCCCCAACCCGAAGCGCCTTCCGCCTCCTCCACCTGTCAGTTCGGCTATTGTCAAGCATGATCCGAAGGTTGCAAGAGTGAATCTGATGAATGCAGCTCAGGCAGAGAATTCTTCTGATGTGATTTTGGGTAACCTTCCAGTTAACTCTATCCCTGCAAAAGTTTTGTTTGATTCGGGTGCTTCATGTTCCTTCATGTCATATCCATTTGCATCCAAGCACGATGTTGTCACTAAAAATCTGCCAAGGGAGTTATCAGTTATTTCTCCGGGGAGACGAATGCATTCCAGTGTGTATGCCCCGGATGTTTCTATTCGCATGGGTGATAATCGATTTCTGGCCTCTCCGGTGGTTCTCGGCAATTCCGACATCGATCTTATCCTCGGAATGGACTGGCTTTCTCAGCATGATGCTCAAATTGACTGTGCACAGAAGGAAGTCAAGATTACTCATTCCGATGATGATGTGATTATCTTCGCCTCTCGGGATAACACAATCAGGCTTTTCTCTCTCAATGACAAGGGCGAGATGAATGCAATATCTCAAATTCCGGTGGTAAACGAATACGAAGACGTCTTTCCTGAAGAACTTCCAGGCATGCCTCCACACCATCAAGTGGAATTCATCATTGAACTCGAGCCTGGTACTGAGCCAGCATGCCGGCGTCCGTACAGGCTCTCTCCTAAAGTGTTGAAGGAGTTGAAGAAACAGCTTGATGAACAGGAGCGTATGGGTCTGATCAGGCCTAGTACGTCTCCTTGGGGCTGTGGTGTCTTATTTGTCAAAAAGAAGGATGGCACGGAGCGCCTTTGCGTCGATTACCGGCCATTGAACAAGAAGACAATAAAGAACAAGTATCCGCTCCCCAACATCAACGAATTGTTCGAGCAGCTCAAAGGAGCTAAAGTGTTCTCAAAGCTCGATCTCCGAATGGGCTATCACCAGATTCGCATTCGAGAAGAAGATATCCCCAAGACTGCCTTCAGAACAAGCTACAGCTCCTATGAGTATACAGTCATGTCTTTTGGTCTCGCTAATGCTCCACCTACCTTCTCGAGAATGATGCACTACATTTTCAACCCCTACACCGGCGAGTTTGTGCTTGTGTATCTGGATGATATTTTGGTTTTCTCCAAAAATGAAGAGGATCACGAAAAGCACCTCCGTCTCATTCTCGACAGACTCTGTGAACATAAGTTCTATGCCAAGTTCTCCAAGTGCGAATTCTGGCTCGATAAGGTCTTATATCTGGGCCATATCATCTCCGCTGACGGTATTGCGGTAAACCCCGAGAAAGTTGAAGCAATTGTCAACTGGGAACCTCCTCAGAACGTCAAGCAACTTCGAAGCTTTCTTGGTCTTGCCAGCTATTGCAGAAGGTTCATTGAGAACTTCTCCAAGATTGCCAAGCCTCTTTCCAACTTGCTGCAGAAGAATGTCAAGTACTACTTGTCTCCAGATTGTGAAGTGGCATTCAAAACTCTTAAAGAAAAGCTCGTCTCTGCTCCAGTTTTTACTCCTCCAGATGAGTCCAAGCCCTATGAAGTATTATGTGATGCTTCTCTTCAAGGACTTGGTGGTGTGCTTATGCAGGACAAGAGAATTGTGGCATACACTTCTCGTCAACTGAAGCCAAGTGAGAAGAACTATCCCACACATGATCTTGAACTAGCAGCTGTGGTACATGCTTTGATTACGTGGAGACACCTTCTGTTGGGCAGAAAAGTCGACATCTTCACCGATCACAAGAGCTTGAAGTACATCTTCACACAGCCGAATCTGAACCTCCGCCAGACTCGTTGGGTCGAGATGATCCAAGAGTATGATCCCAGCATCAAATACACACCTGGCAAGGCGAATGTGATTGCAGATGCTTTGAGCAGAAAGGCATATTGCAACAGCCTCCTTATCAAGCGGTTCCAGCCTGAGCTTTGTGAAGCATTCAGGAAGCTCAACCTCCAAGTTGTTCCGCAGGGCTTTCTTGCAAATATTCAAGTTGCTCCTACCTTGGAAGATAAGATCCGTGAGGCCCAACTCAGTGATGCTATGGTGCAGAAAGTGAAACATGGTATTGCAAAGGGTACTCCTAAATACAAGTGCTATCGCGTTGATGAGAGAGACACCTTGTTCTTTGAGGATAGACTCGTGGTTCCCAAAGGTGATCTCAGGAAGCTCATAATGGACGAAGCACATGATTCCCTCCTTTCCATTCATCCTGGTAGTTCCAAGATGTGATGGCCTGGCTTATTAGGGATGATAGACTACTCATATCAATAAGGAATTCCTTCTTTTCCAGGAGCCCATTCAGATAGAACTCCAAAGTTAAGCGTGCTCAGCTTGGAGTAGTTTCAGGATGGGTGACCGACCGGGAAGTTGCTCCCGGGTGCGCACGAGTGAGGACAAAGTGCGCAGAAAAGACTAGTATTGATATGTGAGGCCAGTCTAGATCCCGCCAGGAGTAACGACCACCGGCGGGTATGTCCAGGGCGTTACAAGTTGGTATCAGAGCCGACCCTCGCGGTTACACGGATGTTTGCGGACAGTTTGCAGTCATGTTGTGCATGACGTTTGTGACCCGTCGTGGCACACGGCATGGCACATGTGCTGTCCTGGAAGCACAGACGGTTGTGCCAAGAGGGAACGTTCTTGTGGCCCGACGAGGACGTCGGTTCCTCTGAGTGAGGGTGTATGTGATGGCCTGGCTTATTAGGGATGATAGACTACTCATATCAATAAGGAATTCCTTCTTTTTCGGGAGCCCATTCGGATAGAACTCCAAAGTTAAGCGTGCTCAGCTTGGAGTAGTTTCAGGATGGGTGACCGACCGAGAAGTTGCTCCCGGGTGCGCACGAGTGAGGACAAAGTGCGCAGAAAAGACTAGTATTGATATGTGAGGCCAGTCTAGATCCCGCCAGGAGTAACGACCACCGGCGGGTGTGTCCGGGGCGTTACACAAGATGTACCAAGACCTCAAGCAATCTTACTGGTGGACTCGCATGAAAAGGGAGATTGCCCAATTCGTGAATGAATGTGATGTCTGCAGAATAGTGAAGGCAGAGCATCAACGTCCAGCCGGTCTTCTCCAACCTCTTCCTATTCCCGAGTGGAAATTCGACCACATTGAAATGGATTTCGTCACTGGTTTTCCTAAGTCCAAGAGAGGGAATGATTCTATCTTTGTGGTGATTGACAAGCTTACCAAAGTCGCTCACTTCCTTCCAGTCAAAGAATCAATCAATGCAGCTCAACTGGCAGAGTTGTACACTTCCAGAATTGTGTCTTTACATGGCATTCCTCAAGTTATCTCCTCAGACCGTGGAAGTTTGTTCACTTCTAAGTTCTGGGACTCCTTTCAGTCTGCCATGAGCACTAAGATCCGTTTCAGCACTGCTTTTCACCCTCAGACTAGTGGTCAAGTCGAGCGAGTGAATCAGATTCTAGAAGACATGCTCAGAGCCTGTGTCATATCTTTTGGCATAAAATGGGAAGATTGCCTTCCATTTGCCGAGTTCTCTTACAACAACAGCTTCCAAGCAAGTGCAGGCAAAGCTCCGTTTGAAATCCTCTATGGCAGAAAGTGTCGTACCCCTCTCAACTGGTCCGAGACGGGTGAACGTCAACTTCTTGGCAATGACTTGATCTCAGAAGCCGAAGAAATGTGCAAAGTCATACGTGAGAATCTCATGGCCGCTCAGTCGCGTCAGAAGAGCTACTATGACGGCAAGCATCGTGATTTGGCTTTCAACATTGGTGATCATGTCTATCTCCGTGTTTCTCCTATGAAAGGCACCCAAAGATTCGGTATCAAAGGAAAGCTTGCTCCTAGATACGTCGGGCCTTTCAAGATCCTTGGCAAAAGAGGCGATCTAGCCTATCAACTTGAGCTCCCTTCCAACTTCGCCAATGTTCATGATGTGTTTCATGTGTCTGAACTCCGCAAGTGCTTCAAGACACCTGAACGCACCATTCCGTTTGAGGAGATTGATCTTCAACAAGACTTGTCTTACTGAGATCATCCCGTTGCTATTCTCGAAGAAACCGAGCGCAAGACCCGCAACAAGTCCATCAAATTCTTGAAAATCAAGTGGTCACACCATACCGACCGAGAAGCTACGTGGGAACGAGAAGATCACCTTCGTTCCGAGTACCCTTCCTTCTTCTAGTCCTAGATCTCGGGACGAGATCTTTTTGTAGTGGAGGAGAGTTTGTAATGCCCCGGATGTAATACTTTCCCTTTTGAGCAATATATATATCTGGCTTCATCTATTCCATTCCGGGTTCTTCGTCTTTTCGGATTTTCGTTGTTTTGTCGTGTGCGTGTGTGCATTCATCCATATCATGTAGTCATGTGCATTGCATTGCATTTGTGTTGTCGTTTGCATCCGGTCCCACTCGTTTCTTCCCGTTGTCCGTTTCGAGTTCCGGAGCTCTCTCACGCGTCCGTGGCATCCCCGAGGCCTACTTTGGTGTTTGGCCGTGTAACGTTTCCAGTTTGGCGTGAGACTTGTCGTGCGATGTTGTTTTGGTGTGTGAAACCCGCCTATCAAATCTCGTCGCGTTTGGAGCTCGTTTGCTACTCCAACATTTATTCTCGTGGGCTGAAAGTACCTCCTCTTTGAGGCCCAAGACACCCCTCCAACAGCCCACCAAACCAACCCAAACCCCTCCCTTCATCTAGGCCATCCATTTGTGATCGCGTGGCCAAAAACCTCACCTCATTTGGACAACACTAGCTCCTTGTGCCTATATAAACGTCCATCTCCCCCAATTTTCGCGTCTGAAACCCTAATGCTTCCACAGTTCGCCGTCGGTGCTTCCACCGTTGCACCGCGGTGCTTCCACCGTTGACACGGCGTGCTTCCGTCGTCCCAGAAAACCGTGCTTCTGAAGTTCGTCGCGTGCTTCCTAAGGCCGCCGGCCGTGCTTCCGTCCGCCACGCGGGCCCGCAGCCCGAGGTCTTCTTCAACCTCCAGATCGCCGAAGTTTGCCGGCCGGAATCCGTCTCGCCGCCGCCGCCAGGAGCCCCTCCGGCCAGCCCCTCGGCTTCCCCGCCGGCCGCCGCCCTCCACCTCACCGGCGCGCCACCGTCCGCCACCGGCCGCCGCCCCGCCTCCCGGCCGCCGGGTCCCCCACCGCGCCAGGCCCCGCCGCCCGGCCACCTTCTGCGCCGCCACCGGGCAGGGCCCTCGAGCCGCGCCGCCGCCTTGGGGATCGAGGGAGCCAGAGGCTCCCCTCGCCCGATCCAGATCCCGCCCGGGTGGGCCGAACCCTAACGGGCCCAGCCGCCAACCCGTTAGCGCGGGGGCCCGATCCACCAGCCGCCAGCCCGTTAGCGCAGGGGCCCAATCCGCCAGCCGCCGGCCCGTTTGACCGCTGCCGCCGCGTTGACTTTAACCACCCTGAGGTTGTTTTTTTACTAAGTCCCTGTAGATTTTAGTTGTCTGATGTTGTTTTGTTTTGATGATAACTTTTTGTGTGCATGTCCGTTTTGAGCAAATGATATGTCAAAATGTTCGTGGTGACATGTATTATGTTTTATTCCATTGTGCCATGCATGTTTGAGGTCATCTAGATGTCTTAATATTCATGAGAAGAGTGCTACTTGTTATAAACTGTTGTTAGTAGATGTTTTCATGCCATCTTTGCAATGTGATAACTTGTTGCATGTTTATCCAAATGAAGCAAATGATATGTCCACATGTTCATCATGTTATGCTCTACATGTTGGTTGTTTTAGCTTGCATGATAGATTTCATCTTGCCATGTTTATCTCCTTTGCAAAGTGCTATGTGGCTGTTATGTCGTTAAACTTGTTACGAGATGCCTCGTAGAGGAGCTCGTTGCTATTGATGTGGATGTCCCCTTTATGCATGCTTAGATGTTTCGGATTCACCATCATGTGTACTTTGCTGTGGTGCTTACTACTTGCCATGCCATTCTTGGAGGTGACTTAAACTTGCTCACAAAGATGCCATGATGTTACTACTGTTTTAACACTTAGTGAAATTTCACTAAGTCTGTAATCTGTAATTTCCAAATGCCATGTTTGCTTGTTGTTCTAGGCAAATCCATGATAGTTTTGGGGTGACTCTTGATGATTCTCTGTTATATATGTTGTTGGCTATCCATTCATACTCTCACATGCTTATTTGAGTGGATGTAGCATATTTAACTCTTGCTCCCAAGTTGCAACAAATTACTGTTGTCAGGATTTTGTTGTCAAGTTCAAAATGTCATAGCTTGTTGCTATTGATCCATGGCTCCTTTGGGGATGCTCCAATGGATTTGTTTGCTGTAGAGTATGTCTACTTTATGTCCATGCTCCTTGCCATGATGTTTGAGTGTTGTAGGCCATTTATCTCTTGCTCCGAAGTTGCTATGTGGCTGTTAATTTCAGCTTGTGCATGTTTATTGTTTCGGGTGTATCTTTTAGCCCGTTGCTCCGTTTTGAGCAAGTCCTATATGTAACTTGTGTGTTTTGGCATTTAGAATCATATTAACCTATTGTTATCATGTTTTGAAGTATTTTGCTTGATGCAAATTGCCATGCTCCTTGTGCTGTAACACTGTGCTTCCTAAGTAGACTTTCTGTGCTTCCATAGTGCATCTGTTTTGCTTCCATAGTGCATCAGCCATGCATCCAGTAGTTTTGTGCATTGCATCTTGTTGATTTCGTGCCTTGTGTGTTTGTGTTGAGTAGAGCCGAGGAAGCTGAGTACGAGTACGAGAACGAGGTTACTACCGAGGTTGAGAACGAGGAACTCTCTTACGATCCCATCGACAACTCTTCAGGCAAGATGGCCGAACCCCGATAACATTACTATCCTTGCCTATTGCTAGAAGTCTCGCTCTATAGTATTTGCCTCGATGCCCATGTTTTTCCTGTCAGCCTCCTATTGTAACCATGATCATGTCTAACCACCCTACCTATGCAAACCATTGATTGGCTATACGTAGGCTTCGCTCAGCCCATCTTATAGCATTGTTAGTTGCAGGAGAAGATTGAAGATTCTTGCTTCTTGTTGAAGCTTGTTGGGATATCACACTATATTAATTATTAAATGAAATCATCTATATATTGGTAATGGGTGGAAGGCTAAGCCTTTTGCTTGGTGTTTTGTTCCACTCATGCCGCCTAGGAACCGTATAAACCGGTGTTATGTTCCTTGATTATGCGTTCCTCACACGGTTGGGGTTATGGGACCCCCTCGATAAACCGCTAAGTGCTAAGTCTTTTCCAGCAAGTCCCAACATTGGTACTATTTGCCTAATAACTAAAAACTTGCATAGGGACTAGCTATCCCTTTTATATTTTAATCAACAACCCCGGGCCAGTGCTCCACATGAGTGTTGGTCCGAACTGGGGGTCCTGCGGGGCCGCCTTGGGGAAACCCGAGGTATCTGGCATAAACCTGTAGCATCGCCCATCCGGTCGTGGCCTGAGACTAGATACGTGCGGCTATTGTCAGGGTGTCGGCACGCCGGGAGGATTTGCTGGATTAGCCTTACCTTAGTCGGAGTATCTTGAGCACGGGATTCCGAGAATACTCGGGCCTTCCCACCTTGGAGTTGCGACTCCGCGGATCGTGGGCTTGTCATGGGCCAAGTTGGAACACCCCTGCAGGGTTTTGAACTTTCGAAAGCCGTGCCCGCGGTTATGTGGCAGATGGGAGCTTGTTAATATCCGGTTGTAGAAAACTTGACACCACGTTCCAATACACTACCAGCGTGAGTACCGTGACGGTCATTTTCCGAAAGGGATTCGGGAAGTGAACACGGTGGGGTTATGTTTGACTTGCTAGTTAGGATCACTTCGTGATCATCTCTCGTCCGAGGCACCTTCTCTTCTCGCTCTCTTTTACGTAAGCTAGTGCTAGTGCTGCTGCAAACTCTTGTTCTTTCTTCAGCCTTGTTCCACACCCAAGGCTTGGATAGTCGTGTTACCCGGGAACGGGATTGCTGAGTCCTCTGTGGCTCACAGTTACTTCACCACACCAGATGCAGGTACGATGGTGAGCTACACAGGCGATGGTACTGAGCTAGACTGGGAGTACGACGAGGAGCGTAGCCGTTACTATGTGAACTATCCGGTTGATCAGTAGAGCTTCTACTAGGATTCGTTTCAGACCTGTGGTTTAATGTTATGTTTGGTATCTTGTCATTTGGATCTTTACCCTTAGATGGGCTGTAATGTTTATTGAATGATGTTTGGACATGTAATGTATTTGTGTGACGTGGCGAGTGTAAGCCAACTATTTTTTTTTCAGTTTTCATCCCTATTTTTACATGAGATGTGCAAAGGTACCAAACTTGCGATCATTCCAGAATGGGCTTATATCTTTAAGTCGTGCCTCGACACGTAGGAGATATAGTCCCATCCTGGGCATTACATTCGGTGACGCTAGGGTTGTAGAGATATATGCATGCGGTAACCCGAATGTTGTTCGGAGTCTCGGATGAGATCCCGGATGTCACAGGAGTTCCGGAATGGTCCGAAGGTAAAGAATTATATATAGAAAGTCCAGTTTCGACCATCGGGAGAGTTTCGGGGGTCACCGATAGTGTACCGGAACCACCGGAAGGGTCCCGGGGGTCCACCGGGTGGGGCCACCTATCCCGGAGGTCCCCATGGGCCGAAGGGGGAGGGGAACCAGCCCATAGTGGCCTGGTGCGCCCCCCTTGGGCTTCCCCCTCTGGGCCTAGGGTTGGAAACCCTAGGGGTGGGGGCGCCCCACATGCTTGGGGGGCAAGCCTCCCCCCTTGGCCGCCGCCCCCTAGGAGATTGGATCTCCTAGGGCGGTGCCCCCCTGGACCCCTATATATAGTGGGGGAGGGAGGGCAGCCGCACCCTTGCTCCTGGCGCCTCCCTCTCCCTCCCGTTACACCTCTCCCTCCTCCCGCGGTGCTTGGCGAAGCCCTGCAGAAATTCTGTTGCATCCACCACCACGCCGTCGTGCTGCTGGATCTCCATCAACCTCTCCTCCCCCCTTGCTGGATCAAGAAGGAGGAGACGTCGATGCACCGTACGTTTGTTGAACGCGGAGGTGCCGTCCGTTCGGCGCTGGGATCATCGGTGATTTGGATCACGACGAGTACGACTCCATCATCCACGTTCTCTTGAACTCTTTTGCTCGCGATCTACAAGGGTATGTAGATGCACTCCTTTCTCCCTCGTTGCTAGATGACTCCTTAGATTGATCTTGATGAAGCGTAGAAATTTTTTGAATTCAGCTACGTTCCCCAACAGGGACGTCCTGCTTCATTTCTGGGCGTTTTCTTGAGTTCGATTAGGGTTTGTGTACTGCTTAAAAATGCGCGGCAGCGGCTCCCTGAAGATGGAATAACCTTCTCCCTGTCTAATCCTCCTACTGGGGGCGCGACTAATGTCTTCGGAGGGCGTGTGGAGGTGTGTCTCTGACGCACCTTACCTGATCCGGTCGGTGTTGATCTTCGGTGGATCCCATTGATCCAGTCCTTGTTCACGGGTCTACGGGTTGGATCATTTTAATCGACGCTTCTCTTCATCGATGACGGTTGTTGTTCTAGTGTGCTAGTCCCATGGGACCTTGGCATGATGACTTTCTGGTTGTCTACCGCGAGGGGGCTGCGATGACGACGACACGGATTCGGCTCGCTCAAGTGCTTGAATTCGTTGTTAGGTGGTCTACAGACCTGGGTGTATTTTGTGTTACTAGCGTTTCTATAGTGTCAAATGATTAGATCGGAAGTAAAAAAAACATCAGGCGGCGAGAGCTAGTGTGCGTACTTGCACGCCTTACTCTTTCCATACAATCAAGCATAATCTGTCATCTGCCGCCTGTAAGCTGAGATGCAGAAACTACTGAAGAACCATTTACCGCCGAGAATGTCGCGACGGGCATCTTGGCTGGAAGGCTTGGGAGAGGTGCCTCAAATCGTAGCACGCTGACCGCTTGCTTGATGGACGGCCTCAGGTTCCGGTCAGGGTGTGCGCACCAGAGCCCGACCACCATCACACACTCCATCTCCCGGTCGTTGAACTCCAGGTTGAGCTGCGCATCGGCCGCCTCAAGGGTCCTTCCACTTTCCCGTGAATCCCAGACCCATTGCACTAAATGAATAACATCCTCTCGTCCCCGAGCAACTGTGGGCCGCTTGCCACTCGCGATCTCGAGCATGACGACGCCGAAGCTGTAGACATCGGACTCGGTGCTGGTCCTTCCGGTGACCATGCACTCAGGATCCATATAGCCTACTGTTCCTGCGAGACATGTCGTGTATGGTCCTCGACCGTGGTCGACCAGTCGTGCGAGCCCAAAATCACCAAGTTTGGCACAAAACGACGCGTCCAACATGATGTTGCTTGGCTTGATGTCACGGTGCAGAACACATTGCTCCCAATCTTGATGCAGGTACAAAAGCGCAGACCCTAAACCCAGCACGATCTCATACCTAAAAATAGCACAAAACAAAATAAATTAAAACATATTACTAGTTCAGAGAGATAAGCTCGATGGTCAATACTTACATACTACTCCCTCCGTTCTGATTTACTCGTCGTGGTTTTAGTTCAAATTTGAACTAAAACCACGACGAGTAAATCAAAACGGAGGGAGTAGTATATTACGGACCAGTTGCCGTGTGTATACGCACCTGAGTGGCCACGATAATATGGTGTTTGAACTGTAAAGGTGAGTGTCTAGGCTGCCGTGGGGCATACGATCGTAGACAAGCAAGAGTTCGCCGCCACCATGGCACCAGCCAATGAGCTGCACGAGATTTCGATGTCTCAACCGGCTTATGATCTTCACCTCTGAGATGTACTCCTTCCTCCCTTGCTTGGAGGTCTTGTGTTGGAAATATGATCAATTTACCGCATAAATTAATCCATAAAAACAGTAGATGAAATACTACTAAAATATCATGGATCAAACTAGTCATATGAACTTTCTGATAATAGGCAAATATCATACGCAAGATCGAATTTGAGGAGAACCAATCTACTCCAATTGCTAGAACGAGGAATCCTAGCATAGTCTGAAACAAGAACATGAACATGGGAGATAGGTGTACGTACTGGACAGGGGAAGGAGCAGCAGCGTGGCCGTTGCCGGTGTTGTCGCCCATGTTGTCGAAGAGGTCGTCGACGTCCGGGAAGAAGTCGTCGTTGGGGAAGACGTCGTCGGCGTCCGTGCTGAAGGCAGTAGTCGCGCAGAGCGCTCCCCAAAAACCTTATCGCCCTTCTCCCGTACAGGACTCGAAGCGGCGCGGTTCCGGAGGCCTACTGTCCCGACTGGCGGTGCACGCCGCAAGCCGGGATGGGGAAGATCTTGGCGGCGGCGCAAAGCTCTGGAACGTGTAGGCAGGAAGTGGTGCTCTGTTGTGTATCTCTCTGAGAGGAGCGGCCTCGGTTTTATAGGCACAAGCAGAGGAGGCGAACAGGCAACGAAGGGAGACGAAAACGAAGAGTCAGACGCGTATTAACGCTCATTTAACCAGAACGTTTCGGCCTCTGTATTAACGTCCATTAAGGAGTCATTTAACCAGAACGTTTCGGCCTCTGTATTAACGTCCATTAAGGAGAACGTTTCATCTTCGTGCCTGTTTATGTACCAGTCATGTGTGGCAAAAAGAAAGAGAGAGAGGCTCTCGGCTCGAGGCATTCCCGCATTCCCGCAACCCGCGGCGCGTCGTGACGAGGCGAGGCGAGCGGCGGCGTCGTCGGAGGAGGAGCGCGCGTATGCTCAGCTCCTAATCCCTCCTATTATTTTCCTCTTACAAAGGGTGTGAAGAGCTCCCCTTATAAGCTGCTCCAACTCTCCTTCAACTAGCAAGGTGGGACTAAACTTTTGTCCCACCCCTTGCCTTGCATGAATGGGCCACGTGGGCCTCTAGGATTTATTAGGAATTTCTGGAATATTAAATGGGCTGCCAAATATGGGCCAAATTCCAACAATCCCCCACCAGATCCCAGAGGCACACAAAATTTGCCTTTGGTTCCAAAACATTGTTTTATATACCGATGCTACAGTGGAGACTGTTAAGTTGAACTTCCACCTAGAACTCTATGTTACACTAGTAAGCAACTTGGACAGTGGACTATGCCTTGAACTGCTAGTTTTCTGCGAACCTAGTTTCACACAAAGCCTTGATCGATACTAGGCTGCCGCAGGACTTCCCCGCGGGTGGAGCTTATGCGTCATACTCCTTGACCTTTCATGAGTTTATTAGAGAGCACCCAACTCTCATGGACTGCGACGTTTAACAGTCAGACTCATATAGGTGTGTTCTTCAAAAGATGTTCTGCAGGACAACATCTCTGCTCAAATAAGCCACTTAGAACACATTAAGATAAAAATCAACCTGCCTTGCAGAATAGGAGAGTATTGCATCTTCATGGAGTGGTATAAAAGGTAGGGATACTCTCCTCTCAGTTGATCAACAGCTTGTCTCCCAATTCTAATTCACGGGATCTCCGATCACATAGAGTGGGTTGCCACAGTGAACAACTCATAGCGTGGGTCTCATACCCATCTCCTTCGATGCATTATCTATCACATTGCGTGATAGACCCTTTGTGAAGGGGTCTGCCAGATTTTTAGATGTATGGATATAATCCAATGCAACAACTCCGGAGTTTCTCATTTTCCTGACAGATTTTAGTCTCCTCTTCACATGCCTTGATGACTTCATATTATCCTTAGAACTATTCACTTTGATTATCACAGTTTGATTATCACAGTTCATAGGGATAGCGGGTATAGGTTTTTCAACCACAGGTAAGTCCATCAAGAGCTGTCTCAGCCACTCTGCTTCAACAGTGGCCGTATCTAATGCTGTGAGTTCTGCTTCCATAGTTGACCTCGTTAAGATGGTCTGCTTGCAAGACTTCCAAGAAACAGCGCCACCACCAAGTGTAAATACATATCCACTCGTGGCCTTTATCTCATCAGCGTCAGATATCCAATTTGAATCACTATAACCCTCCAGTACCCTTGGATACCCGGAATAGTGAATACCATAGCTCGCAGTGCCTTTTAAATAGCGCATAATTCTCTCAAGAGCATGCCAATGATCATCACCCGGATTCGAAACGAACCGGCTAAGTTTGCTTACAGCATATGCGATGTCAGGCCTCGTAGCGCTGGCTAAATACATAAGCGAGCCAATGATCTGAGAGTATCTCAGTTGATCCTTTGCAATTCTTCTATTCTTGCGAAGTAGCACACTAGGATCATATGGTGTTGGTGAAGGCTTGCAATCGCTATACCCAAAACGACTCAAGATCTTCTCCACATAGTGAGATTGAAGCAGTGTTATCCCACCATTGTCATCTCTCAGTAACTTGATGTTTAGAATGACATCAGCCACTCCTAGATCCTTCATCTCAAAACAGTGAGATAGGAACACCTTGACCTCTTCAATCACTTTGAGGTTGGTTCCAAAAATTAGTATGTCATCGACATACAAACAAAGGATGACTCCCTCGCCCCCACCATGGCGATAGTACACACATTTGTCAGCTTCATTTACAGCAAAGCCCGCAGCAGTTAAAGTTCTTTCAAACTTCTCATGCCACTGCTTAGGGGCTTGCTTAAGACCATATAAGGATTTCAGCAATTTGCACACCTTTCCTTCTTGACCATTTACCACAAATCCATCTGGCTGATCCATGTAAATTTCCTCTTCCAATTCTCCATTTAGGAAAGCGGTCTTAACATCCATTTGATGAACAAGAAGACCATGTGAGGCAGCCAGTGAAAGTAGTACTCGAATGGTGGTCAGGCGTGCTACAGGTGAGTAAGTATCAAAGAAATCTTCACCTTCCTTCTGGGTATAACCCTTGGCCACAAGCCGTGCCTTGTACTTCTCAATAGTACCATCAGGCCGAAGCTTCTTCTTGAACACCCACTTGCATCCTACAGGTTTACACCCATAAGGACGATCAGTGACTTCCCAAGTTCCATTAGCCAAGATGGAATCCATCTCACTACGGACGGCTTCCTTCCAGTAGTCAGCATCTGGAGATGCATAGGCCTCTGAAATAGAACTGGGAGTATCATCCACGAGGTATACAATGAAATCATCACCAAAGGACTTTGCAGTCCTCTGTCTCTTGCCCCTTTTGGGAGCTTCACTGTTGTCCTCCATAGGATTGTCAACGTGTTCCATCGAAATGGTAGGTTCAGAAGTTGGAACTAATTCCTGACTTGATGAAGTAGGCATCTCCTGATGTGATGAGCTAGACATATCCTTCATAGGAAAGATGTCCTCAAAGTAAGTCGCATCATTCGACTCTAAAATTGTACCAACACGCATGTTGGGCTCATCTGATTTAATAACCAAGAATCTAGAGCCAATGCTATGAAAAGCATATCCTAGAAAAACACAATCCACGGTATTTGGTCCAGCCTTGCGCTTCTTAGGGAGTGGAATATTGACTA
>LR738712.1:39850864-39876256 GCA_902687465.1 Secale cereale
ATCCCACGCTCGCTTCTGACCACCCTGACCCACCAAAAGCCCTTCTCCCTCGCCCGCATGTGTTCCCGCCCGTCCCCAGCTGCCCGCATTCATGCCTCTTTAGAGCGCGCCGCTCAACAATGAAGACGACGCATGACGAACGAGACCTCTCACTGCTCTGCCATTGAAGCGGCGCGTCGGCTGAGGGCGCCACCCGCGACGCGTCTCCCGTGTTCGCGCCTGTTCAATGCCGGAAACGGGTGACCGGACGAGACGGAATAGATATCTACCACGCCCGTTCAATGCCGCTGTCCACCCGTATGCCGCCATTAAGCAGGCTCGCCGGCCGAGAAATCCACTCTGGCTCCACGCATTGTCGCACCCGGATGCCTCGCCTCATCGGAATCTGCTATATAAAGATGGCCACAAAGGGCTAACTCCACGGCACAACACAAGCCCATCCACATCCTCCTCCCTTGCACTACATCCGCCATGACCGCCAGCGGGAAAGCATTGTGGGACAGTCTGTCGCCAAGATGAAGCACGCGGTGACTGCCCTTGCCGCCGCCTGACAGAGCCGCCATGCCAGGAGGATCGAGGCCGGCTTGCTGGCCAGCTCGCCCGAGGTCTCCGGCGACGAAGACGCCACCATGACGGGCTCCGACGACTCCGCGCTGGCTCCCAAACCTCCTGTGCACGCCGGCTTCACCATGGAGCAGGCGCAAGCACACTTCAACGCCGACATGGCGGAGGTGCAGCCTGCGCCGGTGCCTTTGTTGGCGTTCCAGCAGGCGCAGGAGGAACAACGTTACAACCTGTTCCTCCTGGAGCAACACCGGCTGACGGAGGGCCAGATCTTCGTCTAGCGCGTGAGCGAGGAGGCTGTGGCGGCCATGGCCGCGGCAAACCCCAAAATTCATCGCGAAGCAGCATGCCATCTACGATGCCGTCCGCGCTCAAGCCGCTGCTCGCCAGGAAGCGGTAACCATGGAGGCGCAGCTGCATGCGATCGCAAAGGAGAACAATGCTAGCTACGCCTCCTACGTGCCGCCGCCGAACCATCAACCGGCCCGGTGGGACGGCGATAGCGCTAGCGCCACCATTTCCCTCGTAAACGTGTACGTCCACCGGCGACGGTCAAAACGCGGACTTCTCCGAGGATGAGTAGGCCACCGGAGGCGTCGGGGCCTGGTGTCCCATGTGGGCCGGTCTGTCTCCCGTGTTCTACTCTTCCTCATCGGAGACCGCACCTTCACTTCATCGGTCTTATCGCCGGTGGTCATGTAGACGGCAGATGGAGGACGACATGGGCTTGGACGCTGGGCGCCGCCGCCGTAGGATAGGTTTAGGGGCGGGTCTTTTTTTTGTTCTAGACGTTTGAAATGTAATTAAGTCCATCGTGTCTGTATGAAATCCGGCATGATTGTATGAAATCTGGTCGTGTGTGCATGAATTTCGTCATGTTTGTTGAAAAACAGTTTGAAATGTATGCAGGTAGCGTTGGATGGCGTCCTCTCGCATTCGTGTCCGCAGACTGCTCCCCCTATCCAAGGACGAATGCGGGAGGATTTCTGCGGGTTGCCATTGAAGATGCCATAAGAGATAGTAACACACTAGTATCCTATACTAATATCGGAAATGTTACAGCCAATAGCATGTTAGAGCATCTTCACTCGCGTCCCCAATAGGCCCCCAAGGCTGATTTTATATCCGGCATGAAAAAAGGGCCCAATCACACCCCCAGAAGCCCAATTATCGCCGGTTCGGGCTGAATTTGGCGCCGGCGGACCCAGGCCGAACGCGGCGCGCTGGGGCGCCCGTGTGCGCCGGGGGAAACTCTTTTCGCGCGAAATCCAGTGGGCATACCGAGTCAACGACTCGCCGCCTTCGTCATCATCATCGCCTCGGTTCCCACGGGAATCAATGCCAAGGATGCTGCGCTCCCGCGCCGGTCCGCCTTCCATTGATGCCTCACGGGTGGCGCAGTGAAGGCGCCGATGCGCTCCCCGCCACGCATACACACGACGGCCGCCCCCTCGCCGCTCACCTGCCCCTTCGCCGCCTATAAAAGCCGTCCCCTCTACTGACGGTGAACTCACAAAATCTCGCCCTCTCCCCGCCGACGACCCTCCTCTTTCTCCTGCTCCCCTCCGGCGACATGGCCGAGAGATACCCCGGCGATGGAGTGGCTACTAATGGCTTTGGCCGCCGCCACCTCCACGAGGACGAGGCCCGCCTCCTCTACGAGGCGGACTACCCAGCGTCGCCAGATATGCGGGTGTCGGGCTCGTGGAAGCTGAGCGCCAGCAGTGTCCCAGTACCACCACCTCCCACCGAAGCCGACCGCCGCGTCGAGATCGCGCGCATCCGCTCCTCGCTGCCGGCGACGTGCGGGACCAGCCAAGGTACGCCCTCGACAGCAACACGCTATGGACGGCATATTTCGAGGGCTGCCGCGCCGAGCAACTCGAAGCCACCAGCGGCACCACGCCCCGCGGCCGCCACAACTCTGAGGGGCGGCGGCAATGGTCGGGCGTCCCGGGGCGCATGCTGGATGCCGTCCTCGAGTACATCGAGGGCGGCAACTCGCCGTAGTTGGAGTACCCGGCGGCCCCCTCCTTCTCCCACCGTCGCGATAGTTCTTGGACGCCGAGGCGCATGGAGGTGGTGACGTCTTCCTCGTCCGGCTCCCGCTCCCGCTCCTCCGGCTCAGGCGGCGCACGCGGGGCGCCCTCGTCATGAACGAGGGTGGCGTTCCTTCTCCTCCGGCCTCCTCCTCCCGCCTCGTCCGACTGAAGATCGATCCGGCACTCCTCTCCGTGAAGAAGGAGCACGAGGCCATGGCCGTCGCGAGGAGGCCGGCCTCAAGTGGGTGCAGGACGACTATCTCTGAGAGGGGATGGAGCGTAACCCTGGAGGAGATTGCCGCCGGCGCCGTGGCCGCGAGGTGGGCGGCGGCGTCATCCTCGACCCCGACAACGAGGACGTCCCTGGCCATCCAAGACCGTCCGCCACGGTGACCCAGGGCAGGGGTGCAGCAAGGACGGCGGCTGGCGCGACGATGGCGATGACAATGATGGTAGCGACTACATGAACTTCTGCAGGCTCCTCGGCATCACTGGTGCGGAGACGTGCTATACAAACAATTTTTACCCCATTTTTGTGACGGAGCTTTAAAATTTCGCCAAGTGAGTGTGTGCGATAGGGGGGTCCTTCCCACATGACCTAGAAACCGTCGGGCATAGGCCCTCCGTCCAAACACGTAGGGCCAAATGAGCTCGTGTGCGATCGGGCAAGGCATCGAAGCCCAATCGTTTTAGTTCGTATGTACATCCCACACAATGAATCCTAGGAAAACGTTTCCGTTCGTATGTATATCACACACATTTTTTTGCGTGGAAAAGTTTGTGCAAGGTGGCCTAACGCAAATAGTTCTCTGCCGAAAGCCATGTGTGATTGTTAGTTGATCCAACATGCCTACTTTCTAGAAACAGTGTGGGTTGTTTGAGTTCATCGCCCACGGTGTTATTTGAGTAACCGTCTGCAATAGAAAACCCAAATAAGCAGGGTAATTAGCCTATTATTGATAATCCATGTAGTAGTCAAATTGCTATTTCTTATAAAAACACACCAAATATTTCATATCCGTATAACGGCAACCAGGATTTCATAATCGAATTACATCAGATAGCTTCAGCACTCAGTTACACCAAAGAGGGATATAGTTAGCTACGCCATTACACAACAGTGCCAAGTTTCACATGCAACATCAAAAACCTTTGTAAAGTAGCATCATATATGGTAAATAGACAGATGAATCTCATCTGGAAAACTGCGGAATCGGAAGGTGAATATTGAGCCTTCAGTGATGTTGAATGTCTTTGCAACTTTAGGCCAGTGGCTATGGATAATTGCCCGCCCAACCTTCGTCATCTTGGGGAAGACTTCAATATTCTACAATGGGTGTTGAATGAATACCTTCATCGCCTCTTGACCATGCAGGTGGTTTAAGAGGTAATCATCAGTGAACTGCTTTGGAAAGTACTGAAAACAGAGATATGCATAAATAGCTGTTATAAATTTTGAAATGGCATAATGGAAAAAACAAGGTAAAAGAGTTAGTACCATCGTATAGTTGACTGGTGTCTTCTTCATTGTGCAAACAAAGATCTTGTTGTTATTCGTCGCAAGTTTCTTTATCCTAACAATCTTTCTGAGTTTCTTGACTTAACTAATATTCATGGACATCTCATTTCCCTGTATGCAAAATGTGTCGAATAGTGGGTCAAAGCCTCTGACTCCAGGACCTACATGTGCAAGACCAAATTGTAAGAAACCTAAATATTAGAATAATTCCTGCAACTCCACAATAATGTGTTATTAGACTAGCCATAGTGGGAGCAACTTCAGCAGTAAGTGAAGGAAATATGCCTAGAGGCAATAATAAAGTTGTTATTTATATTTCCTTATATATCATGATAAATGTCTTTTACTCATGCTAGAATTATATTAACCGGAAACTTGATACATGTGTGAATACATAGACAAAACAAAGTGTCCCTAGTATGCCTCTACTAGACTAGCTCGTTAATCAAAGATGGTTAAGTTTCCTAACCATAGACATGTGTTGTCATTTGATGAACGAGATCACACCATTAGGAGAATGATGTGATGGACAAGACCCATATGTTCGCTTAGCATAATGATCGTTTAGTTTTATTGCCATTGCTTTCTTCATGACTTATACATGTTCCTCTGACTATGAGATTATGCAACTCCCGAATACTAGAGGAACACCTTGTGTGCTAAGAAATGTCACAACGTAACTGGGTGATTATAAAGATGCTTTACAGGTGTCTCCGAACGTGTTTGTGGTGTTGGCATATATCGAGAATAGGATTTGTCACTCTGAGTGTCGGAGAGGTATCTCCAGGCCCTCTCGGTAATACTCATCATAATAAGCCTTGCAAGCAAATGACTAATGAGTTAGTCACGAGATGATGTATTACGGAACGAGTAAAGAGACATGCCGGTAACGAGATTGTACTAGGTATGATGATACCGACGATCGAATCTTGGACAAGTAACATACCGATGACAAAGGAAACAACATATGTTGTTATGCGGTTTGACCGATAAAGATTTTCGTAGAATATGTAGGAGCCAATATGAGCATCCAGGTTCCGCTATTGGTTATTGACCGGAGATGCGTCTCTGTCATGTCTACATAGTTCTCGAACCCGTAGGGTCCGCATGCTTAACGTTCGATGGCGATTTGTATTACGAGTTATGTGATTTGATGATCGAAGCTTGTTCGGAGTCCCAGATGAGATTACGGACATGACGAGGAGTCTCGAAATTATCGAGAGGTAAAGATTCATATATTGGAAGGCTATATTCAGACATCGGAAAGGTTTCGAGTGATTCGGGTATTTTTCGGAGTACCGGGGAGTTATGGGAATTCACCGAGAGAACTAATGGGCCTTATTGGGCCATATGGGAAGAGGAGGAGACAGGCCAAGGGGAGGTGGCGCCCCCCCATAGGTCCGAATTGGACTAGGGTAAGGGGGCGGCGCCCCCTTGCCTTTTCCTACTCCCTCTATCTTTCCCTCTTTCCTTCTCTCTTACTCCGAATAGGAAAGGGTTTCCTACTAGGACTTGGAAGTCCTAGTAGGACTCCCTACACTTGGTGTGCCCTAGGAGGCCGGCCTCTCTCCCTCCCTCCTTTATATATGTGGGCAGGGGCACCCCAAAGAGACAACAAGTCTTCTCTTAGTCGTGTGCGGTGCCCCCCTCCACAGTTACACACCTCGGTCATATCGTCGTAGTGCTTAGGCAAAGCCCCTGCACCGGTAACTTCATCATCACCGTCACCATCCCGTCGTGCTGACGAAACTCTCCCTCATCCTCAACTGGATCAAGAGCTCGAGGGACTTCATTGTGTTGAACGCGTGCTGAACACGGAGGTGCCGTATGTTTAGTACTTGGATCGGTTGGATCGTGAAGACGTTCGACTACATCAGCCGCGTTACTCCACTTTTGGTCTATGAGGGTACGTGGACACACCCTCCCTGCTCGTTGCTATGCTTCTCCTAGATAGATCTTGTGTGATCGTGGGAATGTTTTTGAAATACTACGTTCCCCAACAGTGGCATCATGAGCCAGGTCTATGCGTAGATGATATGCACGAGTAGAACACAAAGAGTTGTGGGCGATAATAGTCATACTGCTTACCACCAACGTCATACTTTGATTCGGTGGTATTTTTGGATCAAGCGGCCCAGACCGACATTACATGACCGTGTTCATGAGATTGGTTCTACCGACGTGCTTTGCACATAGGTGGCTGGCGGGTGTCAGTTTCTCCAACTTTAATTGAATTGAGTGCGACTACAATCAGTCCTTCTTGAAGGTTAGAACAACACACTTGACGAAAAATCATTGTGGTTTTGATGCGTAGGTAAGAACGGTTCTTACTAGAAGCCCGTAGCAGCCACGTAAAACTTGCAACAACAAAGTAGAGGAAGTCTAACTTGTTTTGGCAGGGCATGTTGTGATGTGATATGGTCAAGACGTGATGAGTTATATGTTATTGTATGAGATGATCATGTTTTGTAAATTATCGTCAACCGGCAGGAGCCTTGTGGTTGTCTCTTTATTGTATGAATTGCGAACGCCATGTAATTGCTTTACTTTATCACTATGAGTTAGCAATAGTAGTAATAGCAATAGTTGGCGAGACGACCACGACGCTACGATGAGGATCATGGTGTCAAGCCGGTGACGATGGAGATCATGACGATGCTTTGGAGATGGAGATCAAAAGCACAAAATGTTATTGTTCAAAAAAAAGCACAAAATGCTGATGGCCATATCATGTCACATATTTTGATTGCATGTGATGTTTATCTTATTATGCATCTTATTTTGCTTAGTACGGCGGTAGCATTATAAGATGATCCCTTTCAAAATTTCAAGGTACAAGTGTTCTCCCTGAGTATGCACCATTGCGACAGTTCGTCGTGCCGAGACACCACGTGATGATCGGGTGTGATAACTCTACGTTCACATACAGCGGGTGTAAGACAGTTTTGCACATGTAGAATACTCGGGTTAAACTTGACGAGCCTAGCATGTACAGACATGGCCTCGGAACACTAGAGACCGAAAGGTCGAGCGTGAATCATATAGTAGATATGATCAACATAAGATGTTCACCATTGAAAACTACTCCATCTCATGTGATGATCTGACATGGTTTAGTTGATTTGGATCACTTGATCATTTAGATGACTTGAGGGATGTCTATCTAAGTGGGAGTTATTTAGTAATATGATTAATTGAACTTTAATTTATCATGAACTTAGTCCTGATAGTATTTTCAAATTATGTTGTAGAACAATAGCTCGCGTTATAGCTCCCCTATGTTTTTTGATATGTTCCTAGAGAAAACTAAGTTGAAAGATGTTAGTAGCAATGATGCGAACTAGGTCCGTGATATGAGGATTATCCTCATTGCTGCACAAAAGTATTATGTCCTTGATGCACCGCTAGGTGACAGACCTACTGCGGGAGCAGATGCAGACGTTATGAACGTTTGACAAGCTCGGTATGATGACTACTTGATAGTTTAGTGCACCATGCTTTACGGCTTATAACCGGGACTTCAAAAATGTTTTGAACGCCACGGAGCATATGATACGTTCCAAGAGTTGAAAATAGTATTTCAGACTCATGCCCATGTCGAGAGGTATGAGACCTCTGACACGTACTTTTCCTACAAGATGGAGGAGAATAGCTCAACCAATGAGCATGTGCTCAGAATGTCTGAGTACTACAACCGCTTGAATCAAGTGGGAGTTAATCTTCCAGATAAGATAGTGATTGACAGAATTCTCTAGTCACTATCACCAAGTTACTCGAACTTCATGATGAACTATAATATGCAAGGGATGACGAAAATCGATTCTCGAGCTCTTCGTGATGCTGAAATCAACAAAGGTAGTAATCAAGAAAGAGCATCAATTGTTGATGGTTAACAAGACCACTAGTTTCAAGAAAAGGGCAAGGGGAAGAAAGGGAACTTCAAGAAGAATAGCAAGCCAGATGCTACTCCCGGGAAGAAACCCAAGTCAGGAGCCAAGCCTGAAACTGAGTGCTTCTACTTCAAAGGGACTGGTCACTAGAAGCGGAACTGCCCCAAGTATTTGGCGGATAAGAAGGATGGAAAAGTGAACAAAGGTATATTTGATATACATGTTATTGATGTGTACCTTACTAGTATTCATAGTAGCCCCTGGGTATTTGATACTAGTTAGTTGCTAAGATTAGTAACTCGAAACACGAGTTGCAGAATAAACAAAGACTAGTTGAGGGTGAGGTGACGATGTGTGTTGGAAGTGTTTCCAAAACTGATATGATCATCATCACACACTCCCTATACTTTCGGGATTAGTGTTAAACCTAAATAAATGTTATTTGGTGTTTGCGTTGAGCATGAACAAGATTGGATCGTGTTTATTGCAATACGGTTATTCATTTAAGTGAGAGAATTATTGTTATTCTATTTACATGAATAAAACTTTCTATGGTCATACACCCAAGGTGAATGGTTTATTGAATCTCAATCGTAGTAATACACATATTCATAATATTGAAGCCAAAAGATGCAGAGTTGATAATGATAGTGCAACATACTTGTGGCACCGCCGTTTACTTCATATTGGTGTAAAGCGCATGAAGAAACTCCATGCCGATGGACTTTTGGAATCACTTGATTATGAATCATTTGATGCTTGCGAACCATGCCTCATGGATAAGATGACTAAAACTCCGTTCTCCAGAACAATGGAGCGAGGAAGTGACTTATTGGAAATAATAAATACCGATGTATGCCGACCAATGAGTGTTGATGCTCGCGGCGAGTATCGTTATTTTCTTACCTTCACTGATGATTTGAGCAGATATGGGTATATATACTTGATGAAGCACAAGTCTGAAACATTTGAAAAGTTCAAAGAATTTCAGAGTGAAGTAAAGAATCATCGTAACAAGAAAATAAAGTTTCTATGATCTGATCGCGGAGGCGAATATTTGAGTTATGAGTTTGGTCTTCATTTAAAACAAAGTGGAATAGTTTCACAACTCACGCCATGATAACCCACAAGTGTAGGGGATCGCAACAGTTTTCGAGGGTAAAGTATTCAACCCAAATTTATTGATTCGACACAAGGGGAGCCAAATAATACTCTTAAGTATTAGCAGTTGAGTTGCCAATTTAACCACACCTGGAAACTTAGTATCTGCAGCAAGATAGTTTAGTAGCAAAGTAATATGATAGTGGCGGTAGCAGCAATAAAAGTAACGGTAGTGTTTTTGTAGTTTTTATAATAGTAGCAGCGGAAAAGTAAATAAGCAACAAACAATATGTGAAAAGCTCGTAGGCATTGGATCTAATGGGAAATTATGTCGGATGCAATTCATCATGTAGAAGTTATAACCTAGGGTGACACAGAACTAGCTCCACTTCATCAATGCAATGTAGGCATGTATTCTGGATATAGTCATACGTGCTTATGGAAAAGAACTTGCATGACATCTTTTGTCCTACCCTCCCGTGGCAGCGGGGTCCTATTGGAAACTAGGGATATTAAGGCCTCCTTTTACTAGAGTACCAGACCAAAGCATTAACAGATAGTGAATACATGAACTCCTCAAACTATGGTCATCGCCGGGAGTGGTCCCGATTATTGTCACTTCGGGGTTGCCGGATCATAACACATAGTAGGTGACTATAGACTTGCAAGATAGGATCAAGGACACACATATATTCATGAAAACATAATAGGTACAGATCTTAAATCATGGCACTCGAGCCCTAGTGACAAGCATTAAGCATAGCAAGATCAATCTTAGAACATAGTGGATACTAGGGATCAAACCCTAACAAAACTAACTCGATTACATGATAGATCCCATCCAACCCATCACCGTCCAGCAAGCCTACGATGGAATTACTCACGCACGGCGGTGAGCATCATGGAATTGGTTATGGAGGAAGTTTGATGATGACGATGGCGACGATCTCCACTCTCCGGAGCCCCGAACGGACTCCAGATCAGCCCTCTCGAGAGGGATTAGTGCTTGGCGGCGGCTCCGTATCGTGAAACATGATAATTCTTTCTCCTTGATTTTTTCTCCCCGAAAGTAAATATATAGGATCTGGGGATACGTCGGTGGAGCACCAGGGGGCCCACGAGGCAGGGGGCGCCCCCCACCCTCGTGGACAAGGTGTGGGCCCCCTGGTCTGGATCTTCTTGTAGGTATTTTTATATTTTCTAAATTAAATCTCCGTGGAGTTTCAGGTCATTCTGAGAACTTTTTATTTCTGCACAAAAACAACACCATGGCAATTTTGCTGAAAACAGCGTCAGTCCTGGTTAGTTCCATTCAAATCATGCAAGTTAGAGTCCAAAACAAGGGTAAAAGGGTTTGGAAAAGTAGATACATTGGAGACGCATCACGCCACCCGGAACACCACAGCGCAATGGTGTGTCTGAATGTCGTAACTGTACTTTATTAGATATGGTGTGATCTATGATGTCTCTTACCGATTTACCACTATCATTTTGGGGTTATGCATTAGAGACAGCTGCATTCATGTTAAATAGGGCACCATCTAAATCCGTTGAGACGACACCGCATGGACGGTGGTTCGGCAAGAAACCAAAGTTGTCATTTCTTAAAGTTTGGGGCTGCGATGCTTATGTGAAAAAGTTTCAACTTGATAAGCTCAAACCCAAGTCGGAGAAATGTGTCTTCATAGGATACCCAAAAGAAACGGTTGGGTACACCTTCTATCACAGATCCGAAGGCAAGATATTTGTTGCTAAGTATGGATCCTTTCTAGAGAAGGAGTTTCTCTTGAAAGAAGTGAGTGGGAGGAAAGTAGAACTTGATGAGGTAATTGTACCTTCTCCCGAATTGGAAAGTAGTTCATCACAGAAATCAGTTCCACTGATCCCTACACCAATTAGTGAGGAAGCTAATGATGATGATCATGAAACTTCAGATCAAGTTGCTACTAAACCTCGTAGGTCAACCAGAATACGTTCCGCACTAGAGTGGTATGGTAACCCTATTCTAGAAGTCATGTTACTAGACCATGACGAACCTACAAACTATGATGAAGCGATGATGAGCCCAGATTCCGCAAAATGGCTTGAGGCCATGAAATCTGAGATGGGATCCATGTATGAGAACAAAGTGTGGACTTTGGTTGACTTGCCTGATGATTGGCAAGCCATTGAAAATAAATGGATTTTTAAGAGGAAGACTGACGCCGATGGTAATATTACTGTCTACAAAGCTCAACCTGTTGCAAAAGTTTTTCGACAAGTTCAAGGAGTTGAATACAATGAGACCTTCTCACCCATAGCGATGCTTAAGTCTGTATGAATCATGTTAGCAATTGCCGCATTTTATGATTATGAAATCTGATAAATGGATGTCAAAACTGCGATCCTTAATGGATATCTCAAAGAAGAGTTGTATATGATGCAACCAGAAGGTTTATCGATCCTAAAGGTGCTAACAAAGTGTGCAAACTCCAGCGATCCATCTATGGACTCGTGCAAGCATCTCGGAGTTGGAATATACATTTTGATGAGGTGATCAAAGCATATGGATTTATACAAACATTTGGAGAAGCCTGTATTTACAAGAAAGTGAGTGGGAGCTCTATAGCATTTCTAATATTATATGTGGATGACATATTGTTGATTGGAAATGTTGTAGAATTTCTGGATAGCATAAAAGGATACTTCAATAAGATTTTTTTTCAATGAAAGACCTCGTTGAAGCTGCTTACATATTGGGCAGCAAGATCTATAGATATAGATCATGACGCTTGATAAGACTTTTGATTAGTATATACCTTGATAGGATTTTGAAGTGGTTCAAAATGGATCAGTCAAAGAAGGAGTTCTTGCCTGATTTGTAAGGTGTGAAGTTGAGTAAAACTCAAAGCCGGACCACGACAGAAACATATAGAGAGAATGAAAGTCATTCCTTATGCCTCGGCCATAGGTTCTATAAAGTATGTCATGTTGTGTACCAAACCTATTTTGTACCTTGCCATGAGTTTGAAAAGGAGGTACAATAGTGATCCAGGAGTAGATCACTGGGCAGCGGTCAAAATTATCCTTAGTAACTGGAGGACTAAGGAAATGTTTCTCAATTATGGAGGTGATAAAGACTTCGTCGTAAAGGGTTACGCCGATGCAAGCTTTGACGCTAAACTAGATGACTAAGTATCAATCTGGATGCGTATTGAAAGTGGGAGCAATTAGCTAGAGTAGCTCCATGCAGAGCATTGTAGACATAGAAATTTGCAAAATACACACAGATCTGAATATGATAGACCCCTTGACTAAACTTCTCTCAAAAAGCAAAACATGATCACACCTTAATACTCTGTGGGTGTTATTGACTCTAGTAAACCCTTTGGGTGTTGGTCACATGGTGATTTGAACTATGGGTATTAATCACATCTCGATGTGAACTATCGGTGTTAAATCACATGGAGATGTGAACTAGATTATTGACTCTAGTGCAAGTGGGAGACTGAAGGAAATATGCCCTAGAGGCAATAATAAAGTTGTTATTTGTTTTTCCTTATATATCATGATAAATGTCTTTTATTCATGCTAAAATTGTAATAACCGGAAACTTGATACATGTGTGAATACATAGACAAAACAAAGTGTCCCTAGTATGCCTCTACTAGACTAGCTCGTCAATCAAATATGGTTAAGTTTCCTAACCATAGACATGTGTTGTCATTTGATGAACGAAATAACATCATTAGGACAATGATGTGATGGACAAGACCCATCCCTTAGCTTAGCATAATGATCGTTTTGTTTTATTGCTATTGCTTTCTTCATGACTTATACATGTTCCTCTGACTATGAGATTATGCAACTCCCGAATACCGGAAGAACACCTTGTGTGCTATCAAATGTCACAACGTAACTGGGTGATTATAAAGATGCTCTACAGGTGTCTCCGAAGGTGTTTGTAGTGTTGGCATAGATTGAGAATAGGATTTGTCACTCCGAGTGTCGGAGAGGTATCTCTAGGCCCTCTCAGTAATACTCATCATAATAAGCCTTGCAAGAAAATGACTAATGAGTTAGTCACGAGATGATGTATTACAGAACGAGTAAAGAGACTTGCCGGTAACGAGACTGAACTAGGTATGATGATACCAACGATTGAATCTCGGACAAGTAACATACCGATGACAAAGGAAACAACATATGTTGTTATGCGGTTTGACCGATAAAGATCTTCGTAGTATATGTAGGAGCCAATATGAGCATCCAGGTTCCGCTATTGGTTATTGACCAGAGATGCGTTTTTTGTCATGTCTACATAGTTCTCGAACCCGTAGGGTCCGCACGCTTAATGTTCGATGATGATTTCTATTATGAGTTATGTGATTTTATGACCGAAGTTTGTTCAGAGTCCCGGATGAGATCACGGATATGACGAGGAGTCTCGAAATGGTCAAGAGGTAAAGATTCATATATTGGAAGGCTATATTCAGACATCGGAAAGGTTCCGAGTGATTCGGATATTTTTTGGAGTACCGGGGAGTTACGGGAATTCACCGGAAGAACTAATGGGCCTTATTGGGCCATACGGGAAGAGGAGGAGACAGGCCAAGGGGAGGTGGCGCCCCCCCTCCCCATAGGTCCGAATTGGACTAGGGGAAGGGGGCGGCGCCCCTCTTGCCTTTTCCTACTCCCTCTCTCTTTCCCTCTTTCCTTCTCTCTTACTCCGAATAGGAAAGGGTTTCCTACTAGGACTCCCTACACATGGCGCGCCCTAGGAGGCCGGCCTCTCTCCCTCCCTCCTTTATATACGAGGGCAGGGGGCACCCCTGATACGTCCATTTTGCATCATGCTTATCTGTTGATATTTATTGCATTAAGGGCTGTTATTACATGTTTTGTCACAATACTTATGCCTTTTCTCTCTTATTTTACAAGGTTTACATGAAGAGGGAGAATGCCGACAACTGGAATTCTGGGCTGGAAAAGGAGCAAACTCCGGAAACCTATTATGCACAACTTAAAAAGCCTCGAAACTTCACAGGACTCCGTTTCAGAAAATATAAAAAATATCTGGTGAAAGAAGATCACCAGGGGGGCCACCAGCTATCCACGAGGGTGGGGGACGCCCCCCCTCTCTCTGAGCACACCCCCTTCCTCATGGGCAGTAACACTCCAAATTTTAGATTTGTTTTTCTCCCAAACTTTTGGTCTTTTGGAAGGGGGCATTTGATCTTCTCTTGAAAGCCCTTCTAAAATCTTTTCAGACCAAAGTTTGTGTGTTCTTCTCAAGCTTGATTTTTGGTCTTGAAGGTTTTCTTCTTGTGTTAGCTCAAACACAAGTTGATTTTCAAAGGGGTTTGTTTGATTCTTTTCCCCTTCTTGCTTAAACCATCATAGGATTAACCTTGGGCTTGTCTTCCTCTCCAACTTTTCTCTTGCCATGACACCCAATAAAAATATTTCTCTCCAAGACCTCCCCTTCACCTTGAATCAAGTCTCATCAATTCCAGTGAGTTACAAACTTATTGGAATTTTTCTTCTAATTATTTTGCACCAAAAACAATTTATGTCCATTGAAATGAACCATGGTGATTTACAAAGGAACCACCATGTTCATCTTGATATTTGATTTCCAACCAACTTCCCTGGATAGTCCTTAGTACCCACAACCTAAATCCATCTTGTTTCACTGGTCCACAGTTCCAAATTTTCAAATTTCACTTGCTGCAAGTTTGGGCCAGATTTATAAATTTTGGTGAAATTCATATTTTCCTTCTTCCAAAAATTCTGTGAAAATTCAGGCAGCCTCTAGATGCATCAAGAGACCACTCCACCAAATATCAGCTCCAGCAAGATTTTCCACATGCCAAAATCATTTCGTCAAACACCTAGAGTGCACTGTTTCTGTCAGTTTCAGAAAAGCTAACTGAAGATCACAGTCGACAGTGCAGCTTCGTCAGTTTCGTCAGAGTCGCGACGTCAATCTCACCAGTGCCCGCCCTGGCGCGATGCTCACTGCACCTTGCACTTATCCAGAGCGCCGCACGCTCGTTTGGCCCGCTACTGGCATCGGTGGCACCCTGGCCCGCCTGCGCCGGCGTCTTCCGCGGCGGCAGAGCCACCCTTGGCGGCCGACAGGAGGCACCCTGCGGCACAACGCCGTTCGGCACCGCCCTAGTCGCTTGGGAGCTCCGCGTGGCCTTCTCCATCGCCAGCGCACGCGTGCAGCACCGTCGCCGTGGCCTGGCACGCACAGGGCGCGCTCTCTGCCGCCGACGTGCCGCACGGCCGTTCCGTCGGGAACAGGTCGTAACCACCCCTCCCTTTCTGAGTTAGGCACTGAAATGGATCCAGTACACCTCCTAGTCGATGCTGAAGCTCCTAAACCAACCGTCCTGCCACAACACCGCCGTAATTGATCGCCGGACTTATCCCGTTCACGGCAACCGCCTCGGGCCGGCTATATATAGCGCCTCCGAGCTCACTCTCGAGCCCGCTCATCTCCACCACCTCACTAGACCACGCCCAGCCACTGGAAGAGCCTCGAGGGGCCCTTCTTCCTCAACTCCGGCCAACTCCGTCTGCCTCGGGTTCCAACAGCGTCCGCTCTGGTGAGAGCTCCTCCGCCGCCCTGGACTCGAGCGTAGCCTCCTGGCACCTCTAGGAGACTAACCCCCACTCCAATTTGACCCCAGAAGCTCTCTCCGACGAGGCCCACGACCACCCGAGCCGCCGTCCGCCGGAGATAGGGTTGCCGTCGACGTGGGACTCGCCGACGCTCAACTCCACCACCCACCGACGCGGAGGAACACTAGGAAGCTGTAGGTACCACTCCCTCTCCCTACCTCGCCGTGGATCGGCGCTGGCGACCACCGCAGCCTTCTGGCGCCGGCGCGACTCTGTTCTGTTTTTAAACCCGACGAGTGGGGCCCCCTCGTCAGCCTCTCTTTTTTTCCCCGAAACGTTTTTTTGGAAAGCGCCTTCGGGCAAATTACGTCTTCCTATTCGGTTGGCGTACTGCGTACCGGTTCGCTTTTCTGTTTTCTATTCTAGCCCCTAGAAACTTTCTGTTTCATTACAGATAAGTCCCTGGACAGAAACTCTAATATATTTTTAACTAAAAATGATTTGGAGTTGATTCTTTTTCTATCCTCTTTAGTTTTCTGTCTAGTTTTTTGTCATATTTATTTGAAAATTATTTGGGACAACTTTTATGCACGCGCGGTATTTATGTTAGTGTTCGTTTTGTTTGAATACGTAGATACCGAAGGACGTGACGGAGCCGCGAACCTCGCCGAGTTAGACTCCGACTACTCCAAACCAGGCAAGCATGTTTGAACCTTTGATATGATGAGTGTGTTGCATGTTTGCTCGAGTAGTTCTTTTTCATAGCATGGTCATATAAGCATTTATGGATGATTATATTTCATGCAAGCATGCTTCGGGTGAACCCGAATGTTGTTTGAAACACCCCGGTCATGTGGTGACATGATGGTTCGTGTACTGGTATTGTTGGAACATACCAGTAAGTGGTTAACTATAATATCAACGTGGATCAAGTCATGATTCCGTTCGTCTCCTTTTTGGTACTGTCATATGTCGTCTGTTAAGATTACGGTTTAGTCAGTTGCAAACCTCTTTCCGAGTACACACCAAGTAGAGGGGCCAGGATGAGGGTTCCATGGCCCTGGATTAAAGCCCGTCATCCGGTCAGGGGGCATGGGTGTTTCCGGTTGGGGCCGAGAGGGGGGCACCCCTTAGAGCGCGCATATATAAATTTGATCCCATGCTATTCGAGGTTGTAGCCTCCCCGTCTTAGAGTTTTTTGTGAATGTTGTCACGGGTGATTCCGGATAGCAGGATATGAAATGGGTGTGTACTGGTTAGTTGTGTTTCTGCTAAAACACCGTAGACGGAACTAGTCCCTGTGGCTAGTGAAATCTGTTGGCTATGATATAAGAGTACAAGCTCTGCAGAGTCAAATCTTCCGAGTAGCCATGTTAAGGTCTAGAGTCAATCTTCGAGTCAACCCCGGTGACCGTCTCTAGTAATTATATGATAGTAACAAGGGTGGTGATTCTGTCCAAGTTCATTTTGGGTAGATGAACTAACCCATTATCTCTGCAATAATTTATCGCTTGGAGTATTTTACCATTATACCATTGTTTATATAAGCCCTTTATGTGATGTCGCTCAGACGTCCGACTGTGGCATTCTTGTTATTTATTTTCATTATAAGCCCTTTATGTGATGTCGCTCAGACGTCCGACTGTGGCACGCTTGTCATCTATTTTTAGTATAAGCCCTTTATGTGATGTCGCTCAGACGTCCGACTGTGGCATTCTTGTCATCTATTTTCATTATAAGCCCTTTATGTGATGTCGCTCAGACGTCCGACTGTGGCATGCTTGTCATCTATTTTCAGTATAAGCCCTTTATGTGATGTCGCTCAGACGTCCAACTGTGGCATTCTTGTCTTTTATTTTCATTATAAGCCCTTTATGTGACGTCGCCCAGACGTCCGACTATGGCATGTTTTTATTCGTTTTCCTCACGAGGCGTCGCACAGACACTCGCTTGGTTTTCTTTTATTTATCTTATGGATTTCGGGAGGATTACCGCCCAACTTCTATTTTTACTTGCGCACAGAAATTTTATTATTCGGGTACATTTTGCTAGAATACTCTTATGCATCGTGTTTGCATTTATTATATCTTATGTCCGAACTGTCTTGCGAGTACATTCAAAGTACTCACCTGGCTTGTTGATTTGGCCAGATGTTGACGAAGGCGATCTCATGGATGAAGAGTTCGATAGCGAGTCCGACGTCTAGTGGAGTCCCAGTCAGTCTCTTGCGATCTTGGAGTTGATCACTATTATATAACCGCTTCCGCCAACCACCAAATAAATTCATCGGGTCTCACTCCGACACTCGATGAACTGTAAGATAATGGATTCACGACACCCACCACACTGTGACATATCCACCACCTTTTTATTACGAGTTAGTAGTATGCCACCCTACCATTGTGTCATATCCGCCCTTATATATTATATCGGTGTGCTTGTAATAAATTGTTGAGCAACCTCAGCTCAACCATGTATAATATTCAGTGCTCTGGATTTATGTATTAAGGAATTGTCTATCTGCAAGAAGTATTCTTCTGTGCTGGTTCGATAAAAAGGTCGGTCTCTCGGTAATTATTTTACTGAAAAACCGGTCCTGACAACCTTGGTACCAGAGCCAGGCTGACTGTAGGAAGCCACTAGGTGCGATTCTCAAGTGTTCGCCAACATTCCTAAGGGGTTTATCAAGCTCCTCGTCGCCATCACCAAAGTCGCGATCGGGCCATCGACCCGTCCAGAGTTTACACTCTACCGTCACAAGATCAGCGACAGCGTGTCGATGCACCAGGCCGCGGAGCAATTCAAGGGAGGGCATGCTGAAGCGCGCCGCTTCCGATTTGTGGGCGGGGCCATGCCTACGGAGAGGCATGCCATGCAAATGGCTGCCCGTGAGGCGATAGCTCGTCTCCAGGATGCTCTTCCTTCAATGAAGACTCATCGCTACCATTATCTCCCATGCCACGTGCCTTACACGTGCCACTATGTGTTTGCTTGTGCAAGGGGAGGATGTGATGAAGCCATTGAATCATTGGTTGAATACCTTAAGGCTCTTGAGGCAGCCTTTGATAACCTTGTGGACGACTTGGTGGCTGCTCGTATGGACTTGGTCCAGAGTGGTTCCGCCAACAGGAGGGAACTACTCCATACTTCACCACCACTGACTTTTGTCTCGTCCTCAGCATCTTATGCACCTTCCATCTTAGCCACCGCTGGCCGTCTGCCTACCACTGAGGAGTTTGACCAGGTCATTGCTCCTACCCCGGTCAGAGCTGCACCACCTGCCGCACCCGCATCAACACCTCGTACCAGTACTTCATGCCTGGAGCCTATTAATGAGGAGGAAGTTGAGTCTCCATCACCACTGGGCCTTACCCTCGGCAGGTCGAGGGAAGTCTTCAACATCTCCGACTAGTGCGCTTGTCCGAGACGCGTTATGCTCGCTTGTATGATATGTGTGATATGTAAAATAGGTTGATGGGGAGTAGTCTGTTTGCGCATCATGTAGGAACTTGGAGAAGTGCACTAGCATAAATAAAATGTTAGGACTGTGTACGCGCATCCTGAGTGACGTATGTATAATTACGACTCGCGTGTAAAATGGGTACTAAGCGGTCCTTCTCCGTGCGCAATCAAGTTTCTATTTCAGAAAATGTTTGGAGCTCGTGTTTTTGCTGCTTTTGCAAGTCTTGGTTTATTTTTGCCGCTCAGTTCTTCTCATGATTTCTGCAATAATACCCCAGAGTGAGAAATGACTCGTCCCTGGACACATTCTGTCGGGGGAAACTGTCCTCCCACGAGCACCTATGGGACCGGAGCCCCTTCTACGTTGCGGTAAGGGAGCGGAGGGAGCACGGAGAGCAGATCGAGGAGCACACGCGGGCAGTTTACCCAGGTTCGGGCCGCGCGGACGCGTAAAACCCTACTCCTGCTTAGGTTGTATTGAGTTCTTGGGCTCGGGAGCTTGAAGATCTACAGTACTAGCTACACCGAGCGAGAGAGTTGTCTAGGTTTCCAACCGAACCTCCTCTACGTTGTGCATGGGCCTCCTTTTATAGCTCAAAGGGGTCACCGATAGGTGTCAACGTAGAGGAGGGTAAAAGTGTAATTTTGGTGGTAGTTGTAACAGTGCGTGAACAGTGGATGAACAGTGGACTTCACCTAACTTTGACAGTGGGGGACAAGGGCATTAAATGCCCGTCGCCGTCGACCCCAAAAGCGTCCGTCCATGCTTCTCCGTTCGCCACGGCGGTAGTCTCGTCACCGTGGCTTGCCACCGTGTGCCCCAGGCTGCATAGCCATCTGCCACGTGCCCCTGGAAGGGCCCCAGGGCGACGCGTGGGCCGATGAGCTGGAGCGCGGGCACACAGCGTAGGTTTCCCCGGCAAGCACCTTGCCGGGGTAGTGATCTTGTCGGGCCCGGAAGCTTGTCGCTCTCCGGGTCCTGCCGGGGCGCAAGGTGCGCCGAGGCATCTCTTGAGATGTGTATCCCTTGGCCTTCCTGGCAAGCTCCTCTTGCCAAGGTCTTGTGCTAAAGTGATAACCTTGAGCCTGGTGCGGCCTTCCCGGCGAGCTCCTCTTGCCGGGGCCTTGATCTTCTGACTTGTATACTTTGTTCTTGAATGGCTTCATAGGGACTAGAAAGGTTCTTGGCGAGCACATGGTAAGCCCTGCCACGGGAAGCTGCTACTGCCCGTGCACAAGTTGGGGTACTAAGGTACCCCTATCTTAGTACACCGACAGGAGCCCCCGGGCCTGGGCCACACACGGTGCCGAGCGCTGTTGGGCCAGGCCCAAGACAGTGCACGGGCACACGCGGCCCACGGCAAGCCGTATTCCCTTCCGTATCGGCCGCATCCCTCCCTAACGGCACGCGTCGATTGCGGCGTCGTGGGAGAGATCGTGGCCTGTTCTTTAATGGGAAATGCGGAACGTCCCCCACTTCCCCCTTAAAAGCAAAGGAAGCAGGGGCAGTTCCCCTCCATCGTCTTCATTGCGCCTTGATTCTCCAGAAAACCCCCGTCGCCCTCCGCCTCCCAAAGGTCGACAGAGAGCCAAGCCCCTTCCTTCCTCCACCGTCTCCCGCATCCGCGGCACCGTCGACCTCCTCGCCTCTTTCCCCACCGCCCCCGCCATGGCTCCGAAGAGCGACAAGGCGAAGAGCGACAGGTCCAAGAAGGAGAAGTCCGAGCAGGCGGCGAAGTTGGCAGCCCTGCGGAAGAAGTGTGTGGTCTTCGCGCCGAGGCTTGGCGCGAGGGAGCTGCGGAACAAACACTATTTGTTCTGGGCGAGGGAGACCAACGCTCATCCCCGCTCCATAGTCTTCCCCGCCGTCGCCGCTGACATGTTCCCCTGCGGGTACTTTTTCTTTGCCGCGTTCTTCCATTGTGGTCTGTGCCCTTCGTTCTCGGAGTTCTTTTGTGATGTAATGAACACATATGGCCTCCACCTCCTAGATTTCACCCTCAACGCCATCCTTACGATGGCCGTTTTCGTACATCTATGCGAAAACTATGTTGGGGTTCATCCAAACGTAGCCCTCTTCCGCCACTTCTTCATGCCTAGAGTAGAGTCCGGTGCCCCCCTCTCCGGTGGCATCTCCTGGATCTTTAGGCTGAACAAGAAGGACTCGTACCTGAAGGGAGAGCTTCGCGGCAAGTGGGAGGAGTGGAGAGCCGATTGGTGCTGGGTGCTGGAAGATAAGCCTGAGCCCTTTACCTCACCGCGCCAGACTGCCATAGTGCGCGGCAGGGATTGGAGTGAATTGGCCCCGGAGGACAGCAAGCTTGAGATCGCCCTCATTAGGATCATTCTTCTCCGGCTCGCCAATTTGACTATCGGAGAAGTTAGAGCAGATTTCCTCCGCCGCCGCATCGCCCCTTTACAAGAAAGGAAGAGGCCTGCCTGGGAATTCGGCAATGCGGTAGACATCATGAGGCTGCGCCCTGGATTGAACTACAACTTCACTGCCTTGGAGTTGAAGGGGATGGTCCGGGAGCTCTTCAAGCATGACCCGGTCCACCCGGAGTGGTTCAGACCTTCCCGGGGAGTGGTGCCACTGTGCAACAGCACTGCCCGCGATTCCCTACGCGCGATGATGCCCGAGTGCGACTCCCATTGCGTCGTCCCCACTTGGCTGGAGCCTCCGCCGGATACCGTGCTGACCTTCTTCGACAACTTGGTCGAGAAGCCCCGCAACGCCGAGGAGAACAAGGGCCTCACCCGGGCTACTACTGACCGGGATATAGCCTACATCGCCTCCAGGATGGAGGAGGCCACCGCAGTTGCGGCTGCGGGCGACTTTGGATACACTGTGGAAGAGGCACAGGCCGCGGACGCAGTGAGCCAAGCAGAGGAGGCGGAAATCCTTAAGCTGCTGAAGCTTGCGCCCGAGGAGTTTGCCGGGGAGCCTTCCGTGAAGTTTGCCGGGACGAGCGAGGTTGCCGGGGGGAGCGAGGCCGCCGGGCATGGCACTGAGTCCAGCGGGCCTGCCGAGGAGGAGGAGGACGCCGGGGCTGGAGATTCTGATGAAGACTCTGGTGGCTCTCTGAATCTTGACGACGATGCCTCCTCATCCTCGGAGAACTCTCCGCCTCCGCCAAGCCCTTCGAAGCAACCGAAGAAGCGCCTCCGCAAGGCAACCGAGACGGCGAGGCCACAGGCGCCTCGGCAGCAGCCGGCGCGCCGCGCGACGCGCGCCACCAAGACGAGCGAAGTCGTCAAGGAGGCGCCCCGTGCTCGAGCGCCAAGCGGAGGGGGATCTTCCCGGAGCGGAACGGGTGCTCCTTCTGCTCCTCGGTCCTCGGCGACAACGGGGGCCGGGTCTTCACAGCCCATAGACCCGGAGACCGCCAAGCGCCCGAGGGAGCCTTCTCCTCTAGCTCCTCGCGCGGGAGCACCCCAGGCGGAGTTTGACTTCTCCGCCCTCAGCTCCGACGAAGAGGAAGAGGAGTAAGTACTTGCACTTCTTTTAGTTTCTTTGATTTTGTCTTGCTTGGTTCTGATCTTGTTTTTTGTTTTGCTTCGCAGGACCTTGACCCAGCGGATGGCGAAGAGGGCCAAGATCCCTGTGGTCGAGATTGAAGACGACGAGCCCGCCGCGGCGACGGGAGACGCGCCAGCGGCAGACTTGCCGGATCAGCCTGCTGCTCCGAGGAGCATCCCCCAGCGCAGCCCCCAGCGTAAGTCTGCTATTCGTTTTTCTGCTTGACGGGCGCGCTCGAGGTTGTTGCTTGTACTGATATTTTGCCATTTTGTGTAGAGGTGGAGCCGCAGCCGCAGGAGCACCAGGAGGTTGCCCCCGATGAGCCACTTGCTCCGCCCTCCCCGCCAAGGAGGAGCTCCCCGGCAAGGGACGGTGCTCCGCCAAGGGCGGGTACTCCGCCAAGGGCGAGTACCCCGCCAAGGGCGAGCACCCCGACAAGGGAGGGCGCAAGCAGCCCTCCGCCAGCAAGGTCAGCCACTCCGCCGCCGAGGGAGAATTCCCCGGCGAGGGACCCCGTCGTCGAGGAAGTCCGCGAAGGTAAACCTTGTAGCTTCTTCTTCTTGAATTCTTCTTTTTGGATATTTGCTTGACGATCTTTCTTTTCTTTTTCTTCTGCTAGATCCTCCTGCACCGGAGCGGATGGAGACGGAGGCCACCGCTGAGGAAGAGGTGCATGGCGACGGCGGCAACGCCACTGCCACCGAGGGAATGGCTGGAGCCGACGAGCCTGCCGCTGAAGAGACCGCCCCAACCGCCGATGCCGCGGCTGGGGAAGGGATCGGCGACCATACCGCTGGCCCGGAGGCTGCGGGAGCGCCGGACGCTGCACCGGTCGCCGACCCCTCCGCTTCCGCGGACCGGTCGGGCGTCTACTTGGAGGCCGCCAACGGGGTCTTTATACAAGTCCCCTGGGCGTCCTCGTCTCGAGCACCCGCGGAGGGAGAGACCTTTGACGGAGAGGTCCTCGCCTCCGACGGATTGAAGGTTGTTGAAGCGCCCGGCAGCAGCGACGAGCCCGAAGAGGAGAGACTCCTTCGTCGGCTCTTGGCCTTGTACCAGGCCAGGCATGCGAAGTTGGAGTCTCGGGAGGCTCTGGCTGCCAAGGCTGGAGCTGATCTGGAGAAGCACGCCGCGGAGCTCCGCGCCGCCAACCAGGCGGCCCTCCGCAACTTGGCGGAGGAGCGTGAAGAGCTTGCCGGGGCGCAGCAAGCATTTATCCTTGAGAAGGCTGAGGCCGAGGAGCAGCAGCGACTGGCCGCCGAGGAGCTGTCTCGGCGGGAAGGAGTACTCAACCAGCGGAAGGTCGACCTCGACGCCCACGAGGACGACCTCACCGCCCGGGATCAAGCCATTGGCGGGGCTCTGAAGGAGGCGAGGGACGTTGCCGCTGCCGCGGAGACTGCTAAGAAGGACCTGGCGGCCAGGGTGGCGCAGCTGGAGTTGTTCCTGAAGGCGAGCGAGGACAGGGTCACTGCGCTCAACGTGGAGCGGGAGAAAGATGCCCACACCAACTCTGAGCTGCAGGTACGCCTCTCCGATAAGGGCCAGGAACTCACTGCCGCCAAGGACTCCATTGCTGACTTAGAGCTGAAGGTCTCCACCCTGACTGGCTCGCTCGACGCCGCCCGGGACCGCGAGACGAAGCTGAAGGACGAACTCCGCAAGGAAAAGGCCTTGGTGGAGAGCGCCGCCGTCTCGGCGAACAACTTCAACCAGACAGTGGAGCAGTGGACTGATGAGCTGGTCACCTCCGCTTCCAATATTGACATGGAGATGATGGCGCTGAGGGCGGAGCATCTCGTGTACTCCCCGGACGAGAGTCTCCCCCACAGCGCCAAGTTGAGTCTGTTCTTCAGGGGAATAGCGCCGGCGCTTGCGCGGCTGCGGGAGAGGATCCCCGTGCAGCTGGCCGACGAGGCGCGTCGGCTCTGCATGGGCACCATGGAGCGGGTCTTGTCGAAGATCGTCTACCGCAACCCCGACATCAACCTCGTCAACGTCCTCCGCACCTTGCCGCCCGAAGCTGATCAGGAGGCGTTGAAGGCGCAGGTTGCCCACATCGTCGCCAAGGTGGGCAAGATCACGAGGCGTGAAGGCAACCGCGTAGATTAGATTCCTTTCTTTCTGCTTCCTTTGCCGCTGCCAATTAAGTCATAGGCAGTAGTTGTTTAGAACAGCGGCAAGCTATCTTTGTAATATAGACTTTTATTGTGGGATAATTAATGCAGTGTTATCTCCCTTGCTCTTGGTCCTTTACTTTGTATGCTTTTCACCCTACGCTTTTAGGGAACTTGCCGGCGAAGGACCCTTGCCGCGAGCGCTGAGTACTGGACTCTTAGCAGCCCGCTGGCAATACCCTCACCGGCAAGAAACCTTGCCGCAGCTAGTCGCAGCACACTTAGGTTGCTGAGCGAACTCGAAAACGAAGTAAGGGCGCGACACTTGTCGTAGCTCACTTAAGTCGTTGAGCGTGCTCGAAACAAAGTAAGGGTGCGGCTAGCCACGGGTAGGTTCCTCCGCGCACAGGTTTTCCATACAAAGTGTGGTTGTTCAAGGAAGATAACTAAAAAATTTGAAAAGTTTGAAATACTCAAACTTGGGTAACTTAGCTTTCATGAGTTGCTTGTTCCCCGACAAGGCTTCTCTTTCTTGAACAGTACTTGGTACATGCCTCCATCTCCT
>LR738712.1:39876482-39928198 GCA_902687465.1 Secale cereale
CAAACTTGTGCGCGAGGAATATTCCTTCTGCTTAAGAGGGAAAGAAAAAGAGTAGGAAAAACAAGTATAGGGCCTCACGGCTTGCTAGTGCTTACCGGGGAGGTGCGTTGCACAAGGTGCCAAACGATGCATGCAAATAACAAAGAAAAGCATGAAAATGGCAAATAGTGCGAAGCACAAAAGCTTTACTGATGCACGGGATCTGCGCCCGGCTTTGTACAAAGGTTTACATGCAACAGCGGCAAGACTTGTACAAAAGGTGGTTGCCAGAGCGGATCACGGCAACCGCGCCTTATGGGTGAAACTTGCGAAGATGCTCTATGTTCCAGGAGTTGCTCACCGGTAAGCCTTCTTCGGTCTCAAGGCGGACAGCGCCGGGCCTTGTGACTTGTCTCACCTGATAAGGGCCTTCCCACTTCGGCGTCAACTTGTTGGAATTATTGGCGGACTGAACACGCCGAAGAACAAGGTCGCCTTCCTCGAGACTCCTGGCCTTGACCTTGCGGCTATGATAGCGACGCAAGGCTTGCTGGTATCGAGCAGCTCGTACAGCAGCCTGGAGACGTTCCTCCTCGAGGAGCAATGCATCATCTTGTCGCAGTTGCTCTTGCTCGAGCTCATCATAAGCGAGCACTCGAGGAGATACGTATACGAGTTCCGTGGGGAGAACTGCCTCTGCTCCATAGACAAGAGCAAAAGGTGTCTGTCCGGTGGCTCGATTTGGTGTCATCCTGATTGACCAAAGAGCCGCCGGCAACTCTTCTATCCAGTTTCTTCCGCACTTGTGCAGCCTGTCGAAGGTCCTTGTCTTGAGTCCGCGCAGCACTTCAGCATTGGCCCTCTCCGCTTGACCATTGCTCCTCGGGTGAGCAACAGAAGCGAAGCAGACCTTGGCGCCAAGGTCTTGGACGTACTGCATGAAGGTGCGACTTGTAAACTGTGTGCCGTTGTCGGTGATGATCCTGTTAGGGATTCCGAAACGGCAAACAATCGATCTGAAGAACCTGACTGCTGACTGTGCTGTCACCTTTCTCATCGGTTCCACTTCTGGCCACTTTGTGAACTTGTCGATCGCAACGTACAAGTACTCAAAGCCCCCGGGAGCGCGGGGAAAAGGGCCGAGGATATCGAGCCCCCAGACCGAGAAGGGCCAGGACAAAGGGATCGTCTGGAGAGCTTGAGCTGGCTGGTGAATTTGCTTGGCATGGAACTGGCACGCTTCACACTTGGTTACTTGTGCAGTTGCATCTTGGAGGGCTTCTGGCCAGAAGAACCCTTGCCGGAACGCCTTCCCGGCAAGTGCCCTTGCGCCAATGTGGTGGCCACATATGCCTCCATGTATCTCTGCCAACAGCTTTTGTCCATCTTCCCTGGAAATGCACTTCAACCTGACACCATTGAGTCTTCTTCTGTACAGTTCGTTGCCAACAAACTGGTACATACTTGACTGCCTGGTTATTTTCTCTATCTCTTCTGGCTCGTCGGGAAGTTCTCCAGTTTGCAGAAAACGGACGATTTGCTGTGCCCATGCTGGAGCCTGAGGCTCAACAACAAAGACTAAAGGCATGAGGGCTGCTGCGGGAACCTCAGCTTCCACGGCAAGAACCTGCGGCTCTGCCGGAGCTGATGGTCCCCCGGCAAGCCTGCCGGGGCAAGGCTTGTCGGGAACGCCTGCTTCAACTGTACAGACCGTTGGATCTGCAGGAGCAAACTGTTCCTCAGCATCTTGGTTGTTGATCTTGGGGACCTTGGCAGCGGCTTCGGGAAGATCCGCCGGCAAGTAGTCGCCGGAGACCAACTTTCTCTTCTTGTTTTGCCCAACTGATGGTGTAACGGATGGCTGAGTTAGCTTGAGCACGAAGGTCCCTGTTTCCACAGGTAACTTCATGGCAGCACACTTTGAGAGGCCATCTACAATATCATTCTGAGCTCTTGGGACGTGCTCCATTTGCAGACCTTCAAAGTGTTCTTCAAGCTTCCTCACTTCATCAACATAAGCTTCCATCAAAGGGCTCTGGTAACTCTTATTCACTTGTCGGACCACCAATTGTGAATCTCCCTGCACAATCAACTTCTTGATCCCAAGCTCGGCCGCGATTCTGAGGCCGGCAAGCAAACCTTCATACTCTGCAGTATTGTTTGTCGCTTGCTCCTTGGGAAAGTGCATCTGGACAACATACTTGAGGTGCTCTCCGGTGGGTGCTATGAGTACCACTCCGGCACCGGCGCCTTGCAGCGAGAAAGCACCATCAAAGTACATTATCCATTCGCTGCTCGCTTCTTGGACGGGGATGCTTGTCTCTGGGACTTCTTCATCTAGTGTTGGGGTCCATTCCTCTATGAACTCTGCCAAAGCTCTGCTCTGTATGGTTGAAGTACTCTCAAACTTGAGACCAAAGCTTGATAGCTCCAGTGCCCACTCGACGATCCTGCCTGTTGCTTCGGGATTCTGCAATATCCTCTTCAACGGAAAGCGAGTGACCACCGTTATCTCGTGTGCTTGGAAGTAATGGCGCAGCTTCCTTGAGGCCATAAGGAGACCGAAAAGCAACTTCTGCACCCCAGAGTATCTTGATCTAGCCCCCTGCAAGAGGGAACTTACAAAATACACTGGGCGCTGCACCATCTTCCTTCGCACTTCACCTTGTTCCTGCGCAGACTTGTCCTTGTCGGGGCCAGAGCTTGTCGGGGAAGCTCCCTGCTTGTCGCTGGAAGTGCTTGCCGGGGATGTGGATTCCTCATCTGCCTCCCTCTCCGCTACTAACGCAGCACTAACCACTTGATTGGTTGCCGCTAGGTACAGCAGCAACTTCTCTTGTGGCCTAGGTGCGACAAGTATCGGAGTGGAGGACAGGTATCCTTTCAGGTCTTGCAGCGCTGCCTCCGCTTCCGGAGTCCATTTCATAGGACCTGCCTTCTTCAAAATTTTGAAGAAAGGCAGGGCGCGCTCTGCAGACTTTGAAATGAACCTGCTGAGGGCAGCCACACAACCAGCAAGTCTTCTTACGTCCTTGACGCGCTTCGGGGCTTCAATCTGCTCGATGGCTTTTATCTTGTCGGGATTGGCTTCAATCCCCCTCTGGGACACAACGAACCCGAGAAGCTTGCCGGAGGGGACTCCGAAGACGCACTTCTCGGGGTTCAACTTGAGCTGGATCTTGCGCAGGTTCTCAAAGGTTTCCTCCAAGTCTTGGATCAGGGTATCCTTGCTCTTACTCTTGACCACTATATCATCCATGTAGGCTTCTACATTTCTGTGTATCTGTGGCTCAAAAGCAGTGTGCACCACCCTTGCAAATGTCGAGCCTGCATTCTTCAATCCAAAGGGCATGCGTATGAAGCAATATGTGCCGCATGGAGTAATGAATGTAGTCTTCTCTTCATCTTCCTTGGCCATGAATATCTTGTGGTAACCTGAGTATGCATCAAGGAAGGAAAGCAGCTCACATCCGGCGGTGGAGTCAACAATCTGGTCAATACGCGGCAAGGGAAATGGATCCTTGGGATACGCTTTATTCACATCAGTGAAGTCTATACAAAGTCTCCACTTCCCATTGGCCTTGCGCACGACAACTGGATTGGCCAACCACGTAGGATGGATTACGCCTCTAACCAGGCCTGCTGCTTCTAACTTCTTTATCTCTTCGGCGATGAACTCTTGGCGCTCCACGGCTTGCTTTCTGACCTTCTGCTTGACGGGCCGCGCATGAGGACAAACAGCAAGCTTGTGCTCAATTACCTTCCTGGGAACGCCGGGGATGTCAGATGGTTGCCATGCAAACACATCGACATTCGCCCGCAGGAAGGCAACGAGCGCGCTTTCCTATTTGTCGTCGAGTGTAGCACTGATGGTGAAGGTACCACCAGTGCCGTCCTCCTTGGCGGACACCTTCTTGGTTGCCGGTGGAGCTGCCATTCCCTTCTTGCACTTGCCGGTGGAGCTCGATGGCGCGTCCTCGACGGCAGCGCAGCACTCCGAGGAGGTGCGTTTGCCGGAGTGGGCTCCAGAGCTCTTGCCGTACTTGGTCTTGGTCTTCCCCCCGGGAGCTTCAGCGGCAAGTGTGTTGCTCTCTGCTGCGGCTGCTGCATCCCGGTAGATCTTGTCGGCGCAGATAAGCGCGTCCTTCTTGTCGCCGGGGACAGAGATGACGCTTATCGGCCCCGGCATCTTGAGTACATTGTATGCATAGTGGGAAGCTGCCATGAACTTGGCGAGGGCAGGACGGCCAAGTATCCCATTGTATGGCAATGGGATATCGGCAACATCAAATGTGATCCTCTCCGTCCTGAAGTTGAGCTCCCCGCCAAAGGTCACCGGCAGCGTAATCTTCCCCTTCGGCTTGCTCCTTCCCGGGTTGATCCCTTGGAACGACCCGGTTTCCTCGAGCTCGCCGTATGGGATCTGTAGCTTCTTGATCATAGCTGAGGAGATCAAGTTCAGGCCGGCCCCGCCGTCAACCAACATCTTGGTGACCTTGAGGTTGCGGATAGTTGGTGAGACCAACATCGGCAAGCACCCGACCGCAGTTGTGCGGTCAGGGTGGTCCTCAAGGTCAAAGATGATGGGCGTGCCGGACCACTTCAGCAGCCTGCGTGACTCGACGGGCGGCTCAGCTGCATTCACTTCTCGCACCCACTGCTTGAGATGGCGGTGGGAAGTGTGCAGAGAGGCACCTCCGTCGACACACAGAACCTCTGTGGCCTTCTGGAACTCCTCCTCGCTGTTGTCTCCTTCTTCCATGTCATCATCGTCGTCTTCATCCTCATCCTTGTCGCGGCCCCGGGGAGGTCTGTCACCTTGCCGCTGCTTGGCCTTGCCGCGGCGTCCTCCCCGGCCACTGAACGGCCGCTTCTTGCTGGGCTCTTCTCCGCCTCCTTGGGCCTTCTCCTTGTCACGTCGCTCGTATTCAACCTTCTGCTGCTCTACGAGGTACTCCACTCTTTTGCAGTTTTGGAGATCGTGGCCCTTGGTGCGGTGGATCTTGCAGTACTGCTTGTCGGAGCCGTCCTGCTTGTCGGCTGCCGCTACAGGGGCGGGCTCCTTGCCGGAACCACCAGCCTGTGCCTTCTTGGCGGGAGCCTCCTTGCCGGACTGCTCGACAACCAGAAACTCCTTGCTCTTCTTCTTTCTGTTATTCCGCCGCTGGTTCTTCCTTGCCGGGGCGGCATCCTCACTGTCGCTTCCTCCTGCGCCAGTATCCTCTCCGGGGAGTCTCCTCCCCTCTTCGGCGCGCGCACACTTGTCAGCCAGAGCGTAGAGCTCGCTGACATCCCGGATCTTGGTCATGGCCATCTCCTCCCTCATTCGGCGGTTACGCACGTTCTGGTGAAACGCGCTGATAACCGCGGCAGGGTGGACGTCGGGAATGTTGTGCTGAACGCGGCTGAATCTTTGGATGTATTTGCGCAGGGATTCTCCCTCCTTCTGGGCGAGGATGTGGAGATCGCTCCCCTGGCCGTGGGGTTTGTGGCCGCCCGTGAAGGTGCCAACAAACTGGTGGCACAGATCCGCCCATGAAGAGATGGAGTTCTCCGGCAAGTGCATAAGCCAAGACCGAACGTTTGGCTTAAGCACTAGCGGGAAGTAGTTGGCTAGGATCTTCTCGTCGCGTCCCCCGACAGCCTGCACCGCGATGGTGTAGATGCTGAGGAACTCCGAGGGGTGTGTCTTGCCGTCGTACTTCTCGGGTACGTCGGGCTTGAAATTCTTCATGCTGGGCCACTAGACTTGCCGCAGCTCACGAGTGAACGCAGGGCAACCTGCCGCGTACGGCAAGTCGCCTGGTTCACCGGGCGCGTGCGCGTCGACAGTGGTCCCAGCGCGCTGATCTGACAGTCTTCGGGCTTCTCGTCGACGCTCGATACGAGTCCGAGCGTCCTCTTGCCGCCTGTCGTCTAGGATTTGGCGTTGATCGCGGCGAGCCCGCGGATCCGACGACGCCGTAGAGTCGTCGTCGACGTTGATCCGGCGGGGTGGCGATTTCTGCTTCCGCGGCGGGGAGTGCACGGTAGTTGCACCCCCGGCGGTCTTGTTGCCATCGGTCTTCGCTTGGTCGACTTGCCGCGGCCGTGAAGTTGCCGGCTGCTGCGGCGCGTCGTTGTTGGCGAAGGCGATGAGGCTCTGGATCGTCGCCCTCCAGTCTTCGTCCTTGTCTGCCGCTGGAGGGAAATCGAGGAGTAGCTGGGCCCTAGCTAGGGCCTCTGCTGGAGAAGAAGGGAATGGTGGCGAACGGTGCGAGGAGCGGGACACGCTCGGACTTCTAACCGCGTTAGAAGGAGCATGTTCCCGCCCCGGCGACCGCGCCTTGCTCGTACCAGCGCGCTGGCCTTGAGCATCCCGCGATCCTCCGGCTTGGCCACGCCCCAGCAGGCGTATGGTACCTCCCGTACCACGCCGCTGCTGGTCTTGCGCCTCCTGGGAGGGACGTGGTGCGTGCACGGACACCGAGGCTTTGGAATTCACCCGGTCGTCCGTCTTGTCCTTGGACTTGGTGGCGCCGTGAGTTTCCTCGCCGGCGACCACCCTTCCGCCGGCGTCTCCTCCACCAACCGTTGGTTCTGGTGGTGGTGGAATCGACGCAGACGGGCCTCCGACCTCCGAAGCCTTCTTCTTCGGAGGCATGTTGATGCTGTCGATGAGGTTGATGAAGCTGGAGAGGTTGATGAAGAATGCGCCCGCGTGAGCGCCGGATCAGGTTCGCACAACCTCGACGCCCCCTACCTGGCGCGCCAAAGATGTCGGGGGAAACTGTCCTCCCACGAGCACCTATGGGACCGGAACCCCTTCTACGTTGCGGTAAGGGAGCGGAGGGAGCACGGAGAGCAGATCGAGGAGCACACGCAGGCAGTTTACCCAGGTTCAGGCCGCGCGGACACGTAAAACCCTACTCCTGCTTAGGTTGTATTGAGTTCTTGGGCTCGGGAGCTTGAAGATCTACAGTACTAGCTACACCGAGCGAGAGAGTTGTCTAGGTTTCCAACCGAACCTCCTCTACGTTGTGCATGGGCCTCCTTTTATAGCTCAAAGGGGTCACCGACAGGTGTCAACGTAGAGGAGGGTAAAAGTGTAATTTTGGTGGTAGTTGTAACAGTGCGTGAAGAATGGATGAACAGTGGACTTCACCTAACTTTGATAGTGGGGGACAAGGGCATTAAATGCCCGTCGCCGTCGACCCCATAAGCGTCCGTCCATGCTTCTCCGTTCGCCACGGCGGTAGCCTCGTCACCGTGGCTTGCCACCGTGTGCCCCAGGCTGCACAGCCATCTGCCACGTGCCCCTGGAAGGGCCCCAGGGCGACGCATGGGCCGATGAGCTAGAGCGCGGGCACACAGCGTAGGTTTCCCCGGCAAGCACCTTGCCGGGGTAGTGATCTTGTCGGGCCCGGAAGCTTGTCGCTCTCCGGGTCCTGCCGGGGCGCAAGGTGCGCCGAGGCATCTCTTGAGATGTGTATCCCTTGGCCTTCCTGGCAAGCTCCTCTTGCCAGGGTCTTGTGCTAAAGTGATAACCTTGAGCCTGGTGCGACCTTCCCGGCGAGCTCCTCTTGCCAGGGCCTTGATCTTCTGACTTGTATACTTTGTTCTTGAATGGCTTCATAGGGACCAGAAAGGTTCTTGGCGAGCACGTGGTAAGCCCTGCCATGGGAAGCTGCTACTGCCCGTGCACAAGTTGGGGTACTAAGGTACCCCTATCTTAGTACGCCGACACGTTCCATGCCAAGTCCACCAGAGGAAAATTATGGCACACAGACTGGTAACAATTTCACGTAGGGGCAGTCAAGTCAGTAGGGCAGCGAAACAACATTTTCTCAAGTATGTCGTCTTTACGAGCAAAGCCAGCAGCAGCATCAGGAAATGATGAACCATGTTATTAATATGGGGTATCACCGTGAGCCACACCAACAGCACTCAAAATTGTCTGAATTACATAAGACACGTCCGCCAACATTTTCCCACACAGACAGACCTCTTGAGGCCGATGATTGGCTACGAGATATTGAAAGAAAATTAATTGTGGCACAATGCTCAGACCGTGAAAAAGTACTTTATGCACCACATTATCTTACGGGAGCAGCCGCGTCATGGTGGGAAAATTTTCTGCATATGCACCCCAATGAAAATGATATCACCTGGGAAGATTTTAAAGAAGGCTTTCGTGGGGCGCACATCCCTAGAAGCATTATGAAGATCAAGAAAAGAGAGTTTGATGACCTCAAGCAAAGGGGCATGACAGTAACTGAGTACAACAGCCAGTTTACTCAATTATCTCGTTATGCCAACGAAGAGCGTATGACTGAAAATAAGAAGATGGAAAAATTCCTGGACGGTCTAGCACCAGCACTTAAATGCCAGTTAGTCGTACACACTTTTCCAGATTTCAAGACACTGGTGGACAAGGCTATTACTTTGGAAAATGAACGTCGCAGTCTGGAAGACATTCGCAAGCGAAAAAGGGATCAGACCAGCCACACTCGCAACAACAGGAATAAAGTAAATTTTCAGAAAAATGGAGCGAACAAATCCATGACAAATGACACACGTCCAAGCAAAAAAATCATGCAAGGGACAAGGATTTCACATATCGCCCAGGTGTTACTTGCTATGCTTGTGGATAAGAGGGACACTATGCTAAACAGTGCCCAAAACCAAGGAACTCAGCACCAAAGCCAAACAGCAACGAAAACAATTCCGCGCCCAAGTGTAACAACTTCAACCCCAATAACAACCACAAGAAAGGCCACCTGAACCATGTGACCAAGGAGCAAGCACAGGATGCCCCGGATATCGTACTCGGTACGTTCCCTGTCAACACAATACCTGCCACGGTTTTGTTTGATTCTGGAGCTTCTCATTTGTTCATTTCAAAGAGTTTTGCTTTGCAACACGGTTTTTCGATGCTTCCCTTGGGAAAGTCAATGACCATCAAGTCCCCCGGAAGTAAGCAGGTTACTCAAAATTACTGCCAAGGTATAACCATTGAAATTAAGGGTTAAAATTTCACGCAAACCTCATCGTGTTGGAAAACAAGGGACTGGATGTTATCCTGGGTATGGACTGGCTAACCACCAACAAAGGATTTATCGACTGCTTCAACCGAACTGTGATTCTTACTCATCATCACGGAAAGACAATAAGAGTCCCAGCTCAAGAAAGACCAGTATCGCGGCAACCAAAATTAAACAAGGTAGACACTACGGAATCAAGCAAGGTTCCAGTAGTATGTGAATTTTCAGACGTATTTCCCGAAGAACTACCAGGCATGCCACCAGACAGAGAAATAGAATTCATTATTGAGCTAGCACCGGGAACCACCCCCATATACAAGAAACCATACAGAATGGCACCGTCCGAATTGGTTGAACTAAAGAAGCAAATAAAGGAATTACTGGACAAAGGATTTATACGGGCCAGCTCCTCACCTTGGGGTTCGCCAGTGTTATTTGCCAAAAAAGAAAGATGGAACTATGAGATTGTGTATAGACTATCGAGCACTCAACATGGTCACTATCAAGAACAAATATCCAATGCCATGGATAAATGATTTATTTGACCAGCTCGCGCAGGCCAAGGTTTTCTCAAAAATTGATTTAAGGTCAGGTTATCATCAATTAAAAGTACGGACAGAAGATATCCCGAAAATAGCATTCACCTCCAGATAGGGACTATATGAATTTACAGTAATGCCGTTTGAACTGACCAACGCCCCCTCATATTTTGTTCACCTCATGAACACAGTGTTTATGAAATTTATGGACAAATTTGTGGTGGTATTTATCGATGATATCTTGGTATATTCAAAGACACCAGAAGAACATGCTGAACACCTCCATATAGTACCGGGAGAATTAAGGAAACATCAACTCTACGCCAAATTCAGCAAATGTGAACTTTGGTTAAGACAATTTGGTTTCCTAGGCCACGTATTGACACAAGAAGGAGTTGCTGTGGACCCGGAAAAGGTCAAGGCCGTACTTGGTTGGAAGTCACCGGCCAATGTAACGGATGTACGAAGGTTCCTCGGTATGGCTGGATATTACCGAAGGTTTCTTGAGGGATTTTCCACCATAGCAAAACCAATGATACAATTACTCAAGAAGGATAAGAAATTTGTATGGACTGAAGCTTGTGAGAAAAGCTTCCAGGAACTCAAAAAGAAATTAACAACAGCCCCAATATTGGTTGTACCCGACATACACAAAAGTTTTGAAGTATATTGTGACGCATCCCGGAAAGGCCTCGGATGCGTACTAATGCAAGAAGGCAAGGTAGTCGCCTACGCTTCCCGGCAACTACGGAAACATGAAGAAAATTATCCTACTCACGATTTGGAATTGGCAGCAATCATTCATGCACTCAAGGAGTGGAGGCACTTTTTGCTTGGGAATCGTTGTGAAATATATACGGACCATAAGAGTCTCAAATATATTTTCACACAACCGGAATTCAATTTACGACAACGACGCTGGTTGGAACTGGTAAAAGATTATGACATTGGCATCCACTATCACCCAGGAAAGGCAAACGTAGTAGCAAATGCTCTCAGCCGTAACCCCAGCCCGGACAACGACAGCCTAGAGAACCTGAGACCCGAATTTCAGCAAGAATTCACCATGCTCAACTTAATGATGGTCACTGAAGGCGAAGTGTCAAATATGGGAATACGGCCTACGCTAATAGAACAAATAAAGAAGGCTCAGCATGGACACCCCAGCATTGAAGGAATAAAAAGAAAAGTAAGTCAGGGCAAGGCCTCAGAATTTACCATAGACAGTGAGGGAATACTATGGTTCGGAGACAGGCTTTGCGTACCAAATAGCGAAGACCTCAAACAAAAAATTCTAGCGGAGAGCCACACCGCTCCGTACTCGATTCACCCTGGAGGGACCAAAATGTACAAGGACATTCAGGAAAGATTTTGGTGGCACGGTATGAAGAGGGATACAGCCACATACATTGCATGATGTGATTCATTTCAACGCATTAAAGCCGAGCACCAAAAACCCGCAGGACTTTACAGCCAAACAAGATACCTGAGTGGAAATGGGACGATATTGGGATGGACTTTATTGTTGGACTGCCACGGTCACAGCACGGAAATTATGCCATATGGGTCATCACAGATAGACTGACCAAGGTGGCACACTTCATTCTAGTCAAGACAACCCACACCACCCAAAAGCTCGCCAAGCTTTATCTCGCCCGTATAGTATGCCTACATGGAGTTCCAAAGACTATAATATCCGACAGAGGCACTCAGTTCGTCTCCAAATTATGGGATCAATTACAGCAAGCCCTGGGAACGCAACTAGTGTTCAGTACAACCTATCACCCCCAGACTGGAGGACAAACGGAACGAGTGAATCAAATACTATAAGACATGCTGAGGGCATGTGTCCTCACCTATGGGACCAGTTGGGAGGCGAGCTTACCATATGCCGAGTTTGCATACAACAATAGTTACCAAGCCAGCCTGAAAATGGCACCTTTCGAAGCCTTATACGGACGAAGATGTCGTACTCCATTAAACTGGTCGGAAACAGGGGACAGTCGTATCTTCGGCCCGGACATGTTGAAAGAAGCTGAGGAAAAAGTTAAAATAATACGGGATCGACTCAAGACAGCCCAAAGTCGACAGAAGAGCTACTACGATCAAAAGCATCGGGAAGTAAGTTTTGAACCCGATGAAGACGTATACCTACGTGTATCTCCTATGAGGGGACTGCAACGATTCAAGGTCAAAGGAAAACTAGCACCACGATTTATCGGACCCTTTCGTATAGTTGCACGGAGAGGCACAGTGGCCTACCAGTTGGACCTTCCCAAGGAACTGTCAGACGTCCACGACGTGTTCCACGTTTCGCAACTACGGAAGTGTGTGAGCAACCCGGAGAAGCATGTGTCGCATGAAAATCTTGATGTGCAACCAGATCTCACCTACCGGGAACACCCAATAAAAATATTGGAGGAGTCTGAAAGGAGAACCCGTCAGAAGACAATTAAATTTCTCAAGGTTCAGTGGAGTAATCACACAGAGATGAGGCAACATGGGAAAGGGAAGATTTTCTTTGGGCAGAACACCCACACCTATTTGAGGATCAGCTGAAATCTCAGGGACGAGATTTTTCCTAAGGGGGTAGGTCTTGTAACACTCCAAATTTTGGATTTGTTTTTCTCCCAAACTTTTGGTCTTTCGGAAGGGGGACATTTGATCTTCTCTTGAAAGCCCTTCTAAAATCTTTTCTGACAAAAGTTTGTGTGTTCTTCTCAAGCTTGATTTTTGGTCTTGAAGGTTTTCTTCTTGTGTTAGCTCAAACACAAGTTGATTTTCAAAGGGGTTTGTTTCATTCTTTTCCCCTTCTTGCTTAAACCACCATAGGATTAACCTTGGGCTTGTCTTCCTCTCCAACTTTTCTCTTGCCATGACACCCAATAAAAATATTTCTCTCCAAGACCTCCCCTTCACCTTGAATCAAGTCTCTCGTCAATTCCAATGAGTTTCAAACTTATTGGAATTTTTCTTCTAATTATTTTGCACCAAAAACAATTTCTGCCCATTGAAATGAACCATGGTGATTTACAAAGGAACCACCATGTTCATCTTGATATTTGATTTCAAACCAACTTCCCTGGATAGTCCTTAGTACCCACAACCTAAATCCATCTTGTCTCACTGGTCCACAGTTCAAAATTTTCAAATTTCACTTGCTGCAAGTTTGGGCCAGATTTGCAAATTTTGGTGAAATTCAAATTTTCCTTCTTCCAAAAATTTTGTGAAAATTCAGGCAGCCTCTAGATGCATCAAGAGACCACTCCACCAAATATCAGCTCCAGCAAGATTTTCCACATGCCAAAATCATTTCGTCAAACACCTGGCGTGCACTGTTTCTGTCAGTTTCAGAAAAGCTAACTGAAGATCACAGTCGACAGTGCAGCTTCGTCGGTTTCGTCAGAGTCGCGGCGTCAATCTCACCAGTGCCCGCCATGGCGCGATGCTCACTGCACCTCGCATTTATCCAGAGCGCCGCACGCTCGTTTGGCCCGTTGCTGGCATCGGTGGCACCCTAGCCCTCCTGCGCCGGCGTCTTCCGTGGCGGCCGACAGGGGGCACCCTACGGCACAACGTCGTTCGGCACCGCCCAAGTCGTGTGGGATCTCCGCGTGGCCTTCTCCATCACCAGCACACGCCTGCAGCACCGTCGCCGTGGCCTGGCACGCACATGACGCGCTCTCTGCCGCCGACGTGCCGCACGGCTGTTCCGTCGAGAACAGGCCGTAACCACCCCTCCCTTGCTGAGTTAGGCACTGAAATTGATCCATTACACCGCCTAGTTGATGCTCAAGCTCCTAAACCAACCGTCCAGCCACAGCGCCGCCGTAATTGATCGCCGGACTTATCCTGTTCACGGCAACTGCCTCGGGCCAGCTATATATAGCGCCTCCGAGCTCACTCTCGAGCCCGCTCATCTCCACCACCTCACTAGACCACGCCCGGCCACTGAAGAGCCTCGAGGGGCCCTTCTTCCTCAACTCCGGCCAACTCCGTCCGCCTCGGGTTCCAGCAGCGTCCGCTCTGGTGAGAGCTCCTCCGCCGCCCTGGACTCGAGCGTAGCCTCCTGGCACCTCTAGGAGACTAACCCCCACTCCAATTTGACCTCAGAAGCTCTCTCCGATGAGGCCCATGACCACCCGAGCCGCCGTCCGCCGGAGATAGGGTCACCATCGACGTGGGGCTCGCCGACGCTCAACTCCACCACCCACCGACACGGAGGAACACCAGGAAGCTGTAGGTACCACTCCCTCCCCCTACCTCGCCGTGGATCGGCGCCGACGACCACCGCAGCCTTCTGGCGCCGGCGCGACTCTGTTGTGTTTTTAAACCCGACGAGTGGGACCCCCTCGTCAGCCTCTCTTTTTCCCCCCAAAACGTTTTTCTGGAAAGCGCCTTCGGGCAAAGTACGTCTTCCTATTCGCCTGGCGTACTGCGTACCGCTTCACCTTTTTGTTTTCTATTCTAGCCCCTAGAAACTTTCTGTTTCATTACATATAAGTCCCTGGACAGAAACTCTAATATCTTTTTAACTAAAAATGATTTGGAGTTGATTCTTTTTCTCTCCTCTTTAGTTTTTTGTCTAGTTTTTTGTCATATTTATTTGAAAATTATTTGGGACAAATTTTACGCATGCATGGTATTTATGTTAGTATTCGTTTTGTTTGAATACGTAGATACCGAAGGACGTGACGGAGCCGCGAACCTCGCCGAGTTAGACTCCGACTACTCCGAACCAGGCAAGCATGTTTGAACCTTTGATATGATGAGTGTGTTGCATCTTTTCTCGAGTAGTTCTTTTTCATAGCATGGTCATATAAGCATTTGTGGATGATTATATTTCATGCAAGCATGCTTCGGGTGAACCCGAATGTTGTTTGAAACACCCCGGTCATGTGGTGACATGATGGTTCGTGTACTGGTATTGTTGGAACATACCAGTAAGTGGTTAACTATAATATCAACGTGGATCAAGTCATGATTCCGTTCGTCTCCTTTTTGGTACTGTCATATGCCGTCTGTTAAGATTACGGTTTAGTCAGTTGCAAACCTCTTTCTGAGTACACACCAAGTAGAGGGGCCGGGATGAGGGTTCCATGGCCCTGGATTAAAGCCCGTCATTCGGTCAGGGGGCATGGGTGTTTCCGGTTGGGACCGAGAGGCGGGCACCCCTTAGAGCGCGCATATATAAATTTGATCCCATGCTATTCGAGGTTGTAGCCTCCCCGTCTTAGAGTTTTTCGTGAATGTTGTCACGGGTGATTCCGGATAGAAGGATATGAAATGGGTGTGTACTGGTTAGTTGTGTTTCTGCTAAAACACCGTAGACGGAACTAGTCCCTGTGGCTAGTGAAATCCGTTGGCTATGATATAAGAGTGCAAGCTCTGCAGAGTCAAATCTTCCGAGTAGCCATGTTAAGGTCTAGAGTCAATCTTCGAGTCAACCCCGGTGACCGTCTCTAGTAATTATATGATAGTAACAAGGGTGGTGATTCTGTCCAAGTTCATTTTGGGTAGATGAACTAACCCGTTATCTCTGCACTAATTTATCGCTTGGAATATTTTACCATTATACCATTGTTTATATAAGCCCTTTATGTGATGTCGCTCAGACGTCCGACTGTGGCATTCTTGTTATTTATTTTCATTATAAGCCCTTTATGTGATGTCGCTCAGACGTCCGACTGTGGCATGCTTGTCATCTATTTTCAGTATAAGCCCTTTATGTGATATCGCTCAGACGTCCGACTGTGGCATTCTTGTCATCTATTTTCATTATAAGCCCTTTATGTGATGTCGCTCACACGTCTGACTGTGGCATGCTTGTCATCTATTTTCAGTATAAGCCCTTTATGTGATGTCGCTCAGACGTCCGACTGTGGCATGTTTTTATTCGTTTTCCTCACGAGGCGTCGCACAGACACTCGCTTGGTTTTCTTTTATTTATCTTATGGATTTCGGGAGGATTACCGCCCGACTTCTATTTTTACTTGCAGCACCGAAATTTTATTATTCGGGTACATTTTGCTAGAATACTCTTATGCATCGTGTTTGCATTTATTATATCTTATGTCCGAACTGTCTTGCGAGTACATTCAAAGTACTCACCTGGCTTGTTGATTTGGCCAGATGTTGACGAAGGCAATCTCATGGATGAAGAGTTTGATAGCGAGTCCGACGTCTGGTGGAGTCCCGGTCAGTCTCTTGCGATCTTGGAGTTGATCACTGTTATATAACCGCTTCCGCAACCACCAAATAAATTCATCGGGTCCCACTCCGACACTCGATGAACTGTAAGATAATGGAGTCACGACACCCACCACACTGTGACATATCCACCACCTTTTTATTACGAGCTAGTAGTATGCCACCCTACCATTGTGTCATATCCGCCCTTATGTATTATATCGGCGTGCTTGTAATAAATTGTTGAGCAACCTCAGCTCAACCATGTATAATATTTAGTGCTCTGGATTTCTGTATTAAGGAATTGTCTATCAGCAAGAAGTATTCGTCTGTGCTGGTTCGATAAAAAGGTCGATCTCTCGGTAATTATTTTACTGAAAAAACGGTCGTGACATGGGCCCCCCGATGGCCCCACAAGGCCCATCTTCTCCTATATGAGGTGTTTTGACCTGGAAAAAAATCATAAGGAGGCTTTCGGGACCAGACGCCGCCGTCTCAAGGCGGAACCTTGGCGGAAACCAATCTAGGGCTCCGGCAGAGCTGTGCTGTCGGGGATACTTTCCTCCGGGAGGGGGAAATCATCACCGCCGTCATCACCAACAACTCTCCCATCTTGGGGAGGGCTATCTTCATCAACATCTTCACCAGCACCAGCTCCTCTCAAACCCTAGTTCATCTCTTGTATCCAATCTTTGTACCCAAACCTCAGATTGGTACATGTGGGTTGCTAGTAGTGTTGATTACTCCTTGTAGTTGATGCTAGTTGGTTTATTTGGTGGAAGATCATATGTTCAGATCCATTATGCATATTAATACCCCTCTGATCATGAACAATATTATGTCTTGTGAGTAGTTACTTTTGTTCCTGAGGACATGGGAGAAGTCTTGCTATTAGTAGTCATGTGAATTTGGTCTTCGTTCGATATTTTGATGAGATGTATGTTGTCTCTCCTCTAGTGGTGTCATGTGAACGTCGACTACATGACACTTCACCATTATTTGGGCCTAGAGGAAGGCATTGGGAAGTAATAAGTAGATGATGGGTTGCTAGAGTGACAGAAGCTTAAACCCTAGTTTATGCGTTGCATCGTAAGGGGCTGATTTGGATCCACTTGTTTCATGCTATGGTTAGGTTTACCTTAATACTTCTTTTGTAGTTGCGGATGCTTGCATTAGAGGTTAATAATAAGTGGGAGGCTTGTCCAAGTAAGTACAACACCCAAGCACTGGTCCACCCACATACCAAATTATCAAAGTACCGAACGCGAATCAGATGACCGTGATGAAAACTAGCTTGACGATAATTCCCATGTGTCCCCGGGAGCGCTTTCCTTTATATAAGAGTTTGTCCAGGCTTGTCCTTTGCTACAAAAAGGATTGGGTCATCTTGCTGCACCTTATTTACTTTTACTATTTTTCACTTGCTACCAATTACCTTATCACAAAACTACTTGTTACCTATAATTTCAGTGCTTGCAGAAAACACCTTACTGAAAACTGCCTATCATTTCCTTCTGCCCCTCATTGGGTTCGACACTCTTACTTATCGAAAGGACTACGATAGATCCCCTACACTTGTGGGTCATCAAGACTCTTTTCTGGCGCCCTTGCTGGGGAGTGAAGCGCCTTTGGTAAGTAGAATTTGGTAAGGAAAAACTTATATAGTGTGCTCAAATTTATTGTCACTTGTTACTACGGCTCATAATCCTTTGAGGGGCTTGTTCGGGGTATCTTCACCCCGACCAGAAGAGCAAAGAGTTGCTCCTCAACCTATTGCACCTATTGAAAATGTTTGCTTTGAAATTCCTTTGGATATGATAGAGAAACTGCTAGATAATCCCTTTACAGGAGACGGAACATTGCATCCCGATTTACACCTAATCTATGTGGATGAAGTTTGTGGATTATTTAAGCTTGCAGGCATGCCCGAGGATGTTATCAAGAAGAAGGTCTTCCCATTATATTTGAAGGGAGATGCATTGATATGGCTTAGGCTATGTGATGATATTGGATCATGGAACTATAATCATCTGAAGTTGGAATTTCATCAGAAGTTCTACCCTATGCACTAGGTTCATCGTGATCGTAATTATATCTATAATTTTTGGCCTCGCGAAGGAGAAAGCATCGCTCAAGCTTGGGGGAGTCTTAAGTCAATGTTATATTCATACCCCAATCATGAGCTCTCAAGAGAAATGATTATTCAAAAAATTATGCTCGGCTTTCTCTTAATAATCGCTCCATGCTCGATACTTCTTGTTCTGGCTCTTTTGTGATGAAGACTATTGAATTCAAATGGGATTTATTGGAAAGAATTAAATGCAACTCTGAAGATTGGGATCTCGACGAAGGTAAGGAGTCAGGTATGACCCCTAAGTTTGATTGTGTTAAAGCTTTTATGGATACCGATGTTTTTCGTGAGTTTAGCACTAAGTATGGACTTGACTCTGAGATAGTAGCTTCTTTCTGTGAATCTTTGCTACTCATGTTGATCTTCCCAAGGAGAAGTTGTTTAACTACCATCCTCCCATTGAAGTAAAAGTAGTTGAACCTGTTAAAGTTGAAGAAAATACTATCACTTATAATGTTGATCCTATTGTTCCTACTGCTTATATTGAGAAACCACCTTTCCCTGTTAGAATAAAGGATCATGCTAAAGCTTCAACTATGGTTCGTAAGAGTAATACTAGAACACCTACGCCGTCTGAGCAAATTAAAGTTGAACCGAGTGTTGCTATGGTTAAAGATCTCTTGGTAGAAGATTTAGATGGACATGGTATTTACCTCCAAGAGGAATCTGCTAGAATAGCCAAACCCGATGCTAGGAATAAACATAGACCTATTGTAGGCTTGCATGTTATCTCTATTAAGATAGGAGATCATTGCTATCATGGTTTATGTGATGTGGGTGCTAGTGCGAGTATTATCCCTCATACCTTATATCAAGAAATTATGCATGATATTGCACATGTTGAGTTAGAAAGGATTGATGTTACTATTAAGCTAGCTAATAGAGACACTATTTCACCAGTTGGCATTGTTAGAGATGTTGAAGTCTTGTGTGGGAAGGTTAAATACCCTGCTGATTTTCTTATTCTTAGTTCCCCACAAGATGACTTTTGTCCCATTATATTTGGTAGACCCTTCTTGAATACTGTTAATGCTAAAATAGACTGCGTGAAAGATATTGTTACTGTTGGTTTAGGGGATATGTCTCATGATTTTAACTTTGCTAAATTTCGTAGACAACCCCTTGATAAAGAATTACCTAGTAAAGATGAAATTATTGGTCTTGCTTATATTGTTGTACCTCCTAATGATCCTTTAGAACAATACTTGCTAGACCATGAAAATGATATGCATATGAATGAGAGAAGGGAGATAGATGAAATATTCTTTAATCAGGGACCCGTATTGAAAAACAACTTTCCTGTTGAAATCCTAGGGGATCCTCCTCCACCCAAGGGTGATCCCGTATTTGAACTTAAACCTTTACCTGGTAATCTTAAGTATGTTTATCTCGATGAAAAGAAGATATATCCTGTTATTATTAGTGCTAACCTTTCAGAGCAGGAAGAAGAAAAACTATTGAAAACTCTAAAGAAGCACCGTGCTGCTATTGGATATACTCTAGATGATCTTAAGGGCATTAGTCCCACTTTATGCCAACACAAGATAAAGTTGGAAGAAAACGCTAAACCGGTTATTGATCATCAGTGACGGTTAAATCCTAAGATGTAAGAAGTGGTAAGGAAGGAAATACTAAAGCTTCTAGAGGCAGGTATTATTTATCCAGTTGCTAATAGCCAGTGGGTAAGTCATGTCCATTGTGTCCCTAAGAAAGAAGGTATGAATGTAGTTCCTAATGATAAAGATGAATTGATCCCGCAAAGAATAGTTACAGGTTATAGGATGGTAATTGATTTCCGCAAATTAAATAAAGCTACTAAGAAAGATCATTACCCCTTGCCATTTATTGATCAAATGCTAGAAAGGTTATCCAAACATACTCATTTTTTCTTTCTAGATGGTTATTCTGGTTTCTCTCAAATACCTGTGTCAAAAGGGGATCAAGAAAAGACCACTTTTACTTTCCCTTTCGGTACCTTTGCTTATAGACATATGCATTTTGGTTTATGTAATGCACCTGCTACCTTTCAAAGATGCATGATGGCTATATTCTCCGATTTTTTTGAAAAGATCGTTGAGTTTTTCATGGATGACTTCTCCATTTATGGAACTTCTTTTGATGATTGCTTAAGCAACCTTGATCGAGTTTTGCAGAGATGTGAAGACACTAATCTTGTCTTGAATTGGGAGAAGTGCCACTTTATGGTTAATGAAGGCATTGTCTTGGGACATAGAATTTCTGAAAGAGGTATTGAAGTTGACAAGGCTAAAGTTGATGCTATTGAAAATATGTCGTGCCCCAAGGACATCAAAGGTACACGAAGTTTCCTTGGTTATGACGGGTTTTATATGAGGTTCATTAAGGACTTCTCCAAAATCTCCAGGCCTCTGACTAATCTCGTACAAAAAGATATTCCTTTTGTCTTTGATGATGATTGTTTAGAAGTATTTGAAATACTTAAGAAAGCATTGATTTCGGCACCTATTGTCCAGCCTCCTGACTTGAATTTACCCTTTGAGATTATGTGCGATGCTAGCGATTATGCTGTAGGTGTTGTTTTAGGGCAAAGAGTTGATAAGAAATTAAATGTTATCCAATATGCTAGTAAAACTCTAGATAGTGCCCAAAAAAATTATGCTACTACTGAGAAAGAATTTTTAGGAGTTGTATTTGCTTGTGATAAGTTTAGACCCTATATTGTTGATTCTAAAGTAACTATTCACACTGATCATGCTGCTATCAAATACCTTATGGAAAAGAAAGATGCTAAACCTAGACTTATTAGATGGGTTCTCTTGCTGCAAGAGTTTGACTTGCATATTATCGATAGAAAGGGAGTTGAGAACCCCATTGCAGATAACTTGTCTAGGCTAGAGAATATACTTGATGACCCACAACCTATTGATGATAGCATTCCCGATGAACAATTAGTTGTCATAAATACTTCTCGTACTGCCCATGGTATGTTGATTATGCTAATTATATTGTTTCTAAGTTTATACCTCCTAGCTTCACATACCAGCAAAATAAGAAGTTCTTCTATGATTTCAGACGTTACTTCTGGGATGACCCACATCTTTATAAAGAAGGAGTAGATGGTATAATTAGACGTTGTGTACCTGAGCATGAACAAGAACAGATCCTACGCAAGTGCCATTCGGAAGCTTATGGAGAACACCATGCTGGAGATAGAACTGCACATAAGGTATTGCAATCTGGTTTTTATTGGCCTACTCTCTTCAAGGATGCTCGTAAGTTTGTCTTGTCGTGTGATGAATGTCAAAGAATTGGTAATATTAGTAGACGCCAAGAAATACCTATGAATTATTCACTTGTTATTGAACCATTTGATGTTTGGGGCTTTGATTATATGGGACTGTATCCTTCCTCTAACGGGTACACACATATTTTAGTTATTGTTGATTACGTTACTAAGTGGGTAGAAGCTATTCCAACTAGTAGTGCTGATCATAACACCTCTATTAAGATGCTTAAAGAAGTTATTTTTCCGAGGTTTGGAGTCCCTAGATACCTAATGACTGATGGTGGTTCACACTTTATTCCTGGTGCTTTCCGTAAAATGGTTGCTAAGTATGATGTTAACCATAGAATTGCATCCCCTTATCACCCACAGACTAGTGGTCAAGTAGAACTAAGTAATAGAGAGCTGAAATTAATTTTGCAAAAGATAGTTAATAGGTCTAGAAAGATTTGGTCCAAGAAACTTGATGATGCGTTATGGGCCTATAGAACTGCATACAATAATCCTATGGGTATGTCTCCATATAAGATGGTTTATGGAAAAGCTTGTCACTTACCTCTTGAGCTAGAACATAAGGCATATTGGGCTATTAAAGAGCTCAATTATGATTTCAAACTTGCCGGTGAGAAGAGGTTATTTGATATTAGCTCTCTTGATGAATGGAGAACCCAGGCCTATGAGAATGCCAAGTTGCTTAAAGAAAAGGTTAAAAGGTGGCATGAGAAAAGGATACAAAAGCGTGAGTTTAATGTAGGTGATTATGTATTGCTATACAACTCTCATTTAAGATTTTTTGCAGGAAAACTTCTCTCTAAGTGGGAAGGACCTTACGTTATCGAGGAGGACTATCGTTCCGGTGCCATAAAAATCAACAACTCCGAAGGCACAAATCCAAAGGTGGTGAACGGTCAAAGAATTAAACATTATATCTCATGTAACCCTATAAATGTTGAAACCAATGTTATTGAAATCGTAACCCCGGAGGAATACATATGGGACACTTTCCAGAACGATTCAGACTCCGAAAAGGAAGAGGTATGTGGTACGGTAAGTAAACCGACTCCAAAACAGTTCTAAAGGCAATTTTTCACCGTTTTGGAATATTTAGAAAAATAGAAAAATAAGTGGCAGTCCGGAAGAGACACGAGGCACCCACGAGGGTGGAGGGCGCGCCCCCCTTCCCTGGGCGCGCCCCCTGCCTCGTGGGCACCTCGTGTGCCTCCCGAACTCAGATTTCTTGTATGTTACTCCTTTTGGTCGATAAAAATTCATTATATATACCCCCGAAGGTTTTGACCCCTGTATCACGCAAAAATCCTCTGTTATCATTTCGAGCTGCTGTTTTTGACAAATCTAGATCATCATGGCGTCCTCCAACACCCCCAAGGACAAGTTCTTCGAGAAGGTCATCAACCCCTACCTTGCGGAGGTGCTGCATCACCCTCAAACCATGGAGTTGCATGAGGGGGTGCTGCACATTCGTGATGTTGAGGGGCCAATGAGGACCGAAGCGTGGAGACAAGACTCGAAGCAATGGAGTAGCAAGTTTTCAAGTGCCAAGGTATGGTGGAATGAGGTCTCAACGCCAACCACATGATGATCTCGGAGCTCACCAACAACCTCAAGCTGGACTCAAGGATCTTCGGGGAAGCTATCTCCAATCTTCAAGAGAAAATCGAACACCTCCAAGCCCAGATCTATGACTTGCAAAATCAAAACTATGAGTATGAATATAGATTCAAGAAGATGAGTTTGGCTGCAGATTTGAGTATCCCGGAGACTCGATCATCCTTCTACGATGGTGAGCCCATGCCTTGGAAGGTGGACAACAAGCCTACATCATCAACAACTCCTACATCACCACCCCCGAAGAAGGAGACACAATCATATGGGTATGGGCACTCCCCTTGGCAACTGCCAAGCTTGGGGGAGTGACCCCGGTATCATATCACCATCACTCCTATCTTTACCGTTTTTCTTAGTTCGATCCTTTTGGTAGTATCTTGATCTAGTAGAATAAAGTTAGCATGATCTAGTTGTGAGCTTTTGCTTTATGATCTTTACTCTTTGTAATCGAGTCTGTGAGCTATATAATAAAGATTAGTGTTGAGTCAAGGGCTTGATTTCCTCACTTTGGTCATAACAAAAAGAAAGAAAACATAAAGAGTATCCTAGAGATCATATTGATCTTATGGGAAGTAATGACTTCGCATATAAAGAGTATGATGAACAAAATTTGTTGAGGGTTGACAAACATAGCTTTGGTCATCGTTGCAATTAATAGGAAGTAATAAAAGAAGAGAGGCTTCACATACAAATATACTATCTTGGACATCTTTTATGATTGTGAGCACTCATTAAAATATGACATGCTAAAGAGTTGATGTTGGACAAGGAAGACAACATAATGGTTATGTTTTCTTATATCTAAAATAAAGTATATTGTCACGGATCATCCAACATGTTGAGCTTGCCTTCCCCCCTCATGCTAGCAAAAACTCCTCGCACCAAGTAGAGATACTACTTGTGCTTCCATACTTCCTTAAACCCAGTTTTGCCATGAGAGTCCACCATACCTACCTATGGATTGAGTAAGATCCTTCCAAGTAAGTTGTCATGTTGCAAACTTGCTGAAATATGTATGATTTATTAGTGTGGAGGAAATAAGCTTTATACGATCTTGTGATATGGAAGTAATAAAAGCGACGGACTGCATAATAAAGGTCCTTACCACAAGTGGCAATATAAAGTGACGTTCTTTTGTGCTAAGACTTTGTGCATCCAACCATAAAAGCACATGACAACCTCTGCTTCCCTCTGCGAAGGGCCTATCTATTATTCTTGCCTTATTAGAGTCAAGGTGAATTCACCTTTCCTTTTTACATTTTATCCTTTGGCAAGCACATTGTGTTGGAAAGATCCTGACATGTATACCCACTTGGATGTAAGTTTCCATGGTCTATTACTGTTCACATTACCCTTGTGGTAAAAGGTTGGGAGGCAACACCATAAGCCCCTATCTTTCCCTGTGTCCGATTAAAAATCCATAACCATAAGTATTGCGTGAGTGTGAGCAATTGTGAAAGACTATATGATAGTTGAGTAGGAAGGCTTGATGAAAAGCTCTTATTTTGACTATTTCCGATGTTATGATAAATTGCAATTGCTTCAATGACCGAGATCAAAGTTTGTTAGGTTTCAATGAAGTTTCTGATTCATGCTTGATATTGTGAATGAATTGTTACTTTAGCATAAGAATCATATGGCAATATATATATGTTGTTGTTATGAGAATGATCATGATGCCCTCATGTCCGTATTTTATTTTTATCAACACCTCTATCTCTAAACATGCGGACATATTTTTCGATATCGGCTTTCGCTTGAGGACAAGCGAGGTCTAAGCTTGGGGGAGTTAATACGTCCATTTTGCATCATGCTTATATGTTGATATTTATTGCATTATGGGCTGTTATTACATGTTTTGTCACAATACTTATGCATTTTCTCTCTTATTTTACAAGGTTGACATGAAGAGGGAGAATGCCGGCACCTGGAATTCTGGGCTGGAAAAGGAGCAAACTCTAGAAACCTATTCTGCACAACTCAAAAAGCCCCTAAACTTCACAAGACTTTGTTTTAGAAAATATAAAAAATATCTGGCGAAAGAAGATCACCAGGGGGCCACCAGCTGTCCACGAGGGTGCCCCCCCCCCGATGCCCCCCGATGCCCATATTCCCCTATATGAGGTGTTTTGACCTGGAAAAATCATAAGGAGGCTTTCGGGACCAGACGCCGCCATCTCCAAGCGGAACCTTGGCGGAAACCAATCTAGGGCTCCGGCAGAGCTGTTCTGCCGGGGATACTTCCCTCCGGGAGGGGGAAATCGTCACCGCCGTCATCACCAACAACTCTCCCATCTTGGGGAGGGCTATCTTCATCAACATCTTCACCAGCACCATCTCCTCTCAAACCCCAGTTCATCTCTTGTATCCAATCTTTGTACCCAAACCTCAGATTGGTACCTGTGGGTTGCTAGTAGTGTTGATTACTCCTTCTAGTTGATGCTAGTTGGTTTATTTGGTGGAAGATCATATGTTCATATCCATTATGAATATTAATACCCCTCTGATCATGAACAATATTATGTCTTGTGAGTAGTCACTTTTGTTCCTGAGGACATGGGAGAAGTCTTGCTATTAGTAGTCATGTGAATTTGGTCTTCGTTCGATATTTTGATGAGATGTATGTTCTCTCTCCTCTAGTGGTGTCATGTGAATGTCGACTACATGACACTTCACCATTATTTGGGCCTAGTGGAAGGCATTGGGAAGTAATAATTAGATGATGGGTTGCTAGAGTGACAGATACTTAAACCCTAGTTTGTGTGTTGCTTCGTAAGGGGCTGATTTGGATCCATATGTTTTAGGCTATGGTTAGGTTTACCTTAATACTTCTTTTGTAGTTGTGGATGCTTGCATTAGAGATTAATCATAAGTGGGAGGCTTGTCCAAGTGCTGACAAAACTCTCCCTCGTCCTCAACTGGATCAAGAGCTCGAGGGACGTCATCGTGCTGAACGTGTGCTAAACACGGAGGTGCCGTATGTTCGGTACTTGGATCGGTTGGATCGTGAAGACGTTCAACTACATCAACCGCGTTACTAAACGCTTCCGCTTTCGGTCTACAAGGGTACATGGACACACTCTCCCCGCTCATTTCTATGTTTCTCCTAGATAGATCTTGCGTGATCGTAGGAATTTTTTTGAAATACTACGTTCCCCAATAGTAACATCGAGTCCAACGTAGAAAACTTGCTTATGTGGCAATGAGTTAATGAGGAGAGAGGTAGTTTGAGTAACTTAGCTAGTTACTGTAACATCACACTTACGTTACTACCCACTATGAAGGTAGTAACATAGTCTAGGGATATGTGTATGTTACTCTCCATTGTGGCTAGTCTTAGCGAAAGGAGCATGCATGAGCAAACCTCGATGGTAAACTGTAGTGTCTCCCATTGTTTCCCTGCAACACATATAAGGAAGATCTTGATGAGGTTAACTAAGAGTTGCCATACTATCAGTAGAATATGTATCGAGTACATCAAAATTCCATTTATTTCTCACATGCATAACAATACAAAATTGTACCCACAACAAACGAAAATCAAATTGCAGAATTGAACCAAACAGTTAACCGGACAGCGGATCAAATGAACCAAAATAGTTAACTGAGCACGACATTGCAGAATAGAACATATACTAGAAGATAAGACAGTTAACGAAACCAAGAATGCTTGAGAACAATACTACGAAATGTAGCAATTGTTGGACCAAACTGTTAACTGAACATTACATTTCAGAATATCAGATTGCATATTAACATTATAGAGGACAAATCACTAGAAGGCACTGGCGATGGCCTCGAGAAAATAGCATGAACTGCATTTTAAAGTAGACAACCGCATGGAGGTGTCGACGGTGGCCTCGAAGATGAGGTGCTCCTCCAAGATCTGGCGGCCGACATGCATGGCAACCATAGCGACCTCGTCCGCGTGTGTGGACGCGATTTGCTTCTCCTCTGCCAGATGCTACAGAGCTCCATGTTATACTACGTGCAAAATGGCTGTGGGCGATGCTTAATTGGAGGACGGGGCCAGTGATTTCGGCGGAAGGTGTCGCGCCGTCGGTCGGGACATGTGGGACGGGGAAGGAGGAGGATGGTGTGGGTGGGGTGTGGATTACCTGACCATATCGATGAGGTCGTGCAGCAAGAAGAAGGGTCGATGGCGAGGAGGCGGCACAGCAAGAAGGGTCACCAACGAGGAGGCGATGCAGCAAGAAGAAGGGTCGCCGGCGAGGAGGCGGCGCTGCAAAAAGATGGGTCGCCAGCGAGGAGGCGGCGCTGCAAGAAGAAGGGTTGCCGGCGAGGAGGCGGCCCTGCCAGTAAGCAGCAGTGAAGGTTTGAACTTGGAAAGCAAGGTGAAACAGTGGAAATGTGGCTTTTGGTGGGGGGTTGGGGGTGGGGAGATGGATATTTCTGTGGTGGCAGAAAAAATTTGCTCGGTGCCGCGATAAACGGGCGCGCGAGTGTGGTTCAAGCGCTGGCGGTGGACTATAGACAACGAAGCTTTCTGCGTAAGCCAGACAAGACGGTGTGCCAAGATTTTTATATCGCATCCCACACGATTCTTGCTAGTAAACTGTTTGTGGTATACCTGATTTTTTTCATTCTATTTGGAAAGATAAAATGGTTTTACGAAGGAAAAGGATGGTGTTTTAATTGCTAGAACATTTATCTACAGTGAACATGCAACTATATGAGTGTCATGTCAAATTTTGGAATTACTCCGGGTTCGTTTGGCATTTTTATGCATTAATTGAGTTTCTAGGCATTTAATGTGGATAATTCAAAGTTGAACTACAAGCACATGCTCTAGTGCACCAAAGTTTGTTGAAAAATCACATGTGTGTCTTTGGGTGAATTTATAGGCCGCATGCAAGAATGGGAATGAAATTCAAACATATTGGCATCGTGGCTTGGCTGGAAACATTGAGAAACTTGGTTTTTAAATTTCTTTAAATCCCAAACTCGCCTGAAAATCATGAAACATGGCATGGTGTCATTTCATGGCACCAACATGTTGTGGTAAAAAAAATGGCCGAATTGGGACAAGTTTTGGTATAAGCTTCTTGCAAATTGGAGCTTCTCTCAAGAAGGCGTGTGGTTTCGAGAGGGAACGTGTCACCTTTGTGTACGAAACGACATACGATGCCCCTCCCCTGATTTTTTTACATAGCAAACATAGAACTATATGAGTGTCGTGTTAAAATTTGGAATTATGTTGGGTTCATTTGGCCCTTTTTATGCATTAATTGAGTTTCTGGGCATTTGATGTGAATAGTTCAAATTTTAACTACAAGCACATGCTCCAGTGCACCAAGGTTGGTTGAAAAATCACATGTGCTTCCTTGGGTGAGTTTATAGGTCCTATGCAAGAAATGGGAACGAAATTCAAACATCTGGGTGTCCTGGCTCGGCCAGTAATATTGAGAAACTTGGTTTTTTAAATTCCTGTAAATTCAAAACTCGCGTGAAAATCATGAAACTTAGCTTTGTGTCATTTCATGGCACCAACATGTTGTGGTAAAATAATGGCTGAATTGGGACAAGTTTTGGTATAAACTTCTTGCAAACCGGAGCTTCTCTCAAGAAGACTCGTGGTTCCGAGAGGGAACGTGTCACCTTTGTGTGCGAAATGATATATGCTGCCTCCCCCCACCCCTTCATTTTTTACAGAGACAACATAGAACTATATGAGTGCCGTGTTAAAATTTGGAATTATTCCGGGTTTGTTTGGCCCTTTTAATACATTAATTGAGTTTCTGGGCATTTAATGTGCATAAATCAAATTTGAACTACAAGCACATGCTCTAGTGCACCAAAGTTGGTTGAAAAATTACATGTGTGTCCTTGGGTGAATTTCTAGGTCCCATGCAAGAAATGGGAATGAAATTCAAACATCTGGGCATCGTGGCTCGGCCAGAAATATTGAGAAACTTGGTTTTTTAATTCCTGTAAATCCAAAACACACATGAAAATCATGAAACTTGGCATGGTGTCATGACATGGCACCAACATACTATGGTAAATTTTCTATCCGATTTGGGACAAGCTTTGGTATAAGCTTCTTGCAAACCGGAGTTTCTATAGAGAAGGCTCGTGGTTTAGAGAGGGAATGTGTCACCTCCGTGTGCGAAACAACATACACTGCTTCTCCCGCCTTGATTTTTTACATAGGCAGCTTAGACCAATAGGAGTTTCGTGCTAAATTTTGTAATTATTTCGTGTTTGTTTGGCCTTTTTATACATTAATTGAATTTCCATGCATTTAATGCACATAATTCTGTTGGGAAACGTTAGATGGAAAACAAAAAATTCTATGCACACGCAATGATCTATCCATGAAGGTGCATAGCAACGAGGGGGAGAGTGTGTCTACGTACCCTCGTAGATCGTAAGCGGAAGCATTTCACAACGCGGTTGATGTAGTCGAACTTCTTCGCGCTTCAACCAATCAAGTACCGAACGCACGCCACCTCCGCGTTCTGCACACGTTCAGCTCGGTGATGTCCCTCGCCTTCTTGATCCAGCAAGATGTTGAGGTAGTAGATGAGTTCCGTCCGCATGATGGCGTGGTGACGGTGAAGGTGAAGTGATTTGCGCAGGGCTTCGCCTAAGCAGTACGAAGGTATGACCGTGGGAGTAAACGGTGGAGGGGGGCGTCGCACACGGCTAACAATTGTTTGGGCTGTGCTAGGCGCGCCCCCCACATATATACAGGTGGGAGGGAGAGGGCAGTGGCCAGGAGGCGCCCCAAGTAGGACCAAATCCTACTTGGGTTCCTCCTAAGCCGGTCGCCCCCCCTGAAGGAAATATGCCCTAGAGGCAATAATGAAGTTATTATTTATTTCCTTATATCATGATAATGTTTATTATTCATGCTAGAATTGTATTAACTGGAAACTTAGTACATGTGTGAATACATAGACAAAACAGAGTGTCCCTAGTATGCCTCTACTAGACTAGCTCATTGATCAAAGATGGTTATGTTTCCTAGCCATAGACATGAGTTGTCATTTGATCAACGGGATCACATCATTAGGAGCATGATGTGATGGACTAGACCCATCCGTTAGCTTAGCACTATGATCGTTTAGTTTTACTACTATTGTTTTCGTCATGACTTATACATGTTCCGATGACTATGAGATTATGCAACTCCCGAATACCGTACGAACACCTTGTGTGCTATCAAACGTCACAACGTAACTGGGTGATCATAAAGATGCTCTACAGGTGTCTCCGAAAGTGTTCGTGGTGTTGGCATAGATCAAGACTAGGATTTGTCACTTCGAGTGTCGGAGAGGTATCTCTGGGCCCTCTCGGTAATGCACATCATAATAAGCCTTGCAAGCAAAAGACTAATGAGTTATTCACGAGATGATGTATTACAGAATGAGTAAAGAGACTTATCGGTAACGAGATTGAACTAGGTATAGAGATACCGACGATCGAATCTCGGGCAAGTAACCTACCGATGACAAAAGGAACAACGTATGTTGTTATGCGGTTTGACCGATAAAGATCTTCATAGAATATGTAGGAGCCAATACGAGCATCCTGGTTCCGCTATTGGTTATTGACCAGAGATGAGTCTCGATCATGTCTACATAGTTCTCAAACCCGTAGGGTCCGCACGCTTAACGTTTGATGACGATCGGTATTATGAGTTTATGAGTTTTGATGTAACGAAGGTAGTTCGGAGTCCCGGATGAGATCACGGACATGACGAGGAGTCTCGGAATGTCCGAGACGTAAAGATTGATCTATTGGACGACTATATTCGGACACCGGAAGTGTTCCGTAAAGTTTCGGAATTAACCGGAGTACCGGGGGGGGTTACCGGAACCCCTGGGGAAGCTATGGGCCTTAATGGGCCGTAGGAGAAAGAGAGAAGGACGGCCAGGGCTGGGCCGCGCGCCCCCCACCCCTTGGTCCGAACTGGACAAGGAGGGAGGGGGCCGGCGCCCCTTTCCTTCTCCTTCTCCCTCTCCTTCCTTTCCCCCTTCTCCCTTTTGGTAGTTCCTACTAGGAATAGGATTGCAATCCTATTCCTAGTAGGATTGCACCTCCTAGGCGCGCCACAAGGGGCCGGCCGGCCTCCCCCCTTGCTCCTTTATATACGGGGGCAGGGGGCACCCAAATACACACAAGTTGAATTATTTTAGCCGTGTGCGGTGCCCCCCTCCACAGAAACACACCTCGGTAGATACATCATATCCGTCACCATGCCGTCGTGCTGACAAAACTCTCCCGTGAAGCTCAACTGGATCAAGAGCTCGTGGGACGTCATCAAGCTGAACGTGTGCTGAACGCGGAGGTGTCGTACGTTCGGTGCTTGAACGGTTGGATCGCGAAGAAGTTCGACTACATCAACCGCGTCACTTGACGCTTCCGCTCCCGGTCTACGAGGGTACGTAGACACACTCTCCCCTCTCGTTGCTATGCATCTAGTAGATAGATCTTGCGTGATCGTAGGAAAATTTTAAAATACTAAGTTCCCCAACAGTGGCATCATGAGCCAGGTCTATGCGTAGATGATATGCACGAGTAGAACACAATGAGTTGTGGGCGATACTAGTCATACGGCTTACCAGCATGTCATATTTTGTTTCGGCGGTATTGTGAGATGAAGCGGCCCGGACCGACATTACGCGTACGCTTACGCGGGACTGGTTTCACCGTTATGAGCACTCGTTGCTTAAAGGTGACTGACGGGTGTCTGTCTCTCTCACTTTAGCTGAATCAAGTGTGGCTACGCTCGGTCCTTGTGAAGGTTAAAACAGCACATACTTGACGAAACATCATTGTGGTTTTTGTATGCGTAGGTAAGAACGGTTCTTGCTAAGCCCGTAGCAGCCACGTAAAACTTGCAACAACAAAGTAGAGGACGTCTAACTTGTTTTTGCAGGGCATGTTGTGATGTGATATGGTCAAGACATGATGAGTTATACGGTTTTGTATGAGATGATCATGTTTTGTAAAGTTATCGGCAACTGGCAGGGCCATATGGTTGTCGCTTTATTTTATGAAATGCAATCGCCAAGTAATTGTTTTACTTTATCACTAAGCGGTAGCGATAGTCGTAGAAGCAATAGTTGGCGAGACGACAACGATGCTACGATGGAGATCAAGGTGTCGCGCCGGTGACGAAGGTGATCACGAAGGTGCTTTGGAGATGGAGATCAAAAGCACAAGATGATGATGGCCATAACATGTCACATATTTTGATTGCATGTGATGTTTATCTTATTATGCTTCTTATTCTACTTAGAACGACGGTAGCATTATAAGATGATCCCTTACTAAATTTCAAGGAATAAGTGTTCTCCCTGAGTATGCACCATTGCGAAAGTTCGTCGTGCCGAGACACCACGTGATGATCGGGTGTGATAAGCTCTACGTTCAAATACAACGGGTGTAAGCCAGTTTTGCACACGCAGAATACTCGGGTTAAACTTGACAAGCCTAGCATATGTAGATATGGCCTCGGAACACTGGAGACCGAAAGGTCGAGCGTGAATCATATAGTAGATATGATCAATATAAGATGTTCACCATTGAAACTACTCCATCTCACGTGATGATCGGACATGGTTTAGTCGATTTGGATCACGTGATCATTTAGATGACCGGAGGGATGCCTATCTAAGTGGGAGTTCTTTAAGTAATATGATTAATTGCACTTTAATTCATCATGAACTTAGTCCTGATAGTTTTTGCATATCTATGTTGTTGTAGATCAATGGCCCGTGCTACCGTTCCTTTGAATATTAATGCATTCCTAGAGAAAGCTAAGTTGAAAGATGATGGTAGAAATTACACGGACTGGGTCCGTAACTTGAGGATTATCCTCATTGCTGCACAGAAGAATTATATCCTTGAAGCACCGCTAGGTGACAAGCCCCCTCCCGCTAATGTAGACGCTTTGAACGTCTAGCAGACGCGGTCTGGTGACTACACGATAGTTCAGTGTGCCATGCTTTACGGCTTAGAACCGGTACTTCAACGACGTTTTGAACATCATGGACCATATGAGATGTTCCAGGAGTTGAAGTTAATATTTCAAGCAAATGCCCGGATTGAGAAATATGAGATTTCCAATAAGTTCTACAGCTGCAAGATGGAGGAGAATAGTTCTATCAGTGAACACTTACTCAGAATGTCTCGGTACTACAATCATATGACTCAAATTGGTTGCAAAGTTGACGAGGATAGTGTTATTGATAGAGTTCTTCAATCACTGCCACCAAGCTATAAAGGCTTCGTGATGAACTATAATATGCAAGGGATGCAGAAGACTATTCCCGAGCTCTTCGCTATGCTCAAAGCTGCGGAGGTAGAAATCAAAAAAGGAGCATCAAGTGTTGATGGTTAACAAGACCACTAGTTTCAAAAAAAAGGGCAAGGGAAAGAAGGGGAACTTCAAGAAGAATAGCAAGACAGTTGCTACTCCCGCGAAGAAACCCAAGTCTGGAGCCAAGCCTGAAACTGAGTGCTTCTACTGTAAAGGGACTGGACACTGGAAGCGGAACTGCCCCAAGTATTTGGCGGATAAGAAGGATGGCAAGGTGAACAAAGGTATATGTGATATACATGTTATTGATGTGTACCTTACTAATGCTCGTAATAGTACCTGGGTATTTGATACCGGTTCGGTTGCTAATATTTGTAACTCGAAACAGGGACTACGGATTAAACGAAGATTTGCTAAGGACAAGGTGACGATGCGCGTGGGAAATGGTTTCAAAGTTGATGTGATCGCCGTCGGCACGCTACCTCTACATCTACCTTCGGGATTAGTTTTAGACCTAAATAATTGTTATTTGGTGCCAGCGTTGAGCATGAACATTATATCTGGATCTTGTTTATTGCGAGACGGTTATTCATTGAAATCATAGAATAATGGTTGTTCTATTTTTATGAATAATATCTTTTATGGTCATGCACCCTTGAAGAGTGTCTATTCTTATTGGATCTCGATTGTAGTGATACACATATTCATAATATTGAATCCAAAAGATGCAAGGTTAATAATGATAGTGCAACTTATTTGTGGCACTGCCGTTTAGGTCATATTGGTGTAAAGCGCATGAAGAAACTCCATAGTGATGGACTTTTGGAATCACTTGATTATGAATCACTTGGTGCTTGCGAAACATGCCTCATGGGCAAGATGACTAAAACTCCGTTCTCCGGAACTATGGAGCGAGCAACAGATTTGTTGGAAATCATACATACTGATGTATGTGGGCCAATGAGTGTTGAAGCTCGCGGCGGGTATCGTTATTTTCTAACCTTCACTGATGATTTGAGCAGATATGGGTATATCTACTTAATGAAGCACAAGTCTGAAACATTTGAAAAGTTCAAAGAATTTCAGAGTGAAGTGGAGAATCATCGTAAGAGAAAATAAGAGTTTCTACGATATGATCATAGAGGTAAAATATTTGAGTTAGCGAGTTTGGCCTTCAGTAAAAACAATGTGAAATAGTTTCACTACTCACGCCACCTGGAACACCACAGTGTAATGGTGTGTCCGAACGTCATAATCGTACTTTATTAGATATGGTGCGATCGATGATGTCTCTTACCGATATACCACTATCGCTTTTGGGGTTATGCATTAGAGACAACTACATTCACGTTAAATAGGCCACCATCTAAATCTGTGGAGATGACACCGTATGAACTGTGGTTTGACGAGAAACCTAAGTTGTCATTTCTTTAAGTTTGGGACTGCGATGCTTATGTGAAAAAGTTTCAACATCATAAGCTCGAACCCAAATCGGAGAAGTAAATCTTCATAGGATACCCAAAAGAAACTGTTGGGTACACCTTCTATCACAGATCCGAAGGCAAGGTCTTTGTTGCTAAGAGTGGATCCTTTCTAGAGAAGGAGTTTCTCTCGAAAGAAGTGAGTGGGAGGAAAGTAGAACTTGATGAGGTAATTGTACCTTCTCCTGAATTGGAAAGTAGTACATCACAAAAAATTGTTCCAGTGATTCCTACACCAATTAGTGAGGAAGCTAATGATGATGATCATGAAACTTCAGATCAAGTTTCAGCTGAACATCGTAGATCAACCAGAGTACGTTCCGCACCAGAGTGGTACGGCAACCCAGTTCTGGAAGTCATGTTACTAGACCATGATGAACCTACGAACTATGAGGAAGCGATGATGAGCCCAAATTCCGCAAAATGGCTTGAGGCCATGAAATCTGAGATTGGATCCATGTATGAGAACAAAGTGTGGACTTTGGTTGACTTGCCCGATGATCGGCAAGCCATTGAAAATAAATGGATTTTCAAGAGGAAGACCGACGCAGACGGTAATGTTACTGTTTACGAAGCTCGACTTGTTGCGAAAGGGTTTCGACAAGTTCAAGGAATTGACTACGATGAGACTTTCTCACCTGTAGCGATGCTTAAGTTTGTCCGAATCATGTTAGCAATTGCCGCATTTTATGATTATGAAATCTGGCAAATGGATGTCAAAACTGCATTCCTAAATGGATATCTCAAAGAAGAGTTGTATATGATGCAACCAGAAGGTTTTGTCGATCCAAAAGGTGCTAAGAAAGTGTGCAAGCTCTAGTGATCCATCTATGGACTGGTGAAAGCATCTCGGAGTTGGAATATATGCTTTGATGAGGTGATCAGAGCATATGGTTTTATACAGACTTGCGGTGAAGCCTGTATTTACAAGAAAGTGAGTGGGAGCACTACAACATTTCTGATAAGTATATGTGAATGACATATTGTTGATCAGAAATAATGTAGAATATTCTCGAAAGCATAAAGGAGTGTTTGAAAGGAGTTTTTCAAAGAAAGACCTCGGTGAAGCTGCTTACATATTGAGCATCATGATCTATAGAGATAGATCATGACGCTTGATAAGTTTTTTCAATGAGTACATACCTTGAAAAGTTTTTGAAGTAGTTCAAAATAGAACAGTCAAAGAAAGAGTTCTTGCTTGTATTGCAAGGTATGAAGTTGAGTAAGACTCAAAAAACCCGACCACGGTAGAAGATAGAGAAAGAATGAAGGTCATTCCCTATGCCTCAGCCATAGGCTCTGTAAAGTATGCCATGCTGTGTACCAAACATGTTGTGTACTTTGCCATGAGTTTGGCAAGGAGGTACAAAAGCGATCTAGGAGTAGATCACTGGACAGCGGTCAAAATTGTCCTTAGTTACTGGATGACTAAGGAAATATTTCTCGATTATGGAGGTGATAAAGAGTTCGTCGTAAAGAGTTACGCCGATGCAAGCTTTGACACTAATCTAGATGACTTTAAGTCTCGATCTGGATGCATATTGGAAGTGGGAGCAATTAGCTAGAGTAGCTCCATGCAGAGCATTGTAGACATAGAAATTTGTGAAATACATACGGATCTGAATGTGACAGACCCGTTGACTAAACTTCTCTCACAAGCAAAACATGATCACACCTTATTACTCTTGGGTGTCAATCACATAGCGATGTGAACTAGATTATTGAATCTAGTAAACCCTTTGGGTGTTAGTCACATGGCAATGTGAACTATGGGTGTTATTCACATAACGATGTGAACTGTCGGTATTAAATCACATGGCGATGTGAACTAGATTATTGACTCTAGTGCAAGTGGGAGACTGAAGGAAATATGCCCTAGAGGCAATAATAAAGTTATTATTTATTTCCTTATATCATGATAAATGTTTATTATTCATGCTAGAATTGTATTAACTGGAAACTTAGTACATGTGTGAATACATAGACAAAACAGAGTGTCCCTAGTATGCCTCTACTAGACTAGCTCATTGATCAAAGATGGTTATGTTTCCTAGCCATAGACATGAGTTGTCATTTGATCAACGGGATCACATCATTAGGAGAATGATGTGATGGACTAGACCCATCCATTAGCTTAGCACTATGATCGTTTCGTTTTACTGCTATTGCTTTCTTCATGACTTATACATGTTCCTATGACTATGAGATTATGCAACTCCCGAATACCATAGGAACACCTTGTGTGCTATCAAACGTCACAACGTAACTGGGTGATCATAAAGATGCTCTACAGGTGTCTCCGAAAGTGTTCGTGGTGTTGGCATAGATCAAGACTAGGATTTGTCACTTCGAGTGTCGGAGAGGTATCTCTGGGCCCTCTCGGTAATGCACATCATAATAAGCCTTGCAAGCAAAATACTAATGAGTTAGTCACGAGATGATGTATTACGGAATGAGAAAAGAGACTTACCGGTAACGAGATTGAACTAGGTATAGAGATACTGACGATCGAATCTCGGGCAAGTAACATACCGATGACAAAAGGAACAACGTATGTTGTTATCCGGTTTGACCGATAAAGATCTTCGTAGAATATGTAGGAGCCAATATGAGCATCCAGGTTCCGCTATTGGTTATTGACCAGAGATGAGTCTCGGTCATGTCTACATAGTTCTCGAACCCGTAGGGTCCGCACGCTTAACGTTTGATGACGATCGATATTATGAGTTTATGAGTTTTGATGTACCGAAGGTAGTTCGGAGTCACGGATGAGATCACGGACATGACGAGGAGTCTCGGAATGTCCGAGACGTAAAGATTGATATATTGGACGACTATATTTAGACACCGGAAGTGTTCCGTAAAGTTTCGGAATTAACCGGAGTACCGGGGGGGTTACCGGAACCCCTGGGGAAGCTATGGGCCTTAATGTGCCGTAGGAGAAAGAGAGAAGGAGGGCCAGGGCTGGCCCGCGCGCCCCCCACCCCTTGGTCCGAATTGGACAAGGAGGGAGGGGTGCCGGCGCCCCTTTCCTTCTCCTTCTCCCTCTCCTTCCTTTCCCCCTTCTCCCTTTTGGTAGTTCCTACTAGGAATAGGATTGCAATCCTATTCCTAGTAGGATTGCACCTCCTAGGCGCGCCACAAGGGGCCGGCCGGCCTCCCCCTTGCTCCTTTATATACGGGGGCAGGGGGCACCCAAATACACACAAGTTGAATTGTTTTAGCCGTGTGCGGTGCCCCCCTCCACAGAAACACACCTCGGTCATACCTTTGCAGTGCTTAGGCGAAGCCCTGCACCGGTAGATACATCATATCCGTCACCACGCCATCGTGCTGACGAAACTCTCCCGTGAAGCTCAACTGGATCAAGAGCTCGTGGGACGTCATCAAGCTGAACGTGTGCTGAACGCGGAGGTGTCGTACGTTCGGTGCTTGATCGGTTGGATCGCGAAGAAGTTCGACTACATCAACCGCGTCACTTGACGCTTCCGCTCCCGGTCTACGAGGGTACGTAGACACACTCTCCCCTCTCGTTGCTATGCATCTAGTAGATAGATCTTGCATGATCGTAGGAAAATTTTAAAATACTACGTTCCCCAACACCCCCTCCTTCCTTATTTACCGGAGTGGGAAGGAAAGAGGAAGGAGGAGGGAAGGAAGGGGGAGGCCGAATCCCCCCTTTCCTTCTCCCTTCCCCTCTGGTTCCGCCCATATGGGGGGCGCACCAGCCCCTGGTGGCTCGTGTGTTTCCCCTCTTGGCCCATTAGGCTCATATCTTTTGCCGGGGGTGCCCGGAACCCCTTCCGGTGACCCGATATGTACCCGGTACCGTCTGGAACACTTCTGGTGTCCGAATACTATCGTCCTATATATCAATATTTAGCTCTCGGCCATTTCGAGACTCCTCATCATGTCCATGATCATATCCAGGACTCCAAACAACATTCGGTCACCAATCATATAACTCATATAATATTATATCGTCAACGAACGTTAAGTGTGTGGACCCTACGGGTTCAAGAACTATGTAGACATGACTGAGACACCTCTCCGGTCAATAACCAACAGCGGAACCTAGATGCCCATATTGGCTCCTACATATTCTACAAAGATCTTTATCGGTCAAACTGTTATGACAACATACACAATTCCTTTTGTCCGTTGGTATGTTACTAGCCTGAGATTCGATCGTCGGTATCTCTATACCTAGTTCAATCTCGTTACTGGCAAGTCTATTTACTCGTTCTCTAGTACATCATCCCGTGACTAACTCCTTAGTCATTTGCTTGCAAGGCTTATTATGATGTGCATTACTGAGAGGGCCCAAAGGTACCTCTCCGATACTCAGAGTGACAAATCCTAATCTTGATTCACGCCAACCCAACAAAACACCTTCGGAGATACCTGTAGAGCATCTTTATAATCACTCAGTTACGTTGTGACGTTTGATAGCACACAAGGTATTCCTCCGGTATACGGGAGTTGCATGATCTCATTGTCATAGGAATATGTATTTGACATACATGAAAGCGGAAGCAATAAACTGTACGATCAAATGCTAAGCTAACAGATGGGTGCCAATGTCAAAACCAGCAGATCTCGGGTAGGGGGTCTCGAACTATGCGTCTGAGGATCGATGGTAACAGGAGACTGGGGACACGATGTTTACCGAGGTTTGGGCCCTCTCGATCGAGGTAACACCATACTTCCTGTTTGATTGATCTTGATGAATATGGGTTACAAGAGTTGATCTACCTCGAGATCGTAATGGCTAAACCCTAAAAGTCTTGCCTCTGTAATTGTTATGATTCTGTTGTCTCTACGGACTAGACCCTCTGGTTTATATATGCACTGGAGGGACCTAGGGTTTGTACATGATCACCTTGCAGAGGAAGGAAAGTATTACAACCGGACTCTAAACTTGATATTTTACACATATGGGAGTCCTATCTGGATACGTGAGATAGTCTTCATCAATAATCATCTTAATCCAGGACTCCCTCAGTAGCCCCTGCTACTTCTCGAGCTTGCGTTGTATTCCCTCGAAGAGCAAAGGGATATGCAGCACAGTAGCGTAAGTATTTCTCTCAGTTTTTGAGAACCAATGTATCAATCCAGTAGGAGACCACGCGCCAGTCCCTCGCACCTGCACAAACAAATAAGAACTTCGCAGCCAACGCGATAAGGGGTTGTCAATCCCTTTACGGTCACTTACGAGAGTGAGATCTGATAGAGATGATAGTTTATATTTTTGGTATTTTTAGTTTAATAAAATAGCAAATAAAAGCGGTAAAAGTAAAGTAGATGTAGATTGATATGTTGAGAATAGACCCGGGGGCCATAGTTTTCTCTAGTGGCTTCTCTCATGATAGCGATATTCTACGGTGGGTAAACAAATTACTGTCGAGCGATTGATAGAAAAGCAAATAATTATGAGACTATCTTGGCATGATCATTGTATATAGGCATCACGTCCGAGACAAGTAGACCGACTCCTGCCTCCATCTTCTACTATTACTCCACACATCGACCGCTATCCAGCATGCATCTAGTGTATTGAGTTCATATGAACAGCGTAACGCCTTAAGCAAGATGACATGATGTAGAGGGATAAACTCAACCAATATGATGTAAAACCCATCTTTTTATCCTCGATGGCAACAATACAATACGTGCCTTGCTGCCCCTACTGTCACTGGGAAAGGACACCGCAAGATTGAACCCAAAGCCAAGCACTTCTCCCATTGCAAGAACTATAGATCTAGTAGGCCAAACCAAACCAATAATTCGAAGAGACTTGCAAGGATATTATGAGCACACATAAAAAGTTCAGAGAAGAACCAAATATATTTCATAGATAACCTTGATCATAAACTCACAATTCATCGGATCTCGACAAACACACCGCAAAAAGAGATTACATCGAATAGATCTCCTCGAAGACCGAGGAGAACTTTGTATTGAGATCCAGAGAGAGAGAGAAGAAGCCATCTAGATACTAGCTATGGACCCAAAGGTCTGAGGTAAACTACTCACAACTCATGGTGAGGGCGATGATGATGATGGTGAAGGCCTCCGTGATGGATCCCCCTCCCGAAACAGGCTCCAAGATGGGATCTCCATGGGAACAGAAGCTACGGCGGTGGAATTAGGGTTTTCTCTCTGCGTATGGAGTTTTTGGGGTACATAGATATATATAGGAATAAGGAGGGCACCGGGGGCCACACGAGGCAGCCTCGAGGCACTGGGGCGTGCCCCCCACCCTCGAGGGCAGCCCCTCTGTCCCCTGGCTTGGTCCTGAAGTTTCCTGAGCGTGATTTTCTCCAAAAATATCTCTCGCGAAGGTTTCATTCCGTTTGGACTCCGTTTGATATTCTTTTTCTGCAAAACCCTGAAATAGGCAAAAAACAGCAATCTGGACTGGGCCTTTGGGTTAGTAGGTTAGTACCAAAAATGATATAAAAGTGAATGATAAAGCCCATTAAACATCCAAGACTTCATAAATAATAGCATGGAACAATCAAAAATTATAGATACGTTGGAGACGTATCAGCCCCTGAACCAGTCTACGATGACGATGAGTTCGGCTTGCACACTGTCTTCAGCATTGCAAGGCGGGTTCCTCCTTCCGAACATATTGAAGCAATATTCCCTACAAAAGGTACTATGTCCGGCTCTGCATGGTTAGTACAACCCTTAGCCTCAAAGCCAAGGTATCAAAAAAAACGGATATTGTGTCTTTACTGACAACTTTTCAGCAAAGCGTCACATCTGTCCCTTTAATATATAACGAACTGTTTTCTTGGCCTTGGTTTCGCGTTTCGAGGTATAGCCTCATTGGCACGTCTTGTCAAAGCAGAGATCGTGCCCGCTTATTACGGGATCCTTATCAATGTGGCGTGAGCATTTTAACCGCGCCTTGCCCACGACCTTGTTGGGAACCGGCGAGGTTTACGGTTGGAGTGGGGGCCGTTTAGAATTCACCGCTTATAAAAGGACTCAAATCTTTCTCTTTAACCCCACACTCTCCTCAAGCCCTAGTTCTCCAATCTCCCTAGCCCAAGCGCCCACATCTCTTGCGCCCCCAACTCTCAACTCTTCCAGCACCGCCGCCCTTCCCAGCAATGGATGGTTCTGGTTCCAAAGGCAAGCGGGAAGCATCCACGGTCACAGAGAAGACCGTGAAGAGCCTCCGGAGCGTGGGCTATCTCGCCGACGATGTGGCGCACCGAGTCCCCGAGAAGGACCAAGTGATTCCCGTCCCTAAGGCGGGTGAGAGGGTCGTATTCCTCTTGCACTTTATTCGGGGGCTGGGATTTCCTCTCCACCCCTTTGTACGGGGCCTCTTGTTTTTCTATGGGCTAGATTCCATGATCTAGCCCCGAACTCAATCCTCCACATATCCGCTTTTATAGTGATATGTGAGGCGTTCCTCCGCGTCCCCCCACACTTCGGCCTATGGCTCAAAACCTTCAATGTGAAGCTGAAGGTGGTTGACGGGCAGCACACGGAGTGCGGAGGAGCCATGGTGAGCAAGCTCCCCAACGCCACATGGACAAAGGGGGCCTTTATGGAAACAAACAAGATTTGGCAGCAGGAGTGGTTTTACATCACTGAGCCCCGCGACACCAAGTGGGCGGCAGCACCCGCATTTAGATCTGGACCCCTGGAGAGGCTAACCTCCTGGACCGACAAGAGTCCAGATTAGGGGTCCCAGGCGGAGGTAATGGTGCTCCAAAGCCGCATATCCGGCATGATCTCCAAGGGCACCCAACTTATAAGCGTGATTCAGGTAATGCTTGTCCGTCTTGTCCTTCCCTGCCAACGCCGGGACTCCTATCTATGGGAGTTCAATCTGGAAGGGTCCCGGCCCTTGAAGCACCTCTTCGACACTATGCATGAAGACATTTGGAAGCACCTCTTCAAGGCCTAGAAGGGGTGGCCGGTGGAGATTGAGGACAAGGGCTTCAGTACCGCCCTTACTACATCAAAGGTAATTAAAATTTCTGCCAAATACATACACCATCCATGCTTCAATTATAACAGGAGTTAGAGTTTTTGCGTTCTATCCAGGCCTGGATGAAAAAGGCAGAGTGGATCAAGTGTCCGGCTCCCCTACCAGAGGACCGAGAGACGCCTCGGGTGACGGCGATGTTGGACCCGGCACCGTACAAGGCGCCGGATAAGAAGACCAAGAAGAAGGGCAAGGAGGTCAAGAGTGACCCCCACCCTGCGGGCCTCGCGGACACAAGGTCCGAGGAGACCAGCTCCCACCTCTCTCTGGAAGAAAGAGAGGAGGAAGAGGAGGAATAAGATGACTCCCCCATCCTGACAAAGGGGAGGAAGAGAGTGGCCCCTACTGACACAGGCAAGGTCGTGCCGAGGAAGAAGCTGAATCTTCCTGATAGTTCGGACTCATTGTCTGAACATAGCTATCGAGTTCAGCCCAGGATCAAGCCCATGGCCTAATCGTAAGTGTTTAAACTGCTTATGTTCGGATAATTTTCCTTTTCAGCATCTAATATTCATTTTGCCTTTATATAGTCCTCCGCACGACATCCCCGTGGCTTCACTGTCATCGGGAAATTCCCTATCGCCGGGGATGGTGGAGAGCGATACGCCTCCGCGGGGCTCATTGCCCACTGTAGGGGGTACCGAGGTATCCTCTCTACAACTCCCCCTGCTCCAGCAGGTGGGAGTGGGGTGGACGAAAGGGTGTCCGAGGTCAATCCCTTGGCCGATGTCGACCAAGGGGGAGTGATCCCCATGGTGACCGAAGACGGGGGGGCCAAGCAATCCGGGGCCTCGCCAAACACTGTTCCTGAGCCCAGTGCGGCTCCCCCGTGATGGGGAGGGAGCAACAGCTCCTACGGCGCCTGTCGTCAATCCAGAGGCGCCGAACACTCTGGAGGGAGCACTGCAAAGTGCTTCCATCGTAGAGGAACACCGCACTCTGATGAGTGCGGTCATGGAGAAAATACAGTCCGTCAAAGGTGGACTGAACGAAGCATTCAACAGCCTACTAACAGGCTTTGAGATATGCGACGTAATGTTTCTTCAAAGAGAAATTTTTATTTTAGATATATATATATATATATATATATAGACAGTAGCCCCTGATGCTTTGTTTGATTCTGAACAGAATCAGACGAAGCATCCATGTTATAGCATATGATAGAGCTGAACTGTATATTTTGTGCTTGAACATGCTTCTCTAGTTGCGACATCTGCCCGAGCCGCAGAGGTTTCTGAATTAAATCAAAAACTTACACTAGCTGACGAAGAGCTCGTCTACATCAAAAAGCATTTTGATGAAACGCAAGTTATGCGGGTTTAAGAAATTGAAATTTTAACACACTATATGTATGAGCGTGAGCTTATTTGTGTTATATGTTCTCGTGAAATAGCTGACACAGCTACAGTCGAGGCCCTGAAGGGCGAGCTTGCGACGGCCAAGGAGGAGGCCAGAGCGAGCAAGGCAGCCGCTGATAAAGCGGCTGCCGACCTGGAGGTCGAGAAGGCCCTGCGTTAACATCACGAGGTTCGGGTGACCGAAGTCGAGGTCGAGCTGCAAGATGCCATTTGCAAAGCGATGCATTGGAGCAGACGACTTCGGAACAAGCATCCGAACTCACTGCGGCAGTTAATGATGCCAAGGAGGCACGTACTGAGTCGCGCAGTGCTCAGGAAGAGATAAAACAAGCGCGTCAAATAGCAGCTGGTAAAGTTTTTCTCTTGCAGAGCATCTTCGGAGTTCAGAGGTATCTTGGGCTGGCACGATTGTGGAGTTCTCCAGGCGTGTTTGCGGATCTCCCGAGGAGCATCGTCGACGCCGCCCAATACTTCCGAGCCTAGGAGGGGAACAACATGGAGAAGCTGTTTTGGTTGCAGTTCCTTGCACCAAAACATCCAATGCCCCTCAATGCCCAAATGAAGCAGTTGGTCGAGCTGCACAACATGGCGGGTACGGCCATGCAGGACTTGATAGTCCGGCTATGGTCCGCTGATCCAATCCCAAGTAGTTACTTGCTACGTCTCCAACGTATCTATAATTTTTTATTGTTCCATGATATTATATTATCTGTTTTGGATGTTTAATGGGCTTTATTATACACTTTTATATTATTTTTGGGACTAACCTACTAACCCAAGGCCCAGTACAAATTGTTGTGTTTTGCCTATTTCAGTGTTTCGCAGAAAAAGAATATCAAACGGAGTCCAAATGGAATGAAAGCTTCGGGAGGATCGTTTTTGGAACAAATACAACACAGAAGACTTGGAGAACATGCCAGGGAAGCCACGGGGTGGCCACAAGGAAGGGGGGCGCGCCCCCCCACCCTCATGGGCCCCCCGTTGCTCCACCGACGTGCCTCTTCCTCCTATATATACTCATATACCCTGAAAACATCCGAGAGCACCACAAAACCCTAATTCCACCGCCACAACCTTTTGTACCCGTGAGATCCCATCTTGGGGCCTGTTCTGGAGCTCCACCGGAGGGGGAATCGATCACGGAGGGCTGCTACATCAACACCATAGCCTCTCCGATGAGTTGTGAGTAGTTTACAATAGACCTTTGGGTCCATAGTTGTTAGCTAGATGGCTTCTTCTCTCTCTTTGGATCTCAATACAAAGTTCTCCTTGATCTTCTTGGAGATCTATTCGATGTAATTCTTTTTGCGGTGTGTTTGTCGATGTCCGATGAATTGTGGGTTTATGATCAAGATTATCTATGAACAATATTTGATTCTTCTCTGAAATCTTTTATGCATGATTTAAATATCTTTGCAAGTCTCTTCGAATTATCAGTTTGGTTTGACCTACTAGATTGATCTTTCTTGCAATGGGACAAGTGCTTAGCTTTTGGTTCAATATTGCGGTGTCCTTTCCCAGTGACAGCAGGGGCAGCAAGGCACGTATTGTATTGTTGCCATCGAGGATAAAAAGATGGGGTTTATATCATATTACATGAGTTTATCCCTCTACATCATGTCATCTTGCCTAAAGTGTTACTCTGTTCTTATGAACTTAATACTCTAGATGCATGCTGGATAGCGGTCGATGTGTGGAGTAATAGTAGTAGATGCAGAATCGTTTCAGTCTACTTGTCATGGACATGATGCCTATATACAATGATCATGCCTAGATATTCTCATAACTATGCGCTTTTCTATCAATTGCTCGACAGTAATTTGTTCACCCACGGTAGAAATTTGCTATCTTGAGAGAAGCCACTAGTGAAACCTATGCCCCCAGGGTCAATCTTCTATCATATCAATCTTCCATCATCTATTTATCTTTACTTTACTTTTCTTTTGCGATCTTTACTTTCAACCTATATACCAAAAATACCAAAAATATTTACCTTATTATCTCTATCAGATCTCACTTTTGCAAGTGGTCGAGAAGGGATTGACAACCCCTTTATCGCGTTGGTTCCATGGTTCTTATTTGCTTGTGTAGGTACGAGGGACTCGCGCGTAGTCTCCTACTGGATTGATACCTTGGTTCTCAAAAACTAAGGGAAATACTTACGCTACTATGTTGCATCACCCTTTTCTCTTCAAGGGAAAAACAACGCAAGCTCAAGAGGTAGCAAGAAGAATTTCTGGCGCCGTTGCCGGGGAGATCTACGCAAAAGTCATATACCAAGTACCCATCACAAACTCTTATCCCTCGCATTACATTATTTGCCATTTGCCTCTCGTTTTCCTCTCCCCCACTTCACATTTGCCGTTTTATTCGTCCTTTTTCTGTTCGCTTCTTTTCGCTTGCTTCTTGTTTGCTTGTTTGTTGGATTGCTTGTTCGTCACTATGGCTCAAGACAATACCAAATTGTGTGACTTTACCAATACCAACAATAATGATTTTATTAGCACTCCGATTGCTCCTATTATCGATGCTGAATCTTGTGAAATCAATGTTGCTCTGTTAAACCTTGTGATGAAAGATCAATTTTCGGGCCTTCCTAGTGAAGATGCCGCTACCCATCTAAACAACTTTGTTGATTTGTGTGATATGCAAAAGAAGAGAGATACGGATAATGATATTGTTAAATTGAAGCTATTTCCGTTTTTGCTTAGAGATCGTGCTAAAACATGGTTCTCTTCTTTGCCTAGAAATAGTATTGATTCATGGAATGAGTGCAAAGATGCCTTTATCTCTAAGTATTTTCCTCCCGCTAAGATTATTTCTCTTAGAAACGATATTATGACTTTTAAGCAACTTGATCATGAGCATGTTGCACAATCTTGGGAGAGGATGAAATTAATGATACGTAATTGCCCTACATGTGGTTTGAACTTACGGATGACTATACAAAACTTTTATGCTGGACTGAATTTTGCTTCTAGAAATCTTTTAGATTTGGCCGCGGGGGGCACTTTCATGGAAATCACTTTAGGGGAAGCTCCTAAACTCCTAGATAATATTATGGTTAATTACTCTCAATGGCATACCGAAAGATCTACTAGTAAAAAAGTCCATGCTATTGAAGAGATTAGTGTTTTCAGTGGAAAGGTGGATGAACTTATGAAATTATTTGCTACTAAGAGTGTTTCTTCTAATCCTAATGATATGCCTTTGTCCACGTTGATTGAGAATAATAATGAATCTTTGGATGTGAATTTTGTTGGTAGGAATAATTTTGGTAACAACGCTTATAGAGGAAACTTTAATTCTAGGCCTTTCCCTAGTAATTCCTCTAATAATTATGGTAATTCCTACAACCACTCTAATGGAAATTTTAATAAGATGCCCTCTGATTTTGAGACTAGTGTTAAATAATTTATGAATTCGCAAAAGAATTTCAATGTTTTGCTTGAAGAAAATTTGCTTAAGAATGATGAGTTGGCTAGGAACGTGGATAGAATTTCTCTTGATGTTGATTCTTTGAAACTTAGATCTATTCCACCTAAGCATGATATCAATGAGTCTCTCAAAGCCATGAGAATTTCCATTGATGAGCGCAAAGAAAGAACCGCTAGAATGCGTGCTAAAAGAGATTGCTTTATGAAAGCGTGTTCTTCTAGTTTTCATGATTATAAAGATGAAGATCTAAAAGTAATTGATGTGTCTCCTATTAAATTCTTGTTTTCTCATATGAATCTTTATAAAGATGGGACTGGAGATGAGTCAACTTTAGTTAAAAGGTGTCCCAATGATTCGGAGTTTTTAGATCTTGATGCTAAAATTGTTAAAAGTGGGATTGAAGAGGTCAAAACTTTACATAGTAATGAACGCACTATTTTGGATTTCGAGAGATGCAATTATGATAATTTCTCTTTGATAGATTGTATTTCCTTGTTGCAATCCGTGGTAAATTCTCCTCATGCTTATAGTCAAAATAAATCTTTTACCAAACACATAGTTGATGCTTTAATGCAATCTTATGAAGAAAAACTTGAATTAGAAATTTCTATCCCTAGAAAACTTTATGATGAGTGGGAACCTACTATTAAAATTAATATTAAAGATCATGAATGCTATGCTTTGTGTAATTTGTGTGCTAGTGTTTCCACAATTTTAAAAACTTTGTGTGATATGTTAGGTTTCCATGAACTTGATGATTGTTCTTTAAATTTGCAACTTGTGGATTCTACCATTAAGAAACCTATGGGAAGGATTAATGATGTTCTTATTGTTGCAAATAGGAATTATGTGCCCGTAGATTTCATCGTTCTTGATATAGATTGAAATCATACATGTCCTATTATTCTTGGTAGACCTTTCCTTAGAACGATTGGTGCAATTATTCATATGAAGGAAGGAAATATTAGATTCCAATTTCCGTTAAGGAAAGGCAGGGAGCACTTTCCTACAAAGAAAATCAAATTACCTTATGAATCTATTATGAGAGCAACTTATGGATTGCCTGCCAAAGATGGCAATACCTAGATCTATTCTTGTATCATGCCTAGCTAGGGGCGTTAAATGATAGCGCTTGTTGGGAGGCAACCCAATTTTATTTTCGTTGCTTCTGTTTAGTAATAAATGATTCATCTAGCTTCTGGTTAGATGTGGTTTTGTGTTTTAATTAGTGTTTGTGCCAAGTAGAACCTTTGGGAAGACTTGGGTGAAGTCTTTGCGATCTTGCTGTAAAAAATAGAAACTTTTGCGCTCACGAGTTTTGCTGCCATCTTTTACTGGACAGTGATTTTAAGTTGATTCCTTTTGCAGATGATTAATAGACAAATTCCTCACGTCCACCAATTTATTTCAGAATTTTTAGAGTTACAGAAGTATTCGAAAGTTACAGATTGCTACAGACTGTTCTATTTTTGTCAGATTCTGTTTTTCGTGTGTTGTTTGCTTATTTTGATGAATCTATGAGTAGTATCGGGGGGTATGAATCATAGAGAAGTTGGAGTACAGTAGGTTTAACACCAATATAAATAAAGAATGAGTTCATTACAGTACCTTAAAGTGGTGGTTTGTTTTCTTATACTAATGGAGCTCACGAGATTTTCTGTTTAGTTTTGTGTTGTGAAGTTTTCAGGTTTTTTGGTAAGGATTTGATACTATGGAACAAAAAGTGGCAAGAGCCTAATCTTGGGGATTCCCAAGGCACCCCAAGGTAAAATTCAAGGACAACCAAAAGCCTAAGCTTGGGGATGCCCCGGGAAAGCATCCCCTCTTTCGTCTTCGTCTATCGGTAACTTTACTTGAGACTATTTTTTTATTCACCACATGATATGTGTTTTGCTTGGAGCGTCATGTATGATTTGAGTCTTTGCTTTTTGTTTTACCACAATCATCCTTGCTGTACAAACCTTTTGAGAGAGATACATATGAATCGGAATTTGTTAGAATACTCTATGTGCTTCACTTATATCTTTTGAGCTAGATAGTTTTGCTCTTGTCCTTCACTTATATCTTTTTAGAGCACGATGGTGGTTTTATTTTATAGAAATTATTGATCTCTCATTTTTCACTTATATTATTTTGAGAGTCCTTTAGAACAGCATGGTAATTTGCTTTGGTTATAAAATTAGTCCTAATATGATAGGCATGGGTATAATAAAAACCTTCATATAAAGAACATTGAATATTATGAGAAGTTTGATACTTGATGATTTTTTTGAGATATGAGGATGGTGATATTAGAGTCATGCTAGTGGAGTAATTGTGAATTTGGGAAACACTTGTGTTAAAGTTTGTGATTCCCGTAGCATGCACGTATGGTGAACCGTTATGTGATGAAGTTGGAGCATGATTTATTTATTGAGTGTCATCCTTTGTGTGGAGGTCGGGATCGTGCGATGGTTAACTCCTACCAACCCTTCCCCTAGGAGCATGCGTTGAATACTTTGTTTTGATGACTTGTACATTTTTGCAATAAGTATATGAGATCTTTATGACTAATGTTGAGTCCATGGATTATACGCACTCTCACCCTTCCACTATAGCTAGCCTCTCTTGTACCGCGCAACTTTCACCGGCACCATACACCCATCATATACCTTCCTCAAAACAGCCACCATACCTACCTATTATGGCATTTCCATAGCCATTCTGAGATATATTTCCCTGCAACTTTCCACCATTCCGTTTATTATGACACACTTCATCATTGTCATATTGTCATGCATGATCATGTTGTTGACATCGTATTTGTGGCAAGTCCACCATGCATAATTTTCCATACATGTCACTCTTGATTCATTGCGCATCCCGTTACACCGCCGGAGGCATTCACATAGAGTCATATTTTGTTCTAGCTTCGAGTTGTAATCTTTGAGTTGTAAGTAAATAAAAGTGTGATGATCTTCATTACTAGAGCATTGTCCCAGTGAGCAAAGGATGATGGAGACTATGATTCCCCCACAAGTCTGGATGAGACTCCGGACGAAAGAAAAAAAAAGGAAAAAAGAGGCCATGAAAAAAAGGAGAAGAGAAAAGGCCCAATTAAAAAATAAAAGAAAGAAAAAAATAAAAATAAAATGAGAGAAAAAGAGAGAAGGGACAATGCTACTATCCTTTTTCCACACTTGTGCTTCAAAGTAGCACCATGATCTTGATGATAAAGAGTCTCTTGTTTTGTCACTTTCATATACTAGTGGGAATTTTCATTATAGAACTTGGCTTGTATATTCCAATGATGGGCTTCCTCAAAATGCCCTAGGTCTTCGTGAGCAAGCAAGTTGGATGCACACCCACTTAGTTGAAGGAAATATGCCCTAGAGGCAATAATAAAGATGTTATTTGTATTTCCTTATATCATGATAAATGTCTTTTATTCATGCTATAATTGTATTAACCGGAAACTTAGTACATGTGTGAATACATAGACAAAGCAGTATGTCCCTAGTATGCCTCTACTAGACTAGCTCATTGATCAAAGATGGTTATTTTTCCTAGCCATAGACATGAGTTGTCATTTGATCAACGGGATCACATTATTAGGAGAATGATGTGATGGACAAGACCCATCCGTTAGCTTAGCACTATGATCATTTAGTTTTACTGTTATTACTTTCTTCATAACTTATACATGTTCCTATGACTATGAGATTATGCAACTCCCGAATACCAGATGAACACCTTGTGTGCTATCAAACATCACAACGTAAATGGGTGATCATAAAGATGCTCTACAGGTGTCTCCGAAATTGTTCATGGTGTTGGCATAGATCAAGAATAGGATTTGTCACTCCGAGTGTCGGAGAGGTATCTCTGGGCCCTCTCGGTAATGCACATCATAATAAGCCTTGCAAGCAAATGACTAATGAGTTAGTCACGAGATGATGTATTACGTAACGAGTAAAGAGACTTGCCGGTAACGAGATTGGACTAGGTATAGAGATACCGACGATCGAATCTCGGGCAAGTAACATACCGATGACAAAGGGAACAACGTATGTTGTTATGCGGTTTGATCGATAAAGATCTTCGTAGAATATATAGGAGCCAATATGACCATCCAGGTTCCGCTATTAGTTATTGACCGGAGATGAGTCTCGGTCATGTCTACATAGTTCTCGAACTCGTAGGGTCTGCACGCTTAACGTTTGATGACGATTGGTATTATGAGTTTATGAGTTTTGATGTACCGAAGGTAGTTCAGAGTCCCGGATAAGATCACCGACATGACGAGGAGTCTCGGAATGTCTGAGACGTAAAGATTGATATATTGTACGACTATATTCGGACACCGGAAGCGTTCCATAAAGTTTCGGAATTAACCGGAGTGT
>LR738712.1:39938228-39961224 GCA_902687465.1 Secale cereale
CATATATATAGGGGGCCAGGGGGGTGCGCCAAGCCCTGCAGATGGGATCTGCAGGGGGCGGCGGCCAGGGAGGCAATCTTGCCCCCCAAGGCAAGGGGGGCGCCCCCTCCCCCTATGGTTTCAACCCTAGGCGCATGGGGAGGGGGGCCCATGTGGTGCGCTAACCCACCAGGGGCTGGCCACTTCCCCCTCGTGGCCTAGGGGCCCCACCGGGATGGGTGGCCCCACCCGGTGGACCCCCGGGACCCCTCCGGTGGTCCCGGGACACTCCCCGTGACCCCCGGAGTTCACCCGATGGCCGAAACTGGACTTCCCATATATCATTCTTTACCTCCGGACCATTTCGGAACTCCTCGTGACGTCCGGGATCTCATCCGGTACTCCGAACAACTTTCGGGTTTCCACGTGCATGTATCTCTACGACCCTAGCGTTACCGAACCTTAAGTGTGTAGACCCTACGGGTTCGGGAGACACGTAGACATGACCGAGACCACTCTCCGGTCAATAACCAACAGCGGGATCTGGATACCCATGTTGGTTCCCACGTGTTCCTCGATGATCTTCATCGGATGAACCACCGTGTCAAGGATTCACTCAATCCCGTATGTTATTCCCTTTGTCCATCGGTTCGGTACTTGCCCGAGATTCGATCGTCGGTATTCCCGATACCTTGTTCAATCTCGTCATGGCAAGTCTCTTTACTCGTTCCGTAATCCATCATCCCGTGACTAACTCCTTAGTCACTTTGAGCTCATTATGATGATGTCTTACCGAGTGGGCCCAGAGGAACCTCTCCGTCATATGGAGTGACAATATCCCAGTCTTGGTTCGTACCAACTCAACAAACACTTTCGGAGATACCCGATGTGTACCTTTATAGCCACCCAGTTACGTTGTGACGTTTGGCACACCCAAAGTATTCCTACGGCATCCGGGAGTTGTACAACCTCATGGTCTAAGGAATAAATACTTGACACCGAAAAGCTTATGCATTACGAACTATACGATCTCGTGTTATGCTCAGGATTGGGTCTTGTCCATCACATCATTCTCCTAATGATGTGATCCCGTTATCACTAACATCCTATGTCCATGGTCAGGAAACCGTGACCATCTATTGATCAACGTACTGGTAACTAGAGGCTTACCAGGGACTCATTGTGGTCTATGTATTCACACATGTATCGCTGTTTCCGTACAATACAATTCAAGCATGAATAACAGACGATTATCATGAACAAGGAAATATAATAATAACACTTTTATTATTGCCTCTAGGGCATATTTCCAACAGTCTCCCACTTGCACTAGAGTCAATAATCTAGTTACATTGTGATGAATCGAACACCCATAGAGTTCTGGTGTTGATCATGTTTTGCCCGTGGAAGAGGTTTAGTCAACGGGTCTGCGACATTCAGATCCGTATGCACTTTACAAATATCTATATCTCCATCTTGAACATAATTCCGAATGGAGTTGAAACGGCGCTTGATGTGCTTGGTCTTCTTGTGAAACCTGGGCTCCTTGGTAATAGCAATAGCACCAGTGTTGTCACAGAAGAGAGTCATCGGGCTTGACGCGCTTGGAATGACTCCTAGGTCGGTGATGAACTCCTTCATCTAGACTCCTTCCTGCGCTGCTTCGGAAGCAGCTATGTACTCCGCTTCACATGTAGATGCCGCCACGACGCTTTGTTTGCAACTGCACCAGCTGACTGCCCCTCCGTTCGAAATATACACGTATCCGGTTTGAGACTTAGAGTCATCTAGATCTGTGTCGAAGCTAGCATCGACGTAACCCTTTACGACGAGCTCTTCGTCACCTCCATAAATGAGAAACATATCCTTAGTCCTTTTTAGGTACTTCAGGATGTTCTTGACCGCTGTCCAGTGTTCCATACCGGGATCACTTTGGTACCTCCCTACCAAACTTATGGCAAGGTTCACATCAGGTCTGGTACACAGCATGGCATACATGATAGAACCTATGGCCGAGGCATAGGGAATGACACTCATCTTTTCTCTATCTTCTGCCGTGGTCGGCGACTGAGCCTTGCTCAATCTCATACCTTGCAAAACAGGCAAGAACCCCTTCTTGGACTGATCCATATTGAACTTTTTCAATATCTTATCAAGGTATGTGCTTTGTGAAAGACCAATGAGGCGTCTTGATCTATCTCTATAGATTTTGATGCCTAATATGTAAGCAGCTTCTCCAAGGTCCTTCATTGAAAAACTCTTATTCAAGTAGGCCTTTACATTTTCCAAGAATTCTATATCATTTCCCGTCAGCAATATGTCATCCACATATAATATGAGAAATGTCACAGAGCTCCCACTCACTTTCTTGTAAATACAGGCTTCTCCATAAGTCTGTATAAATCCAAACGCTTTGATCACATCATTAAAGCGAATATTCCAACTCCGAGATGCTTGCACCAGCCCGTAAATCGAGCGCTGGAGCTTGCATACCTTGTTAGCGTTCTCTGGATCGACAAAACCTTCCGACTGCATCATATACAACTCTTCCTTGAGGAAGCCATTAAGGAATGCTGTTTTGACGTCCATTTGCCATATCTCATAATCATAGAATGCGGCAATAGCTATCATGATTCTGACTGACTTCAGCATCGCTACGGGAGAGAAAGTCTCATCGTAGTCAATCCCTTGAACTTGTCGATAACCCTTAGCGACAAGCCGAGCCTTATAGATGGTCACATTACCATCCGCGTCTGTCTTCTTCTTAAATATCTATTTGTTTTCTATGGCGTGCCTATCATCAGGCAAGTCCACCAAAGTCCATACTTTGTTTTCATACATGGGTTCTATCTCGGATTTCATGGCTCCAAGCCATTTATTGGAATCCGTGCCCGCCATCGCTTCTTCATAGTTCGAAGGTTCACCGTTGTCTAACAACATGATTTCCAGGACAGGGTTACCGTACCACTCTGGTGCGGAACGTGCCCTCGTGGACCTTCGAAGTTTAGTAGTAACTTGATCTGTTTCTTCATGATCATTATCATCAATTTCCTCCCTTGTCGATGCAGGCACCTCAGGAACAATTTCATGCACTGCGCTACTTTCAGGAGGGGTGACTGTCACCTCATCAAGTTCTACTTTCCTCCCACTCACTTCTTTCGAGAGAAACTCTTTCTCCAAAAAGCATCCATTCTTGGCAACAAAGACTTTGCCTTCGGATCTATGGTAGAAGGTGTACCCAATCGTTTCCTTTGGGTAACCTATGAAGACGCATTTTTCCAATTTGGGTTCGAGCTTTTCAGGTTGAAGTTTCTTGACATAAGCATCGCAACCCCAAACTTTTAGAAACGACAGCTTCGGTTTCTTGCCAAACCAAAGTTCATACGGAGTCGTCTCAACGGATTTCGACGGAGCCCTATTTAAAGTGAATGCGGTAGTCTCTAAAGCATAACCCCTAAAAAGATAGCGGTAAATCGGTGAGGGACATCATAGATCGCACCATGTCCAACAGAGTACGATTTCAACGTTCGGACACACCGTTACGTTGAGGTGTTCCGGGCGGTGTCAATTGTGAAACAATTCCACGGTTCTTAAGGTGCGTGCCAAATTCATGACTTAAATATTCACCCCCACGATCTGATCGTAAGAACTTTATTTTTCTGTCACGTTGATTCTCAACCTCATTCTGAAATTCCTTGAACTTTTCAAAGGTCTCAGACTTGTGTTTCATCAAATAGATATACCCGTATCTACTCAAATCATCTGTGAGGGTGAGAACATAACGATAGCCTCCGCGAGCCTCAACACTCATTGGACCACACACATCGGTATGTATGATTTCCAATAAGTTGGTTGCTCGCTCCATTGTTTCGGAGAACGGAGTCTTGGTCATCTTGCCCAATAGGCATGGTTCGCACGTGTCAAATGATTCATAATCAAGAGACTCTAGAAGTCCATCTGAATGGAGCTTCTTCATATGTTTGACACCAATATGACCAAGGCGGCAATGCCACAAGTATGTGGGACTATCATTATCAACTTTACATCTTTTGGCATCTACACTATGAATATGTGTATCATCACGTTTGAGATTCATCAAAAATAAACCATTGACCAGCGGGTCATGACCATAAAACATATCTCTCAAATAAATAGAACAACCATTATTCTCCGATTTGAAAGAGTAGCCATCTCGCATAAGACGAGATCCAGATACAATGTTCATGCTCAAAGCTGGTACTAAATAACAATTATTAAGGTTTAAAACTAATCCCGAGGGTAGATGTAGACGTAGCGTGCCGACGGCGATCACATCGACCTTGGAACCATTCCCGACGCGCATCGTCACCTCATCCTTCGCCAGTCTCCGCTTATTCCGCAGCTCCTGTTTTGAGTTACAAATGTGAGCAACCGCACCGGTATCAAATACCCAGGAGCTACTACGAGTGCTGGTAAGGTACACATCAATAACATGTATATCACATATACCTTTGACGTTGCCGGCCTTCTTGTCTGCTAAGTATTTGGGGCAGTTCCGCTTCCAGTGACCCGTTCCTTTGCAATAAAAGCACTCTGTCTCAGGCTTGGGTCCATACTTTGGCTTCTTCTCGGCAACATGCTTACCGGGCGCGGCAACTCCCTTGCCGTCCTTCTTGAAGTTCTTCTTACCCTTGCCTTTCTTGAACTTAGTGGCTTTATTGACCATCAACACTTGATGTTCTTTCTTGATATCCACCTCCGCTGATTTCAGCATCGAATACACCTCGGGAATGGACTTCTCCATCCCCTGCATATTGAAGTTTAACACGAAGCTCTTGAAGCTTGGTGGGAGCGACTGGAGGATTCTGTCAACGACCGCTTCATCTGGGAGATTCATTCCAAGCTGAGACAAGCGGTTGTGCAATCCAGAAATCTTGAGGATGTGCTCACTGATAGAACTGTTTTCCTCCATCTTACAGCTGTAGAATGCGTCGGAGACGTCATATCTCTCGACTCGGGCATGAGCTTGGAAAACCATTTTCAGCTCTTCGAACATCTCATATGCTCCGTGATTCTCAAAACGTTTTTAGAGCCCCGACTCTAAGCTGTAAAGCATGCCGCACTGAACCAGGGAGTAATCATCACTACACGACTGCCAGGCGTTCATAACGTCTTGGGTCGTCGGGGGAACGGGTGCATCACCTAGCGGTGCTTCAAGGACATATGATCTCTTGGCAGCTATGAGGATAATCCTCAGGTTACGGACCCAGTCCGTATAGTTGCTACCATCGTCTTTCAGCTTGGTTTTCTCTAGGAACGCGTTGAAGTTGAGGGAAACTTGAGCGTGGGCCATTTGATCTACAAGAGATATTGTAAAGAATTTAGACTAAGTTCATGATAATTAAGTTCATCTTAATCAAATTTTAATGAACTCCCACTCAAAATGACATCTCTCTAGTCATCCAAGTGATACACGATCCGAATCGACTAGCCCGTGTTCGATCATCACGTGAGATGGACTAGTCATCAACGGTGAACATCTTCATGTTGATCGTATCTTCTATACGACTCATGTTCGACCTTTCGGTCTTCCGTGTTCCGAGGCCATGTATGTACATGCTAGGCTCGTCAAGTGAACCCTAAGTGTATCGCGTGTGTAAATCTAGCTTACACCCGTTCTATGCGAACGTTAGAACCTATCACACCCGATCATCACGTGGTGCTTCGTAACAACGATCTTTAGCAACGGTGCACAGTTAGGGGGAACACAATTCTTGAAATTTTAGTGAGAGATCATCTTATTTACTACCGTCGTTCTAAGTAAACAAGATGCATAAACATGATAAACATCACATGCAATCAATTAAAGTGACATGATATGGCCAATATCATCTTGCTCCTTCGATCTCCATCTTCGGGTCACCATGATCATCTTGTCACCGGCTCGACACCATGATCTTTATCATCATGATCTCCATCATCGTGTCTTGAAGAAGTCGTCACGCCAACTATTGCTTCTACTACTATGGCTAACGTTTAGCAATAAAGTAAAGCATTACATGGCGTTTATTCAGTGACACGCAGGTCATACAATAATTACGACAACTCCTATGGCTCATGTCGGTTGTCAAGTTCATCGACATGCAAGTCGTGATTCCCTATTACAAGAACATGATCAATCTCATACATCACATATATCATTCATCACATCTTCTTTGGCCATACCACGTCACATAGCACATGCTGCAAAAATAAGTTAGACATCCTCTAATTGTTGTTGCAAGTTTTTACGTGGCTTCTATAGGTTTTCTAGCAAGAACGTTTCTTACCTACGCCAAAACCACAACGTGATTTGTCAATTTCTATTTACCCTTCATAAGGACCCTGTTCATCGAATCCGATCCGACTAAAGTAGGAGAGACAGACACCCGCCAGCCACCTTATGCAACTAGTGCATGTCTGTCGGTGGAACCAGTCTCACGTAAGCGTACGTGTAAAGTCGGTACGGGCCGCTTCATCCCACAATACCGCCGAATCAAGACTAGACTAGTAACGGCAAGAAAATTGAGCAAACTCAAACGCCCACAACTGCTTTGTGTTCTACTCGTGCAAGATGCTACGCATAAGACCTAGCTCAGATGCCACTGTTGGGTAATGTAGCAGAATTCAAAAAAATTCTACGCTTACACCAAGATCCATCTAAGGAGACATCTAGCAACGAGCATATGAGAGTGCATCTACATACCGTTTTGTAGATTGCGAGCGGAAGCTTTCGAAGAAGCGTGGATGAAGTAGTCGTACTCTTCGCGTTCTTCGTCACCGATGATCTAGCGCCGAACGAACGGCACCTCCGCGTTAAACACACGTCCGGTACAGCAACGTCACCTCCTTCTTGATCCAGCAAGGGGGGAGGAGAGGTTGTCGGAGATCCAGCAGCACGACGGCGTGGTGGTGGATGCAACTGGAATTCCTGCAGGGCTTCGCCGGCGCCCTGCGGAGGGAGTATGAGGTGTGACGGGAGGGGGAGAGGCGCCAGAGACTTGGGTGCGGCTGCCCTCTCCCCCCCCCCACATATATATAGGGGGCCAGGGGGTGCGCCAAGCCCTGCAGATGGGATCTGCAGGGGGCGGCGGCCAGGGAGGCAATCTTGCCCCCCAAGGCAAGGAGGGCGCCCCCTCCCCCTAGGGTTTCAACCCTAGGCGCATGGGGAGGGGGGCCCATGTGGTGCGCCAGCCCACCAGGGGCTGGCCAATTCCCCCTCGCGGCCTAGGGGGGCCACCGGGATGGGTGGCCCCACCCGGTGGACCCCCGGGACCCCTCCGGTGGTCCCGGGACACTCCCGGTGACCCCCGGAGTTCACTCGATGGCCGAAACTGGACTTCCCATATATCATTCTTTACCTCTGAACCATTCCGGAACTCCTCGTGACGTCCGGGATCTCATCCGGGACTCCGAACAACTTTCGGGTTTCCACGTGCATGTATCTGTACGACCCTAGCGTTACCGAACCTTAAGTGTGTAGACCCTACGGGTTCGGGAAACACTTAGACATGACCGAGACCACTCTCCGGTCAATAACCAACAGCGGGATCTGGATACCCATGTTGGTTCCCACGTGTTCCTTGATGATCTTCATCGGATGAACCACCGTGTCAAGGATTCACTCAATCCCGTATGTTATTCCCTTTGTCCATCGGTTCGGTACTTGCCCGAGATTCGATCGTCGGTATTCCCGATACCTTGTTCAATCTCGTCATGGCAAGTCTCTTTACTCATTCCGTAATCCATCATCCCGTGACTAACTCCTTAGTCACTTTGAGCTCATTATGATGATGTCTTACCGAGTGGGCCCAGAGGAACCTCTCCGTCATATGGAGTGACAATATCCCAGTCTTGGTTCGTACCAACTCAACAAACACTTTCGGAGATACCCGATGTGTGCCTTTATAGCCACCCAGTTACGTTGTGACGTTTGGCACACCCAAAGTATTCCTACGGCATCCGGGAGTTGTACAACCTCATGGTCTAAGGAATAAATACTTGACACCGAAAAGCTTATGCATTACGAACTATATGATCTCGTGCTATGCTCAGGATTGGGTCTTGTCCATCACATCATTCTCCTAATGATGTGATCCCGTTATCACTGACATCCTATGTCCATGGTCAGGAAACCGTGACCATCTATTGATCAACGAACTGGTAACTAGAGGCTTACCAGGGACTCATTGTGGTCTATGTATTCACACATGTATCGCTGTTTCCGTACAGTACAATTCAAGCATGAATAACAGACGATTATCATGAACAAGGAAATATAATAATAACACTTTTATTATTGCCTCTAGGGCATATTTCCAACACTTATAGCTCTAGTGCATCCGTTGCATGGCAATCCCTACTCACTCACATTGATATCTATTGATGGGCATCTCCATAGCCCATTGATACGCCTAGTTGATGTGAGACTATCTTCCTCCTTTTGTCTTCCCCACAACCATCACTCTATTCCACATATAGTGCTATATCCATGGCTCACGCTCATATATTGCGTGAAAGTTGAAATGTTTGAAAAAATTGAAGTGTGAAACAATTGCTTGGCAGAAACCGGGATTGTGCATGATTTAAATATTTTGTGTGATGAAGATAGAGCATAGCCACACTATATGATTTTGTAGGGATAACTTTCTTTTGCCATGTTATTTTGAGAAGACATAATTGCTTTGTTAGTATGCTTGAAGTATTACTATTCTTGTGTCAATATTAAACTTTTGTCTTGAATCTTTTGGATCTGAACATTCATGCCACAATAAAGAAAATTACATTAAGAATTATGTTGGGTAGCATTCCACATCAAAAATTCTGTTTTTGTCATTTACCTACTCGAGGACGAGCAAGAATTAAACTTGGGGATGCTTGATACGTCTCCAACATATCTATAATTTTTTATTGTTCCATGCTATTATATTATCTGTTTTGGATGTTTAATGGGCTTTATTATGCACTTTTATATTATTTTTGGGACTAACCTACTAACCCAAGGCCGACTGCAAATTGTTGTTTTTTGCCTATTTCAGTGTTTCGCAGAAAAGGAATATCAAACGGAGTCCAAATGGAATGAAACCTTCCGCGGGTCAACGCTATTAAGCGTTCGGCCTGCATAGAGGGTGCTCGGATGGCCTTTGCCCGCGTGAAGGTGCATTGGGCGAAGATGAAGGCCACAGAGATAGCAACTGTTGGTCCTTTATAGGAGGTGTATGCGGAGCGAACCAGGCAATCAGACTATGCGGCTTTATTGCTTTCACTTAGCCATATGAGCTTGACTAGTAGGGCTAAGTACTAGCCCCTGGTGCGTACAAGGCTTTTTTAACTATAGTGCATGTTTGGCGCGGCTGGGCGAAGACCAGCCCCTCGTATAACACGGAGTGGATCACTATCGATTGTAGTATAACACTAGGCCACCGAATCGCTTGACCGGCCCTCGCCTCATCATGACAGTCGGTTTTCGGCTTTCTCTGCTAAGGTACTTGACCGGATGAACCAGAAGTACAATCGCAGTAGTTCTCCCTTTACTATCTTAGTCGAACAATGCGGAACGTAAGGTGGCAAGCACAGGAGCCGGGCAACCCAACTATAGACCAAAGACATGATTCGGAGCCAATGCATATAATGCAATATTCAGGACGCCGAACAGTTCCCTATATGTGTTCGGACTTTTATGGCGGTGTGCCAGGCTGAGTACAGCCCCTGGTATTGAGTCCAGGTATTAAGGCATGTACGGTGATATGATTGGGGAGATATAGAATATAGGTTGTAAATAGAATAAACTCCAAGCGAATTGGAACCAAAACTGCCTCTTTTATATCCCGTTTAATACGGCAAGCTGTGAGGTTACAGACAGCGCCGATAACAACCTCGGGCATTTGACATGCCAAAAAGTAAAAGAAAAGAAAAGGGAAGAAAAAAGGTTTACACAGAGCCTGAATCTAGAAAAAAGATGTCAATATGTGGCCCTGTTGCACATCTTGCGCCTTTTTCTCCTTGGTAATATGTCCTTGAGAAGGGGAATTATGATGGCCGCGTGTAAAAAATAAAAAGGAAAAAAGCAAGATTCTAGAAAAGAATATCATGTACAGCCGTAAACAATGTAGGTTCTTTTAAACGAACCTGAAAAAGAAGATGTATTTTAGAGTCCGAATAGGGTCGAGCCGAACTATGGATTATTTGTATGTTGTGTGCCCCCAGCGTCGCCCAAGGTATTTTAAGGGCATACATCATGTACGCGAGCTACGTATGCTACCACCTTATGGGGCAGTCGACGGGGGCGCAACTGCTAATCGAGCTCAGGTTCTTCTAAGCTACCGCATTGTAGTGCGGACCGGACACGTTTAACCGTGTCTGTGGTCTTGACGACCGATGAACTATTCGTCCTAAATAAGCCGCTTTGAACCTCGGCCGCTAGGGCCGCAGTGTCTTCCTCCGTACGGAGGGAGCGCTCCATGTTTCCATTGACCGTGATGATGCCGCGTGGTCCAGGCATTTTGAGATTTAAGTAGGCATAATGTGGGACTGCATTAAAGCGGGTGAAGGCCGTTCGTCCGAGTAGTGCGTGATAGCCACTTCGGAATGGAGCGATGTTGAAGATTAACTCTTCGCTTCGAAAGTTATCGGGGGAGCCGAATACGACTTCCAATGTTAATGAGCCCGTGCAGCGGGCTTCTATGCCTCGTATCACTCCTTTAAAGGTAGTGCTGCTGGGCTTAATTCTTGACGGGTCTATCCCCATCTTGCGGATGGTGTCTGGTATATCAGGTTGAGAGTTGAGACTGATGCCGCCGTCCATAAGGACTCGAGTAAGATGATATCCGTCAATTATGGGGTCGAGCACTAGGCCACTGAACCTCCATGACGAATACTGGTTGGATGATCCCTACGATCAAAAGTGATCGGACAAGCCGACCATGGGTTGAATTTGGGGGCGACAGGCTCGAAGGCATATACGTCCCTGAGTGCGCGCTTGCACTCTTTCTTGGGGATATGGGTGACGTAGATCATGTTTACGGTTTTCACCTCCGGTGGAAATTTCTTCTGCCCCCCTGTGTTCGGCTGGCTGATGTCTACTACGCAACTTTATTCTTGTAGACACGTGTTGGGCCTCCAAGCGCAAAGTTTTGTAGGACAGTAGCAATTTCCCCTCAAGTGGGTGACCTAAGGTTTATCAATCCATAGGAGGTGTCGGACTAAGATGGTCTCTCTCAAACAACCCTCCAACCAAATAATAAAAAGTATCTTGTGTCCCCCAACACACCAATTACAATGGGAAATTGTATAGGTGCACTAGTTCAGCGAAGAGATGGTGATACAAGTGTAATATGGATAGTAGATATGAGTTTTTGTAGTGCGAATAATAAAAAACAGCAAGGTAGCAAGTAAAAAAAGTGAGCACAAACAGTATTGCAATGATAGAAAACAAGGCCTAGGGTCCGTACTTTCGCTAGTGCAATCTCTCAATAGTGCTAATATAATTGGATCATATAACCACCCCTCAACGAAACCACCTCAAAGTTATTCTTTCCGTTCAATCTATCAACAGTTCGTACTAAGACAACATAAAGTTATCCTTTCCGATCTATCTATCAAGAGTTCGTACTAGAATAACATCCTTCCCGGATGATCTATCAAGAGTTCGTACTAAGATAACACCAAAACCGGAGAAACAAAGACAAGAATGTGCATCAACCCCTATGCATAGATTACCCCAATCACTTCAGGAATCCGCAAGTTGAGTGCCAAAACATATATCAAGTGGATCAATACAGTGCCCCATTGTCACCACGAGTATTCAATTGCAAGACATATATCAAGTGTACTCAACTCCATAAAAGTATTCAATCCAAAGAAATCTCAAAGGGAAAACTCAATTCATCACAAGATAGAGAGGGGAAGACACCATATGACCCGACTATATTAACGAAGCTCGCGATACATCAATATTGTGCATCTCAAGAACATGAGAGAGAGAGGGAGATTAAACACATAGCTACTGGTACAAGCCCTCAGCCCCGAGGGTGGACTACTCCCTCCTCATCGCGGTGGCCGCCGGGATGATGAAGATGGCCACCGGTGATGGTTTCCCCCTCTGGCAGAGTACCGGAAAGGGTCTAGATTGGTTTTCGGTGGCTACAGAGGCCTGCGGCGGCGGAACTTCTAATCTAGGGTTATTTCTGATGCTTTCTTTATTTATAGGGACTTTTGGCATCGGTGTCATGTCCGGATGGGCCTCGACGTGAGCACAACCCACCGGGGGCACGGGTGTGACGCCCGAGACCGACGTCCCAGAAGATTCCAGATGTTCCGGGAGGCCCGTGTGTTCTTTTGTGCTTGTGTTATTTATTTTTTTGCATTGCATCATGTCATCATGCCTTCATGTCATATTTATTTTTGCATCTCAACCTAAATAAATCGTGTGGACCTTCGGTCCATTTAAATCGAGGGAAGAATGACTTCTCTTTATAACATATAAAAGTCTCTCAATATTTAGGGAGCTATATTTAAAATATTCTAATTGGTTGGGATCACCGTAACACACTTGCAATATTCCTCATGCCTCTTAATTCAAGTTTCTACTTCTAAATCTTGCCAATAATTCTTTTCCGTTGTTTCGAGGTTCCTCCGAAAATTCGAACATTTTTGGACACCTCAATATTCAAGTCTTAGTTCAAACTATTTGAATTAAATTCAAATATGTTTGAATTATTTTCCGATCTGGCCTTTTGTATTTTTCTCCGGCCGTGCTTATTTTTATGAGCCCGAGAAAAATATAATTCCCGGCGCTAACTTTTTCCTAATTCCCCTCCTCTTTTCTTTCTTCTCTTTTATTTTCTGCTAAAGAAAATAAATAAGAAGGCAGTCAGCCTCTAGGCCTCCTTCTTTCCCTCTCTCCCTCCTGGCCCATACTTCCCTCCTCCTTCCCAGCCGGCCCACTGGCCCACTCCAGAGGCCAGCCGCCAGGCTCCGAAAACCTAGCCCGACACCCATCTCCCCTCGCTCTCTCCCTCTCTTCCCTCGTCCGCCGCCAGTACCCGATCCCATCGCCCCCTTTCTCCTCGTCCGATCCCATCGAACTGCCCCGACCGCACCCTGTTTTCCCTCTCCCCTCGAGCGCATGAACCCTTTCTCCCTCCAGTCTCCAGTGCACCGCTCCCCAGCGATCTCCCGCGCCAGGGGCCCCAAGCCGCCAGGACAAGCCCCCGTCGCCGTCCTCCTCGAGCAGCGCCCGTCCTGCTGCCAGCCACCCCGTCGTGCCTCCCTCCTCTGCAGATCGACGCCGCACCGCAGCGGTCTCGCCTCCAGCGCGCAGAGCCCCGTCGACCCTGCCTCTTCTCCTTCGCCGTCCGGCGACCAGCGCTGTCGTCGCCTCCAGGGCCGCCGGCCGGATTCCGCGACCGCGTCCCCGTCCAGCGCCTCCCTGCGCTCTGGCCCTTCCCTGCAGTTCCTTCGCCCTCCAGAGCTCCAGCGCCGGCCGCGACTCCTTCCTCCACCGAGGCCGTCTCCTCGCTCGACCAGCCAGGGCCCCGAGCGCCCCGGCCTCCCTTCCGTCTGGCGTCCGCAAGCCGCGCCCCATCTCCCGCCTCTGCTCCTCCAGCACGGGAGCAGCCCGGCCGCTCCAAGGTCCCGCCGCCGAGCCTCCATCTTCTGGGCCACCGCCCCGCGCTGCTGCCCTTGCTGCGTTTTGTGCCTTGTTGCTGCTGTTTTTGTTTTGTTTTTCGCCAAGTGCACGAGGACCTCAAGTTGCGGCAAGAACGACTACACGACGACCCCTCAAGTGCATCTACGAGCTCCGTGTACGACTACATGAACGAGTACACGGCGACCCGACAAGTACCTCGACGACGTGTACAACTACACCGGGATCGGACCGACTACCTCGTGTACCTCTTCGTTACAAGAACCGAGACCGGACCGTCAAGTACATCTACCGATGTCAAGTACCACGACGCCGCAAGTACCACGACGACCGAACGGCTACGAGGACGAGTACAACTACGAACGTGAACGTCTACCGTCGCCCCGTGTACCACTACTTCCACTAAGTCCCTCTACGATCTCGAACCGCCCCGAAACGCACGCTTCAAAGGTATAACGAGACGACCCCGTGGTTGAACCGTGAATGCTTGTTGTGGTTGTATGAAATGTTTCACTTGTGCTTCGTGCCCGTTGTGCCCTTTTGTCATGTTCCTCGGTTGCCTCGTCACCGACTCGTGGGAACCCGGTAACGGGATCGCCCCACCTTCATCTCGTTTGACTCGCTCACGCCATCTTTCCTTTTGCACCGGTCTCTCGCCGAGTTACCGGAACCGATATGTTGCGTGGCATCATTTTGGATCATTGCCGTGGCACCCTTTCCTTCCACCACGGTGACAAATGTCTCTTCATGTTGATGTTAAATAAAATTGCATAAACTTGATCATGGCATCCGCATCATGTTAACAACACTAAAATGTTTAATTGTTGTTGCTTTATAATTATTAAACATGCTCATGGGGATTTTCCGGATATTGTTGTTGTTGTTCTCCGGCCTCATTTAAATTGCCTAGATAGTATAGTTTTATTAAGCTTCACCTCTTGCCATGCTAAAAACATTTAATCTTGTCTTGTAAATAACGAGAGTCAATTAAATAATTAAATGTGGTGTTTTGTCAATATGCAACTCGTTGCATATTGAGCTCCACTTAACTTGTAGATTTGTTTGTGCACTTTGCCATGCCATGCATATTTAAACCGGACATGCATCATACTTGTTTGTGCATCGTATGCCATGTCTATACTTGTGTGTTTACCGTGTTGTTTGTTTCTTTCCGGTTTGCTTCTCTTGTTAGCTTCGGTTTCGTTCCGGAGTTGTGAGGATTCGCTCGACTGTGTTGCTCCGTCTACTTCTTGGATCCGTTCTTCTCCCTTGTGGAATTCCAGGCAAGATGACCGAACCCGGATACCATTACTATCTTTGCCTCTTGCTAGAGTATCGCTCTTTAGTATTTTGCCTCGATGCCCATGATCTTCTTGTCAGCCTCCTACTTGTAACCAATTGCCATGTTTAACCAACCTACCTATGCAAACCGTTGCTTGGCTAAGTACGCTTCGCTCAGCCCCTCTTATAGCATTGTTAGTTGCAGGTGAAGATTGAAGATGCTTGCTTCATGTTGAAGTTTGGTTGGGTTATATCACACTATATAAATGCTTAAATGAAATCATCTATATACTGGCAGGGTAGAAGGCTAAGCCTTTTGCTTGGTGTTTTGTTCCACTCATGCCGTTAGGAACCGTATAAACCGGTGTTATGTTCCTTGATTATGCGTTCCTAACACGGTTGGGGTGTATGGGACCCCTTGATAAACCGCTAAGTGCTAAGTCTTTTCCAGCAAGTCCCAACATTTGGTACTATTTGCCTCATAATAACAACTTAATTAATTAATTAAATTTTGCATAGGGGGTCGCACCCTCGGGTTCTTAATTCTACATAGCAGGGGGGGCCAGTGCTGATGGCGTTGGTCCCAAACGGGGGTTCTGCGGGGCCGCCTTGGGGCAACCCGAGGTATCTGGTATAACCTGTAGAATCGCCCATCCGGTCGTGTCCTGAGACTTAGATACGCGCGGCTACTATCAGGGTGTCGACACGCCGGGAGGATTTGCTGGATTAGCCTTACCTTAGTTCGGTTTAACTTGAGCACGGGATTCCGAGAATACTCGGGTCTTCCCACCTATGGAGTTGCGACTCCGCGGATCGTGGGCTTGTGATGGGCCAAGTTGGAACACCCCTGCAGGGTTTGAACTTTCGAAAGCCGTGCCCGCGGTTATGTGGCAGATGGGAGCTTGTTAATATCCGGTTGTAGATAACTTGACACAATGTTTCTAATACACTACCAGCGTGTGTACCGTGACTGTCAATTTCCGAATAGGGATTCAGGAGTTGAACACGGTGGGGTTATGTTTGACCGGCTTTAGTTAGGATCACTTCGTGATCATCTTTCGACCGATGCACTTCTCTTCTCGCTCTCTTTTACGTAAGTTAGTGCTAGTTGCTGCTGCAGACTCTTGTTGTTCCTTCACCTCATATTTCTTTCTTCAGCCTTATCCTCACCCAAGGCTTAAATAGTCTTGTTACCCGGGAACGGGATTGCTGAGTCCTCTGTGGCTCACAGTTACTTCACCACACCAGATGCAGGTCCAGCCGAGTTCGATGCAGGAGCTGGTTCAGTACTTCGCCAGGAGCTCGATGAAGAGTTTGACCGTATGCTTGTGACGTTTTGACGATCAGTAGTGGTTTCTACTAGGATTCGATCCTGACCTGTGGCTTTATGTTGTTTTGGTATCTTTCTTTTGGATCTTCACCCGTAGTCGGGTTGTGATGTTCTGAATGATGATTGCTTATGTAATGTATTGTGTGAAGTGGCGAGTGTAAGCCAACTATCTTCTTTTGCAATTTTAATCCCTCTTTTACATGAGTCGTGCAAAGATACCAAACTTGAGATCATTCTAGGATGGGCTTATACCTTTAAGTCGTGCCTCGACACGTAGGAGGTATAGTCCCATCCTGGGCATTTCAAGTTGGTATTCAGAGCCTTCTCCGACCTAGAAGCCCCCACTGTTTGATCGAATCGTTGACGGTTGAGTCTAGGCACACACTTGAAAACATTTTGAGTCCTATATATTATATCGGAGAGTAGGATTTCTTTTGCTTCTCATCCCCTTTCTCTCTGGTGAGGACTCCTGACGATTACTCTTGCCTCTTCTACTTTCAAAAATTGCACCAAATTTTTTTTAGGATCTCGCGAGTATTCTGGGATTGTTTCGATGTTCTTGTGACAAGGATATTGTTCTCGATGCCTCCTGTTACCGAGGAGTTGAGCTTCGGGGTATTGTTGTCACAAGCATATCGCGGCAGTACTAAATACTTAAGACGGCCGACATCGAAAATCTCCCCTATACGGCCAGTGGCAAGATAACCCCGACATCACCCAGTACTGGGGAGGTAGTTCGAGAGTATTGCCATAGCTTGTTATAGTGGATGCTTTTCGAAGGTCCGAGGTAAACAGTTTCCGAGAAAGACTGGTTATGTGTTGAAGGATGGATACACCTGGATGTAGGTTTAGAGTTGATTGCGCGGTGCTTCCCGTGTATCCCCAACACCTGATTGCATAACTGGAATCTTTCGGAAATCTATAGGTGGGTTCATCTAGTAATTCTAGGCATTCTTCCAACCGTTGCTCGATATGAAGTTTGGGGTTCTACATTGAGTGAAGTGGTTTTATGGACTTGTTCTGATCGGGAGTTGCATCTTAAAGGGTCCTTGGCTATGCTGATCCGGGGATGACAAAACCCTTTTGTAACACGTTCCATGAGCTTTCAGCACGAATATGTCGGACGAAACTTCTATCCTGTATTTGTTTTATCTGTTCCTTGTTCCTTTTTATTTATTTTTTGTTCTCCAAGTCTCTTCTCGTCAAGTTGATGTACCTACGGAATTCATCCGTTCAATTCTCTGTTCGCATGATATTGTGAAGATCATGTTGCATATCTACCCTTTGTTCTTGTTTTGATTCTGGTATTCGAGTTGCTTCAATGTCAAATGTTGATTCCATACCTTTCATAATCGGTGTTCTCATATTTCTATGGTAGTGCTAGTCCTTCTTAATCATCAAGATGGTTATGTTAAATTCTTTTTCAACCGGTGTCCATCTTGTTCGTCTCAAGTTGTCTTTGTTTTCCCCACCCTCCCTCCCTTTTCTTTATGGAGCCAGAAATTCTCAGATGAAGTATCCATTTTATTCATGTGATATTTCTTCATTCTTTTCTTTCAATGTTCTTATCCGGTGATTTATCGTGAAGATGCTCAAGAGCTTCAAGTTCATCATTCTTTTGTTCCAATATTCTGCCGGTGGATGTAATTCAAGATTTTGGTGTTGATCTTATCCTTTTTCCTCTTTTCACAATGCTTTCTTATTCCGGTGCTCCAATTAATCATTCTCCTCTTGCTATTCAAATCCGGAGTGCTGAAGATTCATAATTCCATTCTTAATCCGTTCAAATTATTTTTGAGGATTGTCATCTGATTCAAGTCATTTAATTCAACCGGTGCAATATCTCTTGATAAATCTTTTCCAACGGTGATTTCTTTTGAGTGGGCCCTAACCCACAGGTCTTTTCCCAGGATCTTACCTGACTCTTCTATTTTTCTGGAGTTATACTCAAATTCTTCTCAAGTGTGACGTAAGAATGATTTCCATCAGCCACATGCCTTCTCCAAGATCGCTTTCAAATTCTTGTTCATCATTGGGTCAACCTTTTAAATCTTAATTACGGAGTGCCTATACAATTCATGGTGGTGTATCTCATCGTCTTCTCAGATTTTGAAGATCGGAGAAGTGTTTCTCTTAAATCTTGACCCGTCTTCTTGAAGATTCGTGGTTCTAGCTTCATGCCATCCTCATTATCGTTTTGATTGTGAGGAACCCTTTTATGCCATCCGGAGCATTTTCATGAATTCTTTTCTTTGTGATCCTCCGAAGGCCATCATTTCAGAATATTTCTTTGTTCTCAGTTTTCAACTTCGTCCTCCAAATATTCTTCATTGATGTCTCTTCGTTCGTCTCCATATTTTTACGGTGGTTCATTCAAGTTTACTCTTCCGTTGTTATCATTTTAATTCATTTGTTCTTTTTACAATCCTACCGGTGGATCGTTGAAGACTTTTCTCAAGTTTGTGCTAGACCTCTCTTTAATTCTTTGCAACGAGAATAAGTAGTATGCCAAATCCTGTGGTTGTCATCAATTTAAATTGGTGAAGGAGATGCATAACATAAATCTTATTCTAGTTTCTTCCAAGAGGCTAATCTCTTTTCCGGAGCTTGTTCATCTTATCATATCTTTGGTTCTAAGTTGTTCATCTTTGCCTCTTGCTAGAGTATCGCTCTTTAGTATTTTGCCTCGATGCCCATGATCTTCTTGTCAGCCTCCTACTTGTAACCAATTGCCATGTTTAACCAACCTACCTATGCAAACCGTTGCTTGGCTAAGTACGCTTCGCTCAGCCCCTCTTATAGCATTGTTAGTTGCAGGTGAAGATTGAAGATGCTTGCTTCATGTTGAAGTTTGGTTGGGTTATATCACACTATATAAATGCTTAAATGAAATCATCTATATACTGGCAGGGTGGAAGGCTAAGCCTTTTGCTTGGTGTTTTGTTCCACTCATGCCGTTAGGAACCGTATAAACCGGTGTTATATTCCTTGATTATGCGTTCCTAACACGGTTGGGGTGTATGGGACCCCCTTGATAAACCGCTAAGTGCTAAGTCTTTTCCAGCAAGTCCCAACATTTGGTACTATTTGCCTCATAATAACAACTTAATTAATTAATTAAATTTTGCATAGGGGGTCGCACCCTCGGGTTCTTAATTCTACATAGCAGGGGGGCCAGTGCTGATGGCGTTGGTCCCAAACGGGGGTTCTGCGGGGCCGCCTTGGGGCAACCCGAGGTATCTGGTATAACCTGTAGAATCGCCCATCCGGTCGTGTCCTGAGACTTAGATACGCGCGGCTACTATCAGGGTGTCGACACGCCGGGAGGATTTGCTGGATTAGCCTTACCTTAGTTCGGTTTAACTTGAGCACGGGATTCCGAGAATACTCGGGTCTTCCCACCTATGGAGTTGCGACTCCGCGGATCGTGGGCTTGTGATGGGCCAAGTTGGAACACCCCTGCAGGGTTTGAACTTTCGAAAGCCGTGCCCGCGGTTATGTGGCAGATGGGAGCTTGTTAATATCCGGTTGTAGATAACTTGACACAATGTTTCTAATACACTACCAGCGTGTGTACCGTGACTGTCAATTTCCGAATAGGGATTCGGGAGTTGAACACGGTGGGGTTATGTTTGACCGGCTTTAGTTAGGATCACTTCGTGATCATCTTTCGACCGATGCACTTCTCTTCTCGCTCTCTTTTACGTAAGTTAGTGCTAGTTGCTGCTGCAGACTCTTGTTGTTCCTTCACCTCATATTTCTTTCTTCAGCCTTATCCTCACCCAAGGCTTAAATAGTCTTGTTACCCGGGAACGGGATTGCTGAGTCCTCTGTGGCTCACAGTTACTTCACCACACCAGATGCAGGTCCAGCGAGTTTGATGCAGGAGCTGGTTCAGTACTTCGCCAGGAGCTCGATGAAGAGTTTGACCGTATGCTTGTGACGTTTTGACGATCAGTAGTGGTTTCTACTAGGATTCGATCCTGACCTGTGGCTTTATGTTGTTTTGGTATCTTTCTTTTGGATCTTCACCCGTAGTCGGGTTGTGATGTTCTGAATGATGATTGCTTATGTAATGTATTGTGTGAAGTGGCGAGTGTAAGCCAACTATCTTCTTTTGCAATTTTAATCCCTCTTTTACATGAGTCGTGCAAAGATACCAAACTTGAGATCATTCTAGGATGGGCTTATACCTTTAAGTCGTGCCTCGACACGTAGGAGGTATAGTCCCATCCTGGGCATTTCAACGGGCAAGGGCCCAGGCGCGCCTCGGTGTCTTGTGCCCTACTCCTTCACCTTCTGGTCCTTCCATGAAGCTTCGAGGGCCTCTTTTGTTCCAAAAAATCGTCAAAAAGATTCAGCTCATTTGGAGAACTTTCATTTCTGCACAAAAAAAAACACCACGGTAGTTCTGCTGAAAACAGCGTCAGTCCGGGTTAGTTCCATGCAAATCATACCAAAACCATATAAAATTGTTATAAACATGGCATGAATACTTCATAAATTATAGATACGTTGGATATGTATCACTGGCGAGGTTCATCCTCATCTTCGCTTTGAGGTCCTTTCCCCTTGGATACGTATCACTACGGCGGGCGTAGTGTCACACTCTGATTTTCATGCCACATTGCTTAAGCTAATAATCATGCTAAAAATGTGGATTGACAAAAACCTTTGACTGTTTTTGACTTTGCTTGCTTGATTCTCTGTCTGTTGTTTGCTAGTGCTCTAAAAATCAAATAAATCCTCCAACTCTTATACTTCATCTCCTTGATCCAAAACCTTTTCCCAATGATCATGCCATGTGTATAGACCAGTATAGTATTTTCTTATAAAAATATTCTGGCCAAATAGTATTTTCTAAAATTAGTTTTCCAAAAACCCCTGAATTGAGGTTTGCACTACAAGTACCTTATTTAGGGTGTGAAAAATCTTTCAAAAAGTATATTTGAATCCTATTAGGTATAGGACTCCCATAAACCACAAAATTATAATTTTAAAAGTTATTTTTATATTTTATTTAAAAGCTTTTTCTTAAGGCCAGAAATGGTCTTTAATAGGGAAAACTTATTTAATTATTCCAAATATATTTGCCAAAATTCAAGGAAACTCATAGGACATATATTGTCCATATCAATGTTGGGGATATCGCTTATCGGGAACTTATCTGTAGACCGATGATAAGGGGTAAATCGGCCAATTTATCGGCATACCGGCCGATTTATCGCCATATCGGCTGATTTATCGGCCAATTTATCTTATCGGTCAGACAGTGGTAAGCGATAAATCGGTCGATTTACCGGCTTATCGGAAGATATCTTGAACAGTGGTCCATATATAAGAGTTTCAACACATGGTCATGTTCAAAATATTGGACAAATCCTTCCAAAACCCTTTCTGGATATTTCAAGCTTTTGAAATATTTACAAAGGAAATATTCTCCAAAAATTCCAGGGAAATTATATCATGTCATATATGACATATTTGATGATCTTGCAAAGCCTCATGCCTTGAAGATCAAGGAATCATTATCTAATCCCCTCAAAACCATTTCTGTCCATTTTGAAGTTTGAGCAACTTTACATTGCCAAACTTGTCCAAATGCTCTCAAACTTGGTGCACATGCTAAAAAGATGTAATTATGCATCTATGCCAAATGGCACAAGTTTTGGAGAAGCATAACTTGATCTAAGTGCCCCAAAACCATTCCTGTTCAAATTCAAATTTGAACAACTTTACATTATCAACTTTTTACCTGGGGCTTCAAACTTTGTGGGCATGATCATAACCCCAAATGATGATACCACACCAAGTGGTGCATCAAGGGGAGATGATTAGCTTAACTCAAACATGCTGAAACCATTTCTGTAGATTTCTAGGGTTCACCAAAGTTACATTGGCAACTTTGCCCAAATGAGCTCAAATTTGGTGGAAGGGCCTAAATGTATGTGACATTCCATCCTGTTAAGTCCCATGTCAATTGGAAGTCATTTGCTTTCCCAAAACATGATCAAACACCTTCTGCCAATTTACCAAAACCATTGTTTTGACCCCTTTTACTATTCCCCTTTACCTCAAATTCTTACCACAGGTAAACCTGATCATCTTCTACCTCCAGTAACTTCCCCATGTCCACAGCTCAATGATTGAGGGGTGAAAACCCCCATTTTTACACTTCTGGACAGCAGCTTTCTCCTCCTCTCTCACCTCCCTCCTCACTCCAGTGGCCCTCCAGGGCATCCCAGGCCGTCTGGGCATTGTTTACTACTCCCTAGCACTGTTGGACATTGGGGGACACGACCAGGAAGCAAGGGGCATGACCATGCCAGCCAAAGACACGCTCTGGAGCGCGCTACAGTGCGCCGAGGCACTATAGCTCGGCCCTCCCGAGGCATCCAGGCGGCCTTGGGCAGAGCGAGCGTGTCCATCGAGGTCGCCTCGACGTCCACGACACGCCTCGCTGTCGGGCCCCTCCTCCCTTGCCCCCCTTATCCCTCCGTGAGCTCGCCCGAGCGCAGCCTGGACCTCGCCCATGGTGCACCGACGCCTCCCTATATAGAGCCTCCCCCCGAGCACTCCCTTGCGTCTTCTGGATCCTTCTCTCTACTGTGCACCTCGCAGACATCATCCCTCTCTCCCTCGTGCTCTCCTGTCCCTCCATGGCTAGGTTGCCACCGCCGTGCCCTCGGACCAACCCAGCCTCCATTTCTCCCCTGCTCCCACTAAACGCTCCAGAGGAC
>LR738712.1:39969164-40000964 GCA_902687465.1 Secale cereale
CCATGGCCCCAAGGAGTATCCCCTGTGCACTAGGACTTCCTCCCCGTGCTTGCCCTGCCCTGCCTGAGTCTCGCCCGAGCACCATCCGCCGTGGCCATTGCCCCACTCGCATCCGCCCTCCCCTCGACACACTGATGGGGGTAACGGGTGTGAAACGGTCCCCCGAGCACGCCCGTGCCTCTGGCGCCTCCTATGGTGGCCGGTAGCGCCGGTGACCGACGCCGGCATCTCGTCTTCCTCCTCCTCTGTGTTGAGCGGGAGGAGGGAGATGCACCTGCGGGCGGGCCCCGCCTCCTGCTCTAGCCCCGCCTGTAAGCGCCCCAGTGACGCGGTATCGGCGGCTGACTAGTGGGCCCCCTTTTCTTCAAATGGACACGGGTCCAACTCGGGGTCGCCTCCTCTACGTGAAGGCGTATTCGTGAAGTACGTCTTCCACGTCGCCCGTGCGCCCGCGCTGCTCAGCCACCGGGCCGGCCCATCAGCTATCCCTCGCCCAGTGTGGAGAATAAGTGGTATAACCTTTTCATTTTTCTTTTTCCAGAGACATTGTAAAATCCAAAGAAAATTCATTTCAACCCCAAATTTGATGATTCAAATTTCTAGTAGTTCATAAAGTCATGATCTGCCTGTTGGTGCAACATGCACATTTTTCCAGAAACTTTTCCTTCACAAATATTATCAAAATGCCATTATTCCATTTTCTGTGATGAACTTAAAAAAATCACAGAGAGCTCAAATTTGATCCAAATGCAGTGGTTCAAATTCCTAGATGCTTGTCATATCCAAACTTAGTTTTGGAACATTTTTATTAATACTTTCTGTACGCCACCAAATAATGAGCCATTTCTTCATATTAGCCAACTTTGCAAAATCCTAGGGAATTCATTTGAACTCCAAACCCAGTGAAACCAACTCCTAGATGCTTCTAAAATCATGACTTGATTAATGGGTGTCTTTGCTCATTATTCAAAAGTATATCTCTGTACACCTCTTTCAAATCCATAGACCCCTTGATTCCATCATGTTGAAATGTGCCCAACTACCCATTGATCATACTCCAATGAAACCACCTTGGTCATTTTTCATATGACCAGAGGTATCCTAGAAAAGTCCAACTCCTATTTTTAGAGCACTTTTATTTTTGCCTTGTTGTGTTTCTTATTATGATTGTTTCCATCGTTAGTTGACGAAATAAACGGAGTACTCGAAGATGGACCAGAAGGTTTGAAGACTCGGAAGGATAAGGCAAGCAGCCCTTTGACCATGTTCGAGAAACCTTTTTATGCATGTCTCATAGCACCTTATTATCAATGCATCGGAATCATGTAGAAGAGGTGACCACCTTGGTTGGTACCTTTGTTACTTTGCTATTGAACTTGCATCAAACATGACCCTACGTTCCTATGAGGGTTATGTGGGTGGGAGTAGATAGATATATGCTACAGTAGTTGGCTACGCAAAATGGGTCAGGGTTATGCAGTGAGTGAAACAAGTGTGGTAAGACATACTTGCAGATAACCCAGTGGGTGCCACTAATGCCCCTGGGAGTTGATGAGGAACTAGGGCACTACTTGGTGAAGAAGTAGTGTGCCGAGGCTTGACGAAAGTGTTGTTTACAGAGACGGATTAGATTTATGTGTGACTACCGTCCCAACCAAACATGCGCAACCACTCTACCCTTATATGGGAAAGGGCATTATTGATTACCTAGGTCGATACTAGCATGGTGCCCGCATTACTAGTGACGGGGGTGACATGAGGTCACTCTCGGGACGGGGTCGTGCTTGGATAGGCGGCCATGACTGTTTTTACAGGGCACCGAACACACCATTGGTACCCCGTGTCAGTGGTATGTGATGAATATGGGAGCAAGTCTCCACAATTTCTAATATGTGAAATGTTTGGCACGGGGCTGTTACCAATCGAGTGGACTCTATGTTAGTGTCGTCTAGGGAAAGATAGTGATCGGGTGCTTACCCCAGGTACTTGAGGTACCGCGGGTCGTGGATGTCACGGAAGTTCCCCGGATCTTGTGGGTAAAGTGTGCAACCTCTGCAGAGTGTCAAACTATTCGAATAGCCGTATCCGTGGTCAAGGACAGTTGGGTGGTGCTACTTAGACTATGTCCATAAGTTTCTGGGAAACAACACGGTTTGGTAAATCTGTTGATGTGATTGTGAGAAAGTCACGATGAGCGTGAGCAAGAGTTGCTCATGAATCTTTCTCGATATTGATGTCTGAAACCTCGTGATACTTGTTGCAGACACATGCATGTCCATGTTATATGTTGATCATACTTGCATATGAAAAACTAGCTTTCCGCAAAACTGCCAATCTAGCAGTAGAGCCTTGCATAATTATTCTGTCATCACACTTGGGTTGCTTGTGAGTACATTCAAAGTACTCATTGGCTTGCCACTGGTTATTTTATTGGCCAGGCAGGAGAGAAACAGGATATGATGAAGATTTCTTGGTGACGAACATGCGAGCTAGGACGCTTCCCAGTCAGAATGCCTGTAGGGTTAAGGCAGATGGCATGGGTCCAAGTTGTTATTGAAGACTTCCGTTGCGATGTTATACTCAAGACTTGACCTTAATGGTCCTAGTTGTGTAATACGGTATGTATGGATGTAAGACTCTTGTTATTCAGCTTCTGTGTGTTCAGTGAGCATTGATCTCTGTGATCACTGTACACGTGCATTCGGTGATCACGACTTATGAGTCGGGGTCCCCACACGTAGTAGTAGTTTTAGTTCATTTTTAAGTTTGTTTTTTAAATTTTGTACAAATATCAATGAAACCACCTGGTTTTGCCAAATTTGTGTCATGTGTAGGCGAAATTTCGCTGAGTTTATTTTTAAAAATGCGGCTGGGGCGACCTTGGATCGGCGGTTGGGAAATCAACCGCACCGAGGCCGAAATTTCCGCCGGCGCGCCCCCAGGCGGCGCTATTTCTAGCCCCTGGGGACCGAACGACTGGAGATTCTCTTATACCATTCTAGTGCGACCCCCTGCATGATTGCTCCTAGTGATGAAATGATATAAAGCTTGTACAAATTTTGCACAGAACCCTGTGGTTGTTTAGCATCGGTGTATGATATTATTGGATCGTTTGTTTGTGGCCCTGCGATACATATGAAGTGGTACATCCAATCAATACCACTATTAGAATGAATAAATTAGAATTGTTCCCTTATCTAGATAGATGTATATTCTACACTAAGAACATACATCTCAAGGAGGAATCAATCATCTATTGTCCCAGTAGTTATCCCTGATAAGAAAGTTGTGCTAGTTAGTTGTGTATAGGCAGAGATAGAAGATTAGAGCAACTCCACTCGTTCAACCCCCCAGCACACCCAGCGATTGCCTTTTGGCCCAAGTGTCGGCGGTTATTTCGCCCTGGGGGCGATCCAGTTCCCAGTCGTGCCCCCAGGTTTCGGCCCCAGGGCACATATAAATTCAAACTTGTCTTTTCCTGCTGCCAAAAAATGTCAGAAGTTCGGCGACCTGCCACAAGGTTCGGCGATCGCTATGACACGGTTCGGCGATCAAACATACTCGAAAGTTCAGAGTTCAAACGCAAGGACGCATAGGCAGAGGAATGCATCAAACGATGGACTCCTCCGGCGTGGGACTAGCTAGTGTGGGCGTGCTCGGCGTCGGCACGGCTAATGTGCTTGAGCTGCTCGGCGTCGGCGTGGCTTCTATGATGGGCGTGGCATCATCCCTCAGGCTGGGCGGCGATGTAGGTGTCTGCGTCAGCGTAGGCGCAGTCGTCAACGACATCTGGTTCAAGATAAGGCCGCGCTCCTCCAGGTACCACGCCTTGACCTACTCGTCCATCGTCGACATGTCCACCCCCATCAAGAATGCCAGGTCGGTGCTCATCTTCTTTGTGGCAACGTTGTTCCGGAGTAGGTCGAGCTTGATGGCGCTGGTCGTCATCAACACCGACCACCGCACGTCGGACTTCTCCTCCCTCTTGGCGGCATGGTTCTTGGCATCAGCGAGGCATTACTCAATCTACGATTGTAGCTGCTCGGCAGCCGGTGCGGCGTCCTTAGCCGTCATGGCTCTTTTGTTGCTGTCAGGGCGCCCATCCCCTACCACCGGCGCAGGCGCATCCGGCTTGTACGTCTCCTTGGCCTTGGCGAGGGTACGAGGAACATCGATCCACTTCTGACACTTCTCGATCCAGGAGAACACGTGGAGAAACTTGAACTCTTGGTCGCTATTGTCTTGGCGATACATGGTAAACATTCGAACCATCTGTGCAGCCGAAGAACAAGTGTCGGCGACGTACACGGCGGAAAGAAGTGAGAGCCGGCGGTGTACATACGTGCCGCTCGACGTTGGCGCTGCTTTCCGGGCGAGCCGCGGTCTCCTCGATGATCCCTTGACATTAGTTGCAGGCCACCTAGATGATCGCCCAATGGTTCGACATGGCCTTCTCGCCGTGCTTCATGTGAATGGTGGCGAAGTAGGGGTCGACAAGCTTGCGCTCATCAAACGCTGACTGGATGCGCGTCCAGTATGTGTCGGCGTTCTGGTTTGCGCCGGTGACCGGGTCGAGGCTGGCGGTCTTCCATGCTTCGGCGAGGCACTCATCTTCTTTAGACGTCCACTTGACGTGCGGCTCGCCCGTCCTGGCATTGGCTCCCCGCTTCTTCTTTTTCCCTTTCCTCGTCGGAGCCGGCTCCACCACCTCCTCATCCTCTTCATCTTCCTCGGTGTCGTTGAGCTCGTCGTCCATCTGCCCGGTGGTGTCAACTGTGTCATCTTGCGCGTGGAAGCCGGGGTAGGAGGCGGCGGCGACCGAGCTGTTCGTGATGATCTCTTCCATGTCGGTGTCTGTCGGGTCGGGGTTGCCGAAATGCGCCACGGCTTGCGATAAGGGTAGGGTGTCGTGCCGTAGAGGCGGCGTCGGCGAGGCTGTGTACACCAAGGGCGAGTAGGTGTATGGGGGTACTGGAACTGGCGAACGCGAGTAGTTATAAGAGGGGTACTGGAGTGCGCTCGTCGGGGTTCAGACCGGAGGGAGAGGCGCGCTTGCCATGTGGAAGGGTGATATTGGGGTTGAATCCACCATGTGCGTCGCTGTAGGAGTAGCCAGGCGAGGGGGTGCAACCCTAGGGCGGCGGCGAGAAGTTGGCCGGCAACACAATGCTCTGCTGGCTCCACTCAGCTTGTGGGTCGTGGCCACCGGGCGGATTCATCATCCCTGCGCGAAATGCCTCAGCCTGCTCAGCCTCCGCAGCCGCCTACGCGGTAGCATCCCGGGCCTTCTTGGCATTGAGCCTGTTTCGTCGGTCAGCGGTGACAGCCTCCTGACGCCGAACCTCCACCCTCCACTTGGCGTTCGACATGCCTAGTGGTTTTGCTAGCGGCGCCCTCGGCTTCCTCTGCTTCGGCTGGGTGGAATCGGCAGCAGCGGCAGACGCGGGAGGGCCCGAGTACTTCTTCGGCCGCATGGCGGGACGGCGATGGCGTGGCACGAGAATGGCGGGATAAGAGGGGCGAAGGGGGGAAATAATGAGAAAATTGAGGGAAAATGGGGGAACGGCAGGAAAAGGCATGTCTCTTGCCAACAGAGCAGCCCACACGCCTTTTTGCTTCGGCTGGTGCCCCCGGGGGATGGGTTTGGCTCAGATTCGCCGCCTATTATTTCGGCCCAAACCGGCGACAAACAAGGACATGGGAGCGCGACTGGGCCGATTTTTCGCCGCCGGAGCTATAAAAAAGAGCCCTGGGGGCATCTTGGGGGGGGCGAGTGGAGTTGCTCTTAGAAGGAAGAACCCATGTGTAATTTGAAGGGAATATGCCCTAGAGGCAATAATAAAGTTGTTATTTATATTTCCTTATATATCAAGATAATATCTTTTATTCATGCTAGAATTGTATTAACCGGAAACTTGATACATATGTGAATACATAGACAAAACAGAGTGTCGCTAGTATGCCTCTACTAGACTAGCTCGTTAATCAAAGATGGTTATGTTTCCTAACCATAGACATGAGTTGTCATTTGATCAACGGGATCACATCATTAGGAGAATGATGTGATGGACAAGACCCATCTGTTAGCTTAGCACTATGATTGTTTAGTTTTACTGCTATTGCTTTCTTCATGACTTATACATGTTCCTATAACTATGAGATTATGCAACTCCCGAATACCGAAGGAACACCATGTGTGCTATCAAACGTCACAACGTAACTGGGTGATTATAAAGATGCCCTACAGATGTCTCTGAGGGTGTTTGTGGTGTTGGCATAGATCGAGAATAGGATTTGTCACTCCGAGTGTTGGAGAGGTATCTCTGGGCCCTCTCGGTAATACACGTCATAATAAGCCTTGCAAGCAAACGACTAATGAGTTAGTCACGAGATGATGTATTACGGAACGAGTTAAGAGACTTGCCGGTGACGAGGTTGAACTAGGTATGATGATACCGATGATCGAATTTTGGGCAAGTAACATACTGATGACAAAGGGAACAATGTATGTTGTTATGCGGTTTGACCGATAAAGATCTTCGTAGAATATGTAGCAACCAATATGAGCATCCAGGTTCCGCTATTGGTTATTGATCGGAGATGAGTCTCAGTCATGTCTACATATTTCTCGAACCCGTAGGGTCCGCACGCTTAACGTTGGATGACGATTGATATTATGAGTTTATGTGTTTTGATGTACCGAAGGTAGTTTGGAGTCCCGGATGTGATCACGGACATGACGAGGAGTCTCGAAATGGTCAAGACATAAAGATTGATATATTGGCAGATTATATTCGGACACCGGAAGGGTTCCGGGGGTCACCGGATAAATACCGGAGTACCGGGAGGTTACTGGAACCACCCGGGGAGTCAATGGGCCTTATTGGGCTTTAGGGGAGAGAGAGAGAGGCAGCCTAGGGCAAGCCGCGTGCCCCCCCATGGCCTAGTCCGAATTGGACTAGGGGGAGGGGCGGCGCCCCCTCCTTCCTTCTCTTCTCTCCCTCCGCTTCCCTCTTCTCCTACTCCTACTAGGAAAGGGGGAATCATACTCCTAGTGGGAGTAGGACTCCCCCCTTGTGCGCGCCATAGAGAGGCCGGCCCTCTCCTCCTCCCCTCCTTTATATACGTGGGGAGGGGGCACCCCATATACACACAAGTTGATTTCTTAGCCATGTGCGGTGCCCCCTCCACAGTTACACACCTCTGTCATATCGTCGTAGTGCTTAGGCGAAGCCCTGCGCCGGTAACTTCATCATCACCGTCACCACGCCGTCATGCTGATGAAACTATCCCTCAGCCTTAACTGGATCAAGATTTCAGGGGACGTCACCGAGCTGCACGTGTGCAGATCGCGGGGGTGTCGTGCGTTCGGTACTTGATCGGTTGGATCGCGAAGACGTTCGACTACAGCAACCACGTTACTAAACGCTTCCTCTTTCGGTCTACGAGGGTACGTGGACACACTCTCCCCGCTCGTTGATATGCTTCTCCTAGATAGATCTTGCGTGATCGTAGGATTTTTTTTTTTTGAAATACCACGTTTCGCAACAGTGGCATCATGAGCCAGGTCTATGCGTAGATGATATGCACGAGTAGGACACAATGAGTTATGGGCGATAATAGTCATACTGCTTACGAGCATGTCATACTTTGATTCAGCGGTATTGTGAGATGAAGCGGCCCGGACCGACATTACGCGTACGCTTACGCGAGACTGTTTCACCGTTACGAGCACTCGTTGCTTAAAGGTGACCGGCGGGTGTTTGTCTCTCTCACTTTAGTTGAATCGAGTGTGACTACGCCCGGTCCTTGTGAAGGTTAAAACAGCACACTTGACGAAAAATCGTTGTGGTTTTGATGCGTAGGTAAGAACGGTTCTTGCTAAGCCCATAACAGCCACGTAAAACTTGCAACAACACAGTAGAGGACATCTAACTTGTTTTTGCAGGGCATGTTGTGATGTGATATGGTCAAGACGTGATGAGTTATACGTTATTGTATGAGATGATCATGTTTTGTAAATTATCGGCAACCGGCAGGAGCCTTATGATTGTCTCTTTATTGTATGAATTGCGAGAGCCATGTAATTGCTTTACTTTATCACTTTGAGTTAGCGATAGTAGTAGTAGCAACAGTTGCTGAGACGACCATGACGCTACGATGAAGATCATGGTGTCAAGTCGGTGATGATGGAGATCATGACGATGCTTTGGAGATGGAGATCAAAAGCACAAGATGATGATGGCCATATCATGTCACATATTTTGATTGCATGTGATGTTTATCTTATTATGCTTCTTATTTTCTTAGAACGACGGTAGCATTATAACATGATCCCTTACAAAATTTCAAGGTACAAGTGTTCTCCCTGAGTATGCACCATTGCGAAAATCCGTCGTGCCGAGAAACCACGTGATGATCGGGTGTGATAAGATCTACGTTCAAATACAACGGGTGTAAGACGGTTTTGTACATTGATACGTCCAAAACGTATCTATAATTTCTGCTTGCTCCATGCCACTTTTAGGTGATATTGCTTTGATATTCATACACTTCCATACACTTTTGATCATATTTGGGCTAACTTACTAATCCAGTGCACCCCAGTGCCAGTTTCTGTTTTCGGCTGTTTTTGTGTTTCAGGTTTTCACGTTACGAGAACTGCCAGGAAAAATCTAGAAAAATTATATAAAAAATCAGCGTTCCGGAAACAACCGTGCGTCCGAAGGACAGCCGGGGGGGCCACCAGGGCTCCAGGCGCCCTGGCGGCGCCCCCCCCCCCCCGGGCCGCGCCAGGGGGGCGCCTGGCCCCCCGGAAGCTTCCCCGATGCCCCCCTTTGGCATATATTTAAAGCGTCCTCCGAAGCCCTCAGAAGAGGAACTCTTTTCGCGATCCCATCTCTGTTCCGCCGCCGCCGCCGCTTCCAAGATTGGGAGCACCAGGAGAACTCTTCCCGGCACCCTGCCGGAGGGGAGGATCACCACCGGGAGCTTCTCCACCACCATGGACGCCTCCCGGATGACTCATGAGTAGTCTCCCTTGGACCATGAGTCCATGACCAGTAGCTATGTGATGTTCTCCTCCCGTTCTTGTGCTTCACTAATTAGTCCTCGTGAGCTGCCCTACATGATCGAGGCACATATGTAATCCTTATGCTGTTGCTATGTTGAGTTTGCTGGGACCTGATGGATTATGAGATTATGTTCAGATTGATCTTGAGTAATATATTTGATCTACCTCTTTTATATTTATGTTCATAAGTAATTCTTGCATGTTCTCCGTTGTTATTTATTGCTTTGGCCAAGTGATACGTAGTGACTCCAAGAGGGAACGTTATGCTCGATTGTGGGTTCATGCCCCTCGATGACTAGCTTGAGTGACAGAAACATGAGTCTAGGGGATGTGTTGTTGCCACAAGGGGGAAAACAACGGTGCTTGTGCCCGCGGGTGCAAGGATTGTTTACTTTACGCAAAGTACTTTTAATGCAGTTGTCTGTTGCATTGAGTTTACACTACGGGTGGGACTCGCAACTTAATACCAGCGAGATGTTCTGGATAGATATCTCAAGGTGGATGATTAGTAGTAGATATTGATGGATTTCGGTCTACTTACTTTGGCGTACCGCCCATGCTTTGAACCTCAACCTTTCTTGCAATGTAGTCAGCATTGGTTTGCGTTCGTGGTCCTGTCAATTGCCCAGCTGTAATTTGTTTACCTCACATAGCTGTTTTATCGTCTTTTCGGAGAGAGACATCACTAGTGAACATCATGAGACTCCGGTCCATATTACCATCATTGATCACATTCGCTATTTTACTTTTCGCTTTTATTTACTATTGCGAACATTACCTATCACTACTATCATTGCTTTTAATCCTTTGTGAACTACAAGGACGGAGGGATTGACAACCTCTTTGTACTCGTTGGGAGCAAAGTTATTTGTATCTGTGTGCAGGTCCACGTTGACTGCTAATATCTGGCGCCGTAGCAGTTGACACCTACTTGTTGAACCTAGGAGTCTCTGGGGATTCGATCCTTGGCATCTTTGCTAAGGGAAAAACTTCCACAACGCTGCATCTTACACCTTCCACTTGGGGTAACCAACGAGGGGTTAGAGGCCCATCAAGGAGTTTTTCTAGCGCCGTTGTCGGGGACTCCACTCTTCAGGATAGGGGAGTTGCACGCTATCTTTTACCTTTGCTTTTTAGTCTTGTTAGTTTACCTTTCAGTTCTTGCTTTAGTATCCCTTATCAAAAATCACAAAAAAATTATTTACCTTTTTGTTAGTAGTCCTTTCTGTTTAGCCAAACATGTTAGGATTTGGTGCTTTGAGGGAATCAGAAGTTCTAGATTTCCATCAAAGGGATGGAGAAAATATGAAGAAGGCATGGGACAGAATTTCTGATGCACATAGGAGAATTATGCCTTGGATACCTATAAAAATGGTGCTCAGGAATTTTTACCATGCTCTTTTTAAATGGTGTAAACACTCCCTTGACATTATAGCCGAGGGAGATTTCCTAGAGTGTGATGAAGCTAGAGCTCTTGAAATTATACATGGTCTATCTAGTTACTTTGTTTATGATCATAATTTTGATACTGTCATAGATAGACTTGCTACTATTGAAAAGAGAATGGATGCTCTAGACTTAATGAAGGTAGAGAAACCTAAACCCAATAAGAAAGACATTTTGGAAATAGACAATGATTGGGAACCTTTTGTTAGGATTAACATCTCTAATCAAGACTTCCTTGCTTATTGTGATATTGGATCTATGGTTTCTACTATGCCAAAAATTGTTCATGATTCTTTAAAATTTAACATGGATAGATTACCATCTTATCATGAACACACTAATGGAGATATTTCTGAAATCCAGGGAAGAATAAAAGATGTGCCAGTTAAATTCCTTAAAGGGATTGCAATGATTGATTTCTTCATCGTGGAGCCAAACCAAGGAAATATAGTGCTTGGAAGGGACTTCCTCCGAGCAGTTAAAGGCTTCATTGATATAGGTAAGGGACAAATCCTCTTACGCGGGAAGGCAAAGGGTGTGTACCCCTTTCCTAGAAGGAACAAGAATGAACTTGTTGAGGAACCATTTGAAGCAATTTATAACTTCGATTATTATGATGGATATTGATTCCTCTATGCATTATGCCTAGCTTAAAGGCATAAAAGAAAGCGCTTTTGGGAGGCAGCCCACATGAATAAATTTTTTGCTGTTGTTTTGTCTTGATGTTGTTTACTGCTGTAGCATCATCATTGTATCTTTGCTTTTCATATTTGTGCCAAGTATAGCCTCTGATTGGTAGAAAGTTCAAAAGTTGTGAGGTGCTGTCCAAGAAACAGATTTTGTCCTTGGATAGAAAAATTCGTATAAAATCACCAGATCATCTTTTTGGTCTGAATTTTTTCGACAGCGTTCTCTATATAAATGTATTTCGTGCGTCTGTTCTGAGTTTTTTTATTTGAGTTGCAAAAGTATCCCGAACAGATCAATTACTAACTGCTGTTCTGTTTTTCACAGATTCTGTCCTGTTTTGCCTTACCTTCACTTTGCAAATCAAGAGCTTGCTTTTTCTTTGCAAAAACCTTTTGTCAATCTTGAGAAACAGTAGAACTTCAAGAATATCCTTATTTCTAGCAAGGTATAATTATTTTATTAAGGGTACTAACCTCGCTAAACAGATTATGATGAGTTATGTATGAAGGGAGTTTTCAAGTGTGCGAGGGAAGATGATAAAAAGATTCAGGAGTGTCAAGCGCTCAAGCTTGGGGATGCCCCCGTGCACCCCCAAGAAATATTCAAGGAGACTCAAGCGTCTAAGCTTGGGGATGCCCCCGTGCATCCCCTTCTCCATCAACATTATCAGTTCGTCTTTCGTTCCACTATATTTTTATCACTTCATGTGTTATGTGCTATGCTTGGAGCGTCTTGCTTTTAGTCTTCTTTTTAGTTTTTCATAACGAGTCGGAACTCAGCTTTCTTTATGTGGGAGAGAAACACGCTCCACTTCTACCTAGAACATAACATAGAATTTTCATGTCTATCTTTGCTGCGTGTGTTCTTTGTCTTTTAATAGCTACTATCATGCTCTGCTCTTAGTATTCATGCTTATCTTTTCAAAGAGTTTTTGTTTAGTTGGTTGCTTGAACTCTCTTTAATTATCATGCTCACCTTATTAAGAGAGTTTGCTTCCGTTGCATTGGTTAATATGTTTATGATAAAGATGCTACTTGCATGATGGCGCTTAGTAGTTCAGGTTTTCTTATGGTTAATCTCAAATAGCTGGGGGGTTCCCAATGTGTTATTGGAGTACCAACTTGATTTGTTTGCCTATGATGTGGTATGGTTTAGTAATATCTTCCTTCGAGAATTTATTTTGATTGACTTGGCGTATGCTCACGCATATTTAAGACTGTAAAGAAAGTCTGTCAAGCCTTGATGATCTTTTATTTCTGAGTAGCGATATAACTTCCATGCCTGATTCAATATTGCTTTGTCGCTCTGCATGATTATGACCGTCATTGCTCTCTTAGTTGGTCGCTCCCAGTCTTTTTGCTAACCTCCACCTGTACTAAGCGAACTAACTTTGCAATATATAGCTCATGGGAAAGTAGCTTAAAAACTATTGTGGTAAAGAATATGTTGCATATGTATCTTATTTCTTATAAGTTGCTTGCTGAGCGGTAACCATGTTTCTGGGGACGCCATCAACTGTCACACTTTTGTTGAATATCATGTGAGTTGCTATGCATGTTCGTCTTGTCTGAAGTAAGGGTGATTTGTCGTGGGTTGTATGAATATGCATATTGTTAGAGAAGAACATTGGGCCGCCAACCAAAGCCATGTATCATGGTGGAAGTTTTAGCTTGGACATTAATCCTCAATCTCTTATGAGAATATGCTTATGCATTAAAGAGGAGTCCATCATCTATTTTCTATGTTGTCCCGGTATGGATGTCCTCAAGTTGAGATGTATCAAAAACGAGAAATCAAATGCGATTTATCTCCTTGGACCTTTGTACAGGTGGCATAGAGGTACCCCTTTGTGACACTTGGTTGAAACATATGTAATGCAATGATAACCCATGGAAATCCGAGCTAATTAGGACAAGGTGCGAGCACTATTTGTATTCGATGCATGAGGCTTGCAACTTATAGGATGTCTTATGCATGACACATATGAAGTACTACTACCGTTGACAAAATTGCTTCTATGTTTTCAAAATAAAAAGCTCTAGCATATAACCATTCTTTTACTTTTTAAGTCTCCACCTTCTTTCTTCAAGCACCAACTACTCAGAGCATGATTGTCATTCTGAGTGTAATGTGCATTGTCCCAAAGTAGCATTGTCTTTTGCATGATTGTGATATCATTTATTTCTGAAATCATTGTATCTAGTCATCACTTAAACCTTGAAGGTGCCCCTGCATTGCATCACTAAAGGGGGCAAGCTAGATATCACTTTATCATATTTGCACATCATGTTCATTGCAAATCTATTTGATGTTTCAGTTTCATATTGTAAAACTTTCAGTCATTTGTGATTTTCTCATGAGGCAACTTAATTATTATAGAATCATTGTCTCAGTAAGCTTTTGTCATATGACTATGAAAAAGTCATATATGGTTAATAGCATGTCACCATAGAAATTATTTTTGTTATCATTTACCTACTCGAGGACGAGCAGGAATTAAGCTTGGGGATGTTGATACGTCCAAAACGTATCTATAATTTCTGCTTGCTCCATGCCACTTTTGGGTGATATTGCTATGATATTCATACACTTCCATACACTTTTGATCATATTTGGACTAACTTACTAATCCAGTGCACCCCAGTGCCAGTTTCTGTTTTCGGCTGTTTTTGTATTTCAGGTTTTCACGTTACGAGAACTGCCAGGAAAAATCCAGAAAAATTATATAAAAAATCAGCGTTCCAGAAACAACCGTGCGTCCGAAGGACAGCCGGGGGGCCACCAGGGCTCCAGGCGCCCTGGCGGCGCCCCCCCCCCCCCCCCGGGCCACGCCGGGGGGGCGCCTGGGCCCCCCGAAGCTTCCCCGATGCCCCCCTTTGGCATATATTTAAAGCGTCCTCCGAAACCCTCAGAACAGGAACTCTTTTCGCGATCCCATCTCTCTTCCGCCGCCGCCGCCGCTTCCAAGATCGGGAGCACCAGGAGAACTCTTCCCGACACCCTGTCGAAGGGGAGGATCACCACCGGGAGCTTCTCCACCACCATGGACGCCTCCCGGATGACTCGTGAGTAGTCTCCCTTGGACCATGAGTCCATGACCAATAGCTATGTGATGTTCTCCTCCCGTTCTTGTGCTTTACTAATTAGTCTTCGTGAGCTGCCCTACATGATCGAGGCACATATGTAATCCTTATGCTGTTGCTATGTTGAGTTTGCTGGGATCCGATGGATTATGAGATTATGTTCAGATTGATCTTGAGTAATACATTTGATCTACCTCTTTTATATTTATGTTCATATGTAATTCTTGCATGTTCTCCGTTGTTATTTATTGCTTTGGCCAAGTGATACGTAGTGACTCCAAGAGGGAACGTTATGCTCGATTGTGGGTTCATGCCCCTCGATGACTAGCTTGAGTGACAGAAACATGAGTCTAGGGGATGTGTTGTTGCCACAAGGGGGAAAACAACGGTGCTTGTGCCCGCGGGTGCAAGGATTGTTTACTTTACGCAAAGTACTTTTAATGCAGTTGTCTGTTGCATTGAGTTTACACTATGGGTGGGACTCGCAACTTAATACCAGCGAGATGTTCTGGATAGATATCTCAAGGTGGATGATTAGTAGTAGATATTGATGGATTTTGGTCTACTTACTTTGGCATACCGCCCATTCTTTGAACCTCAACCTTTCTTGCAATGTAGTCAGCATTGGTTTGCGTTCGTGGTCCTGTCAATTGCCCAGCTGTAATTTGTTTACCTCACATAGCTGTTTTATCGTCTTTTGGGAGAGAGACATCACTAGTGAACATCATGAGACTCCGGTCCATATTACCATCATTGATCACATCCGCTATTTTACTTTTCGCTTTTATTTACTATTGCAAACATTATCTATCACTACTATCATTGCTTTTAATCCTTTGTGAACTACAAGGCCGGAGGGATTGACAACCTCTCTGTACTCGTTGGGAGCAAAGTTATTTGTATCTGTGTGTAGGTCCACGTTGACTGCTAATATCTGGCGCCGTAGCAGTTGACACCTACTTGTTGAACCTAGGAGTCTCTGGGGATTCGATCCTTGGCATCTTTGCTAAGGGAAAAACTTCCACAACACTGCATCTTACACCTTCCACTTGGGGTAACCAACGAGGGGTTAGAGGCCCATCATACATGCAGGATACTCGGGTTAAACTTGACGAGCCTAGCATGTACAGACATGGCATCGGAACACTGGAGACCGAAATGTCGAGCGTGAATCATATAGTAGATATGATCAACATAAGATGTTCACCATTGAAAACTACTCCATCTCACGTGAAGATCGGACATGGTTTAGTTGATTTGGATCACGTGATCATTTAGATGACTAGAGGGATGTCTATCTAAGTCGGAGTTCTTTATTAATATGATTAATTGAACTTTAATTTATCATGAACTTAGTCCTGATTGTTTTTGCATATCTATGTTGTTGTAGATCAAAGGCCCGTGCTACCGTTCCCTTGAATTTTAATGCATTCCTAGAGAAAGCTAAGTTGAAAGATGATGGTAGCAACTACACCGACTGAGTCCGTAACTTGAGGATTATCCTCATTGTTGCACAGAAGAATTATGTCCTTGAAGCACGCTAGGTGACAAGCCCCCTCCCGCTAATGTAGATGCTTTGAATGTCTGACAGACGCGGTCTGATGACTACTCGATAGTTAAGTGTACCATGCTTTACGGCTTAGAATCGAGACTTCGAAGACGTTTTGAACGTCATGGAGCATATGAGATGTTCCAAGAGTTGAAGTTAATATTTCAAGCAAATGCCCAAATTGAGAGATATGAAGTCTCCAATAAGTTCTATAGCTGCAAGATGGAGGAGAATAGTTCTATCAGTGAACACATACTCAGAATGTGTGGGTACTACAATCACATGACTCAACTTGGATGCAAAGTTGATGAAGATAGTGTTATTGATAGAGTTCTTCAATCAGTGCCACCAAGCTATAAAGGCTTCGTGATGAACTATAATATGCAAGGGATGCAGAAGACTATTCCCGAGCTCTTCGCTATGCTCAAAGCTGCGGAGGTAGAAATCAAAAAGGAGCATCAAGTGTTGATGGTTAACAAGACCACTAATTTCAAGAGAAAGGGCAAGGGAAAGAAGGGGAACTTCAAAAAGAATAGCAAGACAGTTGCTACTCCCGCGAAGAAACCCATGTCTGGAGCCAAGCCTGAAACTGAGTGCTTCTACTGCAAAGGGACTGGACACTGGAAGCGGAACTACCCCAAGTATTTGGTGGATAATAAGGATGGCAAAGTGAACAAAGGTATATTTGGTATACATGTTATTGATGTGTACCTTACTAATGATCGTAGTAGCATGTGGGTATTTGATATTGGTTCGGTTGCTAATATTTGACTCGAAACAGGGGCTATAGATTAAACAAAGATTAGCTAAGGATGAGGTGACGATGCGCGTGGGAAATGGTTCCAAAGTCGATGTGATCGCCGTCGGCACGCTACCTCTACATCTACCTTTGGGATTAGTTTTAGACCTAAATAATTGTTATTTGGTGCCAACGTTGAGCATGAACATTATATCTGGATCTTGTTTATTGCGAGACGGTTATTCATTTAAATTGGGGAATAATGGTTGTTCTATTTATATGAGTAATATCTATTATGGTCCTGCACCCTTGATGAATGGTCTATTTTTGTTGGATCTCGATCATAGTGATACACATATTCATAATATTGAAGCCAAAAGATGCAAAGTTGATAATGATAGTGCAACTTATTTGTGGCACTGTTGTTTAGGTCATATTGGTGTAAAGCGCATGAAGAAACTCCATGCTGATGGCCTTTTGGAATCACTTGATTATGAATCACTTGGTGCTTGCGAACCATGCCTCATGAGCAAGATGACTAAAACTCCGTTCTCCGAAACAATGAAGCGAGCAACTGACTCATTGGAAATCATACATATTGATGTATGCGGACCAATGAGTGTTGAGGCTCGTAGCGGGTATCGTTATTTTCTGACCTTCATAGATGATTTGAGCAGATATGGTTATATCTACTTGATGAAACACAGGTCTGAAACATTTGAAAAGTTCAAAGAATTTCAGAGTGAAGTAGAGGATCATCGTAACAAGAAAATAAAGTTTCTACGATCTGATCGCGGAGGCGAATATTTGAGTTATGAGTTTGGTCTTCATTTGAAACAATGTGGAATAGTTTCACAACTCACGCCACCTAGAACACCACAGCGTAATGGTGTGTCCGAACGTCGTAACCGTACTTTATTAGATATGGTGCGATCTATGATGTCTCTTACCGATTTACCACTATCGTTTTGGGGTTATGATTTAGAGACAGCTGCATTCACGTTAAATAGGGCACCATCTAAGTCCGTTGAGATGACGCCTTAGAACTGTGGTTTGGCAAGAAACCCAACTTGTCGTTTCTTAAAGTTTGGGGCTGCGATGCTTATGTGAAAAAGCTTCAACCTGATAAGCTCGAACCCAAGTCACAGAAATGTATCTTCATAGGATACCCAAAGGAAACTGTTGGGTACACCTTCTATCACAGATCCGAAGGCAAGATATTCGTTGCTAAGAATGGATCCTTTCTAGAGAAGGAGTTTTCTCGAAAGAAGTGAGTGGGAGGAAAGTAGAACTTGATGAGGTAATTGTACCTTCTCCCGAATTGGAAAATAGTACATCACATAAACTAGTTCCAATGATTTCCACACCAATCAGTGAGGAAGCTAATGATGATGAACATGAAACTTCAGATCAAGTTACTACTAAACCTCGTAGGTTAACCAGAGTGCGTTCCGCGCCATAGTGGTACGGTAACCCAGTTCTGGAAGTCATGTTACTAGACCATGACGAATCTACGAACTATCAGAAAGCGATGTTGAGCCCAGATTCTACAAAATGGCATGAGGCCATTAAATCTGAGATGGGATACATGTATGAGAACAAAGTGTGGACTTTGGTTGACTTGTCCGATGATCGGCAAGCCATTGAAAATAAATGGATCTTTAAGAGGAAGACTGGCCCAATGGTAATGTTACAATATACAAAGCTTGACTTGTTGCGAAAGGTTTTTGACAAGTTCAAGGAGTTGACTATGATTAGAATTTCTCACCCGTAGTGATGCTTAAGTCTGTCCAAATCATGTTAGCAATTGCCGCATTTTATGATTATGAAATCTGGCAAATGGATGTCAAAACTGCATTCCTTAATGGATACCTCAAAGAGGAGTTGTATATGATGCAACCAGAAGGTTTTGTCGATCCTAAAGGTGCTAACAAAGTGTGCAAGCTCCAGCGATCCATCTATGGACTGGTGCAAGCATCTCGGAGTTGGAGTATACGCTTTGATGAGGTGATCAAAGCATATGCTTTTATACAGACTTTTCGAGAAGCCTGTATTTACAAGAAAGTGAGTGGGAGCTCTGTAGCATTTCTCATATTATATGTGGATGACATATTGTTGATTGGAAATGATATGGAATTTCTAGATGGCATAAAATGATACTTGAATAAGAATTTTTCAATGAAAGACCTCGGTGAAGCTGCTTATATATTGGGCATCAAGATCTATAGAGATATACCAAGGCGCTTAATTGGACTTTCACAAAGCATATACCTTGATAAAGTTTTGAAGAAGTTCAAAATGGATCAGTCAAAGAAAGGGTTCTTGCCTGTGCTACAAGGTGTGAAGTTGAGTAAGACTCAATGCCCGACCACTGCAGAAGATAGAGAGAAAATGAAAGTCATTCCCTATGCCTCAGCCATAGGATCTATCATTTATGCAAAGCTGTGTACCAGACCTGATGTGTGCCTTGCTATAAGTTTAGCAGGGAGGTACCAAAGTAATCCAGGAGTGGATCACTGGACAGTGGTTGATAACCCACAAGTGTAGGGATCGCAACAATTTTTGAGGGTAAAGTATTCAACCCAAATTTATTGATTCGACACAAGGGGAGCCAAAGAATACTCTTAAGTATTAGCAGCTGAGTTGTCAATTCGACCACACCTAGAAACCTAGTATCTGCAGCAAGATAGTTTAGTAGCAAAGTAATATGATAATGGTGGTAGCGGCAATAAAAGTAACGATAGTGTTTTTGTAGTTTTTGTAATAGTAGCAACGGAAAAGTAAATAAGCAACAAGCAATATGTGAAAAGCTCGTAGGCATTGGATCGGTGATGGGAAATTATGTCGGATGCAATTCATCATGTAGAAGTTATAACCTAGGGTGATACAGAACTAGCTCCAGTTCATCAATGCAATGTAGGCATGTATTCCGAATATAGTCATACATACTTATGGAAAAGAACTTGCATGACATCTTTTGTCCTACCCTCCCGTGGCAGCGGGGTCCTAGTGGAAACTAAGGGATATTAAGGCCTCCTTTTAATAGAGTACCGGACCAAAGCATTAACACATAGTGAATACATGAACTCCTCAAACAACGGTCATCACTACGGGTGGTCCCGATTATTGTCACTTCGGGGTTGCCGGATCATAACACATAGTAGGTGACTATAGACTTGCAAGATAGGATCAAGAACACACATATATTCATGAAAACATAATAGGCTCGGATCTGAAATCATGGCACTCGGGCCCTAGTGACAAGCATTACGCATAACAAAGTCATAGCAACATCAATCTTAGAACATAGTGGATACTAGGGATCAAACCCTAACAAAACTAACTCGATTACATGATAGATCCCATCCAACCCATCACCGTCTAGCAAGCCTATGATGGAATTCCTCACGAAAGCGGTGAGCATCATGGAATTGGTGATGGAGGAAGGTTGATGATGACGATGGAGACGATCTCCACTCTCCGGAGCCCGAAACAGACTCCAGATCAGCCCTCCCGAGAGAGATTAGGCCTTGACGGCGGCTCCGTCTCGTATAACGCGATAATTCTTCCTCTCTGATTTTTTTCTCCCCGAAAGTGAATATATAGGATCTGGGGATACGTCGGTGGAGCACCATGGGGCCCACGAGGCAAGGGGGCGCGCCCCCCACCCTCGTGGACAGGGTGTGGGCCCCCTGGTCTGGATCTTCTTGCAGGTATTTTTATATTTTCCAAAATAATTCTCCGTGGATTTTTAGGTCATTCCGAGAACTTTTTATTTCTGCACAAAAACAACACCATGGCAATTCTGCTGAAAACAGCGTCAGTCCGGGTTAGTTCCATTCAAATCATGCAAGTTAGAGTACAAAACAAGGGAAAAAGGTTTGGAAAAATAGATACATTGGAGACGTATCAACTCCCCCAAGCTTAAACCTTTGCTTGTCCTCAAGCAATTCAGTTGATAAACTGAAAGTGATAAAGAAAAACTTTGACAAACTATGTTTGCTCTTGTTGTTGTAAATATGTAAGCCAACATTCAAGTTTTCAGCAAGATCATGAACTAACCACATTCACAATAACTTTCAGGTCTCAAGTCTACTCATATCAACGGTATAATCAACTAGCGAGCAATAATAATAAACCTCGAATGACAACACTTTCTCAAAACAATCATGATATGATATAACGTGATGGTATCTCGCTAGCCCTTTCTAAGACCGCAAAACATAAATGCAGAGCACCTTTAATGATCAAGGACTGACTAGACATTGTAATTCATGGTAAAAGAGATCCAGTCATGATCATACTCAATGCAAATTAATAGTAATACATGCAAATGACAGAGGTGCTCTCCTACTGGTGCTCTTTTATAAGAGGATGATGACTCTGCATAAAAGTAAATAGATAGGCCGTTCGCAGAGGGAAGCAGGGATTTGTAGAGGTGCCAGAGCTCGATTTTTAAATAGAGATGAATAACATTTTGAGCGGTATACTTTCATTGTCAACATAACAACCAAGAATCTCGATATCTCCCATGCTACGCACATTATAGGCGGTTCCCAAACAGAATGGTAAAGTTTATACTCCCCCAACCACCAACAAGCACACTCCACAGCTAGCCCGAAACAACGGGTACCGTCCAAACCAGCAACAGCCCTAGGGGAGTTTTGTTTAATTATTATGATTTTGAGCATGGGACTGGGCATCCCGATTACCAGCCATTTTCTCATGAATGATGAGCGGAGTCCACTCATCGTGAGAATAACCCGCCTAGCATGGAAGATATAGACAGCCCTAGTTGATACATGAGTTGTTCGAGCATACAAAACAGAATTTCATTTGAAGGTTTAGAGTTTGGCACATACAAATTTACTTGGAACGGCAGGTAAATACCGCATATAGGAAGGTATAGTGGACTCATGTGGAATAACTTTGGGGTTTATGGAAGTGGATGCACAAGCGGTATTCCCGCTTAGTACAGGTGAAGGCTAGAAAGAGACTGGGAAGCGGCCAGCTAGAGAGCAACAACGGTCATGAACATGCATTAAAATTAATCAACAATGAATGCAAGCATGAGTACGATATAAATCACCATGAACATAAATATCGTGGAGGCTATGTTGATTTGTTTCAACTACATGCGTGAACATGTGCCAAGTCAGATCACTTAAATCGTTCAAAGGAGGATACCACCCCATCATACCACATCACAACCATTTTAATATCACGTTGGCACGCAAGATAGACCATTATAAACTCTCAGCTAATTAAGCATGGCATAAGCAGCTATGATCTCTAATTGTCATTGCAAGCATGTTTCATTCATAACAAGCCGAATCAGGAATGATGAACTATCATATTTACAAAAACAAGAGAGGTCGAGTTCATACCAGCTTTTCTCATCTCAATTAGTTCCTCATATATCATCCTTATTGCCTTTCACTCGCACGACCGAACGGTGTGGATAATAATAATAGTGCACGTGCATTGGACTAAGCTAGAATCTACAGACATTTAATACAAGAGAGAAGACAAGGTAGTATGGCTCAAGGTTAAATCAACAATAAAGCATATGAGAGCCACTAAGCATTTCATTCATGGTCTTCTACTCTTGACCCCCAAATAAAAGAAAATAAACTATTTACACGGAAAAGCTCCCAACAAGCAAAAGAAGAACGGGAAATCTTTTTGGGTTTTCTTTTAATTACTACTACAAGGAAAGTAAACTAGCTAGAAGCTACAACTAATATTTTTTTTGTTTTTCTTAAGGTTTTTCTAACACACAAGAAAAAGACTAAGAAAAAGAAATGAAACTAAGCATGGATGGTACAGTGAAAGAGTGTGAACACCGACAACTAGAATAAGTGTGAACATGAATGTAAAGTCGGTTAGAAACACATACTCCCCCAAGCTTAGGCTTTTGGCCTAAGTTGGTCTATGGCCACAGATCGAAGCTACTCCCTCTAGTGTACTGAGATGTGTCCTCTGGGTGCCACTGGTTGGCAAGCTCATCCAGATCCCACCCATAAACAGATTGACAGTAAGGATTGAGTGGTGGCTCCGGCTCAGGCTCTGAAGCTTGTGCCTGGCCCTGGTACTTGTAGAAGGCATCTGATGTAACGAGATACGTGCATGTAGACAGATCAAACATAGATGGTGCAGGCAAGGTAACAATTTCACAATATTTTTCATCAAACCTTAATTTATAATTAAGCAACCTATCCTTGTCTTTAACAATAAAATCATGTGCTACCATGCTATTGTAGTCTAGATAAACAGGGGCAAGCAATTTTTCTTCCTTCTCATGATGCCTAATAGGTATTCTAAAATGTTCAGCAAGGCGAGAAGCAAAGATGCCTCCAAAGACGGGCCCCTTTGAGCGGTTCAGACTCTGTCGTTTAGCAACGACGGCACACAAGCTAAAAGTTGTGTCCTGAAACAAAGCATGGCGTAATATGACAATATCAGGGGCACTAAGATTCCCACTGTTTTCGCAACCAATTAAACATCTACTAGCAAATAAAGCAAAGTAGCGTAGAACAGGGAAGTGTATACTAGTGATCCTGGCCCGTGGGACTTGTCTAGTTTCCCCTACAGCTATCATGTCGATAAACCCTTCAACGTCTTCACTACGTGGTTCATCAAGTCTACCTCCAAAGGGTATCTTACATACTTCACAAAACTCTAAGAGTGATATTTCATTAATCTCATCATATAAACGAAACTCCACTGTAGGTGGTGTTTTCTTAGCATGAAAATGAAAACTCTGCGTGAAAATATTGGTGAGTAAGAGATACTGGTCACGTTGGTCGTGGAGGAAGTCGGTGAGGCCTGCATTATTTGCCAACCAATAAGAGTCTTCGTAAATACCGGCGGACATCATGAAATCATTACAACGCCATTCGCACGGTCGAACTTCTGCCATGCGAGGAAGATTATATTTGGGCTTCTTATTTTCTTCTTTCTTCTTCTCCTCTCAGCTCTTACTGGAGGAGCCCCTCAACAATCTCTTTATCATTTTCCTTTTTTGAAAATTTCTGAAATTTTTAGTAACTCGAAATAAAAGTTAACCAAACTCAACAAGATTGATAGCAACAACTCCTACTAGTGCCTAGAGACTATATCATGCATTAGAACTACTTGGGACCAGAGAAATTTGACATGCAAGCTCAAGAACAAGGTCACCACAGCAGCAAAAATTTGCAATAAATAAATCACTAGAACAAAAACTAATTGGACCAATGGAGGAGTTACATACCAAGGAACAATCTCCCCAAACAGTTTGGTGAATGGTGCTTTGAGCAAGGATATCGAAAATGGCAGCAAGATGAGCTAGAACTCGGGTTTGAGCTGGTTGGTGATTTTTTTGGGAGGAAGAAGAAGAGTGTGGGTGCAGGAATAAGTGGAGGGGGACCACGTGGGGCCCACGAGGCAGGGGGCACGCCCTGGACCCTCGTGGCCAGGTGATGGCTCCCCTCGCTGTGTGTTCTGCGCCATATATTCTCAAATATTCCAGAAAAAATCATATTTCATTTTCAGGGCATTTAGAGAACTTTTATTTTCGGGGTATTTTTTTATTGCACGGATAAGTCTGGAAACAGACAGAAAATACTATTTTCTTTATTTATCCTAATTAACAGAAAGTAAAAGGAGGGTATAGAAGGTGGTGTTATCTAGATTCAACTATCCCATGCTCATCAAAAGGAATCCATTAACAAGGTTGATCAGGTCTTGTTAATAAACTCTTTCCGAATAACATGAAACCGGAGAATTTTCGAATAACACTAGGTTACCTCAATGGGGATATGTATGTCCCCAACAATAAGGATGTCATATGTCTTATTTACAGTAGGAAGAGGAAGTTCAAAACCTCCAATAGTAATAGTTGAAATTTTTCCAATATAATTGATATTGTGGACCTGAGGTTGTTTCCTCGGAAAGTGTACCGTATGCTCATTACCATTGACATGAAAAGTGACATTGCCTTTGTTGCAATCAATAACAGCCCCTGCAGTATTGAAAAAGGGTCTTCCAAGAATAATAGACATACTATCGTCCTCGGGAATATCAAGTATAACAAAGTCCGTTAGAATAGTAACATTTGCAACTACAACAGGCACATCCTCACAAATACCGACAGGTATAGCAGTTGATTTATCAGCCATTTGCAAAGATATTTTAGTAGGTGTCAACTTACTCAAGTCAAGTCTACGATATAAAGAGAGAGGCATAACACTAACACCGGCTCCAAGATCACATAAAGCAGGTTTAACATAGTTTCGTTTAATGGAGCAAGGTATAGTGGGTACTCCTGGATATCCTAGTTTCTTAGGTATTCCACCTTTAAAAGTGTAATTGGCAAGCATGGTGGAAATTCCTACTTCAGGTATCTTTCTTTTGTTGGTAATAATATCTTTCATATACTTAGCATAAGGATTTGTTATAAGCACATCAGTCAAACGCATACGCAAAAAGATAGGTCTAATCATTTCAGCAAAGCACTCAAAATCCTCATCATCCTTTTTCTTGGATGGTTTCGGAGGAAAAGGCATGGGTTTCTGAACCCATGGTTCACTTTCCCTACCGTGCTTCCTAGCAACAAAGCCTCTCTTATCACAACGTTGATTCTTTGATTGTGGGTTATCAAGATCAACAGCAGGTTCAATCTCTACATCATTATCATTGCTAGGTTGAGCATCATCATGAACATCATCATTTATATTATCACTAGGTTCATGTTCATTACCAGATTGTGTCTCGGCATCAGAAACAAATATGTCATTGGGATTCTCAGGTGTGTCAGCTACAGGTTCACTAGAAGCATGCAAAGTTCTATCATTTTTCTTTTTCTTCTTCTTAGAATAACTAGGTGCATCTAAATTAGCTCTCTGAGAATCTTGCTCAATTCTCTTAGGATGGCCTTCAGGATACAAAGGTTCCTGAGTCGCCTTACCACCTCTAGTAGCAACTCTAACAGCATAGTCATTATTCTTACTATTTAATTCATTGAGCAAATCATTCTGAGCCATAAGTACTTGTTCTACTTGAGTGGTGACCATGGAAGCATGTTTACTTATGAGTTTCAATTCACCTTTAGCTCTAGACAGATAATCACTCAAGCGTTCAATCATATAAGCATTGTGTTGTAATTGTCTACCAACATAAGCATTGAAGTTTTCTTGTTTCACAATAAAATTGTCAAACTCATCTAAGCATTGGCTAGCAGACTTATAACGAGGAATATTACCTTCATCGAATCTATAAAGAGAATTGACCTTTACTACCTGTGTCGGGTTATCAAGACCATGTATTTCTTCAATAGGTGGTAAATTCTTAACATCTTCAGCTTTAATACCTTTTTCTTTCATGGATTTCTTTGCCTCTTGCATATCTTCAGGACTGAGAAATAGAACACCTCTTTTCTTCGGAGTTGGCTTAGGGGCTGGTTCAGGTAGTGTCCAACTATTTTCATTGGCCAGCATATTATTCAATAGTAATTCAGCTTGGTCAACTGTTCTTTCCCTGAAAACACAACCAGCACAACTGTCCAGGTGGTCTCTGGAAGCATTAGTTAGTCCATTATAAAAGACATCAAGTATAGCATGCATATCAAGAGGATGATCAGGCAAAGCATTAAGTAATTGGAGAAGCCTCCCCCAAGCTTGTGGGAGACTCTCTTCTTCAATTTGCACAAAGTTATATATTTCCCGTAAGGCAGCTTGTTTCTTATGAGCAGGAAAATATTTAGCAGAGAAGTAATACATCATATCCTAGGGACTACGCACACAACCAGGATCAAGAGAATTAAACCAAGTCTTAGCATCACCCTTTAACGAGAACGGAAACAACTTAAGGATATAATAGTAACGAATCTTTTCATCGTTGGTAAACAGGGTGGCTATATCATTCAACTTAGTAAGATGTGCCACAACAGTTTCAGATTCATAGCCATGGAAAGGATCAGATTCAACCAAAGTAATTAACTCAGGATCAACAGATAATTCATAATCCTTATCAGTAACACAGATAGGTGAAGTAGCGAAAGCAGGGTCATGTTTCATTCTAGCATTCAAAGACTTTTCTTTCAGCTTAGCTAATAATTTCTTAAGATCATATCTATTGTTGCAAGCAAGAAAGTCTCTAGCAGTTTCTTCATCCATAACACAACCCTCAAGAACAACATGCAATTCATACCTATTAGGAGAAGCTTCATCATCACTTTCATAAATATTATCAATTTCAATATTTGCATTCTCCCTAACTCTAGCAATTTGTTCATCTAGAAATTCACCTAGTGGCACAGTATTATCAGGCATAGAAGTAGTTTTATCATACCTAGCAGAAGTGGCATCATCAAGAACATACGACATATCAGATTCAATAGCAGGAGTAGGTGTCGCAAATTTACCCATAACAGATGGTGAATCAAGTACATAGCTAGATGGCAGTTCCTTACCTCCCCTCGTAGTTGAGGGCAAGATCTTGGTTTTTGAGTCCTTCAAGTTCTTCATAGTGATCAACAGATATAAATCCCAAGTGACTTAAAGAATAGAGCTATGCTCCCCGGCAACGGCGCCAGAAAATAGTCTTGATAACCCACAAGTGTAGGGGATCGCAACAGTTTTCGAGGGTAAAGTATTTAACCCAAATTTATTGATTCGACACAAGGGGAGCCAAAGAATACTCTTAAGTATTAGCAGCTGAGTTGTCAATTCAACCACACCTGGAAACTTAGTATCTACAGCAAGATAGTTTAGTAGCAAAGTAATATGATAATGGCGGTAGCGGCAATAAGAGTAACGATAGTGTTTTTGTAGTTTTTGTAATAGTAGCAACGGAAAAGTAAATAAGCAACAAGAAATATGTGAAAAGCTCGTAGGCATTGGATTGGTGATGGGAAATTATGTCGGATGCAATTCATCATGTAGAAATTATAACCTAGGGTTATATAGAACTAGCTCCAGTTCATCAATGCAATGTAGGCATGTATTCCGAATATAGTCATACGTGCTTATGGAAAAGAACTTGCATGACATCTTTTGTCCTACCCTCCCGTGGCAGCGGGGTCCTAGTGGAAACTAAGGGATATTAAGGCCTCCTTTTAATAGAGTACCGGACCAAAGCATTAACACATAGTGAATACATGAACTCCTCAAACTACGCTCATCACTGGGAGTGGTCCCGATTATTGTCACTACGGGGTTGCCGGATCATAACACATAGTAGGTGACTATAGACTTGCAAGATAGGATCAAGAACACACATATATTCATGAAAAAATAATAGGTTCAGATCTGAAACCATGGCACTCAGGCCCTAGTGACAAGCTTTAAGCATAGCAAAGTCATAGCAACATCAATCTCAGAACATAGTGGATACTAGGGATCAAACCCTAACAAAACTAACTCGATTACATGATAGATCTCATCCAACCCATCACCGTCCAGCAAGCCTACAATGGAATTACTCACGCAAGGTGGTGAGCATCATGGAATTGGTGATGGAGGAAGGTTGATGATGACGATGGCGACGATCTCCACTCTCCGGAGCCCCGAACGGACTCCAGATCAGCCCTCCCGAGAGAGATTAGGGCTTGGCGGTGGCTCCGTCTCGTAAAACATGATAATTCTTCCTCTTTGATTTTTTCTCCCCGAAAGTGAATATATAGGATCTGGGGATACGTCGGTGGAGCACCAGGGGGGCACGAGGCAGGGGGGCGCGCCCCCCACCCTCGTGGACAGGGTGTGGGCCCCCTAGTCTGGATCTTCTTGCAGGTATTTTTTATATTTTCCAAAATAATTCTCCGTTGATTTTCAGGTCATTCCGAGAACTTTTTATTTCTGCACAAAAACAACACCATGGCAATTCTGCTGAAAACAACGTCAGTCCGGGTTAGTTCCATTCAAATCATGCAAGTTAGAGTCCAAAACAAGGGCAAAAGGGTTTGGAAAAGTAGACATGTTGGAGACGTATCAGCGGTCAAGAACATCATGAAGTACCTGAAAAGGACAAAGGATATGTTTCTCGTTTATGGAGGTGACAAAGAGCTCGTCGTAAACGGCTACGTCGATTCAAGCTTTGACACTGATCCGGGTGACTCTAAGTCACAAACCGGATATGTATTTTTGTTGAACGGTGGAGCTGCTAGTTGGTGCAGTTCCAAGCAGAGCGCCGTGGTGGGATCTACGTGTGAAGCAGAGTACATAGCTGCTTCGGAAGCAACAAATGAAGGAGTCTGAATCAAGGAGTTCATATCCGATCTAGGTGTAATACCTAGTGCATCGGTCCAATGAAAATCTTTTGTGACAACACTGGAGCAATAGCCTTGGCGAAGGAATCCAGGTTTCACAAGAGAACCAAGCACACCAAGACACGCTTCAATTCCATCCGCAATCAAGTCAAGGAGGGAGACATATAAATTTGCAAGATACATACGGATCTGAATGTTGTAGACCCGTTGACTAAGCCTCTTCCATGGGCAAAACATGATCAGCACCAAGACTCCGTGGGTGTTAGAATCATTACTATATAATCTAGATTAATGACTCTAGTGCAAGTGGGAGACTGAAGGAAATATGCCCTAGAGGCGATAATAAAGTTGTTATTTATATTTCCTTATATATCATGATAAATGTCTTTTATTCATGCTAGAATTGTCTTAACCGGAAACTTGATACATGTGTGAATACATAGACAAAAGAGAGTGTCCCTAGTATGCCTCTACTAGACTAGCTCGTTAATCAAAGATGTTTATGTTTCCTAACCATAGGCATGAGTTGTCATTTGATCAACGAGATCACATCATTAGGAGAATGATGTGATGGACAAGACCCATCCGTTAGCTTACCACTATGATCGTTTAGTTTTACTGCTATTGCTTTCTTCATGACTTATACTTGTTCCTATGACTATGAGATTATGCAACTCCCGAATACCGGAGGAACACCTTGTGTGCTATCAAACATCACAACGTAACTGGGTGATTATAAAGATGCTCTACAGGTGTCTTCGAAGGTGTACGTGGTGTTGGCATAGATCGAGAATAGGATTTGTCACTCCGAGTGTCGGAGAGGTATCTCTGGGCCCTCTCGGTAATACACGTCGTAATAAGCCTTGCAAGCAAATGACTAATGAGTTAGTCACGATATTATGTATTACGGAACGAGTAAAGAGACTTGTCGGTAACGAGATTGAACTAGGTATGATGATACCGACGATCGAATCTCGGGCAAGTAACATACCGATGACAAAGGGAATGCGCTTTGAACAATAAAGATATTCGTAGAATATGTAGGAACCAATATGAGCATCTAGGTTCTACTATTGGTTATTGACCGGAGATAAGTCTCGGTCATGTCTACATAGTTCTCGAACCCGTAGGGTCCGCACGCTTAACGTTCGATGATGATCGGTATTATGAGTTTTTATGTTTTGATGTACCGAAGGTGGTTCGGAGTCCCGGATGTGATCACGGACATGACGAGGAGTCTTGAAATGGTCGAGACATATAGATTAATATATTGGAAGATTATATTCGGACACCGGAAGGGTTCCGGGGGTCATCGGATAAATACCGAAGTACTTGGAGGTTACCGGAACCACCCGGGGAGTCAATGGGCCTTATTGGGCTTTTAAGGGAGAGAGAGGCAGCCTAGGGCAGGTCGTGATCCCCCCATGGCCTAGTTCGAATTGGACTAGGGGGAGGGGCGGCGCCCCCTCCTTCCTTCTCTTCTCTCCCTTCCCTTCCCTCTTCTCCTACTCCTACGAGGAAAGGGGGAATCCTACTCCTGGTGGGAGTAGGACCCCCCCCCCCTTGGGCGCGCCATAGAGAGGCCGACCCTCTCCTCCTCCCCTCCTTTACATACGTGGCCAGGGGGCACCCCATAGACACACAAGTTGATTTCTTAGCCGTGTGCGGTGCCCCCCTCCACAGTTACACACCTCAGTCATATCGTCGTAGTGCTTAGGCGAAGCCCTACGCCGGTAACTTCATCATCACCGTCACCACGCCGTCGTGCTGAAGAAACTCTCCCTTGGCCTCAACTGGATCAAGAGTTCGAGGGACGTCACCGAGCTGAACGTGTGCAGATCACGGAGGTGCCGTGCGTTCGGTACTTGATCGGTTGGATCGCGAAGACGTTCGACTACATCAATCGCGTTACTAAACGATTCCGCTTTCGGTCTACGAGGGTACGTGGACACACTCTCCCCGCTCGTTGCTATGCTTCTCCTAGATAGAGCTTGCGTTATCGTAAGACTTTTTTTTTGAAATACTATGTTCCCCAACATAATTGACGAATGTCTCACATAATGTATAGCCAAATTAAAAAAATATTTTGCGAGAAAATTTCCTATCTATTCATCTTCAATCATGGCAGTACAACGAATACTAGAAATAATAAAAATTACATCCAGATCCGTAGACCACCTAGTGACAACTACCAGCACTGAAGCGAGCCGAAGGCGCGCTGCCGTCATCGCCCCTCCATCGCCGGAGTCGGGCACAACTTGTTGTAGTAGACAGTCGGAAAGTCATCGTGCTAAGGCCCCATAGGACCAGCGCACCAGAACCGCATCTGCCGCAGATAAAGAATAACGTAGATCAGAAAAATCCAATCTGAAGACACACGAACGTAGACGAACAACGACGAGATCCAAGCAAATCCACCAAAGATAGATCCGCCGGAGACACACCTCCATACACCCACCAACGATGCTAGACACATCGCCGGAACGGGGGCTAGGCGGGGAGACCTTTATTCCATCTTCAGGGAGCCGCCGCCATCTCGTATTGCTGAACAGGACACAAACCCTAGCAAAACTGAAAGAAACGATTAAAAATTAAGCCCTCTCGCCGACCCTTGCCGAGATCCACCGCGCCCCCATGGCCCTAAGGCCACCGGAGAGGAGGCGGACCTGCGGCGGCGTCGGCGGGAGGCAAAAACCCTAGCTTTTTGTGGAGGAGGAGGAGGAGGCGGCTACGTATAGCCAAATTAATTAAATATATATAAATAATCGAAGTAGTGAGTTGCTTTGAAATACAGACTGTCAAATTAGAAGATGCAAATGGTGTTCAATAAGAGATCCTCCCATGTAAAATATGACACGTCCTATTTTTTCTTCGGGGATTAATGCAATCTCTTAGTCAACTTGGCTTATTTGCAATTGGCAGATTGAGACTTGCAAAAAACAGGAAAAATTTGCAACACTTTTGCTTCCGTAC
>LR738712.1:40007852-40022628 GCA_902687465.1 Secale cereale
GGGGGGGGGTCCAGGGCGACGTAAGCAACTCCGATGTGGCCTTGGATGCTCTGGAGATGCAGTGAGAGAGGATTGAAGCTGGTAAATGGGTGAATTTGGGCTGTCCAGCAAGGTGAATTGGGGTTTTCACCCCTCAATCATGGAGCTGTGGACATGGGGGAGTTACTGGAGGTAGATTGTAACTAGATGAAGCTGTGGTAGAAAGTTGAGGCAAAAGTAAATAGTAAAAGGGGTCAAGATGGTAGTTTTGGTAAAAAGGCAGAAGGTGTTTGATCAAGTTTTGGTCAAGCAAATGATTTCCACTTGCCATGACACTTAACATGATTGAATGACATATGGAAATAGGGTGTTTCACCAAATTTGGGCTCATTTGAAGAAACTAGCCAATGTAACTTTGGTGAACCCTAGAAATCAACAGAAATGGCTTCATCTTGTTTAAGTCAAGCTAATCATCTCCTCTTGATGCACCACTTGGTGTAGTTTCATCATTTGGGGTATTGATCATGCCCACGAAGTTTGAAGCTCCAGGTAAAAAGTTGGTAATGTAAAGTTGTTCAAATTTGCATTTGAACAGAAAGGGTTTTGGGGTATTCTGATCAAGTTGCCCTGCTCCAAATCTTGTGCCATTTGGTCCAGATGCCTTATTAGGCCATTCTAGCATGTGCACCAAGTTTGAGGGAATTTGGACAAGTTTGGCAATGTAAAGTTGCTCAAACTTCAAATATGGACAGAATGGTTTTAGATGGTTTTGATGATGTTTTCTTGCGGCATGGGGCTTGGCAAGATCATCAAATATGCCATATGTGACAAGATAGAATTTCCCTGGAATGTTTGGAGAGTATTTCCTTTGTAAATATTTCAAAAGCTTGAAAGATCCAGAAAGGGTTTTAGAGGGATTAGCCCATTATTTTGAACATGACCAAGTGTTGAAACTCTTATATATGGACAATATATGTCCTATGAGTCTCCCTGAATTTTGGCAAATATTTTTGAAATACTTAAATAATTTTTCCCTATTAAAGACCATTTCTGGCCTTAAGAAAAAGCTTTTAAACAAAATAGGAAAATAACTTTTAAAATTATACTTTTGTGGTTTCTGGGAGTCCTATGACTACTAGGTCTCAAATATACTTTTTGAAATAATTTTTCTCACCCTAAATCAAGCACTTGCAGTGCAAACCTCAATTCAGGGGTTTTTGGAATTCTAAATTTTAAAAATACATTTTGGCCAAATTAATTTTATAAGAAAATTCTATACTGCTATATAACACTTGGCATGATCATTGGGCAGAAGTTTTTGGTATGGAGATGAATTCTACAAGAGGTGATAGTTGACTTTAATGAGCACATGAAGAACACATGAAGGAAAACTCAATTCCAAATAAAAGCCAAATGATGCCAAAAAAATTTGCTGGTCCAAATTTTCATGCTTCATTGATGCAAATAACATGTTACAAAATGCAGGGTGTGACAGACCTGCCCCCCTTACAAGAATCTCGTCCCCGAGATTCCTAAACTAGGTCTTAAAAAGAGATCGGGAAACTCGGATCTAAGATATTCTTCACGTTCCCAGGTTGCTTCTGCTTCAGTGTGGTTGCTCCACTAGACCTTGAAGTACTTGATGGTGCGGCTTCGGGTCCGTCGTTCTGCTTCATCCAGAATGCGAATGGGCTTCTCGCGGTAGGTCAAATCAGGCTGGAGATCAATGGCTTGGTGATCAATATCCTTGTAGAGATCAGGCTTATTCGGAACTTTGAGACATTTCCGGAGTTGTGACACGTGGAATACGTTGTGCACATCGGATAGCTCAGGTGGTAGTTCCAACTGGTAAGCCACTTCTCCTCGTCGTGCAGTGATCTCAAAGGGTCCAATGAACCTTGGTGCGAGCTTCCCCTTGATGTGGAAACGCTTGGTTCCCTTTAGAGGGGTCACCCGCAGGTACACATGGTCCCCGACATGGAAACTCATGTCCCGACGGTGAGTGTCAGCATAGCTCTTCTGCCTTGACTTGGCTGCCTTCAAATGCTCTCTGACTAGTTGGACTTGCTCTTCTGCTTCGCGGAGAATATCCGGTCCAAAGACTAGCCCTTCTCCAGTCTCTGACCAGTTGAGGGGTGTGCGACATCTGCGTCCGTACAATACCTCAAATGGTGCCATCTGAAGGCTCGACCGATAACTGTTGTTATAGGAGAACTCGGCAAAAGGGAGACAATCTTCCCACTTGGCTCCATATGCCAAGACACAGGCTCGGAGCATGTCTTCGAGAATTTGATTTACTCGTTCTGTCTGACCTCCGGTCTGTGGGTGGAAAGCTGTGCTGAAAGATAACTTGGTTCCCAAGGCTTCTTGGAACTTCTTCCAGAACCTTGAGGTGAACTGGGTTCCTCGATCTGACACAATCTCCTTGAGAACGACGTGTAGGCTCACGATTCTGTCGATGTAGAGAGCTGCCAGCCGGTTGCCATCATAAGTAGTCTTGACATGAATGAAATGGGCCACCTTGGTCAAATGGTCGACTATGACCCAGATAGAGTCATGTCCCCTATTCGACCTTGGTAATCCAGTGATGAAGTCCATTCCGACTTTATCCCACTTCCACTCAGGAACCTTGAGTGGTTGGAGCAATCCAGCGGGTCGCTGATACTCAGCCTTGACCCTTTGGCACACATCACACTTTGCAACATAGGTTGCAATCTCTCTTTTCATCCCGTGCCACCAGAATCTTTCCTTCAAGTCTTGATACATCTTGGTTCCTCCGAGGTGGATGGACTACGGAGTGTCGTGGGCTTCTTGCAGGATCAGGTTCTTCAACTCCATCTTGTTTGGTACGCAGATGCGGCCTTTGTACCAAACAATCCCGTGCTCGTCTTCAGAGAATCCTGGGGCCTTGCCTAGCTTCATCTTCTTCTTGATGCCTTCGATGCTTGCGTGTCCACCTTGCGCCTTCTTGACTTCATCCATCAGGGTCGGTCTGACTTCCAAATGGTCCAGAAATCCAGGGGTGGCCAATTCCAAACTGAATTGCTCGAGTTCCTTAAACAAGGCTGGCTGCCTCTCTTGAATAATGGCATTCAAAGAGCAAGCCTTCCTGCTTAAGGCATCAGCCACCACGTTAGCCTTCCCGGGGTGATATTGAACACTGAGGTTATAGTCTTTGATGAGTTCCAACCATCTTCGCTGCCTCATGTTCAATTCCTTTTGGGTGAAAATGTACTTCAGACTTTTGTGGTATGTGTATATCTCACATCGTTTCCCTAGGAGGTAATGCCGCCATGTCTTCAAGGCATGAACCACTGCCGCTAACTCAAGATCGTGAGTAGCGTAGTTCTCTTCATGAGGTCGTAGCTGCCTGGAGAGGTAGGCTATGACTCGGCCTTCTTGCATCAGAACGCTTCCCAATCCGGTTCGAGAGGCATCACAATATATCACGAACTCCTTGTGAATATCAGGTGTTGCCAGAACTGGGGCGGTGGTCAACCTCTTCTTGAGCTCTTGGAAGCTCTCTTCGCATTTTGGCGTCCATTCGAACTTCTTGTCCTTCTTGAGGAGCTGAGTCATCGGCCGGGCAATGCTAGAGAATCCTTCCACGAATTTGCGGTAATATCCTGCAAGTCCGAGGAAGCTTCTGACTTCCTTGACGGTCGTTGGAGATTGCCATTGGGTCACAGCTTCGATCCTCGTGGGGTCAACTGACAATCCTTCCTCGGTCAAGACATGACCTAAGAATCCAACTTTATGCAGCCAGAACTCACACTTGCTGAATTTGGCATAAAGTTGGTGCTCCTGAAGCTTGTCTAGGACCATCCTCAAATGTTGCTCGTTGTGACGCCCCCGATTTGACCGTACACTAATCATGCACGCAAATGTGTACGACCAAGATCGAGGACTCACGGGAAGATATCACAACACAACACTAGACACAAATTAAAATAATACAAGCTTTATATTACAAGCCAGGGGCCTCGAGGGCTCGAATACATAAGCTCGAAAACACAAGAGTCAGCGGAAGCAATAATATCTGAGTACAGACATAAGTTAAACAAGTTTGCCTTAAGAAGGCTAGCACAAAAGTAACAACGATCGAAAAGGCAAGGCCTCCTGCCTGGGACCTCCTAACTACTCCTCGAAGCCGAACTCCACGTAGAAACATCCTCGGGATCTTCTGGCTCCTGGACTCCATCAATCTGGTTGCATCATCCGAGAAGAAGGAACAAGAGGGGAAAAGGGGGAGAAAAGCAACCGTGAGTACTCATCCAAAGTACTCGCAAGCAAGGATCTACACTACATATGCAATGATAGCTGTGTAAAGGGGTAATATATGTGGACTGAACTGCAGAAAGCAGAATAAGAGGGGGATAGCTATTCCAAACGAAGACTACGCTTCTGGTAACCTCCATCTTGCAGCAGTAGAAGAGAGTAGATGGTAAGTAACAAGCTTCCTCGCTTCTCGCAGCCTCCATCTTGCAGCAGTGGAAGGGAGTAGATGGAATAGTAACAACTATCAAAGCTTCTGGCAGCCTCCGTCTTGAGTAGCAGAAGAGTTCACCAAGTAACATCGTAAAGCATAAACCTACCCGGCGATCCTCCCGCACATCACCCTGTGAGAGAGCAACCACCGAGTTATATCTGGAACTTGTCTGGGTGTGTTTTATTAAGTATCCAGTTCTAGTTGTCATGAGGTCCAAGTACAACTCCGGGTCGTCCTTTTACCGAGGGACACGGCTATTCGAATAGATTAACTTCCCTGCAGGGGTGCACCACATAACCCAGCACGCTCGATCCCATTTGGCCGGACACACTTTCCAGGGTCATGCCCGGCCTCGGAAGATCAACACGTCGCAGCCCTACCTAAGCACAGCAGAGAGGTCAGCACGCCGGTCCAAGTCCTAGGCGCGCAGGGGTCCGGGCCCATCGCCCAACGCACACCTGCACGTTGCGTACGCGGCCGGTAAGCAGACCTAGCCTCTCCTAATACCAGAGTAGGCTTTCCAGTCCAATCTGGCGCGCGCCGCTAAGTCGCTGACGTCAAAAAGGCTTCGGCTGATACCACGACGTCGAGTACCCATAACTATTCCCACGTAGCTGGTTAGTGCGTATAGACCAAATGGCCAGACTCAGATCAAATACCAAGATCCCGTTAAACGTGTTATTATGAAACAACCGCGGACAACGACCAGGGCCAGGCCCACCTGTCTCCTAGGTGGTCGCAACCTGCCCTGTCGCTCCGCCACAAAGTAACCATCAGGGGACTGTCGGGAACCCAGGCCCACCACTACCTGTGTGGAACCACCTGCCCCTTCAGCCCCCATATCCGAACCATCATCAAGTGTCATGTAAAATGTATGTAGTATATACCCGTGATCACCCCCAAGTGATCACGGCCCGATAGAATAGCAGGGCAGACGGACAAGGGTGTAGGGCCACTGATGGAATACTAGCATCCTATACTAAGCATTTAGGATTGCAGGTAAAGTATCAACAGTGGTAGCAACAATGACAGGCTATGCAGCAGAATAGGATTATCGAAAGCAGTAACATGCTACACTACTCTAATGCAAGCAGTAGAGAGAAGAGTAGGCGATATCTGGTGATCAAAGGGGGGGCTTGCCTGGAAGCTCGGCAGACGAAAGGAATCTTCGGAAGCGTAGCCGTAGTCGAACACCGAAGCATCAATGGTCTCGGGGTCTATCACAGTATCGGAGTCTACCGAAAATAAGCAACGAAGGGGAAACAAATAAATAACAGAGCAAACAATAGCACACAAAGCATAACATGGAAATACGCAGTGCTACGTGTGACCTAACGCGGTGCTCGGTGATACAGGCGAAGAGGAATAACATCCGGGAAAGTATTCCCGGTGTTTCGCGTTTTCGGGTGGATGAAACGGAGGCGGAAAGTTGCGGGTTCGGAATGATAGAGATGTGTGGCGGACGAACGGACCGCGTATTCGGGTTCGTCTCGTCGTTCTGAGCAACTTTCATGTACAAAGTATTTTCATCCGAGTTACGGTTTAAAAGATATGATTTTATTAAGTTTTTATTAATTTCTGGAATTTAATATTAATTAATTTAATTTGAAAATGCATTTATGACATCAGCATGATGTCATGCTGACGGCAGCAGGGGTTGACTGGTCAACCTGACAGGTGGGTCCCACCTGTCAGTGACACAGTATTAATTAGGGTTAATTAATTAATTAAACCTAATTAATATAATTAATTAAAGTTAATTAAGTTAATCACAATTAATTAGTTTAACTTAACAGTATATCATTAAGTTAAACAGCCATTAGTTTAATTAAAACATTAGTTAATTAACTAATTAGATTAATTAGGATTTAATTAATCCAGATTAATTAAGTTAATTATTTAGTTAACTAATTAATTAATTAATTAACTAATTATTATTATTTATATTTATTTATTTATTAATCCTTTTTTTTTTGAAAAATCATTCTGGGGCCCAGGCGTCATAGGGCCTAGGAGGCCTAACGGGTTTGGGTGCCACGGGCACCGGGCGCGCCCGCACCCGAGCGAGCACTCGCCCGCTGGCGGCGGGACGAGGCCGCAGGCGAGGCGCGGCGGGGCCAGGCCAGTCGGCCGGCCGCAGGCGACGGCGGGTGTAGGGAGCGGCAGCGCGCGGGAGGGGCTGCGGGCGGCGCGCGGGCCCGCGCGCGGCGAGCAGCAGCGGCAGAGCGCGCGAGGGCGCGTGCGGCGGCGAGCGAGCAGCGGGTGAGCGCGGCCAGGACGCGCGGGCAGGAGCGGGACCGGGCGAGCGAGCGCGTGCGCGCGGCGAGGCGCAGCAGCAGCGAGCGGGAGGCGGCGGCGACAGAGCGAATGCGGCGGCGTGCGGGCGCACTCACCGGCGAGAAGGGGCTCCGGGGGGTCGACGAGGCTCGATGGAGCCGTCGAGGGGGCGGACGAGGAGGACGGCGGCGGGGTCCGGCGAGGGGGGGCGACGGCGTCGAGCGGCGTCGGGCGGGGGCGCCCGATCCAGATCGGGGGGGAAGTGGGGACGAGGGGGGGAATTAGGGTTTCGGTGGCCTCCTGGGGGAGGCCATATAGGAGGGTGTGGTGGGCCGGCCTGGGTGGGCCACGGCCCGGTGGGAGTGGGGTAGCTGTGGGCGGCCTGGCTGGGCCGAGGCCTAGTTGGGCCGGGGGGGGGAGGTTTTTATTTTATTTTAGTTTAGGATTTACTTTTATTTATTTTCCTGTTTTAGTTTTAATTTATTTAAAACACTTAGGCATTTTTAGAAATTGCAAAACCTGCACCAAAATTAATGGTGCAATATTTAGCACCGCATGAACATTTTTGTTTTACTTTTGGAAAACTTTTATTGTTGCATTTATATTTGGATTTTTAATTCAAACGGGTTTTCGATAACAGCGAGATTATCAACAGTAACACGATGACGTGTCACCATTAACGTGGGATTACTGTAGCTTAATTATCCGAGCGTTACAAATCTCCTCCACTACAAGAAATCTCGTCCCGAGATTTAAGCAGTGGAGCACGAGGGAAAAATGTTGGTAGCGCAAACCTAACGAGTCTTCTCGGTCTTGCCTGCCCCTTTCGAAGAGGTTTATCCCTTTCGTTGATGTCTCCATTTCTTTGCTTCAAGTCATCGTGATCACGGCGTCAACGTTTCTTCGGGATCTCCATCGTCCTACGAAAGCGATCAGGGGGGAAAACTTTGGAGGAACGTATCTCCACGAAGTATGTGCATCCGACGACGAATTCAGGAAGTGGTACACGAAGTGCCCTACGAGTAGTATTTCGGTGAATGCATTGAGAACAATAAGCGATGGTACCAAAGTTTCAATCGGGTAGGCAGTCATTCGATGCCTAACCAGAAGCTGGAATTGGGTCTTGATCAACGAGAATAATATGGTGTTTTGATACCATGATGAAACATGATAGAATTAAGCTCGTGAATTACATACGTAGCCAGGTGCAAAGGATACATTAGAATCCGGGTTGTAAAGAAGAGTCAAGTTTCGATCCAGTGGACCTGTGGGTTATGGGCCCACCATGTGGGTTAAGAGTAGGAAGGGTGGTGACACCTTTCACAGCCTCGACAGGGAGGCATGTCAGTGGATAGCTTGTCAGCTATGTCGCCAACAATGTCGGTACCTAGGACGAGGAACGAAGAGAACCATCTTCCCGCTCGTTGAAACGAGGCGGACCAACAGGCAAAGTTCTCGTTCAGCGGCAGTACCAGGATGTTATCATCAATAGAATCAAGGTCTTACTGACAGAGTTGTACACCAAGGTGTTTACATAAGCAGAAAAATATTACTGCTTAGATTATATGTAGATCAAAGAAAGGTTAAACAAACAAATGGAAAGGAAAATTGTGATTACACACAATTATTAGGAGTGTATCCTTCCCATGGACAAGAAGAACATGGCATACAGGGTAGGAGAGCAAGTACCCATCATTTAGATAAAGAGGCAAGGATTAATCAAGATGTTACCCATACATCGGTGTTTGGATAACTGACCAAGAAACATTTAGCACCACGCCTCCAATGTTCTTGTTGATGAGCGGGGTATCATAGTCATGCTTCGAGGTAGCAATGATATGGTGTTTCAATCAAGGGCCAGACTTTGGATACACAAATGATCCATCATGAGCAAGTTATAAAATAAGTCTTACAATTTCCTCCTGGAAGAATAGTTATCCTTGCGGAAGAGAATATAATGATAGGTCCTCCACCCAGGGGTGCTGGGCATGACATCATATTACCGGGTCATCAAAGGACCAATAATATAACTACTGGAAAGTGGGCCCAACCATCATATCTGATCGAGATTCAGATCCGATTGGTGTCATTATACCTCAGACTCGGGATGTTCGAGAAGAAAAAAAGGGGCATCACAAATCGACGAAATGACATTGCAAGATTCTCGGGAAATGAACTATGGGAGCGGGTTCCCAAAACAATAGTTCATCATTAAACCAAGGATAGGATGAGGAGGTGGCTGATGGACTCAGCGACAATTCATCGAGAATTCCAAACGAATGGATTTCCATAATAATGTGAACAAGAAAATGACAATTGTCAATTCAAATGATATAATGTTGTATGCTCGAGATAAACATACACCATTAATCATTAGTTGAAAGGTGTGCCCGAAATATGACCTTAGGCAGCAAGATCAATGTTAGAATGACGATTCAATAACCAACAGTCTAAGAACGAACTGTCGATCATTATCTTCATAGCAATGGGGTTGCTAGGAGTACAGAACTTAAGCAGCATCACTAGCATATTGGTATCCCGGCCAAAAACAACATGGGGACCAAGGAAGAATGGTGATGGTGAGAAGTATCATCATACCGAGAATTTCTAAGAGGTGGAGCAATCCTCACATCATTCTGGACATAATGACATTAATACTTCAAGGCAGGACACAACACTAACTGGAGAGCAAGTTGCAATTATAATGTGGACAAGTTCGCGATGAAAGGAAGTCAAGGGTGTTGTCGATGATAATAAAAATCATCGAGGACAAGGAGGTTATTTCTCATCATGAACTCAGTTGACATCTCGGAAGAAGTCAAAGTGTTGAAGGTGATCACGACACATTTGTCGGGAGTTTACAAGAAAATGCAATCAAACAACAACGGCAACAAGCAAGGGAATGACGAAGTGGCAAGTTAACGGATCAATATATAAGATGAAAGCTCGGAACCAAAGTTGCCTCTCAAGACAAGCAACATGATGTTGAAAGCTCGACTTAAGTCGTGCCCGCACAGAAGAATTCGTCCATCAGAAAAGGACGAGGTAGTACCGTCAAAGATATCAGGACCAGGATGTACCCGATAGTCTAGGAATAAACCAGATTGAGTTTAAAATTTTCCCAGTAACATCTACTAGGGTTGTTGAATTTTTAGAGCAGATTTGATTTACTAAACGGTGTCCTCGGTTGACGGCAACCTAGAACCCGTAGAGTGATTACGACAAGCAAAGGTATTACTTCACCAAAAGTTCAAAAGGTGTGGTGCAAAGGCATGATATCCTCGAGATATCAGAGGGTAAAACTCGAAGGTAGAACACGATAGAAGTTGAACTAGGTCATTGACCTATGACAGTAGATATTGTAACCTTGTCAATAATTGACGAGGCCTGGAATGGATTTATTTCAGATATATTGAATAACAGCATGGTCGGAACCATAACTGCAAGGGATCAAATTTATTGATACCGAAAGGATTATTTAGATGTAAAATCATTTTGCAAGAAGCTCCAGAGACGTTCTACATCGTTTCCATGGGCATGAACAAAAGCTCAAGGTCGACTCCCATTTCTCCAATGCATATGTTTCATTTACCTCTTGCTTTGATAAAACTGTAGTGTTGGAATTTCATTTGGTGGGACACCGGAAGAGTATGACTTGTGAAAACTTTCGGGTTCTCACGGATTAAGGGAAGGCATAGGTTCAACTCATCGGGCATCTTAGTAACAGATACCACAAGTTTCAAAAGTAAATACACCAAGCTCGAAAGCAGAGCATGGTTGTCAAAGAAGAGGATACAATTTACCGAAGGTATTATGCATCAGGGACAGAACTTCGCGATGTTTTTGTATACGAAGGACACTGTCGGATAATATTTCAACAAAGGATCGAGCGATCCACAACGGAGCTGATGTGAGTATCGGTACTCACTCAGAGGAAGAAGAATGCAGAGGCATCAGATTCAAGAATCACCTGATTAGTATGAAGCTTAAATAGAAAGAAATTATGGTTTCCAAAATGAAGGATCAGAAGCAGACGCTCTGATCAAGGATGGATAAGTTGAAAACACTTAGCTGGACAATCAATAAAGGTTTGAATTGCCGAGAACCAACTCATGTCCGGAATGACGTCTGAGCCGAAAAGATAATTTTAAAAAGGATAATCTGATGACTTTGTGCATACGCACACATTGAATCAATAGGCCCAAAATGGCTAAGACAAGGGATGTTAACGAAGACTACTAGTCATATGGAATTAACCATAATGCAAGCAGGCAAGAATTTCAAGAGTAACAGGCTGCAGAGGATTCTCGAAAGATCGAAAAGTATCCCGATGAACTTTGTGAGACACATGAACAATCGGGAAGAACGGGTCCTCGATAATTGTGAGGAAATAACCGTAAGGGTTTTCAGGCGAAATAAAACTGCAAGACAGTAAACTCAAAGGATTCTCGGGACAACGGAGAATATTTCGGGGCATCTTGTAACAACAAGAGCGACGAGGAATGATCATGAGAATGACCAGTGCATGCAGATATCCACAAGGATATATCGATGATAGTGATTTGCAAAGGCGATGAACACAAGTTCTCGGGTTAACAGCGGAGAGTATCTTCAGGGTCTCCTGGTGCAGCAGACGATCATCGATCATAAGGTGCTCTCCGGGTGAAAGTGATAACGAGATCCTAATGTTAGATTTAGCAAAATTCATTTATCCCGAATAGAAGAGAGATAAGAGTCCCAGAGTATAAACGAGGAGTAAAAGATCCTAATACCACCCATTGGTGTTGTTGGCCCGTAAGCCACACAACAAGTTAGTAAATTTGTTTTTCAAAGACTAGACTCAACTTCGGCCAAGGAGTTGGAAAGGGGGATTCCTACAGGCAGTCGGCTCTGATACCAACTTGTGACGCCCCCGATTTGACCGTACACTAATCATGCACCCAAATGTGTACGACCAAGATCGAGGACTCACGGGAAGATATCACAACACAACACTAGACACAAATTAAAATAATACAAGCTTTATATTACAAGCCAGGGGCCTCGAGGGCTCGAATACATAAGCTCGAAAACACAAGAGTCAGCGGAAGCAATAATATCTGAGTACAGACATAAGTTAAACAAGTTTGCCTTAAGAAGGCTAGCACAAAAGTAACAACGATCGAAAAGGCAAGGCCTCCTGCCTGGGACCTCCTAACTACTCCTCGAAGCCGAACTCCACGTAGAAACATCCTCGGGATCTTCTGGCTCCTGGACTCCATCAATCTGGTTGCATCATCCGAGAAGAAGGAACAAGAGGGGAAAAGGGGGAGAAAAGCAACCGTGAGTACTCATCCAAAGTACTCGCAAGCAAGGATCTACACTACATATGCAATGATAGCTGTGTAAAGGGGTAATATATGTGGACTGAACTGCAGAAAGCAGAATAAGAGGGGGATAGCTATTCCAAACGAAGACTACGCTTCTGGTAACCTCCATCTTGCAGCAGTAGAAGAGAGTAGATGGTAAGTAACAAGCTTCCTCGCTTCTCGCAGCCTCCATCTTGCAGCAGTGGAAGGGAGTAGATGGAATAGTAACAACTATCAAAGCTTCTGGCAGCCTCCGTCTTGAGTAGCAGAAGAGTTCACCAAGTAACATCGTAAAGCATAAACCTACCCGGCGATCCTCCCGCACATCACCCTGTGAGAGAGCAACCACCGAGTTATATCTGGAACTTGTCTGGGTGTGTTTTATTAAGTATCCAGTTCTAGTTGTCATGAGGTCCGAGTACAACTCCGGGTCGTCCTTTTACCGAGGGACACGGCTATTCGAATAGATTAACTTCCCTGCAGGGGTGCACCACATAACCCAGCACGCTCGATCCCATTTGGCCGGACACACTTTCCAGGGTCATGCCCGGCCTCGGAAGATCAACACGTCGCAGCCCTACCTAAGCACAGCAGAGAGGTCAGCACGCCGGTCTAAGTCCTAGGCGCGCAGGGGTCCGGGCCCATCGCCCAACGCACACCTGCACGTTGCGTACGCGGCCGGTAAGTAGACCTAGCCTCTCCTAATACCAGAGTAGGCTTTCCAGTCCAATCCGGCGCGCGCCGCTAAGTCGCTGACGTCAAAAAGGCTTCGGCTGATACCACGACGTCGAGTACCCATAACTATTCCCACGTAGCTGGTTAGTGCGTATAGACCAAATGGCCAGACTCAGATCAAATACCAAGATCCCGTTAAACGTGTTATTATGAAACAACCGCGGACAACGACCAGGGCCAGGCCCACCTGTCTCCTAGGTGGTCGCAACCTGCCCTGTCGCTCCGCCACAAAGTAACCATCAGGGGACTGTCGGGAACCCAGGCCCACCACTACCTGTGTGGAACCACCTGCCCCTTCAGCCCCCATATCCGAACCATCATCAAGTGTCATGTAAAATGTATGTAGTATATACCCGTGATCACCCCCAAGTGATCACGACCCGATAGAATAGCAGGGCAGACGGACAAGGGTGTAGGGCCACTGATGGAATACTAGCATCCTATACTAAGCATTTAGGATTGCAGGTAAAGTATCAACAGTGGTAGCAACAATGACAGGCTATGCAGCAGAATAGGATTATCGAAAGCAGTAACATGCTACACTACTCTAATGCAAGCAGTAGAGAGAATAGTAGGCGCTATCTGGTGATCAAAGGGGGGGCTTGCCTGGAAGCTCGGCAGACGAAAGGAATCTTCGGAAGCGTAGCCGTAGTCGAACACCGAAGCATCAATGGTCTCGGGGTCTATCACAGTATCGGAGTCTACCGAAAATAAGCAACGAAGGGGAAACAAATAAATAACAGAGCAAACAATAGCACACAAAGCATAACATGGAAATACGCGGTGCTACGTGTGACCTAACGCGGTGCTCGGTGATACAGGCGAAGAGGAATAACATCCGGGAAAGTATTCCCGGTGTTTCGCGTTTTCGGGCGGATGAAACGGAGGCGGAAAGTTGCGGGTTCGGAATGATAGAGATGTGTGGCGGACGAACGGACCGCGTATTCGGGTTCGTCTCGTCGTTCTGAGCAACTTTCATGTACAAAGTATTTTCATCCGAGTTACGGTTTAAAAGATATGATTTTATTAAGTTTTTATTAATTTCTGAAATTTAATATTAATTAATTTAATTTGAAAATGCATTTATGACATCAACATGATGTCATGCTGACGGCAGCAGGGGTTGACTGGTCAACCTGACAGGTGGGTCCCACCTGTCAGTGACACAGTATTAATTAGGGTTAATTAATTAATTAAACCTAATTAATATAATTAATTAAAGTTAATTAAGTTAATCACAATTAATTAGTTTAACTTAACAGTATATCATTAAGTTAAATAGCCATTAGTTTAATTAAAACATTAGTTAATTAACTAATTAGATTAATTAGGATTTAATTAATCCAGATTAATTAAGTTAATTATTTAGTTAACTAATTAATTAATTAATTAATTAACTAATGATTATTATTTATATTTATTTATTTATTAATCCTTTTTTTTTGAAAAATCATTCTGGGGCCCAGGCGTCATAGGGCCTGGGAGGCCTAACGGGTTTGGGTGCCACGGGCACCGGGCGCGCCCGCACCCGAGCGAGCACTCGCCCGCTGGCGGCGGGACGAGGCCGCAGGCGAGGCGCGGCGGGGCCAGGCCAGTCGGCCGGCCGCAGGCGACGGCGGGTGTAGGGAGCGGCAGCGCGCGGGAGGGGCTGCGGGCGGCGCGCGGGCTCGCGCGCGGCGAGCAGCAGCGGCAGAGCGCGCGAGGGCCCGTGCGGCGGCGAGCGAGCAGCGGGTGAGCGCGGCCAGGGCGCGCGGGCAGGAGCGGGACCGGGCGAGCGAGCGCGTGCGCGCGGCGAGGCGCAGCAGCAGCGAGCGGGAGGCGGCGGCGACAGAGCGAATGCGGCGGCGTGCGGGCGCACTCACCGGCGAGAAGGGGCTCCGGGGGGTCGACGAGGCTCGATGGAGCCGTCGAGGGGGCGGACGAGGAGGACGGCGGCGGGGTCCGGCGA